>JAINEB010000003.1:30687229-31911959 GCA_022840565.1 Eubasilissa regina | reverse complement strand
TGTCAACACGCCGGTATTATTATATTACAAACATTTAGATTTAAATATATGCGTGCGAACTGTGTATCATAAATTGGAGATGTTTTGGAAGCTGCTGCTACGGCGGATATCAGTACGTGAAGTGAAATCAGTGTATTGGCTCGTCCGGAGGGCTGACCGACGTGTGTACTAGGGGTCGCAAACCAGGAACCCGATTCGAAAATACCGGACTAAAACGGATGCTTCAAAATACCGAGATTTAGTTTCCAAGTCGTATTTAAAGAAAGACATGTCAATAATTGATGTGATGCGCGAACCCCTCACACCACGTGTCTCAACTGCGCTAGCTGTCGATGCGATCGACCGACGGACTAGATCTGTGATTCATTTGTAAAGAATCATTCGTTGTGATTAGTTTTGTTTTTATATCGTGCGTGTGCAAGCGAAGACGTAAGTCGCGACGTGAACGTATAGGAATGGTAAATAAATATTTTTATATTATTGACAAATAATTCGTTGATATAGTCGAAAGAAGATCTAATTTTGACGTACATTAAGACGAAGATGTTAACAGTGTTAGCCCTATCAGTTTGTCAGAGGAGCCGTGACTTCTCCTCGCGTCGCACCGGCGAAAGAAATTTTACGAGCAACTAACTATTCAGGAAAACGTTGTGTTATTCAGAAGTCTGAAGCAATAATACATTTGTATTATTGTTAAAAGCTTATTAAAAATTAAAATGTGATTTTTCTCAATGTTTTTATTTCATTTGATAAATCGTCACCTCCAATCTCGACCAAAGCTTCTCGAAATATCGAAAATATCGGGATTACGGTATCCGTAAAACGTCAATATCGAAAATAGTGTGTACGCTATTGCACGCGGTCAGAACCTCGAGTCTTTATGGCTGGTAGTAGGGTTCTGTCTAGACGTCGACGTTCAACTTCGATCTTACGATATATGACTGACGAGAGCGATAGCTCTTCATATAGCATTAATGAACATGTTTTTTTTTTGTGCATTTACATTTATATTTATCTGTTCATAGGGTGTAAATATTTAAATATAAATTAAATATATATATATATAAAATCAATTTTATCGAAAAATAATGTTGTTGCTACCGGAATTCGAACCTGGATATCTTCCAATTCAGGGAACGTCCATTAAATTGTATTACAAACATCACAGACCGTCTGTTCTGAATAATTACAACTTCACAATAAGAATATGTTATTAGGATAATGCACCTTCCTCGGTTTGGAAGTTAGATCCAGGTTCGAATCCCGGTAGCACAACAATATTTTTCGATAAAATTAATTTTATATGTATATCTTTCTAATTAATACATTTAATTAATATTTAAGAATGTCTTCTCCTTAATAAATATTTTATTAAGGCGTTATTTGGTGTGTTGTGGGTTTAACGATTATCTCAAAACTAGATTTTTGAAAATGTGCGCTTTTACTATGTCGTTTTACTATTGAAGACATGAGGGGGGGGGGGGGCGTGGATCAGCTGCTTGCGAAATTAATAGAAAAGTTTACATGTAAACAAAAGAATTAAGGTGAGTAAAGGAAAATCAAGCGACGTAGATAATTCCGCATTGCGTGCTGGGAGACTGACGCACCTATTATATTACGTCTTATTTATCTACATATTTTATCACCTGCGAACAACTAACACAATCGCGTAGTTGTTTGCGTTTACGTTCCGTGCTTTATTAAAAAGTGGCACGGCACGTGCGCTGCATGGATGAATGTTTGCTCTTGTGTATTGAAGATTTGGCGGTATTGTCGACATGCATTAGTTGGTCATTCCGCACTGTATACATATTTAATATTCAATAGTGGGTTATTAGTCTACTAATATATTTACTGTTAACATTTTTCCGCTATGTTTATTTTTATATCTTAACTAAAAAAAAATATGCCAAATCAATATGCATTGGTTGATTATTCTGCTCCGAGTACAAAATACAATTATACTTACTTACCATCACGCCGTTTCCCCGTGGGGGTAGGCAGAGAGGATAGAGCGCCACACTCTTCTGTCCCGACACACAATTCTCGCCTCATCCACATTCATACATCTTGTCATACAAGCTCGCCGATTGTTGAGGCTTCTAACAGAACCATCCTCCATTACCTGGTTTACCTGATCGTGCCAAGTCTTCCGCGGACGTCCTCTATTTCTGGTTCCATCAACACTTGCGTCATATATCTTTCTTACCATTCATCCTTTCCATATGACCAAACCAATTATAACTGGTTAGTATATTGGTTTATTAGTACATTTCCTAATAAAATTTTCCCATTCCTATTTATTTACGTTGTATTTATGATAGTAGGAAATTAAATTTGAATAAAAAGTAAAAAAATGTATGTATTCAAAAAGTTTTTATTTATTTAAAATATTATGGGTTTTTGAATATTATATATATATATATATATATGAATATTAATATTAACTCGTTCATTTATTATGGAATTACTAACTATTTCAAGCTTGATATTTTCTAACTGTTCAAGTCACTTTGGCTTCAAAGTGCAATGGAATTGCTTTTTTATTGTGTGATTATTATCTATGTGTTTAATCCTACCAATCTCAAGCATCGATCTCGAAATTCAATTTAAATATTACAATATTATTTCATGACAACCTACTCGTGTACAGGATAAACGAAACATATAACGAGATTAAAAATAAATATTTGAAATGGACTTATCGAATACGCATCCGATAATTGAATTTTCTCAATACGAGGCATGTCTTTTGTATTTATTGTATCTGTAAGGATAATCTCGACTCGCCGGGAAAAATATTACATTGAATTGTGTGTACTCGGCTGCACTTGGAGAGAGTAGGTACATATCGTCCTTAAGGCAGATAATGAAAGGATTACGAATAAGTGGGTCGATCGATAGCTTTCACATAATAATGCCTCGCGCATTTTACGTGGAAATTGTAAAGTTTTTATTTTTAAATACTTTTTACACAGTAAATTGTTTACCGCTGGATAGCTACATGCAGAACACATTGTTTCTCGCGAGAGCCGCTTAAATTCATTTTCAAAATAAGGGTTATTTCCAAAATACCCTAAAGCAGACAGAGTATAACTTGCTATTCAGTATGACTGCCAGAACGATATAGCATACAAAAAAAAAATGACATTACAGAATTATCTCATTAAAAATTCTGACGTAAAAACAAAAAAAGGTTGTACATTTGTTTTCAAAATATACGTTTTCATCCATAACTCAAAAACACAAAGTCGTTTTAAGGAGTTTTGAATTTAGGCGCTACATATGTCATGTTACCGCCCGCCGCAGCGGTTTATTACATACATATATTAGGTATTAACATATGTAAGTAGTGTCCGTGTTTTTTTAAATTTAAAAATGCGCGCCAAAAGTAAAACAAATCGGTAAAGCTTAACTTCATTCGAAAGAAAATTTTCAGCTCTACAAGATATTGTATTTGCAACGTTATATTTAGTATTTTGTTTAATTACAGACCTTAAAAATGGAATGTCAAGTAGACAAAAGAGAGCATTTTCGACACCGCCTTCTGTTCGCGTTCAATCAAGGGAATAATGTCGCTATAGTTTTTATCGCAGAGGCATCGAAAAACTTCTAGAACGTTGGCAAGAAGTTGTACACAATGAAGGAGAATATATTATCGACAAATTTGTTGTAATTTTTTTTCGTTGCGTCCTCTTGTCTTCTTTGTTAGACAAAAACGGACGATCGGGCAGATCAGTCTACCGGCGATATAAAGATCACGGGTTCAAGTTTCGGGAGCAGCACAATTTATTACGAATATTTTTTTCTGTGCAGTTTTCAGTGTCGTAACAGACACCTGAATGGGTATTTATTACGACAATAAAAGCAGGATTTTTAATGATGACGATGACATTCAAGGATAGAAAAAATATTGGTCATACGAACGACAGCCCAAAGAAGCGTAAGACGCGTCTAACTCGGCCAGCGTACGCTCTGCCACTAACTAATGTGAAGACCAGCATTCGGCACCCCGCGCCCTGCGTACTACGCCTTCCACACCTCTTCGCACGTACACATACATGTATGTATTGACAAATTCACGTCAGGTTCTTCGAGAAAATATTTTTTATTGTTGCGTATCATACTAATATATTGTAATTATTTTATCTTATACATAAATATATTACGAAGGAATACATAAAACGAGCAACTCTGTATTTAGTATATTTACAGAGATATTCACATAATTAGTGATAATGTCAACTCAGTTTACATCACAATAAGGCAGCGCGTACTTCATCGGTTTCATAAATTTCTCTATTAAATTATTTTATGAATCTGCCTGATTGGGTATTCGTTGCGTTGATAAAAGCAGGTTTTCGTATTATTACGGCCGTGATGATGATGATAATGAAGAAGTGTGTTAGAATTGATGCCACTCATTTGACTTCACGCCATTTATTTGTAAAACATGGGAAGTTGTGAATATTTCATCAACAACTCTACATACAGAAATCATTTAAAAATTTCAAATTTTAAAATACTTTTCCGCGTATTTTCTCTTATGTACTGCAAAATTATTTCACCAGTGGCTTGTAAAATGTACAGATCTCATTATCGATAACTTTTCAAACATCTGTCAGCCGACACGGAACAGCTATTTACGAGGTTTCTAATTATATAGTGTGAGATTTATCTTCATTCTCAGGGTACATTAGTCATATCAGCCGTATCTGGAACAGGTGCACGCGTTATAAACTCTATATCTGAATCAGAGGGGGTTATTTTCAGGGGTGTGCAGTGCATACAAGCAAAAAAGCTGTGCGTTACTAAAAATTCTAGAAAACAAATATAAATTGAAAAATTGGATTAACATAAACGAAAACATTATTTTACAATTAGCGCCACCTGTGTTTCAGTAGAGACTTTAATTACTTAGTTCTAAAAACTACCACGACAATTCACCGCTGTACCCATGGCGCTCTTTTGTATTCGCCGCATCGTGCTATTTACATTACTCTGTTCTGTCTTTAAGCTAGTGAATTACTCAAGTCATATAAATGGTTATTTATTGAATCAAAAATTCCTTTCGATTGACCTTTTTGTGTGGAGTCGTTATCTATACTGTTTTTAACAGAATAACATTAGAAAGGGTTACAACTGCGTGCAAATCATTGAAGTGCCTTCTTCCTCTTTTACTAATTCGCAAATTTTACTGTTATTAACGTGTTGATTTCATGATTGTTCTTTAGATTTGGTGCATGGATTGGTTTTTGATTTGGGAAAAATAAAAAGCAATTGGCAGAACTATTTCCTACGTTAACATTTGATAAAAATAATTATTTCATTTAGTTATTATGTGAAGGATTTTCAAACAATAAATAAATCATGTTCAGTCATAGAAAGTGTTACGTCCATACATTTTTGTATGGGTAAGAAAGTATTATTTTACGTTAAAACTTAAACTCTAAAAACACTATTAATAGTAGTCTAAAATTGTAAATAAATACATTGTAAGGTCGTATAAACGACGGATTTATTTTGTCTAAAGACGTTGGTAAAACGAAAGTACATATATTGTATTACATATATTATATATGATTGTATAATATCATTGGTAATAGAATAACCTAAATCTATACCTATTGCACGCCACTGGTTGTTTTAATATAGGTCAGGTACGTACGGGTTTTGTAAATAATACAAAATAAAAAAGAAGAATCAATGTATTAATTTTGAAGAACGAGGTGTGTAACCACACAGTCCGTGTCCTCACAGATCCATAAAACAAACTATTCGTCTTCTTCTTCTTCTTCTTGTGCCATACGCGTTCAACAAACGTACACGATCATCACATTGCTTACTGCGGCCAGGAAAAGCTCTACAATAAACTGGCAAAACCATTGATTCAGTTTCTTTAGCCATGACGTTCTCCTTCTTCCAGGGTCTCGACTACCAGCAATCTTTCCCTGCATTATTATTATTTTTTTGTATCATAAATAGTACGTCTGAAAAAATAAAGGTAATTACTTTATTAGACATGGTCTGTTCTAAAGCTAACCTGTTCAGTTTTAAAAAGATGTAATTGTTTAGAGGTAGGTAAGTATAAAAAGTTATGTGAGAAAATCTGAATACGTACAATCTGAAGTTATAAAATATTATTGAAAAAAGTTATAAAAATATTATTGTCTGTAATATACAATAGTTGGAGACACGAATGTGTGGGTAGTTAGGTTAGCACGAATAACAAATTAGTTTCAGTTGATTTCTACCCATATCAAGCAACCACTTTGTTATTTTTGGTTTGAAGTCGTTAATCACTTTAGACCCTTTAAGGTCTAGTGGCAATTTGTTAAATATTCGCGGAGAACAAAACAAGAAAGTTCGTTGAGCGAATTTGGTATTAAATTTTGGCACTGAAAAGTATCATAAGGCTATGCTCCTAGTCTTCATTGGATCGGATCGTGGAACTAAAGTTGATTTAAAAAAAAATAGTTTTAAGATTGTTCTGGTAAACAATTGTCTTATATCGAAAACTTGGAAGGATTTAAAGAGTTCTTCAGAGTTATGTCTAAATGATCCCTTGTAATTATGAGGTGTAAGATCTCGTACTTCTCCACATGTCCTAGATACTGAAATTTTCAGATTTTTGCTGCATTAAATACTTATTTTTCTTTATTCATCCGAACAGAAGATAACATAACAGAGGTCACGTGATTTTCAAGTTGGTAAGTAAAATGAGACGCATAATTTAATTGCACATTTGAAATCATTTATTTTTATCTACCCACTTATTAATAATATAATAAATAATGAAAATAACGAAGCCCTCCATTGGTAGAATTACAACAATTGTATTCAGATAAAAGAGTTATAATAGATTTGTCAAATATTTTTTTTATGGTTAATCTGGTCAAAAAAATCAGCATTAGAGGCTCACATGAAAATATCAATTGTCGTTTACGAATATGAAAGAGGAAAATAATGAACTTCAATTTTGATGTACTGTGCTTTGTACAGAGGCATTAAGACGAAATCTTTAACGATGGAATGAGAAATAAAGACTAACTAACTTACCATCACGCCGTTTCTCCGCGAGGGTAGGCAATATTATACGCTCGCCGATTATTGAGGCTTCTAATAAGACCGTCCTCCAGTATCCGGTTTACCTGGTCGTGCCAAGTCTTCCGCGGACGTCCTCTACTTTTGGTGCCATCAACAATTGCGTCATATATATTTCTTATCGTTATCTCCTCATTCATTCGTTCATATGAACAAACCACCTAAATGATCCTTTCTTAATTTTACTCAAATCAGCTTTACATTTTTTCCTTATTCATTAATTCTTTACTCTGTCATAAAATAAATCTGTCACATATACGCCTGATTCTCATTTCCACTGAATTCAATCTACTTTCGTTTCTCTTCTGCCAGCTCCAGGTCTCACTTCCATACATCAGTGTCGGTATTGGGATTTTATTGTGTACCGCTAATCTTGTTTTGGTTGACAAGTTCCCGTTAGATATAATTCCATTCAAAACGCCATTCACTTTATTCCCTGCAGTCAGCCTCATTTCGATATCTTTCTCAGCATTTCTGTTTCTATCAAACTTACTTCCCAAATACACAAACTCATAACTTGTGTGAAATTGTTTAATAATTGTATTATAATTTTTGAATTTCTTAGAGTTTAGTCAAACATCTTGTTTGCAGTTTATTTTTATCTAAATCGAACCACAAACAACATAGTTATTGGCAATGAAACATTATTTTCAGTCACCTCGTAGTGAGATCAGGGCGAACGATAAACGCGCGCTGTTAGTGTTGCTAAAAGGTGTGATATCACTTCCGTAACAAGAATTAGTTTCATTTGTCGATTTTCAATGATTCACTGTATCTATCTGGTTTGGCGTAGGATGTTTCACGTCAAAAATGCGTATCTCTTTCATAAAACTATCGCGCTTGAAAGCTACAGAGAAATAGTGATAAAACGATAATTTTTTTGAAGCAGAGTGGACGCTTTCAATGAAAAAAAAACCATTTTCAACTTTTTGGTCAGAAGACGTTTTTAATACAATACTAAAAGTTGTTGTATTTCAAAGAAGACAGATGTCTCTCCCGGTAAAAAGCGAGCATTGTCACGTATTTAATAAAATCTCTTTGAACCCGTTTCAGCAGTGAAGAATATATCAATATATTATTTTTTCAACCGTGCCATATTAAAATATTCACTTTTCGATGTCCGCCGCGGCGGAGCTTTCGAATTAAATTTGCGGTTACTTTCTGAAAAATTAGATTTACGCATATTTGAACATCTTTGTTTTACCTTATATATTGAATTCCAGTATTCATACACTTCGTAAAGAAATTGATACATTGATAATTTGCTATGATATTTGAATACGTGATCATTGTATTAAGAAGGTACATTGTTATAAAGTAATCAAAATGGTAAATAAGTAAATCTACTGTTAGATATTTGATAATCTATTGAAGATATTGTTTAAAAAATAACACTTTAATGACGGATTTTAAACAATATAGAATAATTGTTATACACATAAGATGCACGCAGTTGAGACACATCTCAAAACTTGCATGAAGGAGAGTGCAGATTTGAGTGCGGAGCAAGCTATCATGTATTGAGTTTTGTACGTAGCGTAGAAAAAATCATTGCTGCCATCTTTACTGCCAAAACTTCAAGATGAGAGCAAAACTTCATCGCGTATACACAGGTAATCCTGGAGCGTTTTAGAATATAAATGAAAGATGGGATACTTGTGTTGAAATCAAATGCCGCATTGATCAAACTCGTGCAACCTTTATCCGCATGAAAAATATGTTCTGCAGTCATGATCTCAACTTTAGATTACGAATGAGAATAGTCAGATGCTATGTATTCTCGATTTTATTTAATGGAGTGGAAGTATTGACACTTTCCGAATAAATGATAAGGCGACTTAAAGCATTTGAGAAGTGGATCTACAGAAGCATGCTTAAAATAAGCTGGATGGGTAGAGTTACGAATGAAGGCGATGTAGTTCAGATGAATAAAAAAAAAAGAAGTATTTTAAACAATAAAAATCCGAAATCTTCCATATCTACAACATGTAACGACACATCCAAAGAAGTATCTTATAATGAAGCGAAATATTGCTGCCTACCTGCCTCCCTGATTGTTGTCAGAGCTTGGAAGAAGGAGAACATCATGACTGAAGAACCCGAGACAATGGTTTGGCCAGTCTACTGTATAGCTTTTCCGAGCCGCTTGTCCGTTGTCCGTCGAACGGATAAGGCACAAGAAGAATTAGAAGTATTAGAGCATCATACTCGAGTCAAACCTCCGACTGATCAGGTCCCCGTTTTCAGGCGGCCGATTTTTTAAAAACGTGAACTACGAGATGGGGTATATTAGGCAGATGATGACAAGATCCTGTCAGCGAGAACGCGCACACTTCACTTTTCATAAGTCAAATTCTTAAAACAAACAAAATCGTGCGTAACTCGTTGGCCTGTACCTGTACCGTGTGTGGTATGATGTGGTGTGGGGTGACTCATGCATTATTGTGTTTCGTCCGAGTCCCTTCATGGGAGAGTGTACTTGATAGTTAGCCCTTTTGGCTGGCTTGTACCCACTGGTCTCTATATTTTCGTACATAACACTTGATTATCTGTTTATTTGTAATACCTGTATTTGTATACCTGTATTTTAAAATAAATAAAGATAGCACTTAAAAAGGGAGCAAGAAGGTTTAAATTAAAATCTCTGTTCGTTTTCGCAATCTCTTACACTAGCTTCTGTTTTTTTATCTCCTTTCTTTTGTGTTTATTAATTGTACATTTCGCGTTTCTGTAGCACTGTGTGTGGAACCGATAAAAGAAGTTGAAACTTCTACAACGGTTCCGGGAAAGGGTGGGTCCCCCCCCCAGGGCCCATTTATTACAGACTTGGGTCTATAAAATTTCGAAAGATATGGGAAAAATGGAAGGAAGTGGGATGAGTTTTGGAGGATGGAAAGGATTTGGAAGGGATAGAATCAATAAGGGTAGAATCAAAGACGCGACTTATCAGATAGCCTCAGCTTTCACCGACTACAAGAATTTCAGGGCTCTAACCCCTGTCACAGAAGAGAGAGAGAGTGTGCACAACAGCACAATTCACAATACGCGAATCATCAGGATTAGAAGAGGTGGGTCACAATATACACGCTAATATATCCATTTTATTTGGTATTCAAACACATTCGAAACGAATGTGAGCAGTCGTCAGGCTTATAATTACTATTTCTGTTATTCTGTTCTTAACATTCTAAAAAAGTTTCCGCTTAAAACATGTACACCTATATTAAAAGAGAAACACATTTTCATTGTCATGTTTTTTAATTAATAATAAATTAATATTAATTTTTCGCAGGCGTCAACAGCATACTGCTTCTTATAAAATCACCATAATTACCTTACACGACAATATGGCATACAAGAGTTAGGCAGATCGGTACGCGGTGCTTCTATTTTATTAAAATGAACTAAATATTATTAAAAATTATATTATTATATATTAATATTAAATATTATTATTAAATATTATTATAATATTAATATTAAATATTATTACTGAATATTATTATTAAAAGAATGTTTATATGCATATAAATATATTGTGATGTTTGAATCTGCTCGCCGAGGTAGCCTGTTTTACCAACCGAGCGGTAATTGGCTGTTATTTGTACAGCATATGTGAGGTGCCGGAATCGACGATCGGCGCTTCCGAAATCTTTTGTCTGGTATCGATGCTGGCTGGCTGTGGAAAAGAGGATGAGAGGATCTGGGAACTGGATAAGAATGGGTAGGGATAGGAGTCGGTGGAGAGCACTTGTGGAGGTGGTCAAATTCCACCTTGGGATGTAGTGCCGTGGAAGAAGAAGGTATCGATCCTGGTGCCGGTAAAGGTGAAAAGATAAAAGATTGCTTTTTCTGAAGTACCCATATTCTGAACTGAATATATAGATATATACAACGTTAAAAGGAAGTAATTACGGAGGAATGTTTTTACCGTTTTTTAATATGAAAATGCAAAGTGTCACCGTCGTTGCAAAATTCTAATTGCTAATTAAAACTTTTTCAGTACCGGGAAAACTTACGACATACTAAACTCTGTGAAGGAAAATTTATTATTCTATATTTTTTTTTACTTCAAGACATCATGAAAATTCTGGAATTTTTAATCCATTTATTTTCTAAAACCAGTCCAAAGATATGACTCAAAATTTCTTTTCAAAAGTATCCAGTGCAAACTCATTTTTCTTAGTCAATGTCTGCAATGTCAACAAATGCATCATTTACAGAATAATTTTGTCATCAATGTAATAAAGGTTGTTTTTTTAAAGGTTACTTTTTCGAATTGGCAACACTTTTTTCAGCGACAGCTAGTTTGACAGCTAACAGCTGATTTGTGCTCAATTTGGTTTGCCAAACTTACCTTGCGCTACGTCCATTTTACGGTCGACATAATCGTCCATTCGAGCAAGTAATTCGAATAATCATGGATTGTTTTCGCACCACGCATACTATAATTGATAATACGCATCTGCAGAGACGTCGTACAGTGGGCACCGAAGAAGCTGTTGTTTCTTTAAAAATGATGCCGGCCAGAACGTTACATTCCATGAGAGCTCTTTAGATCCATGATTACTGACTTTTTCGTTCCCCAATCGAATGATATTAATATGGAAGAGCTGTGGTTTCAATAAGACGGCGCAGCATACCACACAACGCTGTCCACAATCAATTTATTGAAGGAAATATTCGATGAGCGATGAGATCGTGTGTTTTAACACCTGTGGAATATTTTCTGTGGAGATATATGAAGTGGCTAGTTTTCACCGATAAACCAGAGACGATAGACGACTTGGAACCCAACATTCGTCTCGTTATTGCCGATATACGTCCCCAGCTGCTCTAAAAGGTGGTCGAAAATTGGACTTCCAGATTGCGTTATATTCGACCCAACCGCGGCGCCTATATGCGCAAAATCATATTATATTTAAACACTAATAGCATAAAATTATCTTTACAATAAAGCCAATACCATGGCCATTACCGCGATTTTTATGTGTTTTAAATTTCTATACCTCTAAATAAAAAAAAACATCGTTTATATATATATATATATATATATATATATATATATATACGTATTCGTAATTTTGGTTCACTATCATGAAGCTTCGATGAAAAGGGTTAGTAGAATTATTTTAGTAATTTATCTTCCAGGTATGATAAATTGGTCCAGATGCTTTTTACGAAAATGGCGCGGTTTTTTACACGTTAAAATTTTTTCCTTTAATACTAATTAATGATGTAATAAGGTCAGGGTCACTGACCCGCCCAAATAGAAAATAACAAAAAAAAAATGTCGGAAGCAGCCTTTGTAATATCATATTCCTCAGGAAATTTTTTAAATAATGGCTTAAATACGGTTAGGACTTTCGTGGTTTTCGTCAAGATCGTGTGTTATGTGTACAGTTCACTAGAAAGGAAGAAAATGATGAAATCTTATTACGTTTGTTAGAAAATGGTTCCTTAGCATTGTACGTTGTGTAGTTACGTAGGTACTAGGTATGTATACATTTTTAAATTTATTTTTTTAGGTTAATTCCATGTAGGTACTAAATTCACAAATAAGTTCTGCTTGCCTAGATGTAATTTATACATATTTTATTTGAATTTTTTTATGAAAATGCGCTTAATATTTAAAAAAAAATGAATAAATCGAATTCTAAAATGTGTCAGTAAGTACGAGTACGAGTAAGATTTTAGTTGCATGGGGCGGGGGGTGGGGGTGGGTGAGGTAAGACGTTTACACATTAAAAACCTTATTTTTAAAACAAATGCTCAATCTAATAATAAAGTAATATTATTAAGGAAAACACATTCTTATTGTGAAGTTGTAATTATTCAGAACATAGGTCTGTGATATTTTAAATACTAAATTAATGTATTAATTATAAATATATACATATAAAATCAATTTTGTCGAAAAATATTGTTTTCGCGTCACCGGGATTCGAACCTGGATCTTCATTTCCAATCAGGGGAAGTGCACTACCTTTGTGCTATAACGCCAGTATTTTTCTTAACAAATTTTCGAAACTATATGTTACATTTTTCAAATTAATACACCTGTCGTTCCATTATTTGAAAGCCATCTACATTATTTTTTTTACAGAATCTCAAATACCTTTGAGTAAACTGATTTGCTGACGCCAGAATTATCAATTCATTTTTATTAAATTTTGTCAAGAAAAATACTGGCGTTATAGCACAAAGGTAGTGCACTTCCCCGGATTGGAAATGAAGATCCAGGTTCGAATCCCGGTGACGCTAAAACAATATTTTTCGACAAAATTGATTTTATATGTATATATTTATAATTAATACATTAATTTAGTATTTAAAGTAATATTACATTTTCGGTTCCACTCTTTTTTTGAAATATTTATGGGATTATCTAGTAGACTAGTCAAAGGAATTATTATTTTAAAGACATGTATAAAAAGATTAAAATTAAAAAAAAAATCATATTACTGAAATATTATTGAAAATTAAGGGATCTTCCCAGGAGCAAATCAATTTAAATTAATTTTAGACTATTAGAATAAAGACTCACCCAATAAAATTGTCACAAAAACAGAACATTTCATAACATTATATTATATACTTTAATTTTATTTCTACCATTTTTTATATTTAGATATTTCAAAAAGGTTTTGGAGATACCGGATATCGAAGCGCTCCACTATCTTAGCTACGTCTTCCAATTGGCTGTCGTGCCAAATTGTTGTAAAATAATATATGCTGATGCTTATTTTATAAGAGATAAATGATATTTTTCTTGTTTATCAAGTTATAAATCCTCAATATTATTTTTTACCAGTATCGTATCATCTGTATTAAATGTTATTCAAAATATTTCTATTTATAGGCCTTAATAATAGCCCTTAATAGGTTCATGAAGAGTTTCATTGAATATTTCTAATCTGATAGATATTGTTCAATCTTTACTGCAGTTTTCTGGTTCCAATAAACCAGTAAAGGTTACCTTATTCGTCAATTGCAGAGGTTTTCAGAATTTCAAGTATTTTGTCATGTTGAACTGGAATTTTTAAATGGATTAATTATTTATAAAAGAAAAATGTATACATGTGTTTCTCTTTTAAAATATTATAAAATATGATTTATCTAAAACTTTGTCTGAACATTAAAATAGATAGAATGTGAAAGAAATAGTGCGTTTGAAACAGAGTTAGATAATTTCGGAACATTTTAAAGTGGTTTGCGAATATACTGTAATATATAATAACGTCAAACCCCGAGAAATTTAAATACGAGAATAAAGGGATATCGCCGCTGTCTAAAAAATATCAGCTTCTCGGAATTTTCTAACCACATAATTGAAACAAACCACTCTTTCGATAGTCATAGACTAAAACTTCTCTATTCGGTACTATATAAACCATAAATAATGTACAATTTAGAAACTGTTGAAATACAAAAGAATTTAAGTTGGGAGAAAACACTAATTAACAGCATAACATTCCCCAACACTTCACCTTTACTGTCCATATTCTCAAATATCACCCTATTGCCCAAATAGACTACAATCCTGTATTTAGTTTAGTTATCACCTGATGATAAAGATTGTATCTCTCGAAACTAGTAGAACTATGAAAATTGCTCAACGTGTGTGCAGTACAAAGTTTTGTTTAGAAAATTAAAAAAATGTAAAAACGTTGTTACAGATGTCTTTGTATACACTATCGAGACAGAAATATATTAGAAAAAATATACTCCGTGCAAAGGATGCTGTGATATGTGTTTCAGACCTATAAGGCGATTTTTTATATTTTATTGCTTATGACTTTTACATTAAGAGTAATATATGGTGCAGAGCATATTTTTCATAAATAATAAATAACTAGCGCCACCTTTAGATGTTCTCATACTTCACGGCCAACATGAATGATTAAGTCAGTAGCAGACTTATTCCCATGGGAAATATAAGTATTATGGAATATGAATATGTAAATGGGAATTTTTAAATATTTTTATTAAACCGAATTGAGATTACTCTCAAATTAGAGTTCTCGTGGATTTTGATGCATTTGCAATACAAAAAAAACACTCCCAGCACTGATTATAAGAATCAGGTAGTTTTCGTCTTGAAAGGAAAAGATATTTCGCGTTTTATGATACCCTATAAATACACTTTAATTTTTTTTCTAGGACTCAATGGAGTTAAGAATTTTTACAATACATTTAATTATATAATAGAATTGCGCTCTCGAAATACATGTCATATCAAAGTATGACTCTTTTTGAACTAAGATAAACGGTAATTCAATAAAAATCGAACATACTTGGTGACTTCCCGGAATGACTCTTGAACCCCCGAACACCAGATCACTAGGTAATTATGTATTTTACCACTAAACCAAATAAGCTTTTTATACATAAAATATCTACATATTATATACATCAACTTTTAACGGAAGGTGGTTTCGGGGTTCCTCCTCATAATCGAATAAAGTGCATAGAAATTTTTCAAAAGTTAGGTCATTTCCAATTTCCATTAAAATCTATCTAAAACTAACACATTATATGTACTATTTAGATTGCCCTCTGTTCCCCCACACGAGAGCAAACATACCCTGCAGACTCTAGTGTACTCGTATAGTCTTTTAATTCGAATTATTAGCAATGCGCCTGTGCACTAATGTCACCAAACACTAATGTAATGTATTTTGCCAATCTCGTAGGCGTAATCCAATTACACCAATTAAAAAAAATATTACTCATAAAATCAGTAGATAGAGAATACAAAAACAATGTGTTAAATAAGTTTTGTCAGATGCAGTAGACTATTGTCAATCTCCAGATATTAAAAAAACAAAAATTGCGCTAGTACTGTGTGAAAATCATAAAAGTGATGTGATAGGAAAAGAAGAAGAAGAATATGAAGATGTAAAGATAAAAATCTACGTGCATCTCACGTTTATCTATCACCAAAACTTAAATTGACTGAGAAAAGCTAAAAAAACAAATGTGACGGGAGACAAACCATTTTCCTGTAAATAATGTAGTTATTTATAAATTCAAAGATGCATTTAAAAATAAATAATTTGTATCATTCTAGACATATTTGTAGTGCATGTGTTATACTAATATTTACATGTTGCATTATTATTTCATAGTGTAATTTTACATATTTATGTAAGCTGGAGAACAATTTTCATGTAACTTTATTTATTTATTTCGTAATATTACGTGTTATAAGGTGTCCCAAAAATTAAAAAAATATATTTTTTAATGTGAGGCTGATACATTCGTGTCAGGTACGCGCGCCGGGGTCGCGCGCGCACAGCGCCGCTCGCTGCAGCGGAGCGTTTGAGAATTAGGCGGCAGAACGAAGTAGGTCGGCGTCCGAGGTATACGATAGTTAGGAACCGTTTGTAGTGGCAGGAGCAATATCAATAATAAAAGTCTTGTGAACCTACAGAAGTGTTATTTTATGGAGACCCCTGCATCCACCAAAGTACACTTATAACAATTAAGCTAAATTTATACTTTTTTAATTTCAATTTAAAGAAGATAAACATGGATACTTCTGGACATTCTGGACTAGGCATTTTTGATAACCAAAATGATATTTGGTGCATTGCACCTTATCAACTGCTTTTAATTCTTTCATTTGTCAGTTTTTACCATCAACCTTTTATCTTTTACGTGTCACTGTAAATTGGCCCGAGGTCCGGAGAACGAGAGGCATATTGAATTTTATCTATTCGACCAATTCTTCTGTTGGGCAAGATATTCATCAAAATAGGTCTTCATATTATGAAGGTAGCGGGGATATGCTGGAAATAAAATTCTTGATTAACAAATAAAACTTTTTCACTTTAAAATGCAATGGACGCTCGATTTTGGAACTCCTGTCTAATGTCTACATTTTATTGGGACATACATCAATATTATTACAAAACGTGCTACCTCTCTATAGAAGATAAATAAATAAAATAAAGAGGGAGATCGTTTACAACTCTGAACGTAATTATATTAAATATACAGCAAAACAATTGTACGTGTGACATGTTATGTTTATAAAGGGTGTTCGGCGGAAAATTTTCAAGTTTAATATTAAATTAATAAAAAAAACTGCAATGTTATTCTCATATTTTATTTATACAAAATAGAGTTTAACGATGCAGATTTTATGTTTTATAAACAATATCGTCTAAGTGTTATCCATTTCTCTCAAGACACTCTTGCAATCGGACTCTTAAATTTGCGAACACGCGAGAGCAAAGTGTTGGTTCAATGGCAGCAACTTCATAGCGAATATTTTTTTATAGGGCCTGAATTGTTCAAGGATTGTTGCTGTAAACTTTCGACTGAAAGTATCCCCATAAAAAAAAGTCGCACTGTGTAAGGTCCGGTGACCGAGTTGCCCAGGGTATGTCTCCGTACTTGCTGATTAATTTATTGGGAAAAATTCCCTTCAGCTTCTCCATCGAAACTCTAGCTGCGTGTGGAGTGGCCCAGCTTGCTGAAATTGTATTCTGTTATTGAACCCGGCAAACATCTGGAGTTGCGGTACCAAAAACTCGTCGATCATTCAACAATACAAGACAGCAGTGACTGTCTCTCGCTGGTTAAAAAAATAAGGGCCAATTATCCTTCAGGCAGAAATTGCACACCACACTGTCGTTTTTGAACTATGTAAACGTTTTTTGATGGCGTTTCCTCGGGTTGTCGGGGCACCAGTATCTCATGGTCTATTTATTAACATAGCCATCGATATGAAAATGTGTTTCGTCAGTAAACAATATGTTTTCAAGCGTTCGTCAGTAAACAATATGTTCCAAAACGTTCCAGCATCGTTTTCCCTAAGGTTTCATGTCAAGAATAGTCATTTTTGTTGAGAAACTGCACAATTTACAGTTTGTATGGATGAAACTGTAGTATCTTTTTCAAAATAACGTGCACTGTTGATTTTTTTATTCCAGTACAGGCTGCAATATTCCTTACCGATTTACGTGGATTGCGCATAATTTAACGTCGAACTTGAGTCACATGTTTTGGCGTCGCTGCTGACTTTGAAGGTCCCGGAGGAGTTTTGTTAATCATTGTCCCTTCTTGTCTGAACTTTTGAACACAACACCAGATAAGTTGCGTGCTCGGCCCATCGCCTACTCGTCAAATATTAAAGTGAGTACAAAAAGCGCGACGCGCACGAACCAATGAATCACCTCACTTCAAATAATTTCTCAACCGTGAACGCGCGGTGCGCTTGCGACCAGTGACTCATTGCGACTGGCAAATTAGCAAATTACGCGCGTTGAACAATACCCCTCCCACTTACCTCACCCTGATGGTTTACGAGCAATTTTTTCCGCTGGACACTCTTTATTTTTGTGGTATCTTTGGAAATACCACCAGATTCTCTTGCGGCTCTATCCTCTCTTTGTACTCTCGAGTTGCTTTGGAATGAAACATAGTAGATTAATGTAACAATATTCATTTATTACAAGAACATATTTATAGTAATTAACCATTATATAACTCAATATTGACTAATAACTATTGCGAAGTAGCGATGGAAAAGAAGCCCGTTCCCTCAGAGACGGCCTCTTATAAGCCTTGTCTCCTACCACTGATCTACACACTCTCCTGCCATACACACATACACACAAATAACAAAGTGACAGTTCTCACAATTATTATACGAAAAATTATAAAAAAAGATGAATGCATGATGAAGATGTGTGCACACAAAAAAAAACATTAAAACTTAATTGTTGAAATAAATGTAATCATTTTTGATGAAGTATTGTGTTATTTAAGGTTATGTATTATATTTTCTCCCCGGTTTCATTACGTCGTCTGGAAACATCATATCAAGTTTTGCTGTTGAGAGTATTTTAACAAAAGATTTTTTCACCTTGAATTAAATAAGGCTTTCTTGAAAACATTTTCTGCTCTTGATGCGGAACACCTTCGGCCTTGGGGGTTATTAAAAATAATGATATGCCGGTGAGGGGTTGTGTTGTTCTCTCCGGAGCGTTATTAATCCCAGCCAGCTCCGCTATCGAGATACCTACTGGCCACCGACTATGAGACTCTGCTGATTTAAAACACCTTCCTTGCTATAAAGGCTCAGCTTACTGAGGAACTTACTCAGGAGCAAGTAACCAACAATTAATACTAAAAATATATTCTAAAATTCACGTACAAAATATATATTATGTGTACTGCTCCAACGGAAAAACAGGAACACGACGTAGACATGATATTGCCATATATACTCGCGTTCGAGTTCTCGCGATGAAAAAAACACCTGTTCTTATTTAGAATGAATAATTCCACATGATTATTTTTGAAGTCTCTGGAATAAGTCTGCCGTAAAACAACAGCCTTAGTTTTAGTGGAAGTCTACAATATTATATGAATATTGAAAAAAAGAGTACCTTAATATTACAATACGAAAATACAGTCATTGTTGTGTATGTAACATTAATCAAAATTAGACTACAGTCTACAGGATAACTAGTATACCTGCCTGTCGGTAATATAAAATTCCGGGTTCGAGTTACGGTGCCAACCGTATATATATATATTTTTTTTTTTATCTTTCTACCACGGCCAGCGACGTATTAATCCGTCGCGACGTAATTTATTTATTTGACACGTGTATGCTATATTTGCTCTGAATAGCAACACCTACCGAAGACCTTACTTCAACCTCAAATTCATTGGCAAATGGTCGCTACTTTGTTTTTTTTCTTATACTCATAATAAAGACAATGTACACTTAATTTAAAATTGAATATATATTTGCGTACTGTCATATAAATGTTATTGAATATATAAAAAATAAAGCATTTTATAAATCTTAATCTAGAGATATTAAAAACACGTTCGATATACTCGTTACTTTGGTATTTTTTTCTTACTGGCAATGACACTTTTATAAGATGCAATGGATCTCATAGATGCTGACTCAATAAATAAAAGCTTTAGTTTTAACCCATTTTTAAATGTCATGTAATTGTCTGTTAACTCGATAGCGATCATGACGTATAAAATTCTCGTTAGTTTTTATTATTTAAATTTAAATTGCGCGACGCAAAATTGTCTACCCTTGGTGCAAGATATCGGATGCTCATTACTTGGAAGGTCGGGTGGAGCTGAACTCAACTTTGTTTAGCAAAGATCCGTACCGTTTTCTTGAAAATAAAATCGGACGTAACCTACTTAATACGAAATAAAATCTCTCTGAAACTCTTCAGTTTCTTACGAAATATTTGTTTAAATGACATTTAAAATAAATAGTAATACATGTATTAGAATATGAATTATATTTATATATTAATTAGAAAGATATACATATAAAATCAATTTTATCGAAAAATATTGTTGTTGCGCCACCAGGATTCGAACCTGGATCTCTTTCCAATCCATGGAAGGTGCATTATCCAACTATGCATATATGTTCGAAAATTTGTCGTTAAAAATATTGTCGCTGTAGCATAGTTGGATAATGGCGCAACAACAATATTTTTCGATAAAATTGATTTTATATGTATATCTTTCTAATTAATATATTTAATTCATATTTAAAATGTTACAGACCGTCTGTTCTGAATAATTACAACTTCACAATAAGAATGTGTTCTCCTAATAAATGTATTAATTTATAATGTTTTTCGATTTCGTTTTTTCTTCTCTAATTGACGAATGACGAAATTGAAAGACGCATTTCTGTTGTACAGTGCGCCCCAAAAGTCTTTATAATTTTGGTTTATTCG
Organism: Eubasilissa regina; assembly: GCA_022840565.1. Taxonomy (NCBI): domain Eukaryota; kingdom Metazoa; phylum Arthropoda; class Insecta; order Trichoptera; family Phryganeidae; genus Eubasilissa; species Eubasilissa regina. The sequence goes on along the minus strand of JAINEB010000003.1, from coordinate 31,891,110 downwards.
CTGCACCAACACAACGAGCGGCAGAAGGGCGGGGGATAAGCCGAACGCTAGCCGCGTCCTTGGGAATTCAGTCGCTATGAAGTGTGTCCTAACTAGCTGGTCGTGAAATTTGACATTCCAACGAGGTAACATAAACTGGTATCCACGTGGCGCCGACTTGACACCGATAGACTTTTTCCTATGAGGTTACTTTAATTCAAAGGTATATTATATAGTAACAATCCTCCCTGTCTGAACCAATTAAAAGAAAATATCCGTGAAGAAATGGCAGCGATCATGGAAAATACGTACCGGGCAGTTCTCAGATATGTTGCCTCCCGTGTAGAAGAGTGCCAGCGAAATAACGGATCACATTCAGAAAACATCATTTTTAAGAAATAAATTACCAGGGACTGTACTTAAATGAAAAATATATTTTTTTATTGATTCCCCACCCATTATTTTACTACAGAATTTTTATTATGAAAATGACTTTTGGAACACCTTGTATTATTATGTTACAAGGTATTTTCTGCAGCTTCTCTATTATTGAAAGTTTTTACCGTAAATAGTTATCGAGCTTCTTGAATAGGTGAAAGTTGTTCGGTAAATCAGTACTGGTTGTTTTGTTGTATGTGAATCTATTTTTCATTTCCAAATTATATCCAGTTTTGAAACTGCCATTTTGAAAGTTGTTTGCTGGAGTGTGTGAATCTCTTCGTACTCTACACTCAGAGTGTGTAAGTATTGAACCGGTAGCATGATTTAAATGTATGAAGTGTGAGTATAACGAAGAACTTCATTGAAATAGTTCTATAAAAGTCGAGAGTTGTCTTCGAAGAATCTCTCGGGAGCATAATTCATTGACGAAAATGTTATCCTTGGAAAGGGACCATTACAATCAATTTAAGAACTAATATTAAAAAAGTAAGTTATCAGTAACAGAAGTACACCGCCTTTCTATTCCGACCCCAAATGTGTCAGTTCATTACATTACACCGTATTTCAACATTATTAAAACCTCATTTAACTACAGCTGACAGGTACTCTGAATATCTCAGGTAAAGTTAAAATATATTTATAAAGCCGGTACATAATAATACAGTGAGTTTTATCAACTTAAAAAATAATAAATTCTTAATTTAATTGAATTTTTATCTTATTTAATTTAATTACTCTGACAATTCTTTGGAAAATCGATTCTGCTAGCCCAACCTTAAGATACTGATTGATTATTCTGAATTTCTCATTTTCTGACACGCGATGACATCTTTGGAATTTCAATTCTTATTTCAGATTCAATAAATATTTTTTAATTATCAAAATTTTATTTCCATAGTCTAGACAAGTCTAGTAAATATATATCTATAAAGTATCTTATTATACGTTTGTCTGCGAGTTCATTATTACAATTAAACTTACATTAAATTAAAAAAAAATCTAATACAATTTTAAATGTATAATATTTAAATTAATAAAAGCAAACAACTTTTATGCAAGTAAAAATTAAAAGAACATTACGAATACACAACATTTAAATGAACAAAAACAAGTTTGGGGTTGGATATAATATGTATGTGTAAGGGTACTGGTCATTAATCCCAGATTTGTAGCACACCATATGAAACAACCCAAAAATATCAAAATTGTATCAATAAATGTATATTTTTATTAGAATTAAGTAATTTACACCGTTATGCAGACTTTATTCCAGTTATTAATCAATCCTCCTTGAAGGGTAAAAATGCGTCAGTCGGCCGGCCAAGCCATGGGTCATTTCATAAATATTTCATTAAAATATCTATATATTATAAAATACAAATTAAATGTACCAATTACAAAGATATACAGGTAAAATCAATTTGTCGAAAAAATATTTTTGTTGCTACCGGGATTCCTACCCGGATTATTAGATCTATTCGAATCCCGGCAGTAACAAAAATATTTTTTCGATAAATTGATTTTATATGTATATCTTTGGAATTAACACATTTAATTTGTATTAAATATCTATTATTCTGTTAAATTGCAACTTCACAATAAGAATGTGTTCTCCTTAAAATATAAGTGTACGCTTTGTGATCAAAGTAATTATAAGATTTCGGATATCGTCGACCATTCCGGTTCGTTAGATTTTAGATTTAGACCCTGATTTTTTTCATTGTAGAAATTGTTTCGACTACTTATATTCTACGTCTATTTCTAGTGTTTTTCCCGCAGTCAAGCTTCGCGATCCGATTTTTGATAAGTTCCCGGTAGCTGACCTGCGAAACAAATATTATATTACGTATTGAGTATGGTCCATTGGAAAAGGTTTTCTGACCAATTCACCTATTTCCTTAATTTTATCCAGGGCTGTCTGTGGTCGTTTAAGAATCTAGTCTTTATTTTTCCATCATTTCTATGCGGAGCACTTAGTAAATATACCCCCTCATCATCATGGAGCATAAGTACTTGATATTTGAAGGCGTTCAAGACTATGTATGGCTTATCCCTATTTCTGTCTCATCCACATTTCAGATTCATTCAAAATATCACTTCATTTTTATGGTACGTGTCCACGATAATATCTCAATGAGATTTTGATCCTTGAGAGTCAGTAATGGTACGTGTTTAGTCCATTATATATGCTATGGTTGTTAGCCCTGGTATTTCTAACTTGAGTATGTGAACTTTATTTTTATGAGGGTAATATTGAAAACTTTTGATGGTGGCAAAATCATTTGTGCCGGCCTCGGTTAACTATACATTGTACAGCAGGGTACGCGCAATACGGCTTATGGAGTATTTTCGGTTTTTATCAGATCGGATTGATTTCTGAAGTGTTGACCAGACGGGAGTCGGAGGTAAATCAGGAGACAACAGATCACCGAGCGTGAGTGATATGCTTAAGAAAAATAATCAATAAAAAAATCAGAGCTAGCTATCGAAGGAATTTACGGCGATGGTGCGTATGATTTGGATGGGTCATTCTAATTTGGGAGTGAAATACGTGCGATGATGGTTCATAGAACACTTCGTACTGAATTTGTACTGACCTACCTTCTTAAGAGACGTAAATCCGAAAAAAAAATTGTAGACATAACTCATTAGAGTTCATTTTTCATATATTTTTAATATCACTGAATAGATATTATTTAAAAAACCAGGTCTGATCATTAACGTGATTCGCTGCCTTTTAAAACGATTTAAAAATAAATAAATTAGTACGTATTTAATAGCATTTTGCCCTTTATATTTATTCTGATAAAAAGATGTCATAATAAAAGTGTCAGATAAAGATATTAGAATGTGAGTAATCTTTCTCGGTGACTCTGAAATCTCGTCCCAAAATGTTTCGATTCTCAGAACAAAGTATTCAGGGGTGGACGATTATGGAATTTTATCGCCGCTCTGCCTTCGCAGGTAATTTATATTTTATGGGTTGTTTGCAAACCGTAATCGAATTCCGAAATCGGTCGGTTTGCGTGTACAATAGTTGCTCAAATAGAGAAGGTTCAATAACCTTTATCCCATTTTAGAGAAAGGAAACTGAAATATGTATGAAGTTTACACAAGGAACATTTTTCATCTTACGAATACACAAGGTTCCCTGCGCCATAGACTACGATTGCCATTTATAGTTTATTTCTTTATTTAAATACTTAAGACAATGGTGCACTAATAGAACTGTACATTAAATTTAAATTAAATGTAAATTTTTATATTTCAGATGTACACCAAATAACTCAATTCACTAATTTAAGCTTTGTACTGGCGATGGTAAACCGTTATTTTCTAGTGTCCAGTCATTGCTCGAAGAATTACGAATAATCAATAAACAATCATTGTTACAATCAAACACAATCACAGACACAATAACGGTATAAATATTGGATTACATAAAGATTTACTTTGTACGACACATACGTTGCGTTATGTTATCACTAATATAGTTTCGAGATGCGCAATTTCTCTCATAATCAGGTGATAACTAAACTAAATATAGTTTGGGGATCTATTCTGATAGATGATCGGGGTTTGGGAATGGTGGGAAGTTTCAGTCGTGGGACAGTAAAGGTGAAGTGTTAGGGAATGTGACGTTAATTAGCGTTTTCTCCGAATTAAAATTCTTTGTATTTGGATGATTTCTAAATTGTTTATAACTTATTCTTTATAAAGTACCGAGTTGAGAAGTAGTTTGTGATTATTGAAAATTCCAAGAAATTGTTATTACTTAGGGATCTGCGATGTTTTTTTATTCGTATTTAAGTTTCTTGAAGTTTAAAATATGTATTTTTTATTGGAATTTACAAGTTATTTAGGATATTAATTTTAGTTTTTGAATTGAAAATAATTTTACCTAAGTTGTTGTTATTAATATCACCTGATAGTAAGATAGACTGCATCTCTTGAAACTATAGTAATAACAGCACAATCCATTGTGTATGCAGTACAAAGTATAGATTAGTGAAAATAAAAATAATTCAATTTTGTGGCAAAAATACAGTAATAGACATATTACTCTATTTTAGTTTTTCCTTTTATTTACTGCATTCTTTAATACTTAGGTATCTCGGACGATTACCACCACTTCCGAATACACGCAGTAGAGTAATAAACAACCACCACTAGGAGACATCAGCACACGTGAGCGAACCACGCTACTTACGCAATTTTCTCTTAAGACGCCCAATTGTCAGTTGCATTTACTTCGTACTCTTATTCCACTGCGTAAATTCCAATAAATATATTTCAACAGACCTTTATAAATTAATTTAAATCATTCGTAAGTAATTTGTTCTAATTACCGTTTCTGTCTTTACGGCCTGCTTATTCATTAACTAAGATGGGCTCCGCGACACGACTACACGAGTACGAGGGTAAAGCTGACTTCGGAGGCGGCTATACACCCACACAGTTTTAACCCTTCGGATACAACCATCAAACATCCTCCAAATGTACTAACGTGAACATGTGATTCAATTTAAACACCTTAGCATAGACTTTAGACACTGTGAACATTTAGTTAGTTTATAGGATAGGGCAACAAGGTTGCCGCTTTTAATATGAGTTTCGTAAATAATTTAATGATTTCTTATGAAACGTGGTGTATAACAATAAAAGCACGAGACGTACATATGTATAGTACATATATATTGTCACGTTACGAATTATAGGTAAAAGAATAATGTGACGTGAGTACCTTATTACAAAAGTAAACACCGTGGTTGCATCTTATTACGCTTGGCTAATATGGTCGAGTACTAATTTCAATGTTGGCCGCGGGGTTCGCGACGGTCGCTTCGTGTTGAGGAACCAGCGCTAGCTAGTATATCATTCTACTCACAGCTTCGAGCTGAGGTAGGCCGCCGACAGCGGAGGTTGTGAGGCCGCTGTCCCGTTAATTCGCGTATTTTAAATGCTGTGATGACGTATCGTCAAAATTTCCCTTATTGCAGGAAATAATTAAATTTCCCTTCTTTTCTTTTCCTACTTACTTCTTTTCTTATTCTTATTTCTTTCTTACTTCAACTTCTTGCTTTCGTTCGATTATCGACTTGCATCAACGTTCTCAATTCACACCTGGATATTGTCTATCTGGGAGGAGAGGAGACGGGAATGAACCGCTAGAAAGAGTGGCTTGGCCAATTGCTAGGCACTCGGAACGAATATTTAATATTTTTAAAATATCACAGACCTATGTTCTGAATAATTACAACTTCACAATAAGAATGTGTTTTCCTTAATAATATATGTTGTATCAATGTGTCCAAAATTTAATAAAAATGAATTGATAATTCTGGCGTCTGCAGTCGGTTTAGTCAAAGGTATTTGAGATTCTGTAAAAAGAATGTAGATGGCTTTCAAATAATGGAACGACAGGTGTATTAATTTGAAAAATGTAACATATAGGTTCGAAAATTTGTCAAGAAAAATACTGGCGTTATAGCACAATCGGTAGTGTACTTCCCCGGATTAGAAATAGAGATCCAGGTTCGAATCCCGGTGTCGCAAAAACGATATTTTTCGACAAAATTGATTTTATATGTATATATTTATAATTAATACATTAATTTAGTATTTATCACCTTTTATATTTTGCTGATTGTAGTAAAGATTTATTTTCCCAGAAAATGTTTAAGATGGATCTCAACATTATGGTAAATAGGTAGCTTCTAGTTCACGTACTCACATTCATGCTCTCCGCTGAGTCTGGTCGGTGGAGGATAGTCCACCAGTTGACGCCGCACGGTGGCACTTCCAACTCGGAGCACGGCTACACCTCACAATATATATATATATATATATATATATATATATATATATATATGTGTGTGTGTGTGTGTATATACATATTTTATATTTGCTCAAAAGATTTTTTGCACGCACAGTGATCCAAAAATTAGAGGGAACACTGCCGATGAATTGAATTCTTATGAAAAATTACAACGCGTGCTTCAAATTTCATTAATTTTAAATAAACATTTTTTTGAAATTTTTTAATATTATATGTCACATTTCCGTCAAACCGTATCCGAACCCTCTCTAGATTGCGATCCGTGACCCCCCACCCTTCGAGATCCTTTTTTCCCTCCCGCTCGTCTCCCCTTTGATTGAAGCCGAGAGCAGATGTCACGTTGTTCAACTTTTTCACTTGTAAATGAAACTTGGTCGAAATAAATAAAATCTCGAGAAAATATCTCAGGAGTGAATCTGAAGGATGATATTTGCAAATAATTTTTTATTATTTAAAAAATTAGCAGAAAGTAATTGGCTATTTTCGATTGCTAGATGTTAGGTAGTGGTCGCTGCTGCGCGCCCACGAAAATTTTTCCATATGTTGCAATGTTTCGATTAATCATCTATCCACTGCTAAGTTGCAAATTCTCTTTGTTTTCAGCCCTTTTCTTTTGAAGTCATCGCCTCATCGATTTTGAAGACAGCAAACATATTTTTTTGCCAATATGAAGCCTCTTATCCTCACCATCCATCAATACTTCTATAGATATATCCATCGCCTTGACCATGCTGTCTTTTTGGGCAACAACTATTACCTTTTGTACGTTTGACACTCGATCACTCTGAGATATTCCAAGTGTTGCAATCGCACCTTAGGTGCCAAAAAACACAAGAACAGTAAAAGTGATTCACTGATCTCAGCCTCTCCTGAGTATCCCGATCACCTCCAGATGCAGTGGACTGTATGAGATTATCACACTATTTCGCCATGGTCGAACACAATAGACTAACGAAGTCTCTGAGATTAATAACAGCGTTTTGATGATTCCTATTCAGGGTCACCGATCGACTGGCGCTCGCTAGCGGCGGGGGAAGAAGAGGAAGTTGGAGACACAGAGCATTAGTTCGTTTTAAATATTATAATAATAAGTCCCAAATTATTAAAGATTTAAGTATTATAATAATAAGTCCCAAACACCAAGCAAATCTCTTCCATTGCTATTTGGGCAACTTTAAATTTATGTATGTTATTGACGATGAGCATTAACATCTCAGTAAGTATTAGGAGCACGCAATGGTTGTAAATTCGCGTTAGTCAATTCTTTAAATACTGCGGTATTTTGGCTTTGAATATATTCTTGAGCAATACAGCTATTAGAATGACGTCTCCAGTATACATGTATCTTTATCAACTCTCAGAGATTAAAGTATCATTGAGAGATGTTGCTCATCCCTGCTGAATGTTTTTCCTCTTTTAGCCCTCTTGATTCTGTCTCCCTTGTACTATTCGATCTTTGTATATGATCTGTATAAACTAATAATAGTCCTCTGTTAATTTGCCATAACTATGGTAATATTAATATTCATTTTCAAGTTCATAAGTTTCGGTACATCATCGAGCTCTTGAAGCCCTTAAATAATTCTAGAGTTCATAATTATTAATCCACTTCAGATAGTGATTCATTTGGAACTATAGTAACAATACAATGAATTATTTTTGCCTAATAACATGGTATATGCGGAAATCATCCCCTAGTGCGACCCTGCCGGCGGACGCGCGCGGACGTTAGCAAAGTTTTGAACCGCGTCCCGGGCTTCGCGTGTCAATGCGAAATATCTCCAAGTCAGTCAGTCATCCATCAGTGTTCGGAAATATTGCTAAAGTTATTCAATTAATATTTCGCTTAGAATGGAAAAAAAAATATCATAGGCCGTATGGAATTTCATGGATGTCATAAAATTTAAAAAAAAAAACATGTGGAGCATGTTATTATTAATGTGCAATAGATATCTTCATTTCTGGTAAAACTAATAACAGAGTAGCGTTTCTTTCTATCATATCTAACGGAATCGAATGTCTTGTATGTAGATTACTTTTCCTACTGGCGAGTACATTGACCATATTTTACATATGGTATTGACGATCTTAGATGTAAGTATATCGAATGCGTTTTTACAGAAAAAATTAAGTTAGGTTAAGTTGTTTAGAGTTAGGTTGGGTTAGAACTGTCAAAAGTGACATAATGGCGGATTTCGATTATCATATTACGAGAAATGCTTTGTATGTAATGGTTTAAAAAAACATCGTGAAAAGATTAATGTAATCTTTTCGTAGAAAGCGATCGCTTTGCGGTTTGACATACTATATTAAATAAAATAACAATCACTTTGCATGAAACCACGAAATTTATTATAAGGACATATTTAAAACTGATCATAAATACAAAAAGAGTGCACTTACATATATACATAAAGGGTAGATAGAATATAAAATTGCATGTGAAAGAGAGAGACAGAATACATATACAGATAAACGGAACATTAAGTGATGGGAAAATGAGGTGTTTCCATTTCCATTAAAATCTATTTAATATCCATCAACACTATATTTTACCATCACTTAATACTATAATAAATACATCCTGATGAAGCTTGGGATAGTGAAACCGGTAAACGTGTAATAAATTTCGTAGATTCATACAAAGTGATTGTCATTTTATTTATCCTACGCATTTTTTTAATGCTAATAAAAAGCTGCGCGATTTCGTCTCGCACATAGTGAAAAGACGGAGCCGCACGAGGGCCATCATAAAAACCCTCATTGCCCCCGATCCTTTATTTATCGATAGTTAACAAACATTTAACAAATAAATAAAAATGTAGCTTTGGTCGGGGAGCCGAGGGAGGGGAAAAGAACACGCCCCCGAAAATGAGAAAAGGACAAAACAAAATTAATAATAAACTGATCAGAGCACCACCGTAACATACCAACATTCCAATAACGTAAGAATAACATTCCAATAACGTAAGAATAACATTCCAATAACGTAAGAATAACATTCCAGTGACGCAAGAAAACAAGATAGAGACTACAAAACAACAAGTGAGAAAATAAAGTGTACGACTAAAGATTTAAAAAACAGAGTATAACGAAAGAAAGAAATTAAATATGGTAGTAGAAGGGAGTTTAGGGCGGCAAAACATGTAGAATTGACCACGGATGATAGCCAATAAATATAGCCGGATAGGGTACAAGAAAAAGAAGGTGACACTTGATGTGTTATCATTAGAAGAAAGCGCTATTTTGAAGTGTTCACATTAATCTAAAATTGTAACTTGTGCTGTTAAATTGTTCGTCAAACTCCAACTCGGCTCTCTTTCCCGCCAACCTCCATAGCAGACTTCAATGTTTTACTGTGTATAAGAATTCACGTCTAGATTATCAAATCTCTTTGAGTTAGTTTGAGGTAATTGAAACTGGCTTATTTTTAAATGCCACATATGTTATTAGGATAACACATTCTTATTGTCAAGTTGTAATTATTCAGAACAGTCGGTGTGTGATATTTTAAATATGAATTAAATATATTAATTAGAAAAATATACATATAAAAGCATCGAATCCCGGTGGCGCAACAACAATATATTTCGATAGAATTGATGTGTATCTTTCTAATTAATATATTTAATTCATATTTAAAATACCACAGACCGTCTGTTCTGAATAATTACAACTTCACAATAAGAATGTGTTCTCCTAATAACAAAGTTGTATCAATGTGTCCAAAATTTAATAAAAATTAATTGATAATTCTGGCGTCTGCTATCAGATTACTCAAAGGTATTTGAGATTCTGTAAAAATAAGGTAGATGGCTCTTTCAAATAATGGAACGATTAAATATGTTAATATCAAAAAGGTAACATATAGGTTCGAAAATTTGACGCTAAAAATATTGTCTCTGTAGTGTAGTTGGATAATGCACCTTCTCCGGTTAGGAAAGAGATCCAGGTTCGAATTCCGGTGGCGCAACAACAATACTTTTCGATAGAATTGATTTTATATGTATATCTTTCTAATTAGTATATTTAATTCATATTTACCATATATGTTATTTAAAATATTTCAAGAACCTAGATTATTACCTTTAAGCCAGATTTGATTTGTGTACCAAAGCTTTCTATAGTACCGCCGATATAGCTTTACAAGACTACTCGGGATGCAGGAATATCTATTATTTCGCATTGTTTCTTTAACCTTTAAATGACTGCGGGCCAATTAAATTATTCCCTTTAAGGTTGACAAATTCATGATACAGTTACATGTATCATATTACCCCTGTGCAGAATAGGTTAGCGGCTGTCCAGGTTTTAGGTCTTTTTTAAATTTGGTAGGTGTCCAATAAAGTGATATAATCTCAATACAAACTAAATTACTCAACCAGAAAGATATACAGAAATAATCTATCCATCAAAAAATCATCCTATCTGGGGAAACGCATTCACCATTTCGTTACACCAATAGAACACATTTTGGATAAATTTTGAACTGATATTCTTAATCTTTTCAATTAATATATCTATTATTTCATTTTTTTAAATAATTAACTTTATATTGCGATGAATTTCAAATACCTTTGAGTGAAGCCCGTTAGGAGACCCCAGAATTAATTAATTTGATTAATTTAATTTGTATTAAAATACCACAGTTCTAAAAATGCAACAGTAAAGCCCGTTAGGAGACGCCAGAATTAATTAATTTGATTAATTTAATTTGTATTAAAATACCACAGTTCTAAAATGCAACATCACAACAAAACTGTGTTCAAAAATGTCTGAAATATTTTTGGCCGCTCTCAATAATCTATTCAGGCAACTAATGTGGGGGGAGAAATAACGAGTATTTAACCCCTTTTGCAGGTGATATTGTGATCTTAGGCCATCCAGGTGATCTTCAGAATAGAATAATTTCTTGGCAGAGCAGGACTGAAGTTAAACGTCTCAAAGACTAAAGTAATGACGAAATGCTTTGTTGACTTCGACTTTTGTTTGTTTTATTATTCATGTATCTAGACGAAACCTAGCTTGGTAATTAGGTTTACTGATGGAAAATTTCCATACCTGAAAGCATATCCGACGAAATTGTTCGCAGAACTTCACTGGGATGGAGTACATTCGGACGACTGAATAGGATTTTCAAAAGTGATTTTTCACTCATCTAAAACGAAAAGTGTTCGAACATTTTCAAAGGAGTGCGAAAAAAATATTTTGGGAACAACATAAAAAAACATGCGGATAAGAGAACAGACAAAAGTAATCGACGTGTTACAGATAAAGTGTAAACTTCGAAAATGTATACATTAACTAGTCAATGTATGCACCAACTATGAGTTTCAGTTACATTATATACAAAATAATTTATGAACACTTTAACTAGTTGTTATATGCATTCACTGTTCGGTGTCTGTCAAAGTATTCACAATGTTCATCTAACGCACGGTACACTTAAGTAGCCATATTAAAACAAATGCTATGTGTTTACTTATTTTTGGAAAAAATCTAACATAGAAACCAATATTATTTTCAGTGAATATAAAATATATGTTTTAATAAAAATATGCCTACGAATAGAATAATGTTATCGTTTTTAACACGTGTAATTGTTTCGAGTGATAACATTGCAATTCCTGGCAATATTTTACATCGGCAACGTTATTACCGGCTGTGGAGTGCGTGCGCGTTATTATTGTTATCCGACATAACCTCAAAGTTTCAACTTAAATCAGATTTCTTTTCATCGTTCTTTTAACGTCATATTTCAGCTATATACGTATATTTCTTTCATTTGCTTTTCATTAATTTTGTAATTAAAAATATGTTTTTTTCCAAGTGGAAAAAATGGACGTCGTATAGAATTTATCTGATAAAATACGATTTCATTAAAAATTATTAACTTTTATAGAAAATAAATATAAGTAAGCATTTTTGCATTACGGAACCTGAAAAAAAATCAATATCTCTATAGCAGCTATACAGTCGAAATTATATTATGTAACAATACTAATGTTCGTCCGTATGAGTTCAGTTTATATAAAAATAAAAACCTCGAGGATATTTGCGGAAACCGAAATTATCTATATATTTCTCAAATTATCGGATAATCCGATCTTAATTGAGCCCCTAACATTGACAAAAAAGACCCTTAACAATATTTGTAGACAGAACACTTCAGAAGTTCTTCCGTCGCGATATTATCTAACGTTAATATTGCGGTGAAAGAACTTAAGCGTACAAATTTGTGAAAAATAACCTCATTTCCCAATGTTTTCATAATATCGCCAACCATCAGATATTGTTTCAATTTTTTAGCAAAACATTTTTCAAACCGTGGTTAATCTAAAATTTAATTGTTTTAGAAGAACTTCACAAGTAATTAAAAAATCACGAACAACCTAAAAGAAAATAACAAATAGTAAAAAATTGCTATTAAGAATGTAATTTTGAAAGTGTCATGTTTGGCATTTGACATCTAGATTTTTTTTCAAGTGAGCACAGATACAATCTTTCATTTTGGTTTCCATAGTTAAATGAAAAATCAATTTGTATTGATGTACTCGTAATATATAAAGTACTTAGTTCATTATTCGTATTTGAAATCTTTAAAACACTAGCTTAGTGATTTGTCTTGTACAGACGTAGAAAGATTTGACGAGTTTTTAATAATATTTTCGTCTCAAAACAATAGATACAGGGTTATGATCCAATGAAATTCTTTTGAGATAAGTCTAGTCTTTAGTTTCGAGCCTTATTTCTTGCTTGTTTATATCAAATGTTAATTGCCATTGACCGTTGATGGTTTGTAATTTAACGCCTACTGTTATGTCTAACTTATAGAATAAATAGTTGTCGGTATTCATGATTCCAGGTTACGTTTATTACACATGTGTCATCGGTTCCACCAATGTCGAGCGTGATCTTTGGGTTTATTTTATTTATGAGAAGATATAATACATTTCATATAAACATAATCAGATAATTATATTAATAGAACACATTCTTATTGTGAAGTTGTAATTATTCAGAACAGACGGTCTGTGATATTTTAAATATTAATTAAATATACATATAAAATCAATTTGATTGAAAAATATTGTTGTTGCGCCACCGGGATTCGAACCTGGATATCTTTTCTAACCGGGGAAGGTGCATTATCCAACTATACTACAGCGATAATATTTTTAGCGACAAATTTTCAAGCCTATATGTTATCTTTTTGATATTAATACATTTAATCGTTACATTGTTTGAAAGAGCCATCTACGCTATTTTTATAGAATCTCAAATACGTTTGAGTAATCTGACAGGAGACGCCAGAATTATCAATTCATTTTTATTACATTTTGGACACATTGATACAACTTTATTATTAGAACACATTCTTATTCAATTGATCTTCTTATCTCCATATCAAAATCCTAACACGTGTATACGATCTTGAAATTTATCATAACTAAATATCAGAGACTTATCTCATCGTGTCTCATTCCGTGAACACGGGTCAATTTCATAGTGCTTTAAATTTTTAATTTAAAACAATTATTAGTACCTATTATAATAATGTTATTACAAAGACAAAATTACTTTTTTTTACACATACATAATAATTGTCGCTTCTATTAAATTAAACGGTCATCGCTGTATGGCCACAACACGAATATACATTCATTCAAAAATACATTTATTTTTATTTTGTCTGTTCGCGGGCGAAATTTATTTCATCGCTTATTGCATTTAGGGATTTATTAATTCAATTTATAATGTAATTAGACTGAGGCTTCTGTCCCTGGCGCTTCTGTTAGTTTAAACCTAAAAGCTTCGTAACTTACTTAATAGAGGGCGTTTGAGTTCAATTCCCAGAATGAATTGAATCATTTGAATCGCCATGCGGTGCTAGGGGAATTATATTTACTTAAATCAGATCCCTCTGCTCAGGTTAGATACTCATTTGAAGGGTAAAAATCAATCTATATTAATTTAGTACGATTTTTTTACATACGACCAGCCTAATAGGCGGCCATTATTGTGAGAAGAATGAAAACGTAATGTACCTATGTATTATTCACGAATGAATGGTAAGGAGATTTGAGTACTGTATAATTTTTTGCGTCGTGTTTCATAGTATTGTATTCTTCGCAATATTTATATATTAAAAAACACAGTGGAACCCAGATTCTACATGCTCGGTATTCACGTTTTCCCTACATTTGCGTGTATTTCCCGCAATTTACGTCTAAAATATATTCAGATTTTGAGACAAATTAAATACGCCCAACGTCATATAAACGAAAACTTGACAAAAGAATCTTCCGACGAAGAAGTGTCTGCTTACATTATCAACCCAGTTCCTAGAAAATATGATGTCATGAGGAATAATTAAAGCCTCATAACATATTCTACTAGTATTAGTAATTTACCACTAGAAACCATTAATTTAATTTACAATATTGAAAGAACTATTCAAAAACAACATCGCCAACGAAAAAAAAAAATGCAGCAAAAATATTATTTCATTTTTTCAGAAAAAAATAAGTTTATTTTCCTTTTTTTTTAATATCCCCAATTTACATTTTCCCTCTGTTTACATTTTTTTTTGTTGGTCCCTTCAAAAACTTAAAATCGGAGCTTCACTGTATAAATTACAGCAATAGAAAATTTAAATACACATTGATAATTTTTCATTTGAATATAAATTTAAAGTAGTTTATTATAACATAATTCGAATTTGATTAAAATAAAATACGTATATAAGATTTTCATTAGATTTAAACAATAGTTATTATGGATTGATTTGGCAGTTACTTCGTGGTGTAGCATTTTAATTTTTAAAAACTATAGTTTTTTATTAATTTTTTTTTCTGAGTTTACTTAGGGAAGGAGAGAGCTAAAATATCTACATAACAAAAATAATACTGTCTAATTTACAATTTAAATTATTATTTAACCCATAAAGCTCAGCTGATACTGTTGTTTGAAGAAATTAAAAATTCAGATAGAGATATATTTTTATATGCAACCATATATGACAAAGTGACTGGCGATTATATAATTATTACATGAAAATGTGACGTACAAACAGCGAGAATTATATTTATGCACGTATACGTATTGCTCTGACATTCACGAACTAAATGATGTGTATATCTCGCATTAAACTAACCTCTCCAGTGATCATCTTTTGACCTGAACGCTGCTCCAAAGGTAGAGAGCTCAGCTTTATTCAAACCGGCTCCCCGTCTTACCTCAAACCAACAATTTTTAAAGATTTACAGGTTTTAAGGGATGATTTATTTTCAATGGCAGAGGTTCGGTGTAATTCCACGCAAGATGAAGTGAGGTACTATCCCGATCTCTAACATTATCCCGAGTTTAAATATTATATTTGCGCGTTCGCTCGGCTTCTCACTGAATTTTATGAAGGGTAGTTTTACGGTATAAATATACATATTTATAATAGTTACCAGGGGCGTGCACTCCATACAAAAACATAATAATCGAGTGAGTACAATTAGTACTCTCAACCATCGCGCGCGTGTTATGAGTAAAGTTTACTGGGAAGGAAGCAAGGAATGAAATTTTATTGCATTTATTATCGATATTTAAAAGTTTCGTTTGTTAGAAAACGGATGCTTAGCATTGTTTTTTGTGTAAGTTGGTAATACTTAGGTATATTACAATTTTAAAATATGAATCTGTAGGTACATATGGGTGTGGCTTTTCGAACGAGTGATTTTCTAAAAAGTGTCAAAACGTAAGCTTGACGTTAACGTACTGAATAAAATATGTAATCACCACTATAACGAGTTAAACGTATTTCTTTGATCACTTTTCGTCACATATTTATGTGAGTTTACTCTAGTATAAAAATTTTTGTTGAAAGGACATGAGCTAAGTAGTTTACACATCAAAAACGGAGAAAATTTTGTTAAAAGTTTTTTGAGTTAGTAAAAAAATGAGCACAGCCAATTATTATTTTCTAAATATTATACATGTATTTGATATATTGTGTATTAAAAAAGGAAGAATAATTTTAATATAATAAATGAAGCTTTGCATGTGTTTCACAAAATCTATCCCAAACGTATATTATTTGAAATGAACGTAATAAAATATTTTGCTTTCTCGAGCCGCGCGGTGTTCTTAATGTATATTTTTGCTCACATTGAATTGAATACACGTATTCCGTTACTTCATTTAACAACTTAAAATTTTTTCTTACAATAATAGTAATAATATTAACATTTTTTAATACCCCCAGATTAAAACACAACCAAGTCCACGCTTCGTGCACGCCACTGTTAGTCGTTAAGGTTCTTCATAATATTAACGCAAAACTATGAAATCTTAAGTTTCGGAATTGTAACGAAATACAAGCTTAATTATGAAGATCAAAACACTTCAAACTTCTTAACTCAAACGTTGACAATTATATTACGATTGCACAAAGTATTGTTAGAAATATTAACAGGACCAAGTATAATAATTATTCTAGTCAAGACCGTTTAGAACGAGTCAGACATTTTTTCGATAAATTCAAAGTACATATGGATAGTAATCAGAATTACGCGTGATCATAAATTTTAGGTAGATTTCGATAGAAATACTATTGCTGAAGGCTTTCTGACGCAACCGGTGGCACTTTTTAATCCTCTCGATGATTAGGGGACCATGAAAACATACTAAAAAGTTTATCTATATATGGGATGTACGATTATACTTTCCTAAAAAAATTGAACATTTATCATCTCGGTTGAGCTAACCTGATTCGCTATCTTGTTTCAGAATAGCGACTGTTAAAAAACTTTCTTGGAAAAAAAACAGAAAATATCATTTTGTTTCACATGCATGCGACATCTTGGTTATCAGTAGCAGCTTGGTCACAGGACACGTGCGGTAATATATGATAAGGCTGTGTCAGCAGTTTTTTGTGCCTGTGGGTCAAGGTCCATAGTGACTGATATCATGTTTTTTTTTTTTATATTCATGTTTATTTTATTTTTTTAATTAACACAAAACATCGCGATAGACGTTCGTCTGCAGGTACATTTATATCCATCTGTTACATTTAATAAAGTCAAAAACATAATAGTTAATTAGTCACCGTTAAAACCATTTATATTACTCCTACAGGTAAGACAGATCACCATCGATAAGCCGTTTTTTAATAATTTCTTCCAAATTGGGAGAAAGAGTGCTCTTTTTTAAAAACCCAGGCAGTTCATTTTATATTTCTTATCTTATATAGATGTCCTTCTGTGCAGGGAAATAATCTAGTGAAGTGATGTGAAAATTTCCTTGAAAATACACGTATTAGACTATGTGACATTTTTGAAATTTTGAGTCTCTACTGTCCAAAATTTAAAAACTAATATTTCTAATGGATATTTTAGTACATAGGTGATTATTAAATAAAATTAATGGTGCGTACTTGCGTGACAAGTACTTCTCCAGTTGCATACATCCTAGAAGATTGTAGGTAGTGCAAGAGAAATTCTTATATGACAATTATAACATTTATTACACGAATAATACAGTTTTATGATACAAATTATATAACTAGTCACGGAGCCAAACGGTAGCGAAGACGGGCCGTGCCCCGTGCGCGTCATCCTGCCCGCCACACACACACTCACATACATCTCACACCGGCGGTGCTGGCGCGCTGACACACACGTTTTCAAAGACACCACAATTACAATATTAATTTCAGCTTCTATTTTTTAGAAATTTCATTCTACGGAAAGATCTACACACTGTCATCATGGAAGCATTAAGAAATTGTATAAACAAAGAGTAAATTGTGTAAATGATTTTGTGGCCTTTTAGCCCGTGCCCACGATGAGATAAATCTTTGAGATTGGAAGAATGACACCAAACTCGTGTATGCAACATTCGATCTGACAGCGAAATTTGATACGTGCACACTAACGTCAACTAAAACGATCACAGATCCCTACAGCTCTTTATTTATTTCACATATTTTTTTTTATACATCAGAAGTGAACATTTAATGATATAATATATTATTTTTATTTGTTAACTTTGTTTTATTAATCACTTATTGAGTTTAAATACATCTACCGGTTACGAAAAATATCATTTTCTTCTTCCGGATGCCGATACTAATCAAAACCATATGTTGTTGTATTTTTTATAGAATCTATTTTTAAAGTACAACAATTATTTAAAAAATAAATTTAATGTCTAACTCAAATTGTTACTTGATACAAAATTGTTGGAATAATTATTAGGAAAAAATTTTAGAATGGGACTTGTAGTTAAATTTAGTCGGTTGTTTATAATTTTTTGAATAGTTTTACACGCTTTATTTATCTCCAACGTTCCAAATTATTTAATTTATTACCAACACCGTTTACATGCAAAATTGACAATCGGTTAGGTACTTACTAAATTTATTTTTTAAATTATTATTGTTTTTTAAACATAGATTCTATAAAAAAAAAGATAAACAACACACGTTTTTGATTAGTATTGACATCCTGAAGAAGAAAATGATATTTTTCGAAATCGGTAGATGTATTTAAACTCAATATGTGGTTAATAAAACAAAGTTAACAAATAAAAATTGGTTGTCTGTAAAGTCGGTTTACGGACGATAGTTTAACGTGACAACGTCATAAGAAAACATTGATGAAATGATTGCATACTTTTATGAATAAAATGGAATCATTTTTATTGAATTATCATTATTTTGTATGGATACGAAGAAGGAGTGAAATGAAATCTATAATTTTTTATTGATATATTTTATTCGCACTCATTAATTCAAATATGTTTATTACTTTGATGAACAGTTTATTTACAAGTAACAATGTGCTTTTAGCAATTTATTTACAACTTTTATACATGTGTGATATTTAACGTCTTCCAATCTGTGTTATTCTGTTAAAGATAGGTGATAGGAAAAGTAGGAAATGAATGGGAGTGTTTCAAAAAAAAAAAAAGAAAAAGTCAAATCAATCGTTGATAATTTATTGTTAAAAGTATATTTGTTATACGTTAATCAGATTTTTAATATGCATGAATTAATTACCTTTATTGCCGCAATTGTTGTTGTAATATAAACAATGAAAACCACATTAACATTTCACTTCACTTTATAAACAGTTGTAAACAGATCACGTGTAGGTACTGTAGGTGTATAAGTTGTGTGCTGCCGCTGTCTCTTTTCTGCTCAGACGCATCAACCAATCGAGTGGAAGAGAGATAGATGCGGCACAATCCAAACGGTAGGCCGATCGTGCCTCTCTATCGCTTATCCGCGCTCTCGCTCGCACGCTTGCCTTCGGCGTAACGCGACAAACGGGACAATGAGTCATGTTTTTTCGTGCGTGCAGCGGGCGTTCATCGATTTATAAGACATTGTCACGTCAAAAATAATTATTTTTAAACACAAAGTTAATTCTGCCAACTTTAAAAGGTATAATATACTTATTAATTTATTGTGTGGGATGCAGTAGGTCTCCAACTCTGATTTATAAAGCATTATCTTGACTATGCTGCTACACTACCGACTTTGTTAAATTATACCGTTTTTTTCTATGCTGTTGGGGTGTTATTTAATTAAAATTATAAAGAATGAGTTAGATTCGACAAAGATATTATATTTAAAAATAATAGAAATATTTTAAAAGTGAAATAAATGTAAAGTGAATCATTAGTGTATTGTATTGTTATTAAACTAAAGAACTATTGAATCTTGTATTGACTCCATATTTGCGTATTTTTTTTAGTAAGTGATCGATTTTCAGTTAGTGTTAAATGTGTTGTACAGTTTATACTATCCATTCTAAAAAGTTAACATTTATATAAGGCGTTAAATTACCAACATTTATTCCTTTATAACTACTGCTGGGAGATTGAAAATCACCCAATTGACAAACGACAATGACATTTTACGTATGAAGTGAGGCGCAAAATGGTAAATTTTTAAGACGCGGCGTGTACATGAGGACTACGAAAGCCGAGAGTTGTCTCCAAAGAATCTTATGAGTGCAAAATCTTTATCTCAGAGATTGTTTCTAGTCGTAAATCTTAACAATAATTAAATTTAAAACTACAAATTTTTAGCATATTTATTAAATGGTTAATATTTTGTATTCAGCATGGTGTGGTTTCTTAAACTTAAATTGTATAAATGAGGTGCGTTAAATAAGCATCTCATGCAATAATTCAGATATCTACCCACTAGTGATGAGCTTAAAATCACGAACCGTGAGTCGATCACGGATATATTTTAGTCACACTCACTATCAGTGATTGAATATCTGGGAATATCTTGATTCGTGATTATTTTTTTAATTTTATTTATATTTGGTTGTGTACCGTGATTCGGCGCATGTACGCATGAAACTAAAATATTAATGAAGGAATGGAGTTATAATTAGTGATAAGCGCCATCTAGTAGATTCTGCCAAAACTTTTTACCCTATTGACCCGAAATGCTGAGAATTTGAACAGAAAAATAAAATCACATTTTTTTAGGGTTTTCATTCTCTTTATGATGATATTAAATTAGATTATGTGTGCTAGAATATGTTTTAAAATGAATTTTGAATAATATAAGTAGATACGCTCAAAATTGTATTTTTTTAAATCTTATTTCGTGTATTTTGATATCGTGCGGCGCATGCGTATTTTTAATGAATTATTTAATGAAAACTGTGATCATAGTCACAGTTTTCAATCACTGATATTATTGAATATCAATCACAATCACACCCATGAGTCACGAGTAGCATTCTTTCTCGTCACTACTACCCACGACAACCAACTCAATATTAGTAGTTAGGTGTCTGTGTCAAAATTTCCCGCCACAACAGCTTTTCACGCCCAGCCGCTCTTCCGGAAGTTAATGATGAAGTATATTCCAGACACGAACTGGGCTGCTAAGCAACAGGGGGCGTGCGGCTAAACCGCGTCCTCTAAAAATAGAAGCCATTAGAAGGGAGAAAATACGTTAATAAGATTCAGCACGCGACACTAACGCACTAGAACCTTCAATAAATTGCGGTGGTTAATTCAGAATATTGACGCCATGGACGGCAATGTAAGCCGCACCGAAGACAAAAAGACAAAACAATTGTTCCATGCTTCATTATTGTTTAGGACTTTATCCCATCTTTCAACCAATTCGTCAATGCTTTTTCTATAAAAATCAGTTGGTCTTGTATCGAAATAGTTATCAAGTCAATTTCTGAGGTCATTGTCATTGTAGAACGTACAGCTACGCGTTTGATTGGAGAGCGACCGAAAAAGGTGACGATAATCTGACGTAGCGAGGATTTCCCTTTGGAAGCATTGCAACCTTGAGCAAAGGTGAAAATGTTAATTTTTCTCAACTCGACACTCCATTATTTAACCCATAAAATTAAGAAAAACTATAAGATAAGTAAAAGTGCCATCGAATATGTATGTCATGTATTTGTCGCGAAAAACGAAACAGCGAGAAAATAGCATTTAAATATTCAAACATTTATTTTTCTTCTCCCGTGCGAAACTGGTTTAACTCATTTATATTCCTAATCACAGTCTGCAATATAAATAATTAAAATTACTAATTTAAAACATTTCAGTTAAAGCCATTATTTTAATTGAAAAACCTCCCCAGGAGGGTGGAATAACTCGGCAATCCGACACGACCGTCGTCGAAGGTGATGGATTGATTTGGAAAATCACCATATTTTTTCTCAATTTCCGCGGGTTTAAAATATCATCCCGCGCTGACAATTTTCTGCCGTTTGACGTAGCTCCTAATTTCAAAACCACCTAAAACGACTTTGTGTTTTTGAGTTAAGGATGAAAACGTATATTTTGAAAGCAATTGTACAAAATGTTTCTTTTTAAATCGGCAATTTTTAAAGAGACAATTGTGTAATGTATTTTTTTTTCAGTATGTATCGTTCTGTTAGCCATACTGGATTTTAGATCACGCGATCATCAACAAACGTTGTGATTGGCTTACTTCATTTTAGGGGGGACAGCAACTTATATTCTGGGGTATTTTGGAAATTACTCTGATTTTGAATATGCTATATCAATGTATTTAAGTGGATTTTATGAGAAACGATGTGTCCCGCATGTAGCTGACAAAAATATCTACAAAACTGCATATTTAACTCTTCATTATTTATTATTTCAAATCCGTTTTAGGGGGTTTTGGAATCAGGCGCTACATGTTCTCAAAAGCATTTGAAAATGTGTTATGTGAATCTAAAGCACGAGACACTTTTGTTATTGGAAGAGTCTACTAAAGCCAGCATCTAATAAAATATACAATAGATTTATTATTTTTTGTATTTTATTTCGGAACATTTCACGGTAAAATGTGATACAAAGCTGCGTTACAAAAAGTGCAAAACATTTTATTCGAGTTTCATTATCAGAAGCGTAATATAATATATACGAACGTTATTTCTACAAAATAAAAGAATACTATCTATTCTTGAAATGAAATGATATTTTGGCGGTTTTACAATTGATAATTGTTATTTATAATATATAAGTTGTATCATTGTGTCCAAAATTTAATAAAAATGATTTATTAATTTTGGCGTCTCCTATCGGATTATTCAAAGGTATTTGAAATTCCGTAAAAAAATATGTAAATGGCTTTCAAATAATGGAACGATAGATGTATTCATTTGAAAAGTATAAAATATAGGTTCGAAAAATCGGTTAATGCACGTTTCCCGGAATGGAAGAGATCCAGGTTCGAATCCCGGTAGCATCAACAATATTTTTGGATAAAATTGATTTTACATGTACATCTTTTTAATTAATACATTTAATTTGTATTAAAAACATATTTGTATGTTTTAGAAGCATTTTATTAAAAGCATATCAATTTTAAAATCTACGTTCAGTTGCAAATGCGTTTACCTCAATTTCTTCAGTTGGATAATGGCGATTTGTTTCTGAACCCCACATCTCATTCGTATCCGTCAGCGGTGCAGTGTTTAGTATAGTCCGTCACTGATTTTTATTTAACTGTAATTATGAATGTATTTTTCGAATTATATGCAGCGGTAATATAATACCTTTAACGCGTTAATTTTATTACGATATCACGAATCAGCATAATTATCTGTATAAATTACACATGTTCAAATGATTATTCATCGGAAGTGCAATCACCCTGCGGCACCACCATCACGACAAACCGTGTTTGTTGTAGGAATTACACCCCATTATGGTAATTTGTTCTGGGAAGGGCGGAATACAGGGTAACGAGCAGGGAGTCAGGTCGCGAGCTGCGTGTCAGCGCCAATTAGGTGTTACCGTACGGTAGAATGGGGAACGCATTTTAAGCCAGATTCACAACTAAATAAACTACAAACACTAGGTACTATTTATAATGGTAGATGTCCACAGCCGTAATGCCATGGGTCTGTTTTCAACCTCTAGTCAGGTACCAAAGACTAGCAAGTGCATTGAGCACTTACACGATCAGTGTTAACAAAATAAATAAATAAAAAAATCCTAAAAACTAATTAAATGTATAAAATCAATTTTATCGATTAATATTATTGTTGCTACTGGGATTCAAACCTGAATCCCTTTCCAATCCGGGGAACGTGCATTAACCGACTATGCTACAGCACACAAATTTTCAAAGATATACTTTTCAAATTAATACATCAATCGATCCATTATTTGAATGCCATTTATTTTATTTTTACGAAATCTCAAATACGTTTGAGTAGTCCGACAGGAGACGCTAAAATTAACAATTAATTTTTTATTAAGTTTTGAACACACGGATTGGAAAGGGATCCAAGTTCGTATCCCGGTAGCAACAACAATATTTTTCAATAAAATTGATTTTATTTGTATATCTTTATATTTAATACATTTAATTAGTATTTAAAAAATCACGGACCTATGTTCTGAATAATTACTTTACAATAAGAATGTGTTGTCCTTAATAAATAAATATCTACACTATATTGTGTTTCAAAATATTTTTGGGATTCGATACCTAATAATATATTTTTTAATTTATTGCTGAGCAGCCTTAACTATTATTAACCACCTAAAAAATAATAAATTTAATAGATTGTCGCGATTTTCCTCCGATGCGATGGGAGGAATGCGGCAGGCTGAAGGACGTTTGGTGCATCATATTATAATATTGCCATATATGGCCATCTGGCGATCATACCACCAAGCCGGCCGAATACCGACGCGATGTGTCGGACAGCCCGCCAGGGAAACATCCCGCTAGGCTGCTGGGCTCGGGGAACGAGAGATCCATTATATTCTTGCGGCTGGCACCTTCAACATGTCTCATTAAGTGTAAATTACCGTGTACTTAAATATTGTATATCTACCTCAATTTTAATATAGTGTTAATGTGTCGGACGATTAAAGCGACAGCATACGCAAGGTGTTGTATTTTTTATTTATCACGCTTTGACTGTCATTCTCACATATTTAAAACACCAAACTATTTAAAATATTTGAAATCTTACCGAACAGTAAATCAGTAAATTAACAGTCTGCACATAATCTGCACAATCAACCTTTATGATTATTCACTATGCAAGTACCTAACGTATTTTCAGGCTGTGTCATGTAAATGCTTCAAATATAAATGATTACAGAGTACCGCACACTGCATCCACATAAAGACTTCACAGGCTTGGGGAACGATTTTAGTCTTGTCGATATATTCCGATGTTCAATGCTTACTTGTATATATAAGAGTAATGTTTTTAATGCTGTATTGAGACAATGGTATAATATCAACTATATTAGAGTATGTCCAAATTCTTGTAAGAACACACAATTACTAAATTTGTAGCTCCAAAAGCATTGTTATTAAACAAATTATAGATATCTCATAGAGACGAAGCTATTTACATTATATTATATGGAAAATATGGATATATTACATGGCTTACAACCTGTCTTCGGCTGGCTTAAGTGATCACTTTACACAATGTAACGTTCACCATTCCACCCAATCAACCAAATTTTTGGAAGTTATATATATATGTAGAACACTTCCAGTATATACTAGAATTTAGCTGTCGCCATCTATGGTCTGAAATTTGGTATTCATTTCCCTGAAACAGCATAAATGTCACTAATGAGAATCTTATTTTTTAGAAATGTGTAAGCTATATTATATATATGACAAATGATTAACACATTATACTAGAATACGCCTGAAAAGTAAATTTTAATATAATATAATATAAATAGTTTCATCTCTATGAGATATCTATAATTTGTATATCAAGCCGTTCTGTGTTTAACCAAAAATAATATTTTTTTTTGACAATTTATAGATTCGGGTTCGAATCCCGGGAGCAACAACAATATTTTTTCAATAAATTGATTTTATACGTATAACTTTCTAATTAATACATTAAATTTGTATTAAAAATATCACAGATCTATATTCTTAAAAATTGCAACTTCACAATAATAATTTGTTCTTCTTAAAAATTTATAAATCGTTTTATTTATTGTATGTTTTCTCTTCTTATGTAGGTACATCTACTGTATTGTTCTTCTACTCGGACCAAGTTTCCTAAAGGAAACCATCTGATCTAACCATCTAAACCATCTAATCTAACCTAGCCTAACTTAGAACAGACGCAAATTCTGTACACTAATGCTGGCGGAAACTTTATATTAAAGCATACGTAGCAAACAAAATAAACACGATTACGAATTTATAGGACAATTAAATTATAAAAAATGGCTGCCTGCGATCTGTCGCTGGCACAGACAGGGGTCTTGTGTTCCATACGAATATTAAGCGAGTGTAAGGATAATTAAACCTTGGACTGAAAATGACAGTCTGCATTGAACGATATAATTCATTTGGTTCAATTTATTTGAAGATTTTTTGAATAGGTATGTAGATCTACTTACGCATAGCGGAAATTTAAATGCTCTCTCTGTTAAGGACAATACCAGTCTATGACGTAATGCCTATACCGTATATTCGTCAAGAATAATTATTAAAAACAAATTTTAAAAGAAATGTATTTTTAAATAAAATAAAATACAATCACTTTGTATGAAACCACGAAATTTATTATACGTCAACCGGTTTCGCTTATCTCAAGCTTCATCAGGACGTATTTAAAACTGATCATAAATATAAATATAAAAAGAGTGTAATTATATATACATAAAGAGGGAGAAAAAATATAAAATTATAAGCGAAAGAGAGAAAGACGGAATACATATACAGATAAACGAAACGTTAAGAGAGGGGAAAATACAGTGTTGATGGATATTAAATTAAGTTTAAAGGAAATATTTCTAATGCAGGGCTAATGGATAAATTCATTTTATTTTTAAGAATTGGCTTACTACTATTTACTGCCTTTTTTATTTCGAGGGCTTCTAAGGGCTAATCGGGGGCCAAACTCGTTTTTATGGAGGATCTTGATCCCTGTGCAATTATTAAAAGAATGGTCTTTTTCAATAATATGGTTGGAAAATTTTGAGAAACCATTGACGTGGTTGCTTTCCACAAAAATATAAATGTATTTTTATTTATCAAATATACTTTTAATTTCGGGAACACAAAATACTTTCAAAATTATTTAATGATATCTGAAATAGGTATCAAATTGATTTCGTAGAAGTCACCGAGTTGTCAAAATAGGTGATGTCAGATAGTCACTCTACACTGAAGCACTTGGGGAGTACCGATGGGGAGTGATCGTGTGAGCTTACTCCGTATCCGTGCTTGCAGTCTAGTGGTTACGATACTCGCTTAGTGATCTGGTGGTAAGATGTTCGAGCCTCGTTTCAGGAGGCCATTATGGTGGTTAATGTTTGCTTGTACAGCTAGAGCGGGTAGATTATGATGTGACAGTACTCACGATATTTACGTTTATTTACCGATTGAATTTATATTTGTTTGTTGCATTATAAAGAGTATAAGATAAATGTAGTTCCATGAAAGCGGTGCCGAGGTGCGTGCGAAAAGACGTGTCCTACGTGTAGAAAAGACTAGGAGAAGAGTGGTCGGTTCTAGGTTTTCTCGGACTGGTTGCGGGGCGACGTATTGTTGTCTGGTTTTCTGTGGGTACCAGTTGAACTGTACGGCTGTCAGATGAATACTTACGCGGCCATGTCTCTGGGGCGCGAGCAGTTCCACCACACCATCAAGTTGGTCCTTAGCACAACCGTTTATCTTAGATTGAAAGCATTAAGAATATTGATGTGACACGTATTCTGTGTTTTTTATACCATTATTAATTACATATTTATTTCTCATACCCAACCATCTGTCTACGACGAACCTTAAATTTTTGGCCATCTTGCGAGAAGGGAGAAAATTGTTGGGGTGGGCCACGTCCAAGAAAGAAGAGGAAGAAGAAGACCTGTTAAACTAATCAAGTGGAAAAGGCAACACACTTCTCTGGTGACTGACGAGGGTTGGAGTTCATGGATATATTCGATCCTCAGTCATGAGGACGACGTAGATGATGATTCATTTACCTTAATAAATTTTGGCAATACTTTAATACATGCGAATGCTAAGAAAGCAAGTTAAAAATAGTTAGAAATATTTAACGTACAATTTACGTTCGACGTTTCTCATATTGTGAATCTGCCTTTATATGATGACGTCGTATTGTTGTAGTGATATGTGTCTACGAATGTATTTAATTAGTGTTGATTAATATTGTAATTGAGCCCTCCCTGCGCGATGTGAAAAATGTGTAAAGTATTACATTATAATTTCTGTGTATACAGGGTGTAATATTTTATCGTATTTTTATAACTTACTAATTCATTTTAAATAAGGTAATTGAAATATTTAACCACTAAGTTTTGTTTATTGTTGTTATTGCTAGCTAGCTATTATTGTTTAAAGCCCTTATTAGGATAACCGCGAAGTACGTACATTCAATAATCATCTACGTACACAGAACGTAATACAAATAAATACAGTACGTACAGAAAAGGACTTGTTTGTTTTTTATTTGAAAAATGGATCTTCAGAATAAATAGGTCATCGAATAATTCAAAGGAAATTGACACTTTACCTTGATGTATATGATGAATCAGTTTCCTATCAAATTTCCCTATGCGTATTATGTACATAGGAATAAAATATATATTTGAAGAGAGAAAAATTCATTTTGTTTTATAGTTATACACACCCATATACACAGATGAGATTTTAGTTTTGAGATAATCTATGAGTCAGGCAATAAGCTCTCATGAGATTCTTCGTGGAACATCTCTCGGCTTTCGTAGTTCACCGCGTATACACCGAGCTTCAGAGATTCGCCGTCTCGCGCATCACTTCACACTTGTATGTCAAACGTCAAATATCAATCCATTGTCCATTAATACGTTTGTCAAATGGGTGAATTTAAATCTCTCCAAAAGTAGTCAAAATGGTATAAATGTTAATAATGCTAATGTAATACCTTATATTTGTCTAACTTTTGAATAGAGTCTTACAGAATAGACAGTTTCAGGTGTCGTTTATGTGCACGTGTCGAGTCTTGCTTTTAAATCGAACGTTGTGTATACGAATCTGTTCTGCCAATTTCAACATATGTACACGGTATTGAGATTTATCTAATTAAATCTCTGAAACTTTTCTCACTGTATCTCATTCTGTGGACACGGGTCATAATATTAGTTGTTCAATTTAATTATGTTTATAGTGTGCTTAAAAATTTCACTTGAATATTCTCTTACAATTCTATTCACATTTTATGTTGTTTTATAGTAAAATTAAATCCCTACTGAGCTAATTTTTTAAGTGTCTTGTATTGTATAGACCCCTATGGGTACTGTTATAAAGGTATATTAAAGTAAGTACATCTGTGCGACTAGAATTCAGGATAGAAAACATAGAAAATAATAATAAAATCTTAAATATAATTATTGCATCAGGGGGAGCATTGCCTCCAAGGTTAATATTCTATTCTGGAAATATCAATACTGTACTGTAATTCAAACACTCAAAAAGAGACCTATGACTGACTAATATCTGACAGATATAAATTTATATGCTCTTATAGTTGCAAAACTGTTTCAAATAATATTTAATCTGAATACAATTGTCATCATTGATGAAACGTTCAATGTTGTACACCAGCAATCAAAATGTAACGTGCGCAAACGTATTTCAGAATGGGCGTGATCATCCATCAGACAGTCCTCAGTTCCTTGTCCTGTCACGTCACATCGCCAAATTCTTGGCACATAATATTGAAAATACTCTCACATATTTTGCTTTTTTCATCTCGTCAACATGTCCATTAAAAGCGATATACGCTTAAAACGGCGAGTAAGAAAATAAAATAGCCATCTGTTGAATAATTAATTTAAAGGTTATCTCTGGGCCTTTTGTATTGAGATAATAATAAACACACCGGTGTAGATCAACTCTTCTTTAACCGTGTAACAAAGATCAACAGAGCCAATTAAACATGTAATATTTTCGCAAATATGCATAGTATAACGTTTATATTTAGGTTAATCCTAAATACATTTGAGATTAAAAAACCAATTATGTAATTTAATCCAAATATAAAATGGATACTTTAGATATTAACTGCGATAAAATATATTATTTGTAGTAAGTCAGAAAGAGATCTTTCATTAATTTCGGAGTAAAAAGAATAACGAATATATGTAGCGTCTAATTCCAAAACCTCCTAAAACGACTTTTTGTATTTTTGAGTTATGAATTAAAACGTTTATTTTGAAAACGAATAAACAAAATGTTTATTTTTACGTCAACATTTTTTAAAGAGACGATTCTGTAATGTAATCACGTGATCATCGACAAGCGTTGTGATTGGTTGATTTCATTTTAGGGGGAATAGCAGCTTATACTCTTTCACCTTTGGGGTATTTTGGAACTAACCCTAATTTTGAACATGCAATATTAATGAATTTAATTGGCTTTTGCGAGAAACAATGTGTTCTGCATGTTGCTGACAAAAAATCTACAAAACTGCATATTTAATTCAAATTATCCGAAATCCGTTTTAGGGGGTTTTGGAATTAGTTACTACATAATATGTATGTCCCTCTCTCATTAATTAAATTAAGATAGATAAAGAAGAAGGACGTGTTGGATGGGGCATGAAGAATATGTTATATTGTGAAAATATAATGAACGAATTAGATTATATTATTTATCGCTTTTAATGCTCAATGTGTACGACCTTAACTATTGTAATTTATTTAAGCTGATAAAAGTATTTAATTCTCTATTAAAATGCTTAAAAAACGCAAATATAACTTGCGGTGACACACTTGTCTGTGTATGGGTATTTTTTATCATGCTATGAAAAAAGGTTATAAATTCACACTGCGCCTAATTATAGGCAATCTGAAGATCAGTTTTTAAAGAGAGTTATGACAGGAAATAATTCCAAATTAAACTTACCCTAATGCTGTTTTCCCGCAGGGATATACAAATTGTATTGAATCCCACTATCTTCTATCCCGAAATACCATTAATGCTTCGTTCGCTTTCATATAGCGTCTCATGCACGTTCAATGATTGTTAAAACTTTTAACAGTGCCGTTCTTCAATATATAATGGTATAATTTATTTATTTTTATTTAAAAAAAAAATAGAGATGAGTACGCGGAATACATGTAACATCAATATTCTTACTATTTTCAGACTAAGCTAAACGCGTGATTCATGAAAATAGAACTAACTTGTTGGTCTCCTGGAATGAGGCGCGAACACCCAATCAATAGATCACTAGGGCAGCGTCTTAACCATTAGAACAACAAGTTGTGCCAGACCATTCGTGCATTTTCAACACTCGCTTCATATATTTTTTTTTATCACTCTCTTCTCACTCATGTAGATATTAATGAATAATTACTATTTGATAAAAATAAGTATTGAATTGAAAACAGATCATCAGCCTGTGTCTCATTGTTGTATTCTTCAGATTTTTTCATCATCTGTTATCCAACACTCTTTTCATCGTCTCCTCGCTCCATCAAGCTTGTGAACGGTTAACACATTTTTTTACCAGTGCGAAGGCTCCATTCCGGGATCATCCTTCCCTATCATCTCTTTGACAAATATGACCAGCCTATAGGGATTAAGATTATAAATTATGATTGATGTTTGTGTATGTGTATTGCATGTTTGGGGATTAGGTCAATGGTTAAATGAAAGAAATGTTGTTTGCGTGTTGAGGTGTTTATTATGATGGATGTAACAATGAAGATAGATGAGATTGAATATAATGAATGAGTGAAAATGTAGAAGGTGTGCGTGGATTTCGAAGTGAAGCGAGTCGGTGGTCTCGCTCGGCGCGCGTGGGCCAGCAAGACCGCCCTTGTGAAACGATGAAACTGGAGAGACTACTTGGCGGTGAAATGCTTGAACCAGACTTGTAGCGGCAGCCGGCCGCACTGTCGCTAGCGTCGATGCCGGCTGAGATGGCGGTGGATATGAATTCTGATCGCTACACATGTAAATCGGAAGGATTTGACAGATTGTGTGAAAGATTAATCTGCTTATGTGTCCCGAGAATTACCCGTCAGTCACGTGTTCGTTTGGTGATCGCGGAGTGTATTGTGTATGCGCGTGGTCAGAGCAGGTTATTAAATGAAAATTACTTGCAATTGATACTTAGTGTTATGTATTGCGCCAGCAAAACATTTTTCCCGACATACCACTCCATACGCACACATACACCCCAGTGGCGGTCGGTGACTTTTTGTTGAAGGGATGCTGGATAATTAGTTATCAAATAAACAAACGCGACATATAATCAAAGGATATTCAACAATTCGGCTTCAAGTATTCAAGACAAATTGTCAAAAATGCGTCATGCAAAAAAATCCTCAAAACAATCCGCTCGCTTCGTAATATATATGCTACTATGTGCATTATGCCCATAATCATTAAAGTAGTTTTTTGTACGTTGGATGCTGTTAATGATCGCGTATACAGTATTCTAAGATCTTGACAGACGGACTGAACGTGCACGCGCGAAAGTCGAATACTTCCAAACTTTGTGGATACGGAACGAATGATAGAATCCACTGTCGCTGGTTTCTGTGTATTTGCGCGATTTATAGATGTCGAGATGAGTGCCGTGTCGTAGTGTGTGTTACGACTGGTCTCTAAAGGAAAGAACGAATTTATTTGCAACAGTGCTGTTTTCGGCTAGAAACAGAAAGTCTAAAGCTTTTTGATTCTAGAACACAAGGGATGCGGTGCATCTAAAGCATGTATGAAGCGACCGCGCCTGATACACCCTTTTGTCCCGTATGCGCGTGCGCCTGTCATCTATCCTCATTCCATAGACAGCACACTTAGTTTAATGTTGAGTATATGTTACAGATTTAGATAAATGTACAATGATGACTCTACACGCGAAGAGTTACAGAAGCTCATTGCCACATGAGAATGCTGATATGTTGGCCAACACTTATTACCTTGGTTCTTTGGCGAATTTGAAGGGGTTAAGGTTTACGGCTCGGCTCTGTAATATAAGTACTCGGAGCACGTACCTGTTTGGA
This sequence comes from Eubasilissa regina, assembly GCA_022840565.1. Taxonomy (NCBI): domain Eukaryota; kingdom Metazoa; phylum Arthropoda; class Insecta; order Trichoptera; family Phryganeidae; genus Eubasilissa; species Eubasilissa regina. The sequence goes on along the minus strand of JAINEB010000003.1, from coordinate 31,858,325 downwards.
GATTGTAGTATTTTAATAACAAATATGATAATTATATTGATGACAAAGATAAGACAACAATTTATTAAAAACAATATATATTAGAGACCTTTATGTATATACAAATATCAGTTCATATTATTCGACCCATTTATGATTACATTTCATGACCTTTAAAAAAAAAAATATGTATATATAACCACAGACGATAACAGTTTTATTTTAAAATAAATTCGTACGTTATTCACGTGGTTTTACATTTTAACCAGGGGCGGAGAGGCCCGGCTTCGATATTTATTTTTATTATACAATAATATTAAATTTCGACTTAACTGGTCTGTAATTAAAACATTATTCAGAATAAGCACTAACTTTTAGTGTATCTTGCAAATATATATATTAAAATTATACATTTAAAAAACAATGAATTCATTGGTGCTGTTAAGGTTTGAATCTTGGTCCTTTTTTGTTTAAGTACCCTATAATACATGAAAACATTTTACAATTTAAATTTTATGATGAATATCTTCGCGAACTGACAAATCTAGTCTAGCATAAATATAAAATCATTACACATATTTATACAAAAATAGTGAAAATATGTAGTTTATTACTGAAGATGACGCAATAAGCGTCGAAAATGTTTTTATTGATTAGGTAAATTTTTCAAAAGTTATTTTTTTTAAAGATTCAACACTGAACAATGGACTTCCACAAAGTTAATTACGAAAAAATTTTGAAATGTGTCAGTAATATTCTAGTCTTTCTAGTAAGGATTTAAAATTTTTTTTTTAATCGAAACTCGTGCTGGTCGTAGATCGTCAATTCGTTCCTGGTTATGTCTTGGAACTTGCGTGTCGTTAACGATAGCAGGTTTCAAAACAGGTAGGCACCTGGTTATATAGCTTATTTACTTTATTTAGGGGTACATTGTGGAATAGTTTATGCTCACTTCATTATTCGATAGGATAGGTTCAGTTTGATCTAGGTTAAGGTTATAATTATATCACCCGCATATCCGTACTCGTACATCACATAAAATATACGTTTAACAATGAGGCTTTGAAGTATTTAGATTTATTTATTTAGAAATGTTATATTGCTCTGAGGTAATGTATACAAATACGTATATTCGTAAATGAATATTGTTACAAGACGCGAGACGTGCTATCGCTCTATAGGAGAAAAAATTTCGTGCCTAAGGGAGAATTGTGTATATAATTTTATAAAAATACTAGCATGCCCGCACAGCTACCGCACGGTAGCAGACGTATCCTGCAGAGACGCAGTACTCTGTTTTCAATCTCACCCAACAAAAAAAAAAAACACTTTTCTCGGTATCCCAGAATTGGAAGAAACAGAGCCGACGTACATAGCCAACAACCTAAGGGGTGGTGGAGAAATTGTGCAGGAGCTACACAGACTCACCCCGCGCACCTAAAAAAAATACCACTTTTCTCGGTATCCCAGAATTGTAAAAAATAGACCCGACGTATACAACTAACAACCCAAAAGGGTCAAAGGCCTGATGATCTTTGAGAAGCGTTAGGTTAGATTACTAACCACATAAAAAAAACACCACTATTCTCGGCATCCTAAAATTGTAAAAAACAGAGCTGACATATACAACCATCAACCCATCTCTCCAGGTTTTAATAAAAACAAACATTTTGTTAATACTCATTGATAAAACCATGAAAAGTGATTTGACAGGAAAAGAAGAAGAAAAATAAAGGAAAAGAATAATAATCCATCACTCATCGAGCTTGTATGAGAAGATGTATGAATGTGGTTGAGGCGAGAATTATGTGTCAGGACAGAAGAGTGTGGCGCTCTATCCTCTCTGTCTACCCCGGAAACGGCGTGATGGTAAGTAAGTTACAGGTTTATCTATCACCAGAACTGTTCAATCTAAATATTGAATAACAGACGCGTAAAAGAACAAACTCCTTCGACCGGTCTGTAGTAAGACGGGCGTATTTAAGTCACGTGTACAACTGCGAAATAATAATTAATTCAATTACGCTTTTAAAAAATCATCATTGTGTCGTTCTAGACATAACCTATAAAAATCCAAAAAAACGTACAGAAAATTTTTCTAAGTATAATGTATGATTTCACCTTAATTAACCAAATTCCGGAGTGAAATCATCAATTTTATCTTGTGCGGGAAAATATAAAATATCTATGACTATTGTAAGTTGTGAAATCTGAATCTCGATACATGACATAAAAAACGCGCGAAAATCAACAGCTGTTTATTACAATGCCGAGTCGAAATAAAGTCATACATTTGAAACGTCAAAAAAAAAATTGCGCGAAAATTACGCACTGCAATAATGACAGGTAAAACAGCTGTTTATTTAATTTTCAGGCAGCCATGTATGAAATGTAACCAATGAGGGTATTGACCAATTACAGCCCACGGTTGCTGCTTGAAAATATGAAGTGTTGCGTTTATTAAGAAAAAATATCAAGGTTTTTCTTCATTTCATTTGTATGTAGGTAGGTACGTCGATTTTTCATATAAAAATTACGCGTTTTTTAGATTTTAAAGGTGAATTTTAAACGATAGAAGCTTACAAATACGAAAATAAATTATATTCCATTGCGATGTATGCACAGATAAATTCCTGTTGTATACTAAAATTAACGCCAATGCTATTTCAATTGCAGTCAACCAGGCGTCTCTTTAATATATACACATATCTCTTTAATTCAAATTATTAGCTGCGCGTTACACCATTTGCCAACCAAAAGGCATATTATATTTATATCCAACACGATATGTTTAATAAGACTTGAATGACGCAAAACACTCTTTTCAGAATATTCATACTATTTTGAATTTAAAAATAATAATAGGCAGCATTCCAATTATCTGCACTGTGCGGCGCACTATCCTCTACGTCGTTTGTGAAAATCAAAGAAGAAGGTGGTGATTTAAACGATGATGATTTTTACTTCGTTTTACTAAATGGCACTCTTATCGATAAAAGTTTAAAAAACAAAAAAAACATCGCGAAAAATTTCAATTTGTAAATGAAATTTTTTATCCGTATTAAATTTCTATATATTTAAAACGCATCTCGCGCTCTTCACTTAAAAAAATTGTTTACATAAAAAAAAACATTTAAAATTCATAAATATTTTATCGTGTATTTTTTAACATTAAAAAATATTCTCCACCTTTTTGAGGAAACTAAATTATATTTATTAAGTTTTTTGTTCAGTATATTGTAAAAACATGTTTGCCTTTTATTTATTTTAAATATTAATCGATTATTGGCTCAAACGGTATGTATGGCGACATCTCTGTAAAATAAGTTGTACTAAAAAAATCTTATACTTAAAAAAAATTGTTTACATAAAAAAAAAACATTTAAAATATTCCTCACCCTTTTGTGGAAAATAAATTATATTTATTAGAAAAATATTAATAGTAGAAAATCTCATAATCTGTAAACATATTTTCCTTACCAAAATTATTTAATATTTTTTTTTTTCTGAAACGGGATGTTTAGTGACATCTGTTGTCAAATTTGTAAAAAATGCACATGGATACGCGGCAAATTAATTATTAAATTTCGTTTATTATCTATAACATTTATTAATATTCTGAAAAGGCTATAAGATGCCATAAATTAAAAAAAGTAGTCTTTGTAAATAAAATAATTGAATTTTTACCAAAAAATCGTTTTATTCGGCGGTAAAGATAAACAGAGAAAAGAGCAACATGTCGTAAAATGTCAATGTACATATTTAAATAAAAATACTCTTTTTAATTCGGATTCGTCACATATTTCGCTTCAAGGTGGTCGAATGAACCGTTACCTGTATTATTACAATATTTATTAAATAAGCTCAATGTTACATAGAGTGTAGAAATAATTTTCAAATGTTTCATTTCTCACGTGAAAATGGACATTTTTACATGGACATGATATAATATTTAAACATAATTTATTAAAAATACTATTTTTAATTCGTATCGGGTATATATTATCCTTCAGGGAGCATAAACGCATAGATTTTTACATAAATAAGGGGTTTTCTCACGTACCGCTCGTACTGAATAGTGTATAGAGACGTATTTCAAATAAAAAATGTACATTTTTTCATGTGAAAATCGACATTTTTCATAAATCGCAAAGATTGTCATTGTTTCGCCTGTCAAATATGAAAAAAACCGCATTCATTTGTTTTCTCCGGCGGTCGTGAGATTTCACTTTTCCGGGGTTATTTGTATCAGTTTTTTCGCATTTTCGGCGCATCTAGGTAGGTCCGTACATTTTTCAAAAAAAAAAATACGCGTTTTTTAGATTTTTAAGGTGAATTTTAAACGATAGAAGCTAACAAATACGAAAATAAATTATATTCCATTGTGATGTATGCACAGATGTAATAAAATTATATTTTGGTCGTAAACTCGCAGAGAAAATCTCAAAAATACGAAATTTCACTAAATCAGGTTTCATAAGAAAATTAGAAGACGAAGAATTTAAAAAAAAGTGTGTAACGATACTGCCCATCGGTGGCAATTGCCAAAAAATATTAAAATGATTTTAGCTCTTAAACTCGCAGACTTATAAGCGAATGAAAAAAAAGTTAGGCTAAATAAAAAGTTAAATTTTCCAAAAATCACCAAACTAAAAGAGTTGTAACAAATAGAGGAGAAGAAGAAGAATGAAAAGAAAAAAATGTAAAGACTCAGTCAACCTTCGGACGTCTGGGAAAAATATCAGAATGCGGATAGAACGCCTAATAAGCGAGATATTAACCAAAACGTGTGTGACAAAATCGGTTACATATAAACATATAAACATCGCGAAATAGGGCCTATAACTTTAATATATACTAGCTTACCCGCACAGCTGCCGCCCGGCAGCAGACGTATCAGAGACGCAGTACTCTGTTGTCAATTTTCAAAAGAAAAAAAAAATCTTAACACACTTAATAAAACTATAAAAAGTGTTTTGATAGGAAAATAAGAAGAATAAGAAGGAATAATTCATGTTTTTAAATACATTACGTATTCACCTACTTGTAGAATTTTTCAAAATTAAAATCGTACAAAAACTAACCAATATAATCAAGTGTTGTGGCACCAGAAATAGAAGACGTCCGTGGAAGACTTGGCACGATCAGGTAAACCAGTTAACGGAGGATGGTTCTGTTCGAAGGCTCAACAATCAGCGAGCTTGTATGAGAAGATGTATGAATGTAAGTGAGGCGAGAATTGTGTGTCAAGACAGAAGAGTATGGCGCTCTATCCTCTCTGCCTACCCCCGCGGAGAAACGGCGTTATGGTAATTAATAATAAGATAAATAAGTATCGAACGTCTAAAAACAATATTCATACTATTTTGAATTTAAAAATAATAATAGACATACTCATACATAATAATAATAGAGAAAATTAAGTAAATTAAAAAAAAATCGCACTTAAACTAACCAATATAATAAAAAAAAGTGTTCATATAAATACAATAATAGAGCTATAATAATATATAAACTCCTGTTGTATACTAAAACTAACGCCAATGCTATTTCGATTGCAGTCAACCAGGCGTCTCTTTAATATATACACATATCTCTTTAATTCAAATTATTAGCTGTGCGTTACACCAATTGCCAACTCTCAGGCATATTATACTTATATCCAACACGATATGTTTAATAAGACTTGAATGACGCAAAACACTCTTTTCAAAATATTCATACTAATTTGAATTTAAAAATAATAATAGGCAGCATTCCAATTATCTGCACTGTGCGGCGTACTATCCTCTACGACGTTTGTGAAAATCAAAGAAGAAGGTGGTAATTTAAACGATGATAATGACGGATTAACCGGTGTCGGATTAACCGGTGTCGGATTAACCGGTGACGGATTAACCGGTGTCGGATTAACCGACGTCGGATTAACCGGTGTCGGATTAACCGGTGTCGGATTAACCGGTGTCGGTTTAACCGGTGTCGGATTAACCATTGTCGAATTAACCGGTGACGGATTAACCGGTGTCGGATTAACCGGTGACGGATTAACCGGTGTCCGATCAACCGACGTCGGATTAACCGGTGTCGGATTAACCGGTGTCGGATTAACCGGTGTCGGATTAACCGGTGTCGGTTTAACCGGTGTCGGATTAACCATTGTCGAATTAACCGGTGTCGGATTAACCGGTGTCGGATTAACCATTGTCGAATTAACCGGTGTCGGATTAACCATTGTCGAATTAACCGGTGTCGGATTAACCGGTGTCGGATTAACCGGTGACGGATTAACCGGTGTCCGATCAACCGACGTCGGATTAACCGGTGTCGGATTAACCGGTGTCGGATTAACCGGTGTCGGTTTAACCGGTGTCGGATTAACGATTGTCGAATTAACCGGTGTCGGATTAACCGGTGTCGGATTAACCGGTGTCGGATTAACCGGTGTCGGATTAACCGGTGTCGGATTAACCGGTGTCGGATTAACCGGTGTCGGATTAACCGGTGTCGGATTAACCGGTGTCGGATTAACCATTGTCGAATTAACCGGTGTCGGATTAACCATTGTCGAATTAACCGGTGTCGGATTAACCGGTGTCGGATTAACCGGTGTCGGATTAACCGGTGTCGGTTTAACCGGTGTCGGATTAACCGGTGTCGGATTAACCGGTGTCGGATTAACCATTGTCGAATTAACCGGTGTCGGATTAACCGGTGTCGGATTAACCGGTGTCGGATTAACCATTGTCGAATTAACCGGTGTCGGATTAACCGGTGTCGGATTAACCGGTGTCGGTTTAACCGGTGTCGGATTAACCATTGTCGAATTAACCGGTGTCGGATTAACCGGTGTCGGATTAACCGGTGTCGGATTAACCATTGTCGAATTAACCGGTGACGAATTAACCGGTGTCCGATCAACCGACGTCGGATTAACCGGTGTCGGATTAACCGGTGTCGGTTTAACCGGTGTCGGTTTAACCGGTGTCGGATTAACCATTGTCGAATTAACCGGTGTCGGATTAACCATTGTCGAATTAACCGGTGACGGATTAACCGGTGTCGGATTAACCGGTGTCGGATTAACCGGTGTCGGATTAACCGGTGTCGGATTAACCGGTGTCTGATTAACCATTGTCGAATTAACCGGTGACGGATTAACCGGTGTCGGATTAACCGATGTCGGATTAACCACGGTCAGATTAACCTGGATCGGATTAACCAGAATCAGATTAACCGGGTTCGGAATAACCGGGGTGCCACAGTTTGTATTTATACTTTTGTTATAAATAATATTTTTGTTAAAAATAATATTTTTAATCATCAATATATTTAATAAAACCATAAAGTGTGTTTAAATAATAAATTAATTTTTATTAAATAAATTAATATAAATTTAGCTATCAATAGCATTTAAAAAAATTAAAATCGCACTTAACGCACCTATAATACCAATTTTTAATTTTTTTTTATATGAAACAGCTGTTATCAATAATATAATTAGCGGCCATCTTGCATGAATATTATTATAACCAATGCATGAATATTACTATATCTTTAAACCAATCAATGCCTTCCGCCAATAAACGGCCAGGGTTATGGACGAATCGGATCACTCGTCCAATGAACGGCACTGAAAATACCACTCTTATTGATAAAAGTTTAAAAAACATATTTTTACAAAACATTGGCCGGCCATAAAAAAAAACATCGCGAAAAAATTTCAATTTTAAAATGGACTTTCTTATTCTTAAGAAATTTCAACGTATTTCAACGACTTTTCAAGCGCTGTATTTCAAAAAAATGTTTACATAAAAAAAAAACATTTAAAATTAATTCATAAATATTTTATTTATTTTGTGGAAGACTTGGCACGATCAGGTAAACCAGTTAACGGAGGATGGTTCTGTTAGAAGCCTCGACAATCGGTTAGCTTGTATGAGAAGATGTATGAATGTAAATGAGACGAAAATTGTGTGTCAGGAGAGAAGAGTATGGCGCTCTATCCTCTCTGCCTATCTTTGCGGGGAAACGGCATGATGGTAAGTAAGTAAGTAAGTAAGAAGTTGATACTGTTGGATTAATCGAGTGTTTATGACTCCTGAAATAGAGGACGTCTGTGGAAGACTTGGCACGATCAGGTAAACCAGTTAACGGAGGATGGTTCTGTTAGAAGCCTCGACAATCGGTTAGCTTGTATGAGAATATGTATGAGTGTGAATGAGGCGAAAATTTTGTGTCAGGACAGAAGAGTATGGCGCTCTATCCTCTCTGCCTACCCCTGCGGAGTAACGGCGTGATGGTAAGTAAGTAAGTGTTGTTGGCACCTGAAATAGAGGACGTCCGTAGTAGACTTGGCACGATCAGGTAAACCAGTTAACGGAGGATGGTTCCGTTAGAAGCCTCGACAATCGGCGATGCTTCTAACGGCAAGCATAGCCAGCATAGCCGGCAACCCAAGAGAAAAAATACAATTTTTCTCGGTATAATTCTTTTCCGTAAAAAAATTAATTAACTCTAAAAAATAATTAAAATCATCAATACATTTAGTAGTGTGTTTAAAAAATAAATTAATTTTTATTAAATAAATTAATATAAATTTAGCTATCAATAGCATTTAAAAAAATTAAAATCGCTCTTAAACTAACTAATATATTCAAAAAACCTATAATACCAATTCCACATATTACTGCCCTCTATCGAATTCATTTCGTAAGTCAAAACGTCAGCATGGCCGTCTTGACACTACTGTCAAACTATATTTTAGGTTAAAAAAATTTGACATAAACAGCTGTTATCAATAATATAATTAGCGCCCATTTTGCGTGAATATTATTATAACCAATAAAAAAATACCAACGCCCAATAAATTTTTTCGGCGAATGAACTACAAGCTTGAGGACCAATCAATTTGTCCAGCCAATGGAAGGCCGAATATCGCCGACGAATCAAATTGTCCGGCGAATAAGAATTCTTTACGGCCTTCGAGTTATGGCCATAGACTTGAGAAAAATTTCGACAACCGGTATTTGGGGTAAGTCGTGTTAATAATTTTACAATTTTAGGTACTCTGATAAAATTTTCACATTTTTTTTCGCGTTTTTTACATTTAAAAGACGTCGGTTAAATTATAGGAGTTTGTTATCTTTGAAATAAATTCTGGAGCGTCTCGATCTATCTCCTAAAATATAAAAATAATTAATTCATCCAAAGGTTACGGAGAAAACGTGAAAAAAACGAAATTCACTTTTTCGAGTTTTGCGAAAAAACTAAAAGCGGGAAAAATTTATAAAGTACGCCCGGCGATGCGGTCGGCCGCGGGCCGTCGCCCGAATATTTAAAAATAATTTTGGCTCTCAAAATGGCGGAGCGGCGAGCGAAAACGCGCGATTTAGGCTAAATAAAAATGAAAAACAGCTAGAAATCGGCCGAACGGAAACGGTCGCCGTAAATCGAGGAGTGGCGGTAGACGAAAAGTGTCTATGGCGAAAAGTTTACGTCGGCCTTCGGCCGTCTGGCAAAAAAAAAAAATTTCCAAATATCTGGCGGGAAAGCCCCTAAAAAGCGATCGCGCGGTGTGACTACCTAGCCGGTTGTGACATATAAACAACACGAAATAGGGCTTATAACTTTAATATATATGACTAGCTTACCCGCACAGCTGCCGCCCGGCAGCAGACGTATCAGAGACGCAGTACTCTGTTGTCAATTTTCAGAAGAAAAAAAAAACCTTAACACACTTAATAAAACTATAAAAAGTGTTTTGATAGGAAAATAAGAAGAATAAGAAGGAATAATTCATGTTTTTAAATACATTACGTATTCACCTACTTGTAGAATTTTTCAAAATTAAAATCGTACAAAAACTAACCAATATAATCAAGTGTTGTGGCACCAGAAATAGAAGACGTCCGTGGAAGACTTGGCACGATCAGGTAAACCAGTTAACGGAGGATGGTTCTGTTCGAAGGCTCAACAATCAGCGAGCTTGTATGAGAAGATGTATGAATGTAAGTGAGGCGAGAATTGTGTGTCAAGACAGAAGAGTATGGCGCTCTATCCTCTCTGCCTACCCCCGCGGAGAAACGGCGTTATGGTAATTAATAATAAGATAAATAAGTATCGAACGTCTAAAAACAATATTCATACTATTTTGAATTTAAAAATAATAATAGACATACTCATACATAATAATAATAGAGAAAATTAAGTAAATTAAAAAAAAATCGCACTTAAACTAACCAATATAATAAAAAAAAGTGTTCATATAAATACAATAATAGAGCTATAATAATATATAAACTCCTGTTGTATACTAAAACTAACGCCAATGCTATTTCGATTGCAGTCAACCAGGCGTCTCTTTAATATATACACATATCTCTTTAATTCAAATTATTAGCTGTGCGTTACACCAATTGCCAACTCTCAGGCATATTATACTTATATCCAACACGATATGTTTAATAAGACTTGAATGACGCAAAACACTCTTTTCAAAATATTCATACTAATTTGAATTTAAAAATAATAATAGGCAGCATTCCAATTATCTGCACTGTGCGGCGTACTATCCTCTACGACGTTTGTGAAAATCAAAGAAGAAGGTGGTAATTTAAACGATGATAATGACGGATTAACCGGTGTCGGATTAACCGGTGTCGGATTAACCGGTGTCGGATTAACCGGTGACGGATTAACCGGTGTCCGATCAACCGACGTCGGATTAACCGGTGTCGGATTAACCGGTGTCGGATTAACCGGTGTCGGTTTAACCGGTGTCGGATTAACCATTGTCGAATTAACCGGTGTCGGATTAACCGGTGTCGGATTAACCGGTGTCGGATTAACCATTGTCGAATTAACCGGTGTCGGATTAACCATTGTCGAATTAACCGGTGTCGGATTAACCGGTGTCGGATTAACCGGTGTCGGATTAACCGGTGTCGGTTTAACCGGTGTCGGATTAACCGGTGTCGGATTAACCGGTGTCGGATTAACCATTGTCGAATTAACCGGTGTCGGATTAACCGGTGTCGGATTAACCGGTGTCGGATTAACCGGTGTCGGATTAACCATTGTCGAATTAACCGGTGTCGGATTAACCATTGTCGAATTAACCGGTGTCGGATTAACCATTGTCGAATTAACCGGTGACGGATTAACCGGTGTCGGATTAACCGGTGTCGGATTAACCGGTGTCGGATTAACCGGTGTCGGATTAACCGGTGTCGGATTAACCGGTGTCTGATTAACCATTGTCGAATTAACCGGTGACGGATTAACCGGTGTCGGATTAACCGATGTCGGATTAACCACGGTCAGATTAACCTGGATCGGATTAACCAGAATCAGATTAACCGGGTTCGGAATAACCGGGGTGCCACAGTTTGTATTTATACTTTTGTTATAAATAATATTTTTGTTAAAAATAATATTTTTAATCATCAATATATTTAATAAAACCATAAAGTGTGTTTAAATAATAAATTAATTTTTATTAAATAAATTAATATAAATTTAGCTATCAATAGCATTTAAAAAAATTAAAATCGCACTTAACGCACCTATAATACCAATTTTTAATTTTTTTTTATATGAAACAGCTGTTATCAATAATATAATTAGCGGCCATCTTGCATGAATATTATTATAACCAATGCATGAATATTACTATATCTTTAAACCAATCAATGCCTTCCGCCAATAAACGGCCAGGGTTATGGACGAATCGGATCACTCGTCCAATGAACGGCACTGAAAATACCACTCTTATCGATAAAAGTTTAAAAAACATATTTTTACAAAACATTGGCCGGCCATAAAAAAAAACATCGCGAAAAAATTTCAATTTTAAAATGGACTTTCTTATTCTTAAGAAATTTCAACGTATTTCAACGACTTTTCAAGCGCTGTATTTCAAAAAAATGTTTACATAAAAAAAAAACATTTAAAATTAATTCATAAATATTTTATTTATTTTGTGGAAGACTTGGCACGATCAGGTAAACCAGTTAACGGAGGATGGTTCTGTTAGAAGCCTCGACAATCGGTTAGCTTGTATGAGAAGATGTATGAATGTAAATGAGACGAAAATTGTGTGTCAGGAGAGAAGAGTATGGCGCTCTATCCTCTCTGCCTATCTTTGCGGGGAAACGGCATGATGGTAAGTAAGTAAGTAAGTAAGAAGTTGATACTGTTGGATTAATCGAGTGTTTATGACTCCTGAAATAGAGGACGTCTGTGGAAGACTTGGCACGATCAGGTAAACCAGTTAACGGAGGATGGTTCTGTTAGAAGCCTCGACAATCGGTTAGCTTGTATGAGAATATGTATGAGTGTGAATGAGGCGAAAATTTTGTGTCAGGACAGAAGAGTATGGCGCTCTATCCTCTCTGCCTACCCCTGCGGAGAAACGGCGTGATGGTAAGTAAGTAAGTGTTGTTGGCACCTGAAATAGAGGACGTCCGTAGAAGACTTGGCACGATCAGGTAAACCAGTTAACGGAGGATGGTTCCGTTAGAAGCCTCGACAATCGGCGATGCTTCTAACGGCAAGCATAGCCAGCATAGCCGGCAACCCAAGAGAAAAAATATAATTTTTCTCGGTATAATTCTTTTCCGTAAAAAAATTAATTAACTCTAAAAAATAATTAAAATCATCAATACATTTAGTAGTGTGTTTAAATAATAAATTAATTTTTACTAAATAAATTAATATAAATTTAGCTATCAATAGCATTTAAAAAAATTAAAATCGCTCTTAAACTAACTAATATATTCAAAAAACCTATAATACCAATTCCACATATTACTGCCCTCTATCGAATTCATTTCGTAAGTCAAAACGTCAGCATGGCCGTCTTGACACAACTGTCAAACTATATTTTAGGTTAAAAAAATTTGACATAAACAGCTGTTATCAATAATATAATTAGCGCCCATTTTGCGTGAATATTATTATAACCAATAAAAAAATACCAACGCCCAATAAATTTTTTCGGCGAATGAACTGCAAGCTTGAGGACCAATCAATTTGTCCAGCCAATGGAAGGCCGAATTTCGTCGACGAATCAAATTGTCCGGCGAATAAGAATTCGTTACGGCCTTCGAGTTATGGCCATAGACTTGAGAAAAATTTCGACAACCGGTATTTGGGGTAAGTCGTGTTAATAATTTTACAATTTTAGGTACTCTGATAAAATTTTCACATTTTTTTTCGCGTTTTTTACATTTAAAAGACGTCGGTTAAATTATAGGAGTTTGTTATCTTTGAAATAAATTCTGGAGCGTCTCGATCTATCTCCTAAAATATAAAAATAATTAATTCATCCAAAGGTTACGGAGAAAACGTGAAAAAAATGAAATTCACTTTTTCGAGTTTTGCGAAAAAACTAAAAGCGGGAAAAATTTATAAAGTACGCCCGGCGATGCGGTCGGCCGCGGGCCGTCGCCGAAATGTATAAAAATAATTTTGGCTCTCAAAATGGCGGAGCGGCGAGCGAAAACGCGCGATTTAGGCTAAATAAAAATGAAAAACAGCTAGAAATCGGCCGAACGGAAACGGTCGCCGTAAATCGAGGAGTGGCGGTAGACGAAAAGTGTCTATGGCGAAAAGTTTACGTCGGCCTTCGGCCGTCTGGCAAAAAAAAAAAATTTCCAAATATCTGGCGGGAAAGCCCCTAAAAAGCGATCGCGCGGTGTGACGGAGTTGGCCGCGTGATTTTTTGCAAACACCACGAAATAGGGCTTATAACTTTAATATATATGACTAGCTTACCCGCACAGCTGCCGCCCGGCAGCAGACGTATCAGAGACGCAGTACTCTGTTGTCAATTTTCAGAAGAAAAAAAAATCTTAACACACTTAATAAAACTATAAAAAGTGTTTTGATAGGAAAATAAGAAGATTAAGAAGGAATAATTCATGTTTTTAAATACATTACGTTTTCACCTACTTGTAGAATTTTTCAAAATTAAAATCGCACAAAAACTAACCAATATAATCAAGGGTTGTGGCACCAGAAATAGAAGACGTCAGTGGAAGACTTGGCACGATCAGGTAAACCAGTTAACGGAGAATGGTTCTGTTCGAAGGCTCAACAATCAGCGAGCTTGTATGAGAAGATGTATGAATGTGAGTGAGGCGAGAATTGTGTGTCAAGGCAGAAGAGTATGGCGCTCTATTCTCTCTGCCTACCCCCGCGGAGAAACGACGTGATGGTAATTAATAATAAGATAACTAAGTATTGAACGTCTAAAAACAATATTCATACTATTTTGAATTTAAAAATAATAATAGACATACTCATACATAATAATAATAGAGAAAATTAAGTAAATTATAATATAATTGCACTTAAACTAACCAATATAATAAAAAAAAGTGTTCATATAAATACATTAATAGAGCTATAATATATAAACTCCTGTTGTATACTTAAACTAACGCCAATGCTATTTCGATTGCAGTCAACCAGGCGTCTCTTTAATATATACACATATCTCTTTAATTCAAATTATTAGCTGTGCGTTACACTAATTGCCAACTCTCAGGCATATTATACTTATATCCAACACGATATGTTTAATAAGACTTGAATGACGCAAAACACTCTTTTCAAAATATTCATACTAATTTGAATTTAAAAATAATAATAGGCAGCATTCCAATTATCTGCACTGTGCGGCGTACTATCCTCTACGACGTTTGTGAAAATCAAAGAAGAAGGTGGTAATTTAAACGATGATAATGACGGATTAACCGGTGTCGGATTAACCGGTGTCGGATTAACCGGTGTCGGATTAACCGATGTCAGATTAACCGGTGTGAATTAACCGGTGTCAGATTAACCGGTGTCGGATTAAACGTTGTCGAATTAACCGGTGACGGATTAACCGGTGTCGGATTAACCGATGTCGGATTAACCACGGTCAGATTAACCTGGATCGGATAAACCAGAATCAGATTAACCGGGTTCGGAATAACTGGGGTGCCACAGTTTGTATTTATACTTTTGTTAAAAATAATACTTTTGGACCATAGTACTTATTTAAAGTTACATAAACACCGGGTTGTCGATTAATAATTTAAGTTTTATTTCATTTAAATGAAACTGATAATCACTATCAAACTGATAAAAAGCAAATGCAAACGAACAATGTTGTTATAATTAAGTTAAAATATATAATCATATTAAAAATAATATTATATATAATTAATTACAATGCGAACGGAACTAATGTTATGGTAAAGTACCTACTACATATACTTATTAATTTACTCGTAATTGTTTTAAATTGTTACTTGTTTACGTTAAGTTTCATAAAAAAATCGTTTTACAATACTTGGACGCCATAATTAAATAGTATTTGTAAAATACCGAGATAAAAGCAAAGTGATGATGGCTTACAAATTGGATAACTAATATAAATGATTATTTAAAATAAAATATAATAACGTATGTAATATAATAATGTATATTTAAATAATTAATCTTCAAACTCTTATTGTTCTATTTAGATATTTTAATGTTATTCGTATTAGTATCCACAGTAATGAATACTTTCCTCTTAAACAGCGCATATTGCCATCTTTCGTTGTTTTTTGGAAGTTGAAATTAAGCCTTACCAAATATTTTTAACATAAAAAGATCGATTGAAAAAGTATTTTTTTTAAGTATGAAAATTTTGCCAATCCATTTCGTTTTAATATTTGACAGAAATTCACAGTCCGGATTATGCTCTAACATAGTTTGTTATAAAGAAAAAATGTATTTTTATGTCTATTCTAAAATTGACATAAAATTTTTATTCATTCCATGTCGTTAAATAATATTAATACATAATTAAACAAAACTAATGCTTATAATTATATTTTACTGCATGGTGTCCTAGCATAAATTCCTGTTGTATACTAAAACTAACGCCAATGCTATTTCAATTGCAGTCAACCAGGCGTCTCTTTAATATATACACATATCTCTTTAATTCAAATTATTAGCTGCGCGTTACACCATTTGCCAACCAAAAGGCATATTATATTTATATCCAACACGATATGTTTAATAAGACTTGAATGACGCAAAACACTCTTTTCAGAATATTCATACTATTTTGAATTTAAAAATAATAATAGGCAGCATTCCAATTATCTGCACTGTGCGGCGCACTATCCTCTACGTCGTTTGTGAAAATCAAAGAAGAAGGTGTTACTAAATGGCACTCTTATCGATAAAAGTTTAAAAAACAAAAAAAACATCGCGAAAAATTTCAATTTGTAAATGAAATTTTTTATCCGTATTAAATTTCTATATATTTAAAACGCATCTCGCGCTCTTTACTTAAAAAAATTGTTTACATAAAAAAAAAAAACATTTAAAATTCATAAATATTTTATCGTGTATTTTTTAACATTAAAAAATATTCTCCACCTTTTTGAGGAAACTAAATTATATTTATTAAGAAATATTAACGGTAGAGAATCTGCAAACAAACGGTATGTATGGCGACATCTATGTAAAATAAGTTTTACTAAAAAAATCTAATACTTAAAAAAAATTGTTTACATAAAAAAAAAACATTTAAAATATTCCTCACCCTTTTGTGGAAAATAAATTATATTTATTAGAAAAATATTAATAGTAGAAAATCTCATAATCTGTAAACATATTTTCCATACCAAAATTATTTAATATATTTATTTTTCTAAAACCGCATGTATAGCGACATCTGTATGTCAAATTTGTAAAAAATGCACACGTTTACCGCGGCAAATTAATTATTAAATTAGATTTTCATTTAAAACATTTATTAATATTCTGAAAAGGCTATAAGACGCCGTAAATTTAAAAAAGTAGTTTTCTTTAATAATATAAATACATTTCTACCGAAAAATCGTTCTATTCGGCGGTAAAGATAAAGAGAGAAAAAAAATGTCAATGTACATATTTAAATAAAAATACTCTTTTTAATTCGGATTCGTCACATATTTCGCCTCAAGGTGGTCGAATGAACCGTTACCTGTATTATTACAATATTTATTTAATAAGCTCAATGTTACATAGAGTGTAGAAATAATTTTCAAATGTTTCATTTCTCACGTGAAAATTGACATTTTTACATGGACATGATATAATATTTAAACATTATTTATTAAAAATACTATTTTTAATTCGTATCGGGTATATATTATCCTTCAGGGAGCATAAACGCAAAGATTGTTACATAAATAAGGGGTTTTCTCATGTACCGCTAGTACCGAATAGTGTATAGAGACGCTTTTCTAATAAAAAAATGTACATTTTTTCATGTGAAAATCGACATTTTTTATAAATCGCAAAGTTTGTCAATGTTTCGCTGTCATTCTGGAAAAAACCGTGTTTCATTTGTTTTGCGCGGCCGGGAGATTTCAGTTAACGGGGCATAAAGTGTCAGTTTTTTCGCATTTTCGGCGCATCTAGGTAGGTCCGTGCGTTTTTCAAAAAAAAAAAAATGTTTTTTTACATTTTAAAGATCCAAATGAAGAGATGGGAGTCTGCATACTCGCTAATAAATTCCGGGCGATCGTTTCCCGCAAATTGAGTGGTAAAAAAAAAATATATCTCTCCGAGCGGCGTAGGAAAAGTGAAAAAAACGAAATTCACTTTTTCGAGTTTTGCGAAAAAACTAAAAGCGGGAAAAATTTATAAAGTACGCCCGGCGATGCGGTCGGCCGCGGGCCGTCGCCGAAATGTATAAAAATAATTTTGGCTCTCAAAATGGCGGAGCGGCGAGCGAAAACGCGCGATTTAGGCTAAATAAAAATGAAAAACAGCTAGAAATCGGCCGAACGGAAACGGTCGCCGTAAATCGAGGAGTGGCGGTAGACGAAAAGTGTCTATGGCGAAAAGTTTACGTCGGCCTTCGGCCGTCTGGCAAAAAAAAAAAATTTCCAAATATCTGGCGGGAAAGCCCCTAAAAAGCGATCGCGCGGTGTGACGGAGTTGGCCGCGTGATTTTTTGCAAACACCACGAAATAGGGCTTATAACTTTAATATATATGACTAGCTTACCCGCACAGCTGCCGCCCGGCAGCAGACGTATCAGAGACGCAGTACTCTGTTGTCAATTTTCAGAAGAAAAAAAAAATCTTAACACACTTAATAAAACTATAAAAAGTGTTTTGATAGGAAAATAAGAAGAATAAGAAGGAATAATTCATGTTTTTAAATACATTACGTATTCACCTACTTGTAGAATTTTTCAAAATTAAAATCGTACAAAAACTAACCAATATAATCAAGTGTTGTGGCACCAGAAATAGAAGACGTCCGTGGAAGACTTGGCACGATCAGGTAAACCAGTTAACGGAGGATGGTTCTGTTCGAAGGCTCAACAATCAGCGAGCTTGTATGAGAAGATGTATGAATGTAAGTGAGGCGAGAATTGTGTGTCAAGACAGAAGAGTATGGCGCTCTATCCTCTCTGCCTACCCCCGCGGAGAAACGGCGTTATGGTAATTAATAATAAGATAAATAAGTATCGAACGTCTAAAAACAATATTCATACTATTTTGAATTTAAAAATAATAATAGACATACTCATACATAATAATAATAGAGAAAATTAAGTAAATTAAAAAAAAATCGCACTTAAACTAACCAATATAATAAAAAAAAGTGTTCATATAAATACAATAATAGAGCTATAATAATATATAAACTCCTGTTGTATACTAAAACTAACGCCAATGCTATTTCGATTGCAGTCAACCAGGCGTCTCTTTAATATATACACATATCTCTTTAATTCAAATTATTAGCTGTGCGTTACACCAATTGCCAACTCTCAGGCATATTATACTTATATCCAACACGATATGTTTAATAAGACTTGAATGACGCAAAACACTCTTTTCAAAATATTCATACTAATTTGAATTTAAAAATAATAATAGGCAGCATTCCAATTATCTGCACTGTGCGGCGTACTATCCTCTACGACGTTTGTGAAAATCAAAGAAGAAGGTGGTAATTTAAACGATGATAATGACGGATTAACCGGTGTCGGATTAACCGGTGTCGGATTAACCGGTGACGGATTAACCGGTGTCGGATTAACCGACGTCGGATTAACCGGTGTCGGATTAACCGGTGTCGGATTAACCGGTGTCGGATTAACCATTGTCGAATTAACCGGTGTCGGATTAACCATTGTCGAATTAACCGGTGTCGGATTAACCGGTGTCGGTTTAACCGGTGTCGGATTAACCATTGTCGAATTAACCGGTGTCGGATTAACCGGTGTCGGATTAACCGGTGACGGATTAACCGGTGTCCGATCAACCGACGTCGGATTAACCGGTGTCGGATTAACCGGTGTCGGATTAACCGGTGTCGGTTTAACCGGTGTCGGATTAACCATTGTCGAATTAACCGGTGTCGGATTAACCGGTGTCGGATAAACCGGTGTCGGATTAACCGGTGTCGGATTAACCGGTGTCGGATTAACCATTGTCGAATTAACCGGTGTCGGATTAACCATTGTCGAATTAACCGGTGTCGGATTAACCGGTGTCGGATTAACCGGTGTCGGATTAACCGGTGTCGGTTTAACCGGTGTCGGATTAACCGGTGTCGGATTAACCGGTGTCGGATTAACCATTGTCGAATTAACCGGTGTCGGATTAACCGGTGTCGGATTAACCGGTGTCGGATTAACCGGTGTCGGATTAACCGGTGTCGGATTAACCATTGTCGAATTAACCGGTGTCGGATTAACCGGTGTCGGATTAACCGGTGTCGGATTAACCGGTGTCGGTTTAACCGGTGTCGGATTAACCATTGTCGAATTAACCGGTGTCGGATTAACCGGTGTCGGATTAACCGGTGTCGGATTAACCATTGTCGAATTAACCATTGTCGAATTAACCGGTGACGGATTAACCGGTGTCCGATCAACCGACGTCGGATTAACCGGTGTCGGATTAACCGGTGTCGGTTTAACCGGTGTCGGATTAACCATTGTCGAATTAACCGGTGTCGGATTAACCATTGTCGAATTAACCGGTGACGGATTAACCGGTGTCGGATTAACCGGTGTCGGATTAACCGGTGTCGGATTAACCGGTGTCGGATTAACCGGTGTCTGATTAACCATTGTCGAATTAACCGGTGACGGATTAACCGGTGTCGGATTAACCGATGTCGGATTAACCACGGTCAGATTAACCTGGATCGGATTAACCAGAATCAGATTAACCGGGTTCGGAATAACCGGGGTGCCACAGTTTGTATTTATACTTTTGTTATAAATAATATTTTTGTTAAAAATAATATTTTTAATCATCAATATATTTAATAAAACCATAAAGTGTGTTTAAATAATAAATTAATTTTTATTAAATAAATTAATATAAATTTAGCTATCAATAGCATTTAAAAAAATTAAAATCGCACTTAACGCACCTATAATACCAATTTTTAATTTTTTTTTATATGAAACAGCTGTTATCAATAATATAATTAGCGGCCATCTTGCATGAATATTATTATAACCAATGCATGAATATTACTATATCTTTAAACCAATCAATGCCTTCCGCCAATAAACGGCCAGGGTTATGGACGAATCGGATCACTCGTCCAATGAACGGCACTGAAAATACCACTCTTATCGATAAAAGTTTAAAAAACATATTTTTACAAAACATTGGCCGGCCATAAAAAAAAACATCGCGAAAAAATTTCAATTTTAAAATGGACTTTCTTATTCTTAAGAAATTTCAACGTATTTCAACGACTTTTCAAGCGCTGTATTTCAAAAAAATGTTTACATAAAAAAAAAACATTTAAAATTAATTCATAAATATTTTATTTATTTTGTGGAAGACTTGGCACGATCAGGTAAACCAGTTAACGGAGGATGGTTCTGTTAGAAGCCTCGACAATCGGTTAGCTTGTATGAGAAGATGTATGAATGTAAATGAGACGAAAATTGTGTGTCAGGAGAGAAGAGTATGGCGCTCTATCCTCTCTGCCTATCTTTGCGGGGAAACGGCATGATGGTAAGTAAGTAAGTAAGTAAGAAGTTGATACTGTTGGATTAATCGAGTGTTTATGACTCCTGAAATAGAGGACGTCTGTGGAAGACTTGGCACGATCAGGTAAACCAGTTAACGGAGGATGGTTCTGTTAGAAGCCTCGACAATCGGTTAGCTTGTATGAGAATATGTATGAGTGTGAATGAGGCGAAAATTTTGTGTCAGGACAGAAGAGTATGGCGCTCTATCCTCTCTGCCTACCCCTGCGGAGAAACGGCGTGATGGTAAGTAAGTAAGTGTTGTTGGCACCTGAAATAGAGGACGTCCGTAGAAGACTTGGCACGATCAGGTAAACCAGTTAACGGAGGATGGTTCCGTTAGAAGCCTCGACAATCGGCGATGCTTCTAACGGCAAGCATAGCCAGCATAGCCGGCAACCCAAGAGAAAAAATATAATTTTTCTCGGTATAATTCTTTTCCGTAAAAAAATTAATTAACTCTAAAAAATAATTAAAATCATCAATACATTTAGTAGTGTGTTTAAATAATAAATTAATTTTTTATTAAATAAATTAATATAAATTTAGCTATCAATAGCATTTAAAAAAATTAAAATCGCTCTTAAACTAACTAATATATTCAAAAAACCTATAATACCAATTCCACATATTACTGCCCTCTATCGAATTCATTTCGTAAGTCAAAACGTCAGCATGGCCGTCTTGACACAACTGTCAAACTATATTTTAGGTTAAAAAAATTTGACATAAACAGCTGTTATCAATAATATAATTAGCGCCCATTTTGCATGAACATTAATCTAACCAATGCATGAATATTACTATATCTTTAGACCAATGAATGCCTTCCGCCAATAAACGGCCAGGGTTATGGGCGAATCGGATCACTTGTCCAATGAAAGAGGTTACAGTGCGGACCAATGAAACGGATTGTCCAATCAGGTTAATTTGCGGCCTTAGGTTATGGCCATAGATTAGAGAAAAAATTCTAGAATCGATATTTTGGGGGTCTGTTGTTTTAATAATTTTACAATTTTAGGTACTCGGAAAAAATTTTCACATTTTTTTTCTCGTTTTTTACTTATAAAAGACGTCGGTTAAATTATAGGAGTTTGTTATCTTTGAAATAAATTCTGGAGCGTCTCGATCTATCTCCTAAAATAAAAAAATAATTAATTCGTCGTAAGGTTACGGAGAAAAAGTGAAAAAAACGAAATTCACCTTTTCGAGTTTTGCGAAAAAACTAAAAGCGGGAAAAATTTAAAAAGTACGCCCGGCGATGCGGTCGGCCGCGGGCCATCGCCCGAATATTTAAAAATAATTATCGCTTTTAAACTCGCAGATTTGTGAGCGAAAATGTAAAAGTTAGGCTAAATAAAAATATAAAATAGCTAGAATTTGGCCAAACCGAAACGGTCGCCGTAAATCGAGGAGTGGCGGTAGACGAAAAGTGTCTATGGCGAAAAGTTTACGTCGGCCTTCGGCCGTCTGGCAAAAATAAAAAATACCCAGATATCTGGCGGGAAAGCCCCTAAAAAGCGATCGCGCGGTGTGACTACCTAGCCGGTTGTGACATATAAACAACACGAAATAGGGCTTATAACTTTAATATATATATATGATGACAGTTAAATTATCATATATCTATTGATGGTATAATATTGTTAAAATTCAATTTTAAAGAGAGGAACAATATAGCTATTTTTAAAATTAGCAAAATCAACTTTGTGGTTAAAACCCATTGTTTTAAATGTTAAATTTGATTTATTATTTTAATATAAGAGTAAACGAACATTTGAGATGTTTGAATAATAGTGATTTTTCTGAATTTTTGAATTGTCTATTTTACACGTAAACGGTGTTGGTCTTAAATTAAATCATTTTGAATCATTGGAAAGCGTGTAAAACTAACCAAAATATTGTGAACAAATGACTAAATCTAACTACAAGTCCCATTCTAAATCCTAAATTTATTTTTTAAATAAATATTGTTTTTTTTTTTAATCGATTCTGTTAAAGAAACAATATAATATATGTTTTTGATTAGTTGATAAGAAAATGATATTTTTCGCAAAGGGTAGATGTATTTAATTCATTAAGTAGTAAATAAAACAAACTTAACAATCTAAAGAACAATAGAGCATAAATAAAATACGAATAAACATTGAAATAAAGTGCAGATTAGAGTTTAAGGATAATAAAAATTATATAATATCTAAAGTAAACATATAAAATTGAAGAAAATACGCATAGAAATAAGTTATCAGAATGGTTTGGTTTTTAGAAACATTACTCACTATTAAATTCTGACAATGTATGTACTTACCTAAATCATGTACAAATGATTAGCTGCCGCGTAGCACACGCCTGTCAGATGTTTTAAATTACCATTGTTAATTGGTTGGATTATTTAAAATGGGGAAAGAAAATACAACGAAAACAAATGAATAAATAAGTTCGAAATTCGCGCAAGACTCAAATCGCAAAATTGTGGTATGTTCGTGCTTCATGGTCCGTGGTGTTATAACGAAATATGTAGGTTGCCTCACACCGGACTCCGGTTCGTAGAATTCTCGGAAATATAACTCGAAAAGCTCCCGTATATTATACATATGCATATATAATTTTATAATATATATATATATATATATATATATATATATATATATATATATATATATATATATATATATGCATATATTATACATATGCATATATAATTTTATAATATATATATATATATATATATATATATATGCATATGTATAATAGCTTTTCGAGTTATATTTCCGAGAATTCTACGAACCGGAGTCCGGTGTGAGGCAACCTACATATTTCGTTATAACACCACGGACCATGTATATATATATATATATTCTCTTTAAACTACTGCAAGGCCATATTGACTTAATATTGACAGATTAATATCTCTTCACATACCATCTAGATCGACCCGGCAGTCCGCACTCTTCCACATTCCTAGAAATAGAACATCTTACATTTAAAATTCATTCATTCACCGGTCGTGCAAATATCATAATGAGAAATTGACGTTCTCAACTGAGCTGTTAAAAATGAATAAATGTTTGAAATTTAATGAATTTTTAAATGTTTTCATGTTAACTTACGGAATGGATAGTTGTAGGGATATAAGGTGGTTTTAGTTGACAGTTGTGAACACGTGTCAAATTTTCAAGGTCAACGTCGCGTACCCTAGTTTGAATTTTTGTCACTTTCTCCCAATCTCAAACTGATTTCTTGAGAGAGCTTCATTGAGATCACGATCCTCAATCATGAGCGCCCGACATGGATAAGGATGATAATGATTAACCCTCCGCGTGAATTGTTTATGAATAGTCACACTTTTGTATAAAATTGCATAAACTCTCATAAAACTAGATACTTAAAAATTTTAAAAAATACACCGGAAGAATTTATCCGTGACTCAACTTAGCACAGAAAAAAATGTGCTGCTATAGCAGAATTAGTGCTAAAACTGCGGTAAGTCGTCGAGTGGACAATTTAAAAAATTAATGAGTTGAAATTATTTGTCCTAAATATTATTTCTAAGAAACGAAATTGGGTAAAAAAGCGTGTAAAATTTTGACTGATGTCCTGACTCTACAGGTCGATCAATTGAAAGAAGCTTCATGAGATTACAATAATAATTTTTGCGAGGGATTGGACGCTTATACAACAAAACAGAATGACAGGCCTCACCGCTCTGTACACAGTGTTCGATTTATTATTTAATTTTAACATACATATAATATGTTAAATGAAGAATTAATTCTTAGGTTAAAAGTATATATTATAAGAATATCGGAAGCACGGCCAAGAAAATTTGTCACATAAACTGCGTTAGAAATAGCGCGATGTATTGCGTAATAATTTTACTCTCATTTTTCGTCTATCGATTTCGGTACTTCGTATATGCGTAGCAAGCTGAGCGCTCCACCATCTTAGCTACGCCCACCCAGATGACTGTCATTAACATAATATGTGAATTTTTAAATAATTTTATTATTACAAATTCTTACCATCGCGCCGTTTCCCCGTGGGGGTAGGCAGAGATGATGATGCACCAATCCATAGAAATAGTGCGATGGATTGCGTAATAATTTTATTCTCATTTTTCGTGTATCGATTTCGGTACTTCGTGTATGCGTAGCAAGCTAAGCGCTCCACCATCTTAGCTACGCCCACCCAGATGACTGTCATTAACATAATATGTGAATTTTTAAATAATTATTATTACAAATTCTTACCATCGCGCCGTTTCCCCGTGGGGCTAGGCAGAGATGATGATGTACCAATCCACATTCATTTATCTCATATAAACTCGTGGATTTTTGAACCTTTTAACAGAACCATTTTCTAATATCTGGTTTAGAATATAAATTACGAGTCAAAAATGTTCAAGGAATATGTGCAAATTCTGCATCGTTACGGAAAATATTATTGTTTTAAATTTTTATAAAATCATATTAAGTTTTAAGTCTACGTACTTTGACATAAATATTTACGATATTTATATATTTTTTATTTTATTGTTTTGAGGGATTTTGACAGTGTATAAACTAATTATAATTAACATAATAAATATATAGCAAGTGATACTATTTATGAAAATCCACAGAAATGTTTATGTACATAAGTATGTTTAGGTGCAGAAGATAAATAAATAGAAAAAAAGAGGGAGAAAGGGTGGGGAGGTTACCACTATTGTTGCAGTAAAGGGAGAACAAGACTTGTTTGTAGGTAGAATGATTAGTCAAAATTTAGATTGAGGTGGTTCATAAAAATAACCCTTTAAGCGCAGTAAGGCTAATTTTGAACAAGTCAATTTCTCATTATGGTATTTGCATGACCGGTGAATGAATGAATGAATCTATATCTTTGCTTCAGGCCCTAAATAATTTAGACTAATCGAAATAATCGAATAATTACTTTTTTTTTGCAATGCTTATATCTCTGACATGGTTGAGATTAGGGACATATCCTTTGAACATTTTTGAATAATAATTTGGTCAGGTATCCACCCGTAAAACATTGTCAACTAGGTATACTCTGTATATAGATTTTTTTAAATCAGAGGCATATGATTAGCGTACAATCAATACGTATAAAATAGAGTTGGAACTAGGAATAATGTAGAAAAAAGCTTGTATGATACATTGATCTGAGACATGTAACGCATTTTTAAAAATAGTTGATATAAATGTATTTTATACGCTGAATTTAGAATTTTTCTACACGTTCCTACTTTTTCGGCGGAGACAGTTTTTACGTCTACCACCCCAGATAATCAAGAGTCTGCTGTATATATAATATATAATATATGTATTAGTAATAATATTAAACATTAGAAATTAACTTCGTATGTGGGGCTCTCCATACGGGTCCAATCAGTCGTGCTATGAGAAAAGCTTGTAAAGCTAAAGTTTCTTTGAAAATACCATTAATTTTAAACGTGACGTGTTTGTCAAGACCTCTCGACATAGTATATACGAGGCATTCTTGGGAGGTGAAATATTTCTGTACTCTGTTATATGACCAAAAGTTTGAAAAGGCATTTAAGAGAAGATCTTCTCATATTGTGTTTTCTCACTTATGTAATCGTAATATTTTTAATAATATATACTTAATTCGTTTGTCAATATTTTTTTAAACAATATGTTAGTTGCATTTACGATTATTTAAAATATATATTACGAACATGAACTTACAAATGAATACGCGATGCTCCATATACAACATTTTTTGTAGGCCGCATTAAAAAAAAACACCTGCGAATAATTCTCACGTTATTTTGTATACAAAAACACATATCCTTTTGTATATATAATATAACGGCATATTTATGTCACGTCCGCCGCATAAAATACCCGACTAAATAGCAGGCGGGCAGAAAATCGTCTCATATAAGACGTCGGTAAATATTTTGTAACCAGTTCTCTTGAATAAATCCAAAGTGAAACAACTTGAGTTTTTATTAACAGTAATACATAATCTTTACGCATGTCTCTACAAATCATTATCAGTTATTAAAAATATCCAGAAGATTGAAAAAACTAGGTGTTTACCTTCGATAGCTGATTCCCAGGTTTCCGATTAACAATAAGTACACATATGATATATGAACTGCACTAATCTTTTAACTTTGCTGCGCGCACTGGTGGTTTATTAGGACTGCTGGATCTGAATGATGAGAATGACGCCTCGGTTACCGTCCTCTTAGATTCCGAAAAAGACGGCAATACTCACACACACACACACACACACATGTACAATATTATACACTAGGAAACCCAGTGGTGCCAATCGAAGTAACAAGGCGCGTTAACACCAGCACCTGTGAAAGAATACGAAAATTAGGAAATACATTCTTTATTTCATACATATTAACATACGTGTTTTAAAAAGTTGATCACATTGAAACATAATACTTATCGTATTAAAAAGATGTAAAAAAACGATAAAATTGTTTATAAATAATAATCCAAATTAACCACCAAAACCTTACATAGGACGGATGGCGTGGCGTGGTAGGGAACATCAGCTGCACTACTGAAGCTACCTTGGGTTTGCTCTCATCTTTCTTGCCCATGATGATTTAATATACTTTCAATATTTTCACTATTCAGTCCGTTTAATGTCTACTGATGAGATTTCTCTCGAGTGCGCGTTCAGCGCGAAGCTATCTATTATATAAATCAAGAGATCAAAGGCTCTAGATGGCTTTAATGTCGTTACTTTATCGAGCTCATCTTTTTTGCTGTATTCTTCTATCTAAGCGACGCTTTTTCTGAAGTAGATCAGCTTCCATATTAATAAAACATCAAGAACTAAACACGACAAACACTTTTTAAAATCCATCGTCGTATATTCAACGTCAAATCCAAATATTTCAATGTTTTTGATATCTGACAGTAGATTTTTTTTTTGCTTTTTTGAAGGCATTTGGCAGCAATTCTCTTCGATGAATTGTATGAATTTCCCATTCAATATTTATTTGTGACAAACAGATTCAGACTAGAATCTATTTTAAAAATATCAATAGCTAATTATGTTTAGAATGTACGTTAAAATATAAAAATCTCTTCTTGCATTAGCCGCCATGATTCTTTTAGATTTTGTCTGTATGTGAAAGTCAGTTTTTTTAATATTATTTTTGAATAGCCACCATTTTGTAATAATATGTTAGATTACATTGGATAACGAGGTAATCCAATATATTTACAAGACAATGTTTTTAAAATAAGTCTGTACGAACAACGGAAGTTATCGGAAGATTTACCAAAAAATGTATAGATATTTTTGACATGTATAAATATCATTTTTGTAGAGTCTAATTTGAGTGTTATACGTTTTAGCTCTGTTCGATGATGCGCATGTGCGCAATACGAATCAATTTGTGGAATCCAAAGCGACAATGCAAACTATAAAATGTCACGGGTCAAACATTCATTGTATAGTACGAAATTCCAACGCTAGGGGTCTGCTTTGTAGCGCTAAAGTTTGTCGTGACGTAATCACAGCCATTACACCGGGCGAGACTCGTTCCATTTTGAGTTGCATTTCCGGGGGGATATCGAGTTCCGTTTGAGTTCAGGGTCGACCGACTCGTGGAGCATTTCATATTCCGATAGCGATCTGCCATTGCGCAGGAACCCGCGGATGTTTGAAACTACTTTAAAAGTATTTTGCAAGTGTTTAGTAGGGTGACCGTACTTAACTGCATAAAGAACACCTGCACGCAAGCCTTAAACAAGCTACCTAACGACAGCGTACAGTCATATTATGTTACATTCAGTTGGTTAGGTTATTAAATACAAAGTCACGGCGGCAGAATAATTAGTTGACTGTGTGCAGTTGTCATGTAATAAATTAATAATGTCGTGTCAAACATTATGTACGTAGATTCGTTCATAATATACGATGGGGGAGTTCATATTCTACTTCGTCTTCGTACTTCAAAATAAGCAAAAATGACTTGTTAGTTGAAAATATTTTATTTATAAATTCGTGAAAAACCAAAATATATAAATAAATCAAAGAAAAAATTCGAAAAACACACCATCACCAAACTGTAAAATTAGCTTTCGTAGAATCTGTATCTAAAGCAATATAATATGGATGCACAGTGTACTATTGTTAAAGCAATATATTGTTTTGTCTATGATTTGAGTAAATTCATCATAAACACAGATAAAGCATTACATATGTCAAAATACATAGTGAAAATTCAAAACATAAAATATATTTAATAACTTTTTTTTCATTTTAAAAAGCACTTAATTATACAAGAAAAAATGTTCCGAGAAATTAACCGTTCGTGTTGGACAATCTCTAATGTACCATGTACACTGTCTAATCTGATAATTTTCAGTAATAAATTATAATTAAACATAAGTCATTAAACATTATACAAGACGTTAAATTTCAAACATTTATTCCGTTTTAACTGCTGCTGGGGAGATTCAAAATCGCCCAACTAACGAATGACAATGACATTTCACGTTTGACGTACGGCGAGTATTAAGTGAGTCGAAAGACATGATGTATATATGAATGTCTGAAACATTATGTGTACATGGGTACGATGTGTACATGGCTACGATAGCTGAGAGTTGTCTGGAAAAAATTTAATGGGGCAAAATCCGTATGTCGAGTTGAAAATCTCTTAAAAATCTCATTCATGAAATCAGGTCATTAGGTTATTTAATGATTGAGAGTCTATCCTAGATGTATAATTCCTGTAGAATTGAGATATTTGTACGTTTGTATATTTAGCACGTGTGCCCAGTATCATGTTGTAAACATACAAAATTACTTATCATATTGTAAATATCCTAAATAAATAAAATAAAAATTAGTTTTCTTAATAATATGTTAAACAAATCACTGAAAGTAAATGAAAACTATCTACATATCGATCGAGTATCTACTACTATCACATCCACGATCCAATTCAAAAGATACTAGGAGCAAAACCTTAGGATACTTTTTAGTGCCAAAAATGGATACCAAATTTGGTCAACGAACTTTCTTGTTTTGTGCACCGCGTGTATTTTATAAATTGCCTTGTCTTAAAGGGTTTAAAGTGAACAACGATTTTAAACTAAAAATAAATAATAAGTGATTGGTTGATGTGGGTAAAAAGCAAAATGAAACTAATTTGTTATTTGTGCTAACCTAACTACCTACATATTTTGTCTCCCAACTATATTATAAGCAAACCTCTATTTTATAACTTCTGATTGTACCTTGACAATATACAACTTATAAAAACTGTACGGCTAATTTCTTTTGAACAGACCACGTCTAGTAAAGTAAATTACCTTTATTTCAAATCCATTATTTTATGCTAAAAAATCTACTTAGTAGAAAGTTTTAAATTCGTGAAGAAACCGAAATCTAAATATTTGTGAAGTCTATATTTAAAGGAGATGAGGAAAGCTTTCTAGAAACTGTTTTGCATTTTGTCAACTCGAAGTTCTGAAAAGCTTTTATCGGACCTTTCGTGAATGTTTTGCACATTCCTGGGGACAGGGTGAACGGTGAATAGGTTCCGCACTGAGGCAGGTTGGGTGGCTCCGAGAATAAAGTTTTTGCATTCTGTGTGCGCCAAGTTGTACAGCTGTGTTTTCTTGTACACCAACCAAACGTTTAGTTTTGTTTTACTTGCTGGTTTAAGCGAGACTAATTCACCCTCTTTATACTAATTTATGGGTGCATGCTAGTGACGGCAAACGTGCTAAATTTGACTTTACTCACACCTTTGCTGATCAAGGATAGAGACAAGAATAATCGGAAAGGAAAGTTCTCACGGGTAATGTTATGACGGACATGAATCGCCGGTTAGACTAGGGTTGATGGAATCGGAAGGGATGGAATGGAAATATGGAACGGGGGTAGATAGATGGATGAAATAGGAAATGATAAGGGAATCCTTCGACAATAGTGGACCAGGGTCTTCACTTACGGGGTAAGGAAGGTAGCTCAACTCACCTGACGATGGCGCAGTCCCTTGTCTTCTCCTGAAGTTCACCCAATTTGAAATATGATCCAAAACGAATGAATACAACAGGTACGACAGTTCCAGTTCAAATCTCGATGAGTTTCACAAAACCAATAGAAACAACCAGCCGAGCTGGAAGACGAATAGGTACTGACTTGGAAGTGGGCCAGGTGAGAGGACAAAAGGTGACAACAAAAAAATATTTAACAATAATTTTGTTGTTGCAGGCGCATGGAATATAATTATGTATAAATTGCGTATGTGCACCGAAAATAAAAAAATAATTGCGAATATGGAACAGTTGTTTATTCGTTGATTTTAAAAGTTATTAAGTAAACTGTCAGGTATGGTACGTTAAGTACAAGAGAGATTTTTTAATGCTAGGATCGATAGTAGGAAGGGAAGAATTATTATTTGGTACCCTCGACTCTCGTTGCTGATAGCTTCCCACGTAGTCCGCTACGCAATTCCGCACGTGTGTGCAGATTTGGTGTGCGTCCCGGATCCCGCGGTGGAAGTTGTCTACCGTTCCGCTAGAGGGCGACTGCTGTTTATACCATACTGTATTAAAAAATATAGAGAAAAAACAAGACATTCCTCAGCGTGATGATGAAATCAGGGCTTTTAAGTTGGTAGGAATATATTTTTTCTTTTTTTTTAATGAATGCAACGTTTCATCATATTCAGGTTAATATAATTCCAAAGTGCAAATTTTTCTGACTGTATTTTGGTAATGTCGACTGTCGTTTTATTATTAATTTTGCTTCAATCAAGGCTATTGAATTAAATATAGAAAAAATGCCAAGAAGAGCAATTTTATTATATGAGTTAAAAATGGGTGACAAAGCAGCAGAAACTCCCCGAAAACTAAAGCTTTTGATGCGAACACTTTCATATTATTTTGTTTATAACGACCGACTGAAATCGTTAGATGAATCAGAACTACACATAACAATTTTAGACTTTGCACAAAAGTCAGGCATTGGTCATACAACTGTTCCGGATCACTTAAAATAGTTAGAAAAATAACTTAAGAACATGACAAATGGGTACAAATTTGAATGAAAACCAAAAAATTATATGCTCTGAATGCTTGCTGGGCTTAAAACGTACTTATATACCATCTTCACCGGACATTTGGCCAACTGATAATCACTTGTTTAAACATTTCCATAACTTCTTACAGGGTAAAGTGCAATTTAAAATATTATCAACTCCGGAATAAATAAACATGTAATTAAGTGACATAAATGATTAAAGAGTGCTTATTTTGATTAATAAAATTTTCAGCTGAGAATAATTATTTGAATTTGGAGGTCATAAATCGCAATTATTGTCCTACTGACGTAGTATGTAGAGAAAAGTGTACCATTCTGAAGATGGCCGTGGCAGGCTGAAACCGGTAATGGTAATAAAACAATAAATAGTGGAAAAAGGTGTTTTAATTAAAATCATAAGCAAAATTTACTTCATTATTAAGAAAAACATATTCTTATCGTGAAATTGTAATTATTCAGAACAGACGCTCTGTGATATTTTAAATACTAAATTAATGTATTAATTATAAATATATACACGTAAAATCAATTTTGTCGAAAAATATTGTTTTTGCGTCACCGGGATTCGAACCTGGATCTCTATTTCCAATCCGGGGAAGTACACTACCAATTGTGTTATAACGCCAGTATTTTTCATAACAAATTTTCGAACCTATATGTTATATTTTTTTTCAAATTAATACACCTGTCGTTCCATTATTTGAAAGCCATCTACATTATTTTTACAGAATCTCAAATACCTTTGAGTAAACCGACTGCAGACGCCAGAATTATCAATTCATTTTTATGAAATTTTTTCGACAAAATTGATTTTATATGTATATATTTATAATTAATACATTAATTTAGTATTTAAAATATCACAGACCTATGTTCTGAATAATTACAACTTCACAATAAGAATGTGTTTTCCTTAATAATATATGTTGTATCAATGTGTCCAAAATTTAATAAAAATGTAACATATAGGTTCGAAAATTTGTCATGAAAAATACTGGCGTTATGACACAATTGGTAGTGTACTTCCCCGGATTGGAAATAAAGATCCAGGTTCGAATCCCGGTGACGCAAAAACAATATCTTCCGACAAAATTGATTTGATATGTGTATATTTATAATTAATACATTAATTTAGTATTTAAAATTTATTTAATTTCACTCGCACCGCCCATTTATACAATTTCCATATTCTACCTTGACATTATTTTACACAGAAATGTCAATATTTGGTTCGTATTGAATTTCAATTCATTAAAATAATATGCGCGGTCAATTAAAAACAGAATTAACGGGTGGCGTTCTCTTGAGTTCTTCTGCCGTGTAATAGTTACAAAGTTATCTGGCAATTAATTGTCCACATGAAACGCGTCAGATGAAAATTTATATTTGCACGGGTAGAAAATTATAAAGACTTACTTACTTTCTTACCATCGCGCCGTTTCCCCGCGGGGGTAGGCAGAGAGGATAGAGCGCCACACTCTTCTGTCCTGACACACAATTCTCGCCTCATCCACATTCATACATCTTCTCATACAAGCAATAAAAGATTGTATTACAGTTAAGAGAGTAACAAACGAAGAAGGCACAATAAAAATAAAGAAAAAAGAGATAAATTTGAAAAAGAGGTAATAGAATGACTGGAAGCCGATATGGAAGATCAATTGGTAGATACGAGACGGCGACAGACTTACAACTTAAGGTCCGTATCCACGTATTTCTGAGATTTAGTTGAGATACATCTCAACACTACGTACCTACAAGTGTTGAGATTTTGATCTGGAGAGACGTGCATACATTCTGAAGAGTTAGTTAGTCATTAAACATTAACATTAATTTAAGACATTAAACAAATATTTACTCCGCATTAACCGCTGCTGGATGATATTTGACGTTTAACGCACGACGAGACGCGAGATGGCGTATTTGTGAGACATATGGCCGGTTGTGTGATCAGTAGTAAATTTGGTAAGACTTTACCATTGCTCGTGGGTTGTTGGTACGCCAAATTTACTACTGTCAAAGCATATGTAGATAAGAAATCTCGCTTCACAGTGTGGCAAGACAAATTGTCATGAAATATGATTTATTTTATGTTATTTTATCTGTGGATTTATTTTATGCTTTATCTATGGATTTATTCGACTCTGCGTTCGAAATCTGGCACTTTGTTGGCGAAAGTTTTTCATTTTATGTGCAAATGTGTAATGCAGACGAACTACCATCACTAAAATAGCGGAATGTACGTTTCAGTTTCGTATTTTAATTCTGTTTTTACGATATTTGAGAGTAAAATTAGTTAACCATTACATTTTTTTACCAACTTTTTTTACCATTGTTAAAAGTTACCACCCATCACACAATCGACATAGAATTATATCCAAAGAACTCATGTGTAATCAGTCAGTGTCTCAGAGATTAATTCGAGTCGAAAATCTCATTTGTGGATACGGGTTATTTTTTATTACCTATTTTTTATTACTCTCTCCCTGAACCAAAGTAAAATCACTCAAATTAAAATCCAACATTGATTCTAATGCCACCCACTCGCCGGTTGCGCGGTGTGCGATCTAGAAATGACACATCGCGCTGCGTGTCCACTGTCCTCTACCAGCTGCGGAGAGGACAGGAGCCCCGCAATAACAAATCAACGTAATGAATGAGGGACTTATATTGCGTCGATTTATTGCATTATAAAAATATTTTAATGGCCGACAAAACTATATATTCTTAATGACCGCCATTCTCGGCCGCGCTTGGAAAATGCAATATATAATATTGGTTTATTAACCCTCAACTGACTCTAATGTCGAAAAAAGTCTAATACGGCCACGGACAATGGCCACAAGAATCGGATAGATCTCGTCTCTGTTATTAAATGTGTATTTACATTTTTTACTTTCAATATTAAATGGAGTTGACGAATTTTTTACGTTCTTGAACAGCCGCCCCGTTGAAGGATTTGCGAGGGGAAGTCAAAATTATTTACAATTTTCGTTCTACAGTTTATTTACACAAAGGTAGGGGTTCAACATGTATATTGCGAATAATTTGATGTGCAGAACCATGACTGACATCTCTCGAGCTTGCTGAATCTGTCGTTCTCGGTAGACGTTGACGGGCGCCCTGCTCCCCCTTCGTGCGTCACACTCGTCCCGCCACTTTTGAACTTCTACAAAAAAAACACTGTTACGTGATAAAGCACTATCCCCGTATTGTGATAAAAGACTACGATGAATTTCAGCCCATTTCACACCCTCCGACCAAATCGGATCACTGCTCGTTGTTCCTCCTCGGTGGAAACATCTACCGTACCGGATATGTTTACACTAATTGCCGGAAGCCGGGATCAAGTTTTGCACGCGTGACCGCAGTCGTGTCAACTCTAAGCACGCGTGCGCAGAAGGTAGTATGACTACCTTGAAGGTGTGTTATGGCTAAAGTGTAGATAATTTTTGATTCGCCCTCGTACATGTGTACAGAAGGCGTTGTAGATTGTGCTCACTTTGGAAAAAATCAAATTTCATTCATCATCATTCATTAGAATCAAAATATGCTTCAGCATCAGCTGTGCAGGATATTGGCCTCTCCCAAAGATCGCCAATGAGCTCTGCCTTCAGCCTTTCTCATCCATCTGTTGCGCGCCACATTTCTGATGTCGTCAATACTTCTTCAACCGTTCCAGGGTCTTCCATACCCACCCTCCGTCATCTCTTCGACAAATACATATATTTCCATTACCATTTAAGCTTGCGGATATTTTATGCAACACCTTGGTTCTCTGGTGAATCTGGTACTCCATTTCTCGGAGATATTCCAAGCATAGCTCTTTACATTGCTCTTTGAGTAACTGATAATTCACGTATGATGGTGGAGGTCCATGTCTCGGCTCCATACTAGAGGCATTATTCAATGATTACTCGTACTTCTAAGTAGGTAAATTTTAGAGTGAAATAACAATCAATAATAAACCAGCCTCTGCGGGCAGCTATTGTGACTGCTGCGTGTCCAGGACTTCTGTAGAATCTATATTTCAATGCGAAACCCCTTATTATATTGATTTAACAATGCACCACTTAGTGTACATTGTCTTAATTTCTAGTTAGAAAACTTGGAGCTATCTTAAATTGATATGATTATCATCAGAATATTGTTAAAATTATAAACACGAAGGATAAAGTGAACTTATAGTAATGAAATAATATGGACAGTCAAGGAAAATAACATAAAATAAAAATTTTGAACCACAAATCAAAAATTATTGAGTAATTATATCGTAGAATTATTCACAGGCGTTTTGACAAATATTAGACATCGGTGACGCCTATTGCACAATGCGCAAAGGTTGTGAATGAATATTAATGTGATTAACGACTTCAAACCAAAAATAACAAAATGGTTGCTTGATGTGGGTAGAAAGCAAAATGAATCTAATTTGTCATTTGTGGTAACTTAACTACTTACACATTTTTGTTTCCAACTATTGTATATTACAGACAATAATATTTTTATAACTGTTTTTCAATAATATGTTATAACTTCAGATTGTACTTTTTTCACATAACTTTTTATAACTTACTTAACATTATACTTACTTACCTCTAAACAATTACAACTTTTAAAAACTGTACAGGTTATTGCTTTAGAACAGACCACGCCTAGTGAAGTAATCACCTTTATTTTTTCATATGTATTATTTATGCTACAAAAAAAATATATATATATTAATATTCATTATTATTTTTTACTAATCTGTACTGCCATCTATTAGATTTTTAAATAAAGGGGACACTAACAATGGATACAATACCAACGATAGCGACCAAGCGCTATATACATGTAGATACTGCCACCCACCCTTTTTTAGGTAGGTTCCTGTAATTCCCGGCGGAATGTAGCCAGTAATTACTGACATAAATCTCGGATTACAGACGTCGGCCGCCGCGTTCTTTCTTTTACAATTTTATGTTAGATAATGAGTCATGCCCTGACCTTGGTAAAAAGCACCACATGTTTTTGTCCTATCATCGGTCGCGTTAGCTGTCGCTAGACGTGTTTTGTTTATATTTTACACACATCAATATTTATCATTACTAGTAAAAATGTTGTACTGTATTGAAAATCGAGTTAACGAACTGTTTTCGGATTTTAGTAAACAAAATAAATTAGCGACTATATTATATGAAAATAAAGTATATAAAATGTACTCGTTTTGTGTGTCAATAAAAAGTATATAATTTTCGGATAATAGAATCAAAATCTAAGAGGTCTAGTGTGATCACAATAAACGATGTCTACTATACAGCCTATACTTACTGTTAAAACAGACACTATAAGAGCGTAGTTTTAAAGATACGACTATTCACTATTTGGCTTCAGCGCATCTTTTGTAGATGAAGAAATTAAAGATGGTGGAAGATTATTGGTGCACGCTGTCTAGAATTGAGCCTAATGAGAAGGCTGGTGTAGTTTTCGCAATGAAAAACATATGAAAACAAATCAACTGAAAATGAACGCACACCGCTTGAGGGTTGAGGGTTCATGCAACGAAGGACGACCGTGACTCTGTGCACGTAGAAATATAAAAGGCGACAATATATTTTGTTTACGAGTGAAGAGTGACACCTGGCGGGAAATTGTTGAAGAGAGAGAGAGAAGATATCACCACCAACGAAGAGGGGGCTGCGACTCGGAACGTCTGACGTACAACACCGTTAATAATTCTCGCAGAGGCGACCTGTCAAATTGTCAAATAACCTCCGAAAACCTAAATAAAAATTCTTATTAATTATTTTGTAACACCCCACATTATAATTTTCTCATCCCCATCCTTTCGTGTTGCATGGAAACATAAAACAAGTAGAAATTTAATTGTCCGTATCGCACATTTTATCTGCTATCAATTATACCACGTTATGCAGCTATCATGTCAAATCAAGTCAATTATTTTAATGTTGTCTGATTAAAAAAAAATTAAAGTTATAAAAAATATTTCTAGTTTTTATATGATTTTGAAATGCTTACGGAAATTCAGCAACCTCAACCTCAAAAATAAATTCCTAACTTTTAAAGCATTTTTCTTTTCGTATAGTTTTTTTGTGTTAATTTATGAATAATCAAACATAACCTTTTAAATATAAATTGTTCAATCAAAATCGGTATTAGTTTCGAAATTAGTCGCTTTTGCCCGCTGCCATTTATATTAAATTCAACCAATATCTATTTGTCTTCCCTACTCTGAAATTTAAATGGCCGCCAACATGAAAACTAGTTCATTTTTGGAAGGTGTACATATTTTGTATTTTAAACCAGATAATAGGGATTAACAATCATAATAATAAGTGAATTAATATTGGAAACAAATCCGTTGCTTTGGTGATTGATAATATGTTTCTGTATCTGGGATAATTCATAAGTAATTTTATAAACATCATTATTTAAATAACATAAACTAACTTTGGGTCCAAATGCTTTGATTGAGAATATTGTATTATATTAGATTGGTCCATATTATGCTTATATCATATAGGCACGCATGATTCAATCGCGGATGTTGGACGATAGTGATCAGAGTATCTGATTTTACTGATTTTCAAAGCTCTGTAGGTGGTACTGATGTATAAAATTGTATCAATTTTACATCTGCTAAATTGCTACTTCCTTGTAATACAATGGACACAGTTGCATTTGAGATTTTACGATGTTTGTCGCATAGTTGTGTGACAGCAGCTTCTAGCACCTAACCTAACTTTTTTGTTGCGTTTTGAGATACCTAAAGAAGTTAAATAGTGGCTATTATTATATTTGAAATAAGTAGTACGTTGAGCAATGCTTAGGAAAGCTTAATAATATCCATTATATATTATTTATTTTAATATAATAATGGTAAATCGATAAGTAATAACAGTTTCTTTTCACATTCATTCGTTCTGATTTCAGTAATGATAAAAAAAATATGTACCGATTTCATCAACAGAAAATTTGCTCAGTTTAATCGTATAGTATGTACCTACCTAGTTGTAATACGTATACGTGTGGAAGAAATAACACTACGGAACAAATGAAATACAATATGTAATATAAACGGTGGTACACACATGGTGTTGCATATGATGCACGTGACTAACGAAACGCGTACTATTAAGGAGTTATGGGTTATAATGCAGGAACTATTACATTCATTTGATTTTATTATTTCCAAACAAACTTATTTAGGTATCACCTACCAGATGACGTGAATCTATTTATATAAATTGTATCGTATAAGATGTTTCAATTTATTACTCGTACAAAAGAATGCATTTTGATTATATAGTATTTTAACGTAGAATTTGTTCATCCACCCAGTAAAATTTAACAAAAATATTTTGTTTTTACCTTGTGTTTTATTTCAACATTTGTCATTTCCGTGATCGATATCAGACGATACCAACACCTTTTTGAAATCAAATCTCGCAAAAGAAATGTTACGAAAAATCGCAGGTTCACAAATAAAATGTAATTTCTTAATATTAAATAACTTCACAATAAGAATCTGTTCTCCTTAATAATATATAATTCGTATCAATGTGTCTAAAATTTAATAAAATTCGAACCTACATGTTACACTTTTCAATTTAATACATCTATCGTTCCATTATTTGAATGCCATTGACTTTGTTTTTACGATATTTTATGTACATTTATTGTAATATTTTAATTAGTATTTAAATATCACAGACCTGTGTTCTGAATAATTACAACAAAAACAATATTTTTCGACAAAATAGATTTTATATGTATATATTTATAATTAATACAATAATTTAGTATTTAAAAAATATTTGTTCAATGATTTCTTCCTCGGCACCACACTCACATATTGGGGAATCCATTATGTTCAATCTGTACAAATGTGAGGCTACTTGGCAATGCCCAATTCTCATCTTAGAGATATTTGATATTGTTCATTTGGAGACTTTCCTTTTGGAGAACCAGGGAGTGCGGGGAATAGATTTTTGAATTATTTTGAGCCGATTACCCTTGTGATTATTTGAATCCATCCATTGTGCAGTCCAGATAGAATTCGTACGTTTATTTACCATATTAACTCTGTTATACATCGGGATATGGAATTGATGAGGGGAAACTCCGGAAATAGTAGCCTCCTTGGCCAGTTTATCAGCATATTCATTTCCATGAATTCCCTTATGTGCAGAAATGAATGCAAATCCAAAAGAATGACACCTGTTTATTGTTGCTGTCCAAATTAAATAGATATCTTCTGATGGAAGAGATTATCACGTCCTATAATCCTATCCTTATCCTATTCCTTTAACTAGACCGAAGTCTGTGTTAAAGGAGTCAGGTTCATCCGTTATATCTAACAGTGGAATCTAAACAATGCGTAAACAATTAATCTCAATTATTATAATATACAAGTTACGAAATTGAATAACCATAAATATTAAATGTATAATATGTTTAAAAACACAATAAAGAGAAAGGAATAGAAAAT
Source organism: Eubasilissa regina (assembly GCA_022840565.1). NCBI lineage: Eukaryota > Metazoa > Arthropoda > Insecta > Trichoptera > Phryganeidae > Eubasilissa > Eubasilissa regina. The sequence goes on along the minus strand of JAINEB010000003.1, from coordinate 31,817,733 downwards.
AAAATTTTAATAATTTTAATAATAATAATAATATACTTTTTACATGCATTATGTACTTACATTGATAAATAATGTCTAACGGTCTGACGTATTACTCTTCCAAATTAATATTCATTAAGTATACATTTTCACCTAGTTCATTACTATGAGTGTTGCGTAATATTTCAAATATTAGACAAATGTACCGAGGGTATGTATATAAAATTTGACAAAGTAAATACAACATATCAGTAAGAAAGTAAGACATATGTACCCTGCCTGCTGCACTAGGAATTTACTGTATTATAGCAGACAGTGTTCCGCCGGTATAACAGTAAGCTTAAAACAATGAAATGATTTTCGGTTCATGTCAGCATTTCCATAAATATTTTTTTAACACTAAAACAGGCCATGAGACCCAATGACTAGTCAAGGAGATCCCGAAATCACCAGGAATCGAACCTGAAGTCTCTAGTTCGAGAAGCTATTAGACTACAAGAGCCGCCAGTATTTTTGTTCAATTTCTTTTCTGCCTATTGGCGTTTCCAATAATAAGTTTTTAAGATAACATTTAAGTTTACCTATCGAAAAATTATTGATAACATTGGGTGCCAGAAACATGTGGGAGGATTGACCAAAACTCGTTCGTATTTTGGGTTTCATGATTGGCCTATTATTTTTTGCTCTACTTGCGCGATAAGTATTGATGAAGCTCTGTGTTTCCGTAGAAATAAAGGATTAGTCTTTAAAATAAAACAGTTGTATACAACCAGCTTCTTGATATATCAAGAAGCTGGCATCCCTTGAACGGTAAATGATCTGTGCAGAGTTATAATATTATATGTATAGTTTTCTGGGGTGTCCATCCGACCTCTCTGGCTGACATTTCGACTGTTGCAGGATCCAGCATTAGAGTTAAATCTATTAAGGTTGGTGTTATGGTTAAATTTTGGTTCGAAATACTGTAATTTTTAAGTCTGCCATCGCAATGGTGACGCTAGCTCACCCTTATCTACAAACCAAAGTACTACAATTATCTTAAACTATTATTTACTTCTAGAAGCACTCAATTGTTCATATTTATTCGTTTCTAATATGACAACAAATATTTGCTTCAATCATCGAATAAATTAATCTTATTTACGAGTAACGCTTATAATTCCATATATTATATAATACTGTTACACATACACATTATACACTACTGTTATTTTGTCTGTCTACAGAGTGAATATTATTTTTCAGGGCGATGTTGTTTCTTTCATCAAAATTTCAAGCGTAGCTCGGGCTGTGTATGAGGTAGCACCGTTCTGTTGAAACCGCATGTGTCCGGCCCAATCGACCAAATTCAGCCACCAAGAAGTTTTCCAACATGTGGCAACAGCGATCACCATTAATGATTACAGTATTACCTCTTTTATCCTGAAAAAACTCCGCGAGGATGTAAAGGTCGTTGGTGTAACAATTAAGGATTTTTAGTGTTCCAATAACGGCTGTTTTGTTTTAATGTTTCAATTAATAAAATATTTTAATGACTTAAACAAATTGTTGAGGTATTAGATATTCCATAATAAATTGTAATCAACTGGTCTATACGACTATCAAGTGCAAACTGACAAATATTTGTCAAATAAAAATGGCGGTCAAACAAAATCGGCCTGGAACATAATACTCACCCTATACTGTTATTTTGTCTCTATAAAGTGATAAATTATTTTGCTATAAAAGCCTTTGATTGATCGAGTCTTGTGCAGTTACAATTCATATTATTCTGCTAGCCAAGCTTTGTGGGCCTCCTTATAAACCTATTAAATATTAGAGAAACATGTTTCTGGAATCTATACTTGTTTTGTAATTTTTTTTTCATATTAGGTGTAATATTTAAGCATTTCTTTAAAACAATATTTATTGTACTCGAAATTCGCAAGGTTTGCAACAATAATATAGCGTTCTTGTTTCTTTGAATATTACAAAATGGTAGATAGGTACATTATTGTTTGCTAACTGGCTAGCTAACCGAAAACTGCTATGGCCGCCAGTCGCAGTTCCCTCAAAAGGGACACACCATTTTTTTTTGTATTAGTTATACGCTACCTGCCCCCTTTTGTTATTTCTAATTTTTTGTTGCTGTTCGGTAACCGTAGGTGGCGAGACTATTTGGTACCCGAGCCTAGAATTGTTTCTTCCCGTCAGAAACTTCGCCCAAATTTAAAACAAATATAACAAAATGTCGAAAATCTGAATACATGTATCATCCCAATACTGCATTGTAGTGTTGTGAATAATAATTTAATAATAACAGACGTCACATTATTTTTACATTTGTGAACAGGGTCAAAAAGGATCGCTTATGTGGTTTGGTCATGTCGAACGAATAAATGAGTAGAGTATTGATAAGTATTGTTAAAAAATACCACGTGGTTGCTGTCGATACATAAAATGTACGTATCTGGGCATAAATACATAAATAAGAAACATTATAATTAGTTTAGGAACATGTTTAATATATATTTTTAATATTTTTCAATTAAAAAATAATAACGATAATACGTTTAAAAATCAATTATTACTTAGTACAAGCAAGTAGGAAAATTTTCGTTTGGTGCATTTCACAGGAAGATGGCTTTTCCACGCTTGCAGTGAGTGGTCGTCATTTTTTTCTTTGCAGATGGACAAAATCTGCAGTATTTTTGAAGACATTGTGATTGCACTTGTGATCCTGGGACCGGAGTATCTTGCTCACCGATAACTTTCAAAATGGACCCACGAAGCTCTCTGCTCAATTTACGGATATTTAGCCTTGACTTGAAGAGCGGTAACGTGACTGAGCTGTGAAGTGTCGCATCAACAGTCAGGGAGAGCACTGCTAGAGTGGGGGATGGTGATGGTAAAATCGTTATTTTAACTGTTATTGTGACTGGTGTTCGATTGTAACGATGATTGATAACCGATTCTTCGACCAATGACAGATACCATAAAAACTAAGACTCCGACATTTAAATCTTAGTTACTAATCATCGTTAAATCTCAGTTACCAATCATCGTTAAATCTCAGTTACCAATCATTGTTAAATCTCAGTTACCAATCATCGTTAAATCTCAGTTACCAATCATCGTTAAATCTCAGTTACCAATCATCGACGCAATCACAGTCACGTAACGGTTTACCATCACTGATGGGGGAGGCGTCAGACTTGGCAAGTGGGCGGAGCAAATGCTTTTGTATGAACAACACGTAAAATTTACGTACGATACTAATTTAGAGTTAATAAAGACATATGACTTGAGTGCGGCTGGCATTAGAAATAGATAACGTCCCGTAGATGAACCCACTAGACACTGGAATATAATCTTGTTAGAAGTCTCAACAATCGACAACTTGCGTTAGAAGATGTATGAATGTGGTTGAGGCGATAAATGTGTGTCAGAATAGATAGGACCCACCCTATCCCGGAACTGTTATAGTGGTTACTTTCGCAAAAAGTTCTCTCTGCAAAACACACGTCAAACTCCATCAGCCGCAGGAAGGGTTGTAGAACTGACCAACCATTGCCAGAAGAAGTTTAGTGAACGTGTATTTGCGGTGGCAGGCCCAAAAAGAACCTTTTTCCCTCCATCATAAGGTACAGTGCATGAGAGACTTTATGTAAAAAGAGACTAAAAACGCTTCTTTTCAATATATCATATCCATAAGTTCAAATAACAGTTTTAACTTAAAAAATAGTGTAGGGTTAAACAGTTTATAAAAATTATCAAATTATTAAATTAATCCATGAATTTAGGTTTAACCATAACTATAACTAATAGATTATGAACATTATTGACTCTATAATATACCGCCTTTCTGCATTCTTAGGATTTGGGTTTTAGGTTTATTTATAATTTAAAGTTTTATACATATGTAGTGCAACTAATAATATAGTTCTTATATCTATCGAGGTACCGAAAAAGCGAAAAATAAAAATGTTACAAAATTTTCTAACTCAATTTATATATTTCTAATGCAGCTTTCGTGACAAAATTCACTAGGATATCCGCTGAATATTTTTCTATATTAAATAAATATTTTTTTATATAGTAATAAAATATTTAAGTATTTTTCAATTACTTTGTCTACAATTTTACTCCAGCGAACTTCTAAACGAAATGTCTTGATTAGATTTTGAATTTAGTATGGATTTCTGAATCCATAGCATAATACACGAATGGATAATACAATTTTTTTTTCACATACGTGCCCATTATTATGATAGTGGTCTAAGTCAAGAAATTGAAAAAAAAAATCTTTTATTTCAAAAATTATTCAGTATATTGTTACCGACATTCCGACAGTGTTTATTTTTTAAATAGAGTAAGTCATTTCAACGTTAATTTTTTTTATTTCCTTATAAGCTACACGCAAAATTTACATGTCAAAATATATTTTAAAATTAAATACATTTTAAAACATCGTGTTGTGTAATATGAAAATATATTTTTTAATCGATTCAAACGCAAACCTTTAAATATCTCGAAATAAAAGAAACACAACTTGGACCACTTTCATAATAATGGGGACATATCGAGTAAATCAAACGAGTAGAATGAAGAAATATGCATATATTTATTTTCATATACGTGATTATGGAGTTTTACCATACCTTAGAAACAGATGTCAATGAATACCATTGATGAGCTCGCGAGCAACGACTTGGCGATCTCTACGCCGTAGTGTATGGCAACATGTATGGCTTACTTGGTTCCACCAATGTCTCGGCGTTGTCAGATGTACAACCCCCGAGCCCAAACTGGAAATCTAGCAAAACACTTGCATTTGGTTTCTCGTAATTCACACTTTTTGGGTTAATTCGTTCGGCGCCCTATTAATGTATTCTATTTTTTTAAGCATGTCTCAGGTACGTGTATCATACCACTCCTGCATATAGATTTTTTTTTTCACCCCCGGCATAATTCTGTCTACATCGGTAACAACGTTCTTAAGTATTAAAGTCCACCCGCGAAATTTTCTATCGTTCCATCTTTTAACTTTCTGGTGAGTCTCCGATGTTCTCGTAAAATAGATAATAGGTACTTATTAAAGGAGATACGTATTCTTAGTATTTTGTTTTATATTATTAATCATTTATCATTTGGTATATTCTTATTAATAATAATTCAGTTAACTTTTTTTTTTTAATAGAGATGCGTACACGGAATACACGTCGCATCAATATTCTTACTATTTTCAAACTAAGCTAAACACTTGTATTATTAAAATAGGACTAACTTGCTAGTGTCCTGGAACGAGGTGCAAATAAGCTACTCAATTCGTAGGTGTTATTATCAATATTGTAGAGATTGCTCAGACGTATATGTGGCAGGTCTATTTATGACAGAGTAAAGAATGAATAAATAAGGAAAAAATGTAAAACTGATCTCAGTATAGTGAGTAAGATTAAGAAAGGATCACTTAGGTGATTTTGTTATATGGAACGGATGAATGAGGAGAGGATGGTAAGAAAAATATATGACGCAAGTGTTGATGGCACTAGAGATAGAGGACGTCCGCAGAAGACTCGTCAAGAAGGATGATCATGTTAGAAGCTTCAATAATCGTCGAGGTTGTATGGGAAGACGTATGAATGTGGATGAGGCGAGAATTGCGTGTCAGAACAGAAGAGTGTGACGGCGCGATGGTAAGTTAGTTAGTTACGACAAGTTAGTTAGTTAGTTATGACAAGTTGGTTAATTAGTTACGATAATTAGTTAGTTGCAAGTTGGCTCGCAGCGATCTGGAGGAATAGCTAAGACGGCGGAGTGGTATCGGGACCGACACCTACTTCAAACACTGTTTTCGTTTCGGTGACTTTTTTTATAAAAGTACCGATTGATTTCCTAATGTTCAACAGGAAACTATAAATATTTTTGATTAAATCAAAGTAGTTAAATAAACTAGACGTTTACACGGTGAACTGACGCCCGTGCGATGATAAATGAATATTGAATTAACGTACGGTGTTTAGTCATCAGTGAGCGTCTCATCGGTGACGCTTGGCGGGTTATAATTAAAAGAAAATGCGCTTTTTAAGTGGTCAAATTATTCAAAATGGTGACTTGTGCTGTTTCATTGTACATCAAACTCTAACTCGACTCTCTCCCGCGCCGATCTTCGCAGCCAACTTCAATGTTTTACTGCGTACTGTACGAAGTACTTCAATGAACTAGTTCTTTATACTTACGCTTCAAATCGAGCTGACGCTTCAATAGTTCAATAGAGTTTAATATGATGACCTTTAAGCGTATATTTTAATATAATGGTATTTATTTATAAAATCCTCGATAAGAAAATATCGGCGGAATTTATAAGAAAAAAACGGGCGTCGCACAAGAGGAAGGGATAGACTGACACTGCCATTCAGGAAGAAGACAAAATCTCAGAAATCGATGATGTACAGTGCGATGAAGATTTTTAGTGAAATGCCAGAAAACATAAGAAAGGAGGAGAAGTTGAATAGATTTAAAGTGAAATTGACAATATATGTAAAAGAAAAGACTTTAATCTAGTTTATATTAGAGCATATATAGGAGTGCTTATGTATGCACCATGTTAAGAATTAAATAAATAAATATTCACACACACTAGCAAATAACTTAGTCGCCTGCAACAAAGCTCTCACTCAGCAACGCACACAATTAACTGCGAACTGTGTATGTATAGAGACGAAAGAGTTTGCCGCTCACTTCATGTAGTCCATTGAAGTATCGCACTACACACCGCGCTCTTCGCACTTCATTGAAGTATAGTTCAATAACGGTTTAAATAACAATTTAATTAACCACACTTCATTGAACTATGTGAAGTGCGAAGCGATTTCGACCTGCATAGGGAGTGGGTCAACCAGCGGTACCGACATACTTCGAATTGTGAACGTGCATTTCGTGAAGCGTTCATTACAAAATGAAGTTTTGTCCTTCGCTACTGCGTACAAGAGCTGAATTCACCTCTAGTTTATTTAACCTCTATGGTTTAAATTGTTAGATGGTACACATTCGAGGGGTTGAGCTATATCAGCCCGCGCACGTCGTTACTCGTGCGTCATTGCAAAGATAGCATTTTTATGAATTTTTCCCGGAGTGCGGTATTATTTGCACACGAAAAATTAAATATATTTATAGTCCCGTGTGTAGACCATTTATTTCGTGAAGCGGGCTGATTATTTATGATGAGGTTGCACTTCGTGATGAATGGAATTCACTAATCTCGCGATATCCGCCATCATCACGAAATTAATGAAGAGATATCTATGCTGCACGCTGGGCGGCCGTCCATAGTCCTATACGAAATACATACATTTGATGTTTATCTGCCTCTAAGTATAAACATTATTAACATTAAAATTAAATATTAGCTTTGTAGTATAATTTTCATATATTATATATTATTATTCATAATGAAGTTGTAATTTCAGAACATAGTTCTGTGGTATTTTTTTAATAAAAATATATAATACATTGCTTTAAAAATGTATCAATTATAAGAATATACAGAATATAAGTGTTAAATTAAATGTATTAATTAGAAAGATATACATATAAAATCTATTTTATCGAAAAATATTGTTGCGCTACCGGAATTCGAACCTGGATCTCTTTCCAAGCCGGGGAAGGTGCATTATCCAACTATGCTACAGCGACAGTACTTTTAACGACAAATTTTCGAACCTACTTATTAGACTTTTCAAATGAATACATCTATCGTTCCATTATTTGAAAGTCATCTACTTTGTTTTTACGATATTTTATGTATATTTATTGTGATATTTTAATTATTATTTAAAATATCACAGACCCTATATTCTAAATAATTACAACTTTACAATAAGAATGTGTTCTCCTTAATAATTTAATTAAATTTTTTGTAAACGTAATTAATAATACGTTTCCCCGGATCGGAAGGGATCCAGGATCGAATGCCCATTGCAATCAAATATTTTTTCGATAAATAGATTTTTCCGTACATATATTTTTCTAATTGATTAATTTAATTTATATTATTTTGCATAACTATTTTATTGGATAAGGATGTATCATTCCTTACATTATTTCTATTCTGACCTTAATTAATTAATTTAGCCTATCCCGTTATCACCAAGCACGGCTTCGGCACGCCGAAGTGTCCCATTTTCAGAAAAAAACAACCCACGGTAATTATTTGAAAAAAAGACGCGAAAAATAAAAAAATCCGACTGTAACGCCTAGTAGCGCGGCGATGACGGCATGTGCAATACGTCTCACACATATTGTAAGTCGGTCAGAAGCCGGCTAGTTCGTTCGATCCTCGGTTGCGAGTACGCGTAGACAGCTCGCGCATCTTTTTTGAAGATTTATTATTACTTTTCATCGACGTGTATTATTGCAGTCAATTTAAATTTCAGGTACGTGAACCCTTCATTTTGCACTTTACAAATTAAGAATTGATTTATAAATCAAAGAAGTACTCCATAGGACGTCAGATGTGAAAAGTGTCGTACAGAATTGAGCGTAACCCATGGAGTAGATGTCGCGTTTTGAGGACTCTGAAAATTAGTAGCTATTCCGTTTTGAGAAAAAAAAAAATGGTCACATTACCGCAAGCGTTACATTTGTAAGTAAAGTATTTAGTTGTTAGGTAATCGGTTATTAAAATCTGGATATTCATAGATAACAGCGTATATGTGCTGAATATACTAACTAGCTTTCACACACTCCACAACACTCCATCTGTGAGGATTCAAAGATATTATCCCATTAGAGCAAATAGTCTTAAAATAGTTCCGAGAATGAAAACTAGTTTTGGTCAAAAATTATTCACCTTTCAAGCTCCCAGAATATACAATCAAATTGGAAATAAAATTAGAACTTTAACTGACATTAAGGCTTTTAAAAATGATGTTTCAAATTGGTTGTTGAAATTAGGAAGAGCAGATACAGATAGTAAACTTTTTTATATAATGAAATAATTCTCACTTAACTTTTGTATGTTTTGATCTTGCATATTTACATTTACCTAATACGTGGTTACATTATATATTGTATTGCACATTGTTTTTTTTTCTTCTCTCTTTTATATATATATATATATATATTTGTGTAGTTCAAAGTTTTCGGATAATAGATTTTCCGGATATAATAATCAAAATATGTATGTATGTATATGATGCCCAATGTGATTACAATACATGGCGTATATTACACTCGGCAGTTAGATTTACTTGTTTTCTATTTATTTATTTATTTTAGTAACATAAATAGTACATATGAAAATAAAGGTAATTACTTTACTAGACGTGGTCTGTTCTAAAGCTATTATCTGTACAGTTTTCAAAAATTGTAATTGTTAAGGTTAATCGTTAATCGGTTAATCGTTATAAAGTAAGGTAAGTAAGTATATAATGTTAAGTACGTTGTGGCTTTATGTATAGAACTTATTATAGAAATCAACATTTTAAACTACACCCTCGACGAACAGCTTTGCTTATCAACTTCCGCCATTGATAAAACACAAAATATATCACTTATTTAGATTATTTAAAATTAAGCTATCAGTCAAATGAAATATCATTCATTTCCTTTATAGATTATCCGTCAAGATTTGGCTAATGAATGTCCAGTTAGTAAACTCAACAATGCGCAAGATGGTAGCCCTGATGATAATGTGATGAATAAACACGAATTCCTTTCATGGCTGTCACTTTCATGGCCGGGTTTTACACCGACAATCACATGTCACATTTCTAAACTTAAAAAAATACCAATTGGTCGCTTATGTAATAGTCTTTCAGTGCATAATTATCTTATTATGTTATTTATAAGGAAATTTTCCAGCTAATAAGATAATCCAATTTGTTTGTTGAAACTGCTTAGGTGCTTTTCCGTGCATTGTGAAAGTGTTAGTCTATTTACAATGATGCATCTATGTTTAATCCACATTAATCATTTATTTTTAAAACGAGTAATTCGAGGAACCTTCTTCGGGTCATAGATACATTTATTCAATCTAAAAACACTTTTCCATTTCTATCCAACATACTTCCCAAATACACAAACTCATTTACTTGTTCCAAACATTCATTACCTACATGTATTTTGCACGGTGTCTTGCTTTCCTCCTTCTCGAATATCATCATTTTGATTTTTCGACATTCATAACAAGGTCGCTTTCCTTGCATACATCGTACATTCTACTCACTAGCCTCTGTAATTCCTGTTCATTATTCGCCATTAGTATTGCATCATCGGCGTACAATAAGCAGCATACAATCAAATCACCCCGTTTCGCTCCCACATTCCTATATTCCAGTTCTTTCATACAATCATCCATATAAATAGAAGTTGAACAGCCATGGAGACATTACACAACCCTGCTTGATACTCTCTGTGATATCAAACCAAGGTGTGAACGATTCATTGATCCTTACATACGCAGAACTTCCTTCATATAGGGATGCGATTGCGTGTATAAGTTTTTGAACTGCCGATATTTTGAAATAAGCATTGCCGAGAACCGTATCGATTTTTTTTTTATCACTAGGCTTTGACCGTGCTGAGGCAAACATTTTTCATTGGTTATAAAAATTGAAATGATGTGTTAGAAGGTATAATGTAAGGATAATACTTAAGCTTTGACATATTCATACTGTATTAAATATCTTCGAAATAATTATTCTATTATTAAATATATATTTTATATTTTATATATATTTTCATATATAATAAATATCTGCAATTGTCTGTCATGAATCGTGTTGTCAATTGGCCATCATTACATTTGAAACGAAAAAAGAGAGACAGCGGTATGTAGCTTGCGGGGCTTTCGAGCAGGAGGCGAAGTGTGTAAGAGACGATACCGGTCGTGGTGACGTAGTGCATCTGGGCGACGTGCGGGACACCCTATAGACAGTTGAGCTGTGAGTGCGAAAGAAATGGCGGTACTTCCGTTGTATTTTCAATCGTTCTTTATTTTTTAATTTGACATTTACGCACTGTGTTCGTTTATACATTTTCTACAATAATTTGAATAGTAAATTTAACTGAACAATAATTATCAATGATCTGACTGTACTGTCTACAAAATCAGAAACGACAAGTAATAATATATTTTCATAGAAAGCGATCACTTTGTGGTATGACATATTATATTAAATAAAATAACAATTACTTTGTATGAAACCGCGAAATTTATTATACGTCAACTGGTTTCGCTTATCTCAAGATTCATCAGGACGTATTTAAAACTAATCATAAATAAAACAATAATTTTAAATACGCACTGATGAAGCTTGAGATAAGCGAAACCGGTTGACGTATAATAAATTTCGTGGTTTCATACAAAGTGATTGAAGTAATAATAGCCTTTTTACATTCTGTCGCTAAGAAGTTTCACTTCAATAGTGCTTACAGGCTTAGATTTTGGTCTGCATTTGACGGCTGTTTGAATTTAGTGTTTTTGGGGCAAAAGCAAGTTTAAAATAATAAATAAATATACAGAATAATTCCAAAATACATTTGAAAATCGTGCCATGCATCATATTACAAAATTGTTATACATACCTACATGATCGCGTCGACCAGTCGTGTGTCCTCGCAATCTTCCTCAAACAAATGAAAGGCGATACGAGACATAATCAGACTGCGTAAAGATGAAAGTAATTTGAGCATAAGAAAATATGTAATAATGCACGGCGCTGCATTTACAAAATGATTCTTTATCTCGAAACGTGATAATATTGTTTATTTAGCGGGCAGCTAAACTATGCAGTTTACACCGACCCTGAAACAAACAAGATAAAAATTATCTCATCATCCCATATCATATCACATAGCTGGGTGCAAAATTTGGTCCATTATTTAAAAATATTCAATCCACTTTTCGATATTCAAAAATATTGAGATTGAAAAAAGATGCCTAAAGGAGCCCCTCCACGGAGAAGCGTAGTTGTGAAATATACCTATTTTTCGAACCATAAGATGAACCTTATTACTTACAAAAATCTACTTCAAATTTAGAATTTATTAATTCTAAATTTAACTAGTCACGTGAATCAGTCAGTCTCGGGCGGTGATTCAAAGTGTGCGCATCAACGTTTGATTTCGTCCTTTTTGATATTCATCCTTCTTTCAGGAACGGATTAATAACGAATATTGAGGGTCCACTTATTCATAATATTATATGTACGCTCTAATATAAACATCCTCGTAAGTCATCTTCTCTAGTCAGACCTCAGGTAGAATATAATTCGGTCATATGGTCGCCTCACTTCATTGTTCACTAAACGGCGGTTGAAAGAATCCAGAGAAAGTTTTTAAGGTTCATTAATTTAAAATTAAATATTCGCTCTGAATACAATAATTATGATTATCTCCTTAGCCGTCTGAAATTGTTAAAATTATCAGTGAGACGTACGATGTCCGACCTTATATTTCTATACAGGATCATCAACAGTATGATAGACTGCACCCATATTGTTGATCTGCTTGATTTTCACACACCATTGAGGTCATCGAGGTACAATTCATTGTTTTATTACAGTGGTAATGTCAAAACACATACATTCTTTGGGGAATGAATATGCAAAGGCAGTCGACATTTTTGTTGTAAATTTAGCTCTTTATTGGACTTTAAATATGCTAGGCGAGTGTTGAAGGCATCAGAAACTAAATGTGTTAGGCGAGTGTTGAAGGCATCAGAAGCTAAATGTGTTAGGCGAGTGTTGAAGGCATCAGAAGCTAAATGTGTTAGGCGAGTGTTGAAGGTATCAGAAGCTAAATATGTTAGGCGAGTGTTGAAGGTATCAGAAGCTAAATATGCTAGGCGAGTGTTGAAGGCATCAGAAGCTAAATATGCTAGGCGAGTGTTGAAGGCATCAGAAGCTAAATATGCTAGGCGAGTGTTGAAGGCATCAGAAGCTAAATATGCTAGGCGAGTGTTGAAGGCATCAGAAGCTAAATATGCTAGGCGAGTGTTGAAGGCATCAGAAGCTAAATATGCTAGGCGAGTGTTGAAGGCATCAGAAGCGAAACCTGACATGGTTAGATGATTATCAACGAGCGTGCATAAGAAGATGTAAAATGACTTAACAAAATATTTTTTAATATTATTTTTTATTGCTCGTTAAATGTCGTGTGCATACCATTAAATATTTGTTGTGTTTTCCAGTGATCATCAGCATGTGCTGGGCGGCCGGGTCCATAGTCGGCTTCCTCCCCCTGTTCGGGTGGCACGCCAGCACCTCGCAGCACCTCGCCTGCTTCTTCGTTCAGGTCATGGACTACAACTATCTGGTGTTCCTCTACTTCGCCACCATCATCACTCCGTCTCTTCTGATGGCCGCTTTTTACGCTCACATATACCGTGTCGTCGTGAAGCAGGTGATTCATTTTCTCAATCTTCAAATATTTACATAGAAATACATATAAATCATCGACATAAACCTTTAACTTCATAAGATTACGCTATGATTTGAAATTTTGATAGAAAGATCGTTAAATATATCCTAATTTAAGTCTTTCGAAATCGGAATGTAACCATTTAGGATAGCTGATATTGAAAGCATTTTATGAAATTTGGACAAATAATTTAGGGTATGACCATCTTATTTTATTATATCTGACAAATTTTTAAAATATTGAAGCGATTAATGATACTAAATTAGCAATTTTGGTCCTTAATGACGGGCGATATGTGTAGAGTTTAAAAAAAAATCTAGTAAAACTGTCCGAACGGGGGAAGTGCGACATACTTACTGCTAGTGTTGGGATTACAATGATAATTAAATAACATATTATTTTGTTTATTTCAGACATTTTAAAACCATTTCTTCTGAGACATCGAATACAAATAGTTTATTATAACTTATAAGAATATCATTTTAAAATATTTGCATATAACAACAATTTCAGTAAGGTTTGATGTACGAAATTCGCTCTATAAAAATATGACTAGTTGAAAAAGTTTCCATATAAAAATATATGGGGTAAGTGCATCTACTCAGTACGGTGTAAAATATATATGGGGTAAGTGCATCTACTCAGTACGGTGTAAAATATATATGGGGTAAGTGTAACTGGTCTTACAAATCGTAATTCGCGGAAATAATCATAAAATAAATATGTACATCATAAATTACAATTCATTATAAAGGTGCTTGCATAATATCAGCTTTCTAGCACAAAAGAGCACGTTAACTTATAACAAATTTGAAATGGTATCCAACTAATGTTTGGATTTGCATTATCTCTGGACTGTCATTTCAAATATTGATTTATAATACAGCGGCACTGGAATCCAATTTCTAACGTAAATAGGAGACTTAGATGCACATCCCTTGTGTATGCAACTACCCCGACTCACCTTACCGTCATTTTTTTTATTTACTCACTGTGCGAAGTATCAAACAGTTAAATAGCAGTTTGTATTCTTCATGGTGGACCATACAGCCAGCGATCGGTCATACTTAGGGCTTCCAAACCGGGTAAAACCGGAACCAGGTACTCACCCCCATGTTTTAAAATAACCAATAACTGGGTATTTTTTAACGGGTACCCGGTTATTTAGATTATTTCAATAAATTATATGATTTTTTCAAAATATACATCAAAATACATCGGCTTATTTTTCTACTACGCAAAACCGATTTACGAGTAGATATTAGGCGAACCCTTTTGGGGAACGACATTCATCGCTTCCGAGAATTCCGCTAAATTCACAGCTGATACAGAGCAAGCAATAAGAGTGAAAATAAAAAAAAACCGTTCATGGCGAGTTGCACGGGGATGTTCAAATGATAATCTTTTCCCACGAAATTTTTAAAATAATTAATATTATAATGTTCTAATGAACGCCTTTTTTTCCAAACAAATTTAGTTTTAATACAAATATCTCTGTTAGTTTGAAAATAATTCGTTTTAATTTTCTATTCAGACATTTTTTTTATTTATATAATTAAATATTATTTGAGCGAAATACGAAAAGCAAATATTTTAGTTTATATTGTACCTACGTATGTAATATAAATTATGACTGGGTATAGTTGACAAAAATTTATCCGGTTAATTTTTGGAAAAATACTCGAGAACCGGGTAGTGAATTTGACCGGGTATTTGAATGCCCTAGTCATACTTCAAACGCCATACGCCTTGACCTGCTATATAGTCATACGCCAAACGGCTGGCGATTGGCCGACAATTTGTAAATTGACAGTATACAGAGTACTAGAACAACTTTGTAAATTGACAGTATACAGAGTACTACAACGACTTTGTAAATTGTTTCAGCTGAAGCAGATCGTGACGATGAACCCAGAAGGTGGAAGTAGTCGACGCGGTACATGGCGAAGGGGTGAAAGAGAAGCTGCGGTTGGCGGGGCAGGAGGAGGAGGCGGGGGAGGCGGCACTATGCTCAGGGTCCTCGGCGCAGCTCAAAAGAGGGAAGTAAAGGCCACACAGAACCTATCCATCATCGTCCTCTTCTTCATGGTCTGCTGGATCCCCCTCTACACCATTAACTGCGTTAAGGCATTCTGTCCTCGCTGCCACATCGGCGCTACATGGACAGACTTCTGCATCATTCTCTCACATCTCAACTCAGCCGTCAATCCGCTGCTGTACGCGTATCACCTCAGAGACTTCCGCGCCGCCCTCAAAAGCCTTATATACAAAATAATAGGAATCAAGGAAACCAGCCCGCCCAACGAGAACTATTACAAACCGTCGGTAGTCTCTCACACGCAGCGCAACCAGTCCTGCGCGGAGAAGCGGAGCAGCGCCGTCCACAGCCAGCAGCCCAGGGTGTACGTGGACTCCCCCGTGTGGCTGCGGCAGCACGCCAGCGAGCAGAGCGCCTCTCCCGGGCCCGCGTCTCCCGAGCGCCACCCGCCCTCCCCGCAGCGCCGGGACATGTGGATGATCTCTGAGGTACCCTCCGTCTCGGAGCGAGAGGCCTGCCAGGACGGGGTGGCCGTCATCTCGCGGAGTGGAGACTCACAGAGTGAACTGCAAGCGCCGCCCGACGATTACGACCTGGACGACGACGTATTTCTACCATCTCCGATGAAGCTGTTGTCTGTGACGCAGTACGATTTCAGCGATGAGAACAACTTCCTGACGGAACTGCCGTTCGAGGACGAGCGGGACTCTGGAAGTTCTGGCGGAGAGGCCCCAGACTTCTCGGACTCCGTGCTCGATAACCACCGCAGCGGCGGGACGCCGGCGAACAGATTCTCTCTCGGCCATCACGGCACCAATCGAGAAGTCAGCGCGAATATCCCGTACTCTTCAACGGTGCCGTCGATATTTTGCGTCGAAAAGAACAAGAGCGGAGATCTGAAACGTTCTCCGAAGTATCTCAACATTTCAGAGCTTCCCAAGATAAACGTCCGCCAGAAATGCGTCGCGTCGATCAGCTCGGCGTGCGATCGCAGTCCGACGAAAAGTCTGAAACTCAGCCCTTTGAAAATTGTCGGAGACTTCTTCTTTAACCAAACATCCAACAAATCTCTCAAAAGGAATACCATGAACGGTTACAAGAGCAAAAAACGGCAGGGGTTGCTGGGCAGGAGCAGTTCGGACGTGTTCCAATACCTAGACTTGCACAGAAATGGTGCGACCAATCAGAAATGTATTCCGAGAGAAAGCAAAGGGAACAGTTGACGAAAATCTTTTCAAGAATAAGGCGCTAGAAACAGCATTTAATTTAATTATTTAATGATCAAAGACTTTTACAAGTTATTACTAAATAAGTATAGCATTACTCTTGTTATAATATGAATATATACTGTATAGATGTATATTTATGTAACGTTAAAATTGTTCAATAAAGAGAGTGACGTACAGGTCGACAAAACCCTACACCAATACGTTAAGACAATTCATGCATTACCTGTTTTATTCGATTACTTTTGATTAAACCTTAAGACTCGATAATCTCAGAGATTTAGTTAAGATGTATTTCAATACCATAAGATTGTGATCATTAAGATCAGGTTGACATTCATTGGTAGAAAGTGACAAATACTCAAACCAGTGTATCACCTTCAATCTGACAGCGAGATTCGTCACTTGTACACAATAACCCTAAAACCACATCCCTACAACTGTCGATCCCTACAACTGTATTTTGTGAAAACTACATTAAACATTAACATTAACAAAAAAATGTCAAATTATTAACATTTATTCCATTGTAACTGCTGTCGAGGAGATTCAAAATTCACCCAACTGATGAACAACAATGACATTTGTGGAGTGAGATGGTGTGTGATATGGGACTACGAAGGCTTATCTCAAAATCTCATGGGAACAATATTTCAGAGCTTTCTCGAGTCGAACGTGTCTCGAAAATCTCATTCGTGGACATGGGTCATGTGACTCCTATGTGACCCATCGCCGATTAGACCTTAAGCATCAACCATCTAACATCAAAGCAGAAGAAATTAGGTTAAGATCACAAAACAGAGACCTTTACAACTGATAATGAAGAATTTGGGGAGAGTTTATAGTTTTCTTATAAAAACTTACATTCTATACTGCGTGTATATACATATTTTTTTCTCGATGAAATATTATAATATCTTAAATATAATAAACTATGTATTGACATAAATAAAATATCCAGAGGAATATTATTAATATTAGTACAAGTATTGGGTATTTGAAATCTAATTAATATATTAAAATAACATAGTGAGAAAATTAACAAAATTTTAAAATATTACTATTTTCAATAATAAAAAAAGACAATTTTTTAAATTATGGTATAATCAAGACAATATTGTGAATATATGAAAATTTTTAATATTTTTTTAAAATAGCAATAATTAAGTTTATATATAAAAATCACCAAAGGAAGTAATAAATAATAACTGAAACAAAAAAATAATAATAATAAAGCATTGAAATTCAGATTTTTTTATAATTAAGATTACCAAGAAAATTTTGAGTATATAAAAATTATACGTTCACATTTTTCTTAATTAATGTGAAATAACCAAAAAAATATATATATTACATCAAATTTATTGATATTCCTATTATTTTATATATATCTAATTAAATTAAATTAAATACATTTAAATTTATTAAAGTTTCGTAACATTAAGTTTGAAATATTTACACAAAGATAATATGACTTGATTTGTTGGTACATAAAGGAAAGACTGTTTAATGGTAAAGTTGAATATTGTTTGATAAGATTTGTCATTAAATTTTCTTTATCTACCATTATTGGGCGTTCAAACAATATGTGATTGAGGTCTCCAATATTTATACCACACTCGCGTTTCGGTGAATTATTACAATTTGTTTTAAAGACATATAGTTACAATCTTATCCCTACTTAAAAGTGAACCTATGTATAATACATACCATGGTTTAGAAGGAATATTTGGATGAATATGGCCAAAAAATGTACCTTTAACTAATTTTGATTTATTTCACTGAGAACTCCCAAGTATCCCGACTTTTCATTTTTAAAACTGTAATCGTATCTGACGCAAGTGGTCGATCATGTTTGAGATTCCCTACTCGACAAGCTTCCTTTGCCAGATAATCGGTGGTTTCATTATCAATTATACCAACATGACTGGGAACCTATGCAAAAATAATATTCGAATTTTTAAAAAACAAATTATAAAGTTGATACTTAATTTTGGCGAAAATATTTGACAGGTTTGATTTAAAAGTAGAAAATATTAATAATTTCGGAGACGATTGGAAATTTAAGCCCAGAAACTGTAGCGAGGAGCTTATTTCAAGGGGTTGGTTGTCGAAATGTATAATAAAATTTGGGGAAATAACAATTTTGATCTTTTCCGGGGACAAGCACAATCCATTGTTCCTAGGCTATAAGCTTAAATCATTCAGGGCCTTTCAATTTGAAATAAAGTCAAATCAATTGTTTTTTCTGAAATATAAATAGTTGTATCATCTGCAAACGAAATAATTCTACAGTGTTTGGTAATAACCGCTTCTAAATTGACCGACCCTTGTGGGAGACCTATCCATACAACTTTAGTACCAATTACACATCCCTGTATGCATGAATGGTTCTACAACAAAGAAGATTTTTTTTAAATTAATATCTTTTTGGAATGCTTATCTTGCGGAGTCTATCCATAAGTATTTGAGTATTAATAGAATTATCGTATGCGCCAATGATATCTAATAAAACAGTAATTAAATATTATTTTCTATAAAATTACAAATTTATACCCGTAGTAAAAATAGACAAATTATACAGATTGCCGTTCCGAAAACCGAATTGTGATTTCAAAAGTCTAACCTACAAACCAGTTTAACCTATTTTTAATTATATGCTCCATTATTTTACAAAGACATGAAAGGCAATAGAACGGTATGAGGTTCCATTTGATGAATCTTTATTTGCTTTGATGATTAGAATAATATATTGAGATTTACAACTTTCGGGAATCAAACCTGTGGAAAAAATATCATTGAAAATATTATTGTATGGAATTTAGAATTAGGTAGTTTTATTAAGGAATACGGAATGTCGGCTGGTCCAGGAGAGAAATTACATATTAAAATTTTGAAGAACAACTTTTAATTCAGAAATAACGTAAGGGCCTTCGAGAGAATGAGAATCAGCGAGGATAGATGGGTGAGGAAGTTCTCAATCTGATGGACAAAAAGAGGGAGCTAATTTGTCCATGAAATTATTCAGCCAGGAAGAAGTGGGAGCAAGTTGTATAGGAAGATTATATGAAGCTCTATATCTTCGAATCATTTTACAAACAGTAGTTAAACTGGTATCTGAAGATAAGGCCTCACAAAATGAAGCCCATCCTGCCCTTTTTTTTTATTTCTTAGAAGCTGTCTGGTTTGAGTGTAGTGATTTTATCAAATTCAAGGTCATTTAGTAAAGTAATATTTTTACAGTAAATTTTAGTGGGTTTTTTTCTTTTTCCTACAGCGAGAGTACAATCTAGATCCCACCAAGGGGCAAGATTAGGATTATGTAAATTGAAAATAGTAAAAAGGGTAAGTTTAGATATATTTTTAAGAATGTCTACCATTTTATTATAAGAAAATGTAATTAGCTGACGGATGAACGAAGAAAAACAACACCATCAAGTTCAATTGCGTACCTGAATATGTCAACTTTTTTATATTGCAGTCGATATTTAGGTCTTGGAGTAGCTATACCGACTTGAGGGGTTTGGGAAGTGGTCGCTACCACAACTATCGGGAATAATTGCACTAGGATTTTGGGAGGGGTATGTAATAAAATAAATAAAAATATATGTAATTATGACGAATCGAATCGAGGGTAAACAACTCTCAAAACGATTCGGAATAGGGTGTAAATAAATAAATATCGGGAATAATGTCTCGTGAAAGCAACGATACTATATTACTTGAACAGATGGAGAGGTCAATTGCACTAGGATTTTGGGAGGGGAGTGGAACGCTTGTGGGAGAGACATCATCAAATAAACATAAATTAGCAGAATCTAATAAATCTATTATTCTTATTAAAAAAAATACATTTTTATTGTGAAGTTGTAATTATTCAGAACATAGATCTGTGATATTTTAAATACAAATTAAATTTATTGTAGATGGGTTTCGAATAATGGAACAATATATGTATTCATTTGAAAAGTGCAACACACAGATTCGAAAATTTGTCGTCAATCCACTGTGTCGGTATAGCATAATCGGATAATGCACGTTCCCCGGATTGGAATAAATCCAGGTTCGAATCCCGGCAGCAACGGTAAATTTTAGATAAAATTGATTTTATATGTACAACTTTCTAATTGATACATAAAATTTTTATTTAGTCAATTATTCGTTTACAAGATTTATCATCAGAAGAACAACCCCAGATGGTAGAATGTGCGTCACCATTATAATAATCGGTGATGATAGAGAAGATACAAAGTTCCACCAATTAAGATTAAAAATAGAGGAGGGATTATAATTTGTGGAAACTATTGTAATATTATTATAATGTATCGTACATAATTATGATCTGGAGGAGAAACGGGAATTGTTTGGAATGGGATACCATTTTAGATTAGGATGGCAGAACCTCCTCCTCCATCTGAATGATCACACCTAACACATGAACATCCTTTCACATGAAAACGCAGAGATGGCTTAAATAATGTCTCTGAGATGGCAGCAATAGAAATCGAGTAACTCTGTAATAAATAAAGATGATTAATTTAATTAGACACAGCGCTTCTCGTGTTCCACTAAAGAAGAACTGCCATTATTTGAAAGAGAGTTTTGATATTATTTCAGCAGCGTTGGAAGGTATTTTATTTTGAGATATAATATTAATTAAAAGAGTTTAAAAAGTATGAATAATATTAGAAAAATTGTTATCATTAAAAGAAATTAATCATTTTTTGTAGGGATGGCAACTCCATCGGAGTTATCCTTAAATTGGGAATTATACAACATATGTATATTGAAATTAATACGGATTGGTCATTTGAAAGATAAGAAGGCCGACATGTTTTTGAGGTACGGAGAGTGAAACTAGTTTTCTTTTGTGAAGATGGTTTTATATAGACGTGGTTACTTCTTCCCGCAAGTACTTGCGAGAAGAGAGGGGATGTACAAATATGGATTTGGTAGAAAATATAATAAAAAATAGCTTTGTCTCTATGAGATATCTGATATTTGTTTATTTTCTTTTGTTTATTAATTTTGATTTACCTAATGCTAATTGATATACAATGTAATTTTTAAAAATATTTTATAAATTGTTGTATACTAAATGTAAAAATATGATATAATTTTTACGACTAAAGAAAAAATTTGCATACGTACATGCATTGTTCACACGACATGGTTTCTACCCTTGCCGCGTAGCGGCTACTATCGGCCGCGAAGCGACCATAATAGTCGATTGCTTTTCTGCAAGTAATACAATTTCGTGCATATTTAAAAAAAACAGTGATTTTATTGTATTACTTCTAATTTCTTCATCTGTTAATGGATATCTTATAAAAACTTATAATATATTAATAAACAAGACAAATAAAAATGTATCAAATTTAAAAAACATCGCTAATATATACAGGATAACCCAAAAAAGTAAGAACATCTCGTAATACATGAGCATTTCAAAACATAATATAATTAATAATTCTTAATTTTTTTTTAACAATATTTAGTTAATCAGAAATCATCAAAACACCCCATATTGCATAATCTACTGGGTTTAAATCTAAGCTGTTCAGTGGCCACATGCCTGGCTCGATGAAATTAACATTCTCACGGCGAAGAAAGTTGATTGTATTTCTGGCTGTATGAGATGGAGCTCCGTCCTGGAGTAATATCCAGTTATGCTTTAATGTCTGCTCCAGGCATTGTTTTGGAATTCTTTGATTATTTTCCTAGCACCGCAACGTTTTTCAATTCGCAAATTTTTGATCAGAATGCGGTCTTCTGCAGTGATTTTTGTCATTCTGGGCAACAATTTGAAAAAACCAAATATAAACAATGGGAAAATTAATAATCAAAGATGGCGACTGGAAATTGTCGAAATAAAACGTAATATAGCTAAATAGGTAAGTAAGTAAATTAGTGAACTATTTAAGCTATTGTTGATATAGTTCAACTAATTTTGATGTAATTATATCACATTTTAGGAAATGTTCTCACTTTTTTTGGGCCACTCTGTACGTTGCATTTCTGCCATGCACCACTCAAATTAAATTGAAATTGATAGTAAAATTCTTCTTCTTTGGACTCACCTTAATCCGTTCAGCTACTCCAGATCATCGTTTAGGAAGCTGTGTATGCTGCTCATGGTTTTCCCGGTATTCTCCTATCGATCTTGATATAATTCAATATGTTAATTCAAAATAATTAAAGAACCTGTTAAAAACCCGCAAATGTTAAAAAATTATTTCACTACTAAAATTACGAAAAACCATCATATATTCATAAAAGAAAAAATCCAAAAAACGCACATCATCAATATGTTTAGACATCATCAGATTATACAATTAAATTAATTAATCTAACGTAACCTAACCAAACCGGACTAGCCAATTTAACCTAATATAAATAATATTAAAATTATTGAACGCCATTTCAGAGCAATAAGCCACTTTGCGAAAATGTCAAAACAGACATATAACAATTTTTTAATATTTAGAACTCAATTAATTTTTTTAAAATAAGTGTATTAAATTCTATCGAAATATATACCTTTTGCAAAAAATATCAGAATTTCCTATATTAATCATGTTTGTCTCTTGTCTATGGTTTGAGTGAATTCGTATAAGGCGTTTCATATTTTGTTAGAATGAATGATTAAAATAGTACTCGCGAGCCAATCCATTTGTTTTTTCATTTTTGGAATCTATCAGAAAAGCACGCCTCTTGCAAAAAACTTAATGGAAGAAATATTTCAAAATTAAAAAGTAAAAAATAGTTATTATTCAATACTATTTGTTTTTAAATAGGATTTGCTACACTCTTCATATGTTCAAATAATATAATTCGCAGGCACATTCTTCAATAATTCACCTTGGGGTCGTTCAGTTAAAATGGGCAGCGATGTTCTAATCTGTATCTGTAAATCTTATAAAATCTCTATGACTTCATAATACCCAACCTATGATGAGTCAATCTGGGACTCTAGTAGTGAAAAGATATTATTTTTTATCATTTTTAAATCACAGGTGTGAGTGTATTTGGATTTGATAATATTCGTGATTGAAAACTGTGACTGTGATTACTATTTTATAATAATATCACAATACACAAAATAAATGAAAAAAAATCACATTGATATTTAATGTTACTATTCCATCATTCAATTGAATCTTTCCATCGCGTCCTACCTATGTAGCATAAATCTATGCGTATACAACAGAATGTCTATCTGTCTATTCTCTACATAATCCTACATTGTTTTACAGTGAATGCAAAACATGTGCAAAACATAAGCACTCTCCGCCTTCCCCCAGGTTAACTCGCCCCATCGAGCACATTGAAAGCCATCGTTGGGCAAATTTTGTTCTATTGCACTCTAGAATCCTGAGCAAAAAATGTAATCATCTCATCCCACTCCCCCAGACATTTACCTACCTGGACCAAATTTTGCATATTTAGGGCCTTTGTAAAAAAAGGCACTCCCCACCCACTAAATCTGTATATAAAATTATAACTTAACCTAAATTTCAGACTGAGTCGGGTACAGACCGCAAGTATCAAATCATCAAATCAAAATGTAGCGAACCACGTACAAATTAAATTCTTTAGTTAAGTAAATAATAATAAAATAAATCATTTTTGGTTGAGAATATTTTTAGAAAAAATCATGAATCGCGATATTTTTAGGTACACAATAACTGATAGTGATTGTGACTTAGAGATATTAGTGATTGACTCACACTTCGTGATATTAAGCTCATTACTACACTCTAGCTTTCGACAAAGAGACAAGGGACAAAGTCATACGCATAGATAATCTAATGAGTGATGCTGAGCGTTTGGATGCACGTTACTTTAGTTATAATATCACACAACGTAACAAGAATCTACCCTCGAGTAGGTTCATGGCTTCGGTTATCATAGCTGGAAATATTACAGTTTTATAGCCAAACAGAGAAGGCACGCATGCGTAAACGAAATATCCATAGGAAATATCGATAATTTAGATTCCTACACGTGTCGATAATATTTGTTGATTGTGTCGGGTGTCTTCGACGTATTTAAACAATTGTGCACGTCATTATCTAATAAAAATAGAATAAAAATTGCCTATGCAATATTATTGAACTATAAAGTGAATGAAACAAACGGAATATATTTACGAAATACACCACGCACCACGGAATCTACACATAACCTTAAACGCTGACAGCTTGCCCCGTGAAATATAGAACGTGTTCCATTTGCGGAGAGTCGATTTTCATATTCTTCTTGTCACAAGTTTCAGACGCGAATAGTGCGGAAAAGTTGTGTCGGAAGTAAATATTATCGATATTCGTGAAAGTGTCGCGGTATAAGTAACATTTAACAGTTTTTATAATGCAGTGTTCCAATTGACATGTCATACATGTCTAACATTTGATAATATTTTTTTAGTCTGCGCCCGTGTGTGTCGTTAAGTGTTATAATACCTATGGTGTTAAAAACATGAGTGGTAACGGGAAACAGGTGCAGTTGGCGCCGGGCCAATCGAGATATGCCTGCGGAACGAGACCGCACACCCCCCAGAGGCCGGATGGCTTCTCCGGGCCGCCGGCCGTGGGCGGCTCCTACGTCAGCCCGCATCCACAGAGCCGGCTTCCACAACCGCCCACCCCCCCGCAACAGGAGCTCGGTATGAGCAAACAGCAGCCCATGAGCTACGGCCAGGCGGGCGTGCGTGCTCAGCAGAGCTTCCAGTTCCGCGGCGGGCCGCCTCAACCCCAGCAGATGCGACCTGGACCCCACCGTCAACAGACTTCCTGGCCCAACCCCGCGCAGCCGCAGCAAGTCATGTTCAGCGTGGGGCCTGCCATGTACCTGCCCTCACACCTGCCACACGGGTTGCCCCCCTCCCTGTCTTCCTATCAGCAGCAGCAGCCACCGCGCACGCAGTACTTCCAACAGCCTGCCTCCATGCCCAATATGATGCATCAGCAGCATTTCTTCGGCTCCTACCCTAACCAGCAAGGTCAGCAGCAATACATGTACACAACCCCCACGGGTCAGCAGGCCGGGCCGTTGTCCATGGGAGCGACCGCGGGGCGCGCCCAGGCTGCTGCTTCCCAGCAGAGTCTTCAGCAGCCTTCGCAACAGCAACAGCAGCATCAGATGCTCGTGTCCAACAGGTATACCGCCATGCAACATGTTCCTGGAACTACTACTGAGAAAAAAAGAAGAACGTACGCCTTACCTATCGTAGATCCCAAGTCTGGGAAAGACGTGACAGATGAAATTTTAGAAGATGACTCACACGACACCAATAATGATGTTGGTGAACGTGGTGCTCCGCAGCCTGATGGAAATGGTCTGGCTGTTGTGGAGGAATTTGCCAGACGTGTTAGTAATGCCGCTAAGGAGAAGGACATCGTTGATGAGATAATAATTGATGACAAAAATGAAGTTCAGTTTGATATTCATCCTATTCAAGAAAATAACACGCCCATTCTGCAGACTTTTGAAGAAGTCACAAGTGAAGCTAAACCTGATATAGACCCAGTTGAAGAAAAGTATCCGAAGCATAATCAGCTAAGTGAACTGTCAGAAACTCCCGTTGTATCGGCTATTTCCAATAGTCCCGAAATCGTTCCGAAACAAAGCCATGTTGTAATGAAGCAAAAGCATATTGACAACACTGAATCAAAAAAGATATCGCTGCCCAAACCTGCAAAACAAACTAAGCAATTAAATGCCTCTGAAGTTATCATTACTGATGATATTCCACCTGAACCTGAAGAAATTGAAAGTAAATTAGTTTTACCTTCAACCAGGCCGGTAGTTCAGCCTGTTGATGAAGAAGTGGTTGTTATTAAGTCAGAAGATAAACCAGTTGAAGTTGCTCCTATTCCTATAGAAAATAAGGAGAATTCTGTACAAAGTCTTCCTGTCGGAAATAAAAAATCTAAACCCGGATTAGTCAATGATCGGGACAAAAAAGACTTTGCGATAACACCATTCAAAAAAGCATTACTTCAAGATTTAGCTCCAAAAAATCAAGAATCGCCGCCTATCTCTGAATTCCAAAATCCGCCATCTCATAAACAGAAACAGGACTCAAAAAAACACAAAACCCGAACAAATAATTTGGAAAGAATCGCTACACAAAATAAAAATTCAGACATCGAACTAATAACTGATACCAAACCTGTCCCACCATCTGATAACAATTCAGAAGCTGTAATTAAAAGTATTTCACCTCCCGAGGAGGTCATTGAACTGAAAAAGGATAATGTTGATCCACCTACCTTACCAGAAACTTTAGTGCAAGAAATTGATATTTCAGAAACTCTTGTCAATAGCAATATAATTGTTGAGGAATTAAAAGTTGTTGAGGTAAAACTGGAAGACCTCCAAATTTCTACTGATAGTAAATCTGATAGTAATCAAGATATTACTGATGATTCCTCTGTCGTTTTAAAAGTTGATGAAAGTAAGGAGACTATAGACGTTCCTGAAATAAAGGTGCCCGAAGCAGTTGAGATACAGATTGAAAGTACACCAGCTCCGGAATGCCCCGAAAGTCAAGATATCAATCCAGCTGCCGATAATATAGAAACTTTGGAAGAATCAACTGAATCTACAGTTAAAGGTGATCCTGATCTCTCTGATGAGCAAAAAGAAAAGGCTTCTTCTGATAAACCGGTCACCCCTATGCTACGCTATAGTTACAGGGAAGATCAATGGTCCCCACTCAATACTTCTGGAAAAAAGTGTTATGATACTGACTTCCTTCTCATGTTAAGAAATGATCCTAATTCTAAAAAGAAACCTGAAAACATCAACCAGTTGGAAATTGTTGCTGACGCATTAAGACAACCACGGAATCCTTCAGATGTTTCATCTCGATCTGTCACCATGAGACAAAATGATCTTCTTCCTGGATTCGCTAGGAGCGCTGTACACAGTGCTACCCCAAACAGAAAATCGCAACATGGTAAACCTAATTCCAAAGGCATCAGTACTCCGGGATCGGGACTCGGTAACAGACCTAACATCATCCATGTCAATCTTTCGCTCAGGTCGGACGTCAAACTTAATGAGACTCAGAATGCCTGGAAACCTGCCAGGATGCGATCCACAAATCTGGAGGAAGATGAGCGGGCAACTCTGGAACTATACAAGACTTTCCGCAGTGTTCTGAACAAACTTACACCTCAAAAGTTTGATACACTAATTGCAAAAGTGCGCAATTTGAATATTGACACAAAGGAAAGGTTAATTGGTGTTATCAATCTCGTATTCGAAAAAGCTATTGACGAACCAAATTTCTCTGTCGCCTACGCGCTAATGTGTAGAGAGTTGGAGCAGATAAACGTCCCCGATGCAAATGATGAAAAACCTGTAAACTTCCGCTCTTTGATTTTGGGCCGATGCCAACAAGAATTTGAAAAGGACGATGATACAACAAAGAAGGGCAAAAAAGAGATAGATGAATGTACTGATCCAGAAAAGAAAAAGGAGTTGATCCTTAATTTGGAAGAGGAGGAACGAAAGATCAGAAGACGTTCAGTGGGAAATGTTAGATTTATTGGTGAGCTTTTCAAGCAAAACTTGATTGCTAGTCATATAATTGTGCGTTGTATGCAACGACTTTTAAATAAAATTGAAGAAGAAACACTTGAGTGCTTGTGCAAGCTGCTGACAACAATCGGCAAGGATTTAGAAAAAAAGGGAAATATCGATTTGCAACCCTTCTTTAGTAGTATGAGAAACATAGTTGATGGAAAGGATAATAAAGTCAGTTGTAGAGTTAGATTTATGTTACAAGACGTGATTGATCTGCGACGCAACAATTGGGTTCCCAGACAGCTGGCGGCCAATGCTAATCCTAAAACAATGGATCAAATTAAACTCGAGGTTGAAATGGAACAGAAAAATCCGCTGTACTCCTCAAATTTTTCCTCAGGTACGAATATGACAAGAAAAGACGAACGTCCAAACAATATGAACAGACGAGGAGGTTCCAAGAGTGTGAGCGATGATGGCTGGTTAACCACACCAGCGAGAAATACCCGCACTAAACAAATACCATACGTAGTTGATCCGTCGAAATTAAAAATGATAACAGCAACACCTATTACTCAAACGTCACTTCAACCGTCAACCCAATTCACCTGGGGAAAAGGTTCTACTGTCAGCACCAAAAAACCCGATAATTGGTCTTCTAGTCATAAATCTGGCAGTAGTACTGCGAGCAACAGAAAACCTGCTACAGAGACATCCAATATGTACCACGCCCTGGATAACCAGTATTCAGAGGCCCCATCAGCCAGTCAGTCAGAAGCTTCCTCCGCTAGAAAAATGAGCTATCGATCAAAAGGAGCTTCTATAGAAAGATCGACGTTTAAATCTGATTCCGAAGATCAGTCGACAAACTCATCTCAAGAATCTGTTGCGAAAAAAATTAAGGACATTATGTCGACTGCTCATACAGATACTGTGTACGGCACTGTGAGTAAAATCCTAGGAAATTTTGCTGATGATGAGATGTCTTCAGTTGTCAGGGAAATGCTGCTGTGGGGCTTAGAGTATGAAAAGACAGAGAATATGCAGCTGATAGGCGAAATAACAGGAAGACTAGTAGATGATAGTAAGATCACTAATGAAGAATTCCTCAGTACTCTTAAAAATACGATGGATCATTCAAGTTCCTACTTCATGAAGGATGGCAACAACATTTGGAAGATGATGAGTGCTTTTATCTGGAGTCATCTGAAAAAAAACAGTATTTCTCTAAAACAAATTCACGGAGCCTTCTCAAAGGTGATAGAGCTCGATAAAGGATTTGAATTGTTAACGGCTATATTTTTAGAAAAACTTAAAGGTTCTCAAAATTATATAAAAACTTTATGGGAAGAATCAAATATGGAGCTTTCAGACTGGATGTCCGGAGACAAAGTAGAGCAGTTCCTAGAGGAATTTCCACTCAAGTGGATGAACTCTGCGGGAACGCAACAATTCAGGACTCCAGAAGAAGTTTGCTCCCAAATGCTCCAGATGATGCATGCCAGTATGGCCCGTGACACACTCAAAGACTGGATCAACCAACATGTTGGGCAACAGTCTGTTCAGGATGGCTGGTTCATCAGAGCGATCACAGAGGCCGTCCTCACATATGGGCTCTGTCCGCAGGGGCTGAGCAAGCCCAGGTTTGATCCCACAGAAACTGAACAGCGCCTACAAACATATTACCCTCTCCTCAGTGAGTATGTGGCGTGTCGAGAAAAGGCAGAATTAGAATGCTTGTTTGCCATTCAACACCTTATTCATAAACTAGAGCATCCTCAAGGAATCACCGTCAAAGTTTTCGAACATCTTTGGGAATACGGTGAAATTGTTTCATACGACGGGTTCGTCACCTGGGAGAATAACATTGACCCGCACGAGCAAGAGGGAAAAGGTGTTATGCTGAAGACCTTAACGTCTTTTTTCACAGCGCTTAAGTCACTAGATGAGACATCGGACGAAGCGGAGGATGGACACTGACAAATAAAAGTTTTATTTTTTAAAGTTAGAAACGAAAATTACCCGAAACAAGAAATTTTATGTCGTAGGACCGAGACCACCTACTGAATGAGTAGCAAAAAGCTAGCCCAAATATGAGACATCACATATCTCGATTAGTCGCCGTCGCTCCAGGATCACCTTCTTTGCACACTCTTCCACATCTTGCTAGAGTGAACCAAACTATCTGTTCCAAGTATCTTCATGTAATTTGGCAATAATGTCTAAAAATATTCAAATTTGTCTTTGGTAACCATCTCAGGCCTACCACGCTAATAAAATGGAGTACTTTATCACCTTGAGTAAAAAAATATTTTTAATTATGCGAAAGTGAACCGATTGGGATGATTTGTGGTTTTACTATATGTGATATATACATATATATTTTGTTTTACGTACTTCCATATATTTGAATGTAATGTTTTTCTTCACCGGAGGTTTCAGGTCTGATATGGAATACGCAGTAATATTATATGCAATGTAAAGTGGCATCGCGAGGAGCTTTACTAATGTATTGTAATAATTCCTGTGATGATTTTAAATAGGTTAAAACTTATTTATATATATATAATATATATAATAAATAATAAATTTCATTCCATAAGCAAAGTCTTTGTAAATATATAAGTAGTATGACAAAATTGCTTTATTGTTTAATACACCATAAGATACTCCTGTGATTAGTATCGTCAGGAAGTAACTACAGATTCAGTCTTGCTACTTTATTGTAATTAAAGTTTACAATCTAAATTTCAAATCTTTATTTTCGAAAATGTTATAACCGTAAATGAAACCTGGATAATTTTTTCATTTTATTTAAAATACATAACGTGAAAAGTATGTGATGTACGTAACTATGCTGCTTTGTTGTTAAATTAACGATAATAAACTGGAATGGACTAAAATATTGTGAATTTTTATTTATTTTCTTTTTGTATGTTATAAATTTTGATTTAATGAACACAAAGCTCTTAGGTATTAAATTGTATTGTTTTTAATTTAAACCTTTTCAAAATCATACTTTACTTTAAAAATCATTTTATAAAAATTCACCTACAATATTTTTATCAGAAATTAATGTTATTTAAAAATGAACATTTATTTATGTAACTAGGGTTATATCAAACGGAGGGTCCTTACAAATATGTTTGTATCTGGAATACAGAAAAAGGTTTTTTACTCTTGTATTTGAATATTTATTTTTTTGTTTTAACCCATTTTTGTCGATAAAAATATCTACAGTATGATTTAAAACCATGCATTGAATGTTGAAGTGTTTTGTTTTTAATATAAAACTATTCTGGTTATGACTCTTCTCATCAGTTGTGTCGAGAGTTTCACATTGTAAGATTTCTCAGATCCAGAATACTAAGGAAACTAATTGATTGTTAGTTTTATTTGCCTGAAAATGTGCTTTTTTTTTTAGGGCGCACTTAACACTGCACACTGAAACATATTGAGGATCTCTCTATTAAAAACTCAATTTTACCTTTTATATATATTTAGTAAGTTGTGGTGCAAGGCCAGCGCTCTTTTGGTCCAGTTTTTCAGATACCGAAAGCGAAATTTAGCAATGTTTTTTGTATTTGTTAATAAAATATTGCAAAAGCTTCACTTAAACATAAATCAACAACATAACCAATCGGAATTTGAAAAACTGAGCCTACGCTTTTACGCATCTCTGAAAATATATAATAATAACAGAATGCGTTGTATACAAGGTTATTAATATTTTAGACATCCAAAAACACGTTCTAATATTTTTTGACGTACTAAATTGTATTTTGGACACCTTTTTAAATTTGGGTGTTGATTGAGCTGTGTTATAAATTATAATTTTCATTGAACTACTTGAAAATCCTACATTCTTATTTATTTCCTTTCTCGCTAGATGCTACTTGATATATTACACAATATTATATTGAACTTTGAGAAGATGATAGGACAATGAACATTACGTGAATCCGAATCATGTGATGCTCTGTGTAAAATGTTGTATTTCATTGTACGCACTATCGAGGAGCCGAGTCTAGAATGATTTGGCTGTGTATGTAAATAATTTTGTAAGCTTACGGTGAAATCAATAAATTTGTTTGATTTTGTGGAAGATAGAAAAACGGATTTAATTTGTGTCACATTTCTTATAATTACAGAAAAATATTTTCTGCTTTTTTATATGTAGAGAATGTGAATTTTAATTAAGTCTAGTTAATTGATTTAAATGATTTTCGTAAATATCTTATATAAAAAATATCCAAAATGTGGTGAAAGTTTTGGATAATAGTAATTACCACCTACATTTAGAATATATAGTTTGTATACATAAAATATATATATTTCTGCAAAATAAATTGTTATATTAGATTTTAGTTGGGTTCATTTTCATTTTATTTAAATGCAATGTATAATTTATTCAATAAACGTCAAGGAAATTGCTTTATTATTTAGTTTTCTCCTTTTTATCTGTAAAAAAAAACATTTCACTATTATGATTTTTAATCTTCAGTGACATCTTGTGTCACTCCGCTTCAAGTTCAAAACAATAATGTCTGAAAGATATATATTTTTTTATTAAATATTTTAAGCGGTCCCTACCTATTTTACATAGTACTACAATAAATAAAAAAAATTACATTGGTTTACTTTAAAATATTTTGTGTTTCCTTATAATATGACAAATTGCTTAAGTTGTAATGTTTAATCAACGCAAAACCTATGAAACCCTTTTTGTAAATAAAGATGTGAGCATGGAAACATGTCAAATCAATTTTGTTTACTATTTTCAAATTAAATCTTTTGTGGCTGTGGTGTTGCGGTAAACATAATTGATGGCGACCAACTGTCAAGTTTCCAAACCTTGGACCTCCACCACCTCCTATCAAGTAAAATGTTACTCAAGAATATCAAGTTAAAATAAATTATCCACGCCAAAATCGAGCTGAATGTCTTGTCGCCATTAGCAAATGTGGTATTTGCAAGCTTTGTGTCACAGATAATAAAATCTTACTGGGCTTAATCGATTTACGACTCAGTTACTTCACCGATCTTATTATAGCATAGATACACCAGCAAAAATTCATGGTTGAATATCCATATTAGAATTTTTATTTTGGCTATGTATGACCATACAGCATATACAAATACATAATATCCCTGTTTAATCAGAAATACAAAAACACAATTTTGAGATATTTCAGTTTAGAAGATTGGATTCAAAAGACAAATCAGATGTTTTTTTAGTCACTATTTTTACTACATTTTACCAAATATTTGTTTTTCAATATTTTAAGGTTTTATTTTTTCAAACTACGGTAGGCGTCGGTTACTGTGTTCAGTGGTTGTTGAAATCAGCTATATATTGTGTTCAATTTTCAATGGACAGAACCAAACATCAAAAACACATACTTTTTTATCACTTTTTAAACTCGGGTTTTTGGTTATTAGAATCAGAATATTCATTAATAACTCGTATTTTTAAGAATGTTTTAGAGTGAAATAACAAGCTATGTATAATACTTTTTAGGTGCCTAATTACTGACAGTATGTAGATTACAGATATTTAGTATTGCTCTGACCTCTGCATCGCATTGTTTTATTCAATGTCATTAGTCACGCTGGATGTCGCTAGTAAACTGTATTTTTTTTAAACTTGGCACTTCTCAAGGATAAGTAGTTTAAATTTATATATCAGTGTTTGATAACTCAAAATATTGTATAGATTTTATTGAAAATCGAAATAATTGTATAGACTATATTAAAAATCAAATTAACAGACTGTTCATATGCTTAAAAGAAGAAAGAAAAAATTGTAAAATGTGTTTGATATTGTATTGGCTTTATGTAGGTATGTATGGACACAAAAGATTAATAGATTACTTTAATATAGGAGTTAAAAACTCTTATACATATTGTGTAGGTCATAATTATTGGATAATAGAATCAAAATTTCGGAGGATTAATCTGTTCACAATAACCGGCGTCTACTACATTACTAAAACCACTACTCCTTTAGGAACTGGATTTTGAAATTTAATCAGAATAGTAAAATAACAACATGCAATATTCAAATTTAAGTAACATTTTACTTTCAAACTCGTATGTAAATATTTGTATGCATCTGATGACATAATCAATTTTAAACTGCTATTATGGCATTTAGTGACTTATATCTAAATGGCAGGGGTACGCACTGCATACAAGCAAAAAAAGCTATGCATTACTAATATTCTGGGAAATAAATATAAATTAAACAATTTTTCTGAAAAGACCTTGTTTAAATTCTAGCTGTTACACGAATTAGTGTAAGCCACCGCTGAAGTTCATTCAACATTATACTGATGCTGCAAGACAATTTGCTTGTTTGCATCCAATTTGTTTATTCAATCCACCTAACAATTGTTACTGAACCAAATATTTTGCTACTAAAGCTGTGTTATGCTAGGGCCATGTTTAGTTTTCGACCATTTTGTAAAACTGACTGAAAACAGCGTGCAATGGTACATTTTACTAATTCTATAGACAACTGATTTTTTCATGATGTTGTTCATATAATAATCGTCAATTACCTGTCGAGCGAGTGAGTTTACATTTTGGGGTAGATTATTACCAATAATGTTGAAATATATAAGGTTAACCAGACAAAAATGTAATTTTTTAAATGAAAGAGGTAGATTGAAAATATTTATTTATTTTCTTATTACATCGATACAATATATTCTTCTTTGGCAACCTTCTTCCATCTATTGCAAAATATTCTTTGATACATTTTATTTTCAGTCGTTTTTGGTGTATGGGGTCGGGGGTTGTCGCGTTGCAATAAAATTGAATGTCGGTTGAAAAAAACAGGTTAGGCCTTATGGGCACAGTATGTGTCACTCGTAATTGTTTTACCGTAAAGAAGGACTTTGTAATAAATTAAGCCTTTTGCGTCTCAGGGTTAGTTTTGCTACCTGGCCCTTTGAAAGCCATTGGTGTTTTTACGTTGTTAGTTCGAATATAGCACCCACTTTTCGTCTTTTTTATTAAATCTTCGCATATGCGCTTGCGAACCGTTTTGGTCTCATCTGTTAGATCGTGCGGTATCCATACGCCCTGATTCACAATCTTGCCAATTTTTTTCAAATGTTCTTGCACACTAGATTTTGAGTATCCAAAATTGTCAGCTAATTGTCGTATAGTGAGTGATGGATTTAAATTGATTTCTGTACGCAATACGTCATCATTCATTTTGAGGATTATTTTTTAGATTAAAATCACCACTTTTAAGTTGTTTAAACCATCTTTGGCATTGCCGAACAATTGAACATTCTCCAAATATGTCGCAAATGCTTTTAGTTGCAGTTGCATTATTTTTTTGACAGTATTCGTACAACATGCAATTTCGTACAAATTATTTGTCAGGTTAAGCCCACGTTTGAAAAAATAAATTTTTTCACTAAAATAACTTTCTTCAGATGTCAACTGATGAATAGAACACAAAATATGTCTTGTAAGACCAAAGACTGGAACAAAACTGATGGTCAAAAATGACCATGCAAAATTCAACATTTTCGTTCAGATTACTTATTATTTATTTTTGTTATATGAGTTTCAGTTATGGTATTTTGTAAAGTTATTTAAATATAAGTTTTTGAGCACTATCTTAATGAAATATTGATAATATTTTGAAATATTATTTGAAATGAAAAATCATTGATAATATTTTAAGCGAAATTAAAAGCATAGAACTGCACGGAGCTATAAAAGAACTTGCTTTTTTTGAAGTAATGAATTCACAATTGTTTATTAAATTGTTTACAAAATTAGAATAAGTCTTTTAACATTTTTTATACCTAGTTGGCAATGTCGGTAACAGCATGGCCTATATCTAAGCCTACTGTACATCACTGCGGGGATGATATTATGTACATAGTGCATTCACTCTGCTAATTAAAGTGTTATTACATAGCGAGTGATATTTACTTTGAGAATATTATATCATGTTGATGAAAGATTCACACTATATAAAAATAATATACACAGGCTTTGCATTCTTTTAATGGATTTAAAATTTGAATTAACACATGCATTAGATTTATTTATTATAATTTCATTTGATTTGTATTTTATGCTTGTCTTGTGTCAATAAAAAAAAGTAAATAACATGGTGAAGTAACAGTATATAAAGAACTTTCCAATTTTCAAAAAATATAAGGCAGAAAAACTTTTCTGAATCGCAATAAATTTTTTGACCTTGTCACAAAATGCTATAGAAAAATGGGATTACCAACAATGTAATTATTAATTGTACTAGCGGGAGAACTTTTGTCAGATGGGAATAAAAGGATCTGTATTCAGATCACTATGAAATGAGGCAAGTAGGAATCTTGTCCCCGCTCAATGTATCTCTATGTATATGAATTGACACGGAATAGTTAACATATACTTAAATCAAATGTAATAACTACACCCAATTACATAATTAAAATTAACAATTATTATCGATTATCAATTTATATAAATAATAAACTTTGTGTGAATCATTTTTTAATTTTAAATACAAAGTATAGGACTATAAACAGTTTACGTGTAGAGCTCTCTTGACGTAAATTTTTTTTTTGAAAATGTTATAAATATTATCCAATTTTATTATTTTAACAACCAGTTTTGATATTACTGTATCTTTATTAGGACGGACAAATTACTAACTTGACGCGATGCTAACTTCTGTCCAGATAAAGATATAGCAGTATCAAAAACGCTTGATATTAAATTAATTTAAATAGTTCATACAAAGCTTATTATTTTTTTAACAATATTTGAGTATGTCTAAGAACACATAATTACTAGATTTTTACCTCCAAAGGCATTGTTATTATAGATATCGTATAGAAACGAAGCTATTGTATTATATGGAAAGTATGGGTAAATACAGGGCTTACGACCTGTCTTCGGCTAGCTTCAGTGATCACTTTACACAATGTATCATTCACCAATCAATATCCATACCTATCAAATTTTTGGAAGTTGTATATATGCTACCATGTAGAAACACTTTTGAGTAACTACACTTCGCTGTCGCCATCTATGGACTGAAATTTGATATTCATTTCCCTGAGATAAATAAGATTCTCATTAATGACATGTATGCTCTTCGAGATATCTGTAATTTGTATTTTATTATTTTTTTAATTAATAATTGTCTTCAAATACATAATGCTATAACATAAAAAAATATATATTATTGCCTTTAAATAGAAGAACTAAGTATACCAACATTCTGGAATGAAACTTGAGATTGTTATCAGTCAAATATCTAGAATATGTTCTAGGTGATGATCATGTAGACAATTATATTAACAGGTAGAGAAGAAGTGTTAGTATAAGAGTTGCTATACTGGCATGACATTTTATTAAATGTCTAGCAAGACATTGTGTGAAGCATATTTTATTATATTTATTTTCATTGTGTATGTTCTGCATTCCTGTTAACTGTACCTCCAGTATATGGTCAATTATTGTGAAAAATTGCTTATATCAACATCTAGCATCAAATGTTCTGGCTACATACTAAGGTACCTACTTTGGTCAACAGAAATGTTCTTAAAAAAATAATACATTAATTCCCGCCTCTTACCACATAGAACAGCTGGGTTTCAAGATAGAACAATAATCTTAACAATTTCTTCTTATATTCCTTTAATAGATAGGTTTTAATTTTTATAATGTTATAAGAATACTCAATTTTAGAGGTTGGCAGTTATCTTTGTGTATGACATACCATCAACAAGCGAGTGCAAATTTTTTGATACAGAACAGACAACAATACATCATCAACAAATTCAGTCAACCAGAGAAACTTCATCTAATCATTGCTAGACTCATTTTCTTTTCAGCCTGTTATATAAGCTAAAAAATCAATGCTCACAAGTGAGATAAGTGGTGAAGATTTCTTCAAACTGTGCTTCAATAATTGTCAACTTGCTCCATATCGGGAAACGCAGTGATGTTTGGTATTAACTGACAGATAATACATACACTATAGCCCTGTAATATTTTGATCATATTTTTTAATAATAATGCAAACTCTTCCTTGTGTTCAGTAGTGGTCAAATGGAATGGAATTAAAGCTCTTGTAGTGAACTTTAAGTAGATAGTGTAGTTGGGTGGCCAAGCTTAAAGCGAGCAATTTTAATAATATCTGTTGCAACAAAAGTTAAAATCTCTCTGCTCAGCAAGTATGCAGAATAATACCCTGGTTTATACCATAACTTCGAAATGAAAAATCAGAACTGAAATGATTATTTTTGTATGAGATAGAGCTACATGTAATCCTCACTGATGCACGTATGATGTAGAGTGCTCTACAGATATTGCTATGTCAATTATAAACGAGATTGCATATTTATAGAGATGTTTTCTATTTGGGAAAGTATATTCAAATTAAATAATAATTTTTCAAAAACTATAAATGATTTACTATAGATGGTAAATAAATAAAATTCAATACAGTAAATATTTAATTATGAGTCCAGTAACACGTGGGATATATTTATAGTATTATATATTTGTTAAGGAAAACACATTCTTATTGTGAAGTTGTAATTATTCAGAACATAGGTCTGTGATATTTTAAATACTAAATTAATGTATATATTTATAATTAATACATTAATTTAGTATTTATATATTTGTATTAATGGTTGAAACAACAATAATGTTCTTAAAATTAATAATCTTATATTATTTATTTTCAAGGTCTCACTAATAATTGTTAATCAATTTATGCAGGGCCAAATTAAAAAAACTAGGCAATTGCTTAAATCTGGCCCCTCGTAAAATAAAAATACAAACACTCGTTTATGTAGTATGTAGACTGGACGAAATTGTTTTCCTAATATGTAATAATCAACATTCTCATCTGTAGTGACAGCACATCACGTCCCCAAACCAACAAAAAAAAGTAAATTGGGGGTTTTTAATCAAATTGGTACATTGCTAATACTAATAAATATGCTTCATGGCATCGTCCTTTGGAGAAACTGGGTTTTTAAATCAATGTCTAAGGAAATCTGCAAGGGTTATTCATAAATTATTTCGCACCTATTAATGTTGTCTATACTATTTTCTTGCCGATTCCAACTTGTAAAAACAACGAAATGTATGAGAATGAAAAATGTTTATATACAACAAGCAAAGGACCAACACGCTCTATGGCGAATAGTGAACTTGTTGAATGAATTTCAATAAATTTTAGACATAAATCTCAGGAAAGACAAACGTAAAATGGGTTTGTAATGTACTAAAATTGCACAGGACTGCAGAAATAACACGCAAATGGAGCGAAAACCTGAATTTTGGGCATGTAAAATCAGGATCCATATTGAGCTTTATGTATGCATAGGAAACATTCTCCATTTCTTCTCAAGTCCATAATATTCTCTATGTATTTACTAGATAGATTTAGATACAGATATTGATTTGATTGGATATATTCGTTATGTCTATTTTATAAATACGTACAACAGTAATTGAATATCAAAAAGTGCAAGAAATTGAAATATGCAACATTTTAAGCATTACGGTTTCTACTGCAAAGTGGAGTTATCCACGTATGTGAATAGATGTATATCAGGCAGCAGGTTTCATAGAGAAGTAAATGAAGAGCAATACGATAAGAGATATACAAAAAACATATCATTTCCATCGCATCCGAGAATGAAGCTTATACGAGGGTGGTTTGATAAGTAACTTGGTTTGCGTGCTAATAGATGGCGCTAATGTCATCTGTATATGTAGTCATAAAGTTTACTTATGATTAAATAATCCATGATCTCGAGTCATTCTGACAGTAATTCGTTGTTTGACAGTAGTTTAAACAGAAGTATTTTGAGTAACAGTGAAAAATTGATAAAATTGGAATTTGTGGTGTGATTCAGTTCTTTTTTCTGGAAGGGAAAACAGCGAAGGAAATTCATGAGAGGATTTTACCCACATTGGGTGATTTATATTCTTCCTGTGAAACTGTTCGACTTTGGGTAGATGAATTTAAGCGTGATAGAACAAGTATTAAAGATGCACAACGTCCTGGAGTCCCGAAATCATCAATAAAGTTCGTAATTTGGTTTTAACCGACAGACGAGTGAAAGTGCGCGAGTTGGCAGAAGCCACAGCCGTCTCAACTGAGCGGGTTCACTTCATGAAAAAACTTTGCGCAATATGGGTGCCGCATATAGTAAAAGCGAATTCGCGTGCGAACATCTGACGTCAATTTGCAAGTGTTTGAGAAGAATCTAGTAGAATTTTTGCATTGTTTTGTGACAATGAACGATACCTGGATATATCACTATATCCCGGAAACGAAACAGCAGTCAAGATATGGCGAACCGGCTCCGAAAAAGGCATAATGCGTTCGACTCGCTGGAAAAGTGATGGCGTCAGTTTTTTGGGACGCAAAAGAGGAATTCTCCCAATTGACTGCCTCGAAAAGGGGAAAACCATTACCGGAGAATACTATACATCACCTTTGGACCGATTAAAGGCGGCAATAGTAAAGAAACGCCCGGGAATGGGCAAAAAATGTGTTGTTTCACCATAATAACGCACCGGTGCGTTCAAGCCGTGTTGCTGAGCAAATTAATTTGATTACGCATTTTTATACTTCGATAGGTATATGATTGAATACGTGCATTCCATTTGTGTAAATTTAAAACAGGAAACAAAAGCGAAACTGCTTCTGTTCAAAGACATTTTTGGAGTCGGTCATATATTTTACGGTGGTGATATAAAAACATTTTGTATTGTATTTTTCGGATTATTGATTGTGTTACAGTTTCGGAGGCTGGACAGCCGAGTTTTCAGAAGACTGCAGGGAGAGCGACCATCGGTAGAAGAATCGGCGAGTAACAGCCCACTTTCGCAAAGGTTATTGTCTTTTCATTTACATAGGTTGAATGAAAATATTCAACAAACCAATTAGAAAACCCAGGACTAACTATCGAAGTTAATTACGGCAACACAGTTTTTGAGATACAAATACATTCATTGTTCGCTTTTCAACATAGTAATAATACAACGTTACACATTCGTGTAACAGTCCACCTTATAAGAATGTTCAAACTTTTTGGCATGTAACTTTCTTGTGTCTCTTCAATGTTCAGCAATAATCAACCAACATGCTTGGACTCCATTTTCCTTACTACTTTTTTTTCATTGCGCTAATGTCCTGATGATATCGTTTTTCGTGTTCATCATTGACATCCGAGATTTGGAAAGAAGAAATCTAAATGCGAATACAGATTATGTATTTTGAGAGATGTGTTTGGGGGTTATGTCGGTGGTTAAATGAAAGATAGATGTTTGTTTGCGCGTTTTGAGGTTTATTACATTATGATGAAAACAAGAAAGACATAGAATGAAATGAATGAATGTAAAAATGAAATGATGTAGAAGGTGCGCGTATATTACGAAATGAAATGATGTGAAGCGGGCTGGCGGTCTCGCTCGGCTCTCGCGAGCCGGCGAGACCACCGTCGTGGAACGCTGAAACTCGAGAGACTCCATAGATAAGAGATATGAGACTCCTAGTGGTGAATTTTGAGCCAGGCTTGTGGCAGCAACCGGCAGCACTGTCGCTAGCGTCGATGCCGACTGAGATGGCGGTGGATTTGAATTCCGGTCGCTACATATGTTACACCCCCATTGACTTGTCTTCAAAGGCTTCTCAACATGTTCAGCATAGTCAGAAGATCGCTCATTTCCTAGAAAATTCTTGCATATGACCTGGAACGCTTTCCAAGCACGAAGCTCTATGACGTTAAGGTTATCCTCAAATTCTTCATCGCTAAAGATCTCTCGAGGGCCAATGAAAATGAACTTTTTAATTTTAGCCTCTTTAATTCTTGGAAACTTGTTCTGACAGTACCTAAAACCATCGCCAGTTCTGTTCATGGCTTTGACAAAGTTTTTCATCTATCATATGTAGAAACATCTCTATCATGTGTATTATAATTTTTGAAAAATAAAACAACATCGTTTAGACCTGCCATATTCAACCTTTTTTTTCTTCCGGCCTTATACATATATTAGCTAAGTTACGCAGGCCACAACATTATACTAATATGACGAAAATGAAAATTCATATAGAAAAAACAGTATTGGTTGAAACCCATTTAATTCAAGATTAGGGCGCCGCCACTTGATAAATCAACAAAAATTTTTTTAAACTAAAAGAGAATGATAATAATACTTATCCTTTATCAGCATACCAGCCAATACCAGCTCAAACATTAACGGCATCGTATTTCCCTAAATGATTTTTTTTCTCATTATATCTGTATACTATACCTCAAAATACAATAATGAAAAAAGTAAAACTTAAAACTAATGTGTATTCAAGCGTTTATTTTAAAATTGGTGTG
Organism: Eubasilissa regina; assembly: GCA_022840565.1. Taxonomy (NCBI): domain Eukaryota; kingdom Metazoa; phylum Arthropoda; class Insecta; order Trichoptera; family Phryganeidae; genus Eubasilissa; species Eubasilissa regina. The sequence continues at coordinate 31,775,155 of JAINEB010000003.1, read as the reverse complement.
ATTTTTGATACTGAGATAATTTTTTCACTATTTTAGACAAATTGAGTTTATAATTGCTACATGCTACCCTCAATGCGTCATCAAGGTGAGAATCGGTAAGTCGATTCCTGTATACGTTTTTCGCATATTTCATTTTGGAATAGGATGATTCACAAAGATACATTGATGCGAACAACGTGAGTAGCAGAAAAGCACATTTTTGTAGTCTGGCTGTCAAGTTGGTTCAACAACTATGTGTCGAACTGATTTGGCGTTTGGTTGCTCGTGGTTGCTTGGAGCTTACTGGAAGGCTGCTTCTGAATTGACTTCTGAGACCAACTGTTGGGCCATCCTCGAAGGATTATCCTGATAGACTCTTCTCCAATTCCGAGACAGGGCCCTTAGAATTCTGAGATTGACTGTGTGCTTTCCCAAATTTCTGTGGCAGACTGTGTGCCCTTGCTAATTCTGCAGCAGACTATGTTGACTGTGGCTGTCTATCCTTTTGAGTTCAATGACTGACTGCGGTCCGAGGCTAACTGTTGGGTTATTTTCGGAGGACCATCTTTACGGTCTTTTCCAAACTTTGAGGCTGACTCGTTCAATTTCTGAAATGCACTGTCTCAATTTCTCAAGCGAACTGTCGTAAACGATGGCATTTGATCCATTTTTAATGCTCGCGGCGAGGACGTTTCTTTACCTACTAGACGGTCCGTCCCTCCCAAGACTGGCGACGTCCCATATGTCCAATTTCCGACTGCGGCGTCACACCTCTACCTCCGGCCTAAATTTAATCTTCGCTACCTGCTTTATAATTAACTTTAAAATTACTTTTTGAAAAAATGAATTAATTATTAAAATAAATAAAACAACGTAATTAATAATTTTTTTCTAAAAGTTCAAAGTTTTTTAAAAATTAATATTACAGTGGACTTTCACGAAGTTAATCACGGAAAATTTGAAATATTATAATTAATCTCTGATCTATCTTCCTTGTCAATTAATTTTCTAATGTACGCTCACTTTATTACGCAACCACTTAAAAACTCCGGTTATATCAATAATGCTAGATATCCTATATTCAATGATTAAACTTATCTCTGTACATTTATTTATTACTTTTTGGTTATTAAAATCTTTTATTTAATTCCATATAGGGGTTCCTTTTTTATTTTTTATTACGCATTCTTGTAGTTCATTATATAACTTTACATATAATCATTTTATCATAATTGGTACATGAATTCCACAATAAAACTCGCACCGTGAATTTCTTATCTGTTACATAATTTTTGTTTTAACCTGTTTTTTAATTATCAATTAGTGTCCGTTTGGACAGAGCCTACTTTAATCCTCAACATTCATTTTTATTTCAATTTCATTTGTTTTAATTTCCCACATATCTCCTACATGGTGACCCGGGCGCGGGTTTTCTTTCGTTTATCTAACAAAAAGATTTCGGACTTTGGGTAATATTTTAGGTTTATTGTCTTGTGCCATTTGTCCTTCTCGAGGGGCAGAAAAACTCAGGAAGCAATTATCTCTCTGAAATTCATTCCTTCTAATCATTATACTCGTCACTTTAAAGGTGACATATTGTTTAGTGCTGGTGGTCGATAACCGTTTTCACTTCGCCCGTAGACGAGATAAATCTTTAGAGATAATATTTTCAAGCAAGTGTCTAATCTATTTGAGTTAGACTATTTATTGTGAAGTCGATGGCGCCTTCGCCTGCTCGGATCACCGCGGTCGGCAGGGCGACACAGCTTTTATGTGTTGGCAAACAATTATCAAATTAATACCATCGAATTTGGAATCGCGATTGGGTACAACAAGTTGAAAGAGGATGTCTTTTAAATAAAATAAAATAAGCTGACATAGAATGAATTTTCAAAAAGAGCGTAATGACGCTTTTGAAGCTCGAAGAATTATCTTAAAAAGCTCGTAGATATTCCGTCCAAATTAGTCAAAGTTTTTCTTGTCTATGGTCCTAGATACAAATCTCCTTTCTAATCATAGATAAGTTTCTAATCTTGCCATCCCTATGTGATTTTCATAGATAAGTGATAATCGCTAAAATAAATCTATGGAACTTTTAAAGAAGACCATATAAATATTTTATTTCGCGGGAAAATTGCAACTGTTACAGAAACAAAAGCCGGCTCGGCCATCTTGTTTAGGCTCGTTTCTCCCGAGTTTTTGTTTACGTAAATTGGTTGGATTTTATTTATGGTTACATCTTACGATCTTATTGACCTTCTCTCCTTTTCCTGCTTCTTCTGTGTCTGCTCCTATTGTGCTGACTTCAGATCCCGGCCTCGATAAAGAGATCATTCCAAAAACGAGATGTCGCGTGATGACAGATGAAAGTTATTGTCCCATTTAGTTAATTTAACGATGGATCCGGATGAAGTTGAATTCCTGGCTGAGAACAAACACGTGAAGATCATTCCCAACTTCAGTTATGACAAGATCTTTCTCATATCTGGTGAACTCGGGCCCTTTGTTGCAGGATTGCCTGTCTCGGTACCTGTATGGCTCGCTATAATGTTTAAGCAGAAACAAAAATGTCGACTCGTCGTTCCAGATTGGATGGATTTGGAAACTCTGAACGACATCAAGGAAGAAGAAAAACGATCGAGGTACATCTTTTTAATTGTATCGCGACACGTCGTACGGCGAAGTAAAGTTGCATGGTTCTAGAGACAGTTAATTTATAATGTTCTTATTTTGATATGAAATTATTGAATATTGTATTGAAGCATAAATGTTTGAAAGACCTAAAAATACGTAAATTATCATAGAAAAAATGATAATTAAGTAGTAGTCGTAAAGTACAAAAACTTCATCATTTTAATGGTCTTTGCTATTAAAAAATCACACAAGGAAACTTTTTTTAGCGCTAAAACCAATGAATAACGTTTGCATAAGTTCAGTAGACATTGAAATTAGAAAGGTCCTCATCAAATGTAAATTTGTATTTCTTCTTTTGTAGTTTGAACTAGTTTTAAAAATAATATGTGCGGCTACCTACATCTGTAAAATAAAAATGATAAAGCTTCCTGTATCAAAAAGAATCCCAAACCCTGTTTTCAGATTTTACATTATTTGACTAGATACTTCAATTATTAGAGGCTGGCCTAAGAATTCTTGCAGAAATCAATTAAAATGAATAGATCTAATTTAACCTCTATTGTTTATACTTGTAGGTAGATTTGAACATTGGATTCTCTAATAAAATGTGCGCAGAAATATCTTGACTTAGTTGCTCGTTTTGTTGGCCGTTATAATCACATTTCAAATTTCGTTCAAATGGTTTCGGTTTTTCATTGTATTAATAAACATATTTGAGGTATGTATTTTGTTTATTAATTAATATTGTATTTTTCTTTTATTTAGGTTTCGCAGTCACAAATGTTAAGCAGACAAGCAATGTGTTAACATTAGAAATTATTATTTTTATTGCAGCAGCTCAAAATAGTTGGACTGTGGGTTTCCCAAACTACTGCCTTAGATTCATTAGCCAGGTGTTCTCAGTCTTCTAGGGTCTCTATTGCTCGCAATTTTGTCTTGATAGATCTGATATTTTTCTGGATATTTCATGATTTGAAACAATATTTTCTATCCACGAATAATACATTCAAGTAAATTTTTTTGATTAAACATATTGAGTAAGAAAATTGATTTATCAAAAAATAAAAACTTGTGGACAATCAAGCAATGAAAAAAAAACATAATTAAATTGATTTAATAATGTTTTTAATGTTCCGTAAAATAAAAAATGCATTATAGTGTAAAATCAACCATAATTTTATATCTATATTTTTATACAATTATAATAAAAATCTTATCGGCGCCGATTATGAAAAATGTTTATAAATTGGTAGTCTTTATTAAATGCACACTAGTAGATATATACTATAAATCTATTTCAGATTCTTTACAAAGATGCCGAATGAGCATTACATGGTGGAGGCTAAGCTGCTCCTATGCATCGCGGCCGAAGACATCCCAAGATCGGATGAGATACGAACAGCGATCAAGGATATTTGGGACATACGTATCGCCAAGCTCAGGACCTCGATGGATGCCCTTATGAAGTCCGGAGGCAGCTATGGTAGGCTGGACCATCTTACACTCATGGAGGTTAACTCTGCTGAACCTCTGTTGCCGCATGCGATGGACCAGCTCTACAGGCTGCGGAAGGTAAACTATTTAATTATCTCCTATTCATATTTATTTGTTTGACAAGACAGTTTATTGTGTTATCTGAAAGTGGTGTATATGTATATAAATTGTAACATAAAATATTGCTATTTTTAATAATTATTGCAAACTTTATATTGTGATTATTCATTTTCATATAAATTATTTATAAGTTTGTTTTTAACCACTTTTCCGAGTTAAATTTAAAACACCAACCATTTTCGGAAAATACCCTTACCTTCATCATGATGTCATAACTAAAACCATATGTCAAAATTGTTTTAATGTTTTTTTAATTCAATTTTTAAAAAAAAATTTGACCTTGATGCGACCGAGCGCTGTGCTGCAAATTATTTACACACCTGGTTGAGCAGCAGCCGTGTTTTTTGAGAATTGAGAAAATCAGGAATACGAAATCTGGCAATTCTGCTGAGTAGAATCTGAGCAGACAATAAAATATTGTGCACGTGTTGCTTTCTCGGGGGTCTAGGGAACATTTTATGCCGGTCCACCCCTGAGAAATGCATTTAATTTTAATTGCATACTGTCGGCGATGAACCTTTTAGGATAATGACATATTGCTGGAAAAGGGATGTTTCCTGCAGCTGCACAAAATTCGCTGACAAAAGACATTGTTCTCAGGGTCCAGGTAATCGGGTACAGAGCCATAAAATGCCCCGTCTGAGGATAATTGCGAGCCCGCCGTGCTTAGAGTCTTAGAGACACGGCTAGAGTCGTGGCCGGGGATGGGGGCATAGGGTCACTATCAGCTTCTGATAGTCACGTAGCACTCAATCACCGTCTATGGGATGGACCGAGGGACTTGTTGAGGACACACTCTGAGGTGTTTAAATGGCACGGAGACGAAATACTCTACTATCATGTTAATTCATAATTTTGCATCAAGTCAGTTGTCTACAGAAAAAAAATCTGAGAAATTCACCGATAAAAAACATGAGATTTATTAATTTTTTCACATTTGTATGTAAAAATCAAAAGAATGTACGTTTTGGAACCTGAATATATGATGTTTCGCTGAGCACCCGCGAATCTTGGGTGCAGGGTAGTGATGAGCTCAAAATCACGAAACGTGAATCATTCATTGATATCTTTGAGTCACACTCGCTATCAGTGATAGAATATTCGTGAGTCATTTTTTAAATTTTATTTATATTTGGTTGTGAACCGTGATTCGGTGCTTGTGCATTTGAAACGAGAATATTCGTGAAGGAATGATGTTATATTTCGTGATCAGCGCTATCTAGTAGATTCTGCCAAAATGTTTTACACATTAGATCTGAAATGCTGAGAATTTGACCTAAAAAATAAACTCACATTTTTATAATCGTTTTCATTCTCTTTGTGAAGATATTAAATTAGATATATGTACATTAATTAATTATGCTAGAATAATATAAGTTTTAATAATATGATATATTTTTATTTATTTCGTGTATTGTGATATGGTGCGGCGCGTGCACATTAGTAATGAAACTGTGATCACAGTCACAGTTTTCAATCACCGATATTATCGAATACCGATCGCAATCACACTGGTGAGTCAAGAGTAGCATTTTTTCTCATCACTGGTGTAGGGAATAAAAAGAATTGACCATCGGTCAAATTTTTTTTGACTGACAATTATATGACAAAATAGTGAGAAATTATATTAATACCGAGTGCACGTTATCTGTGACGTGAAGTTCAATATGATGTTCACAAAAAGTATCTGACATCTAGGATGCATTCTGTGATCTGTTTGTTGATAGAAACATATTTAAAATGGAGCTTAACATGGTTCTCAGGAATACAGGAGAAGAATGGCTTAAATACCTTCTTCGCTTTCAGATGGCCCAGTCATCAATCTCTTCATCTGCAGCAAACTCCTCAATGAGCTTTGGCAACCACAACATGTCCTTCAGTTCACAGTGATGGGCAATCAGTTGCATTCAGGATTTACAGGCCTTGAGGTATTTTTGAACTATGGAACCTGAGTGTGCCCTTTAGACACGGGGCGGAGATAGAGAGCCTTTTTGAGTTTACATGTCGAACAAAAATGTGCCAAAATGAGTGAATAAACTGCATTATATGTGCATAATTTTTATCATTGTTTCCAGGCATTTAATTGTTTAAAAATATTTTTAATAATGAATAATTATATAAAATTGTTACCAAATTTTCTGTATAGAAATACAACATAATTTTAATTTTCATGTGATGGAAATCTCCAAAATTTTTATTTATTATTTTCATAATGTTCATAATTCATAATATAATTATGTCATAAGTATACGGTGACAAATTAATTGAAGAAAATAATTTGTGAAACTAGTAAAATAATATTATTTATAAATAAAATATTCTATGATGTTAACTATTCTGTATTCAGTTAACATCTAGTATACAATATATTAATCAGTTTTCACCGATTTCTGTGTCTATTTCATGCCTGATTGAATACAATTTTTGGTTTTTTGGAATGGCATTCCGAATAATTGTTAATAATTTCATTTTTGGACATTTTAATCAATTTCTCAAATTGTCAAAATTGCACAAATCTTGTTGAAAACTGCTCGGTACTATAAAAGAATTGTTCTGAAGTTTGTAATTCATAATAATATTTTCAATTTAGTTTAAAATGCTTGATATCAAACTCGCCATCAATTGTTTTGTCAACATTTTATATTTTTACCTCGTTCAAATATTACAATGAATCTCTGTGGCAAACAATCTAAAAACCTGCTCAATATCCAATGACTGTTTGTACTGCATCAGTGATTTTATCGTAAAAAAATATTTTAATATAATCCAGCTTTCATTTCTTCTTACAAAGCTCTTCAAAGAAGGTTCGGTTTTCAAACAAATTTCTAACAACGTTCGGATGGTCACTATTTGTCTGTGGACATTCCGTAACACAATCTGTGATAGCTTTTATTATATGCATCAAGCTTACTTAGTTTTATTCAGTTGACATGACGACTGAATGAAATCACTCGGTCGAAGTTAGTCTAAATATACTGTGAGGTGTAATCTTGCAGACTATGCTCCACTGACCAGATCAGTAGTGAATGAGAGTGAGTACGTGAATCAGTATCTACCTACTGGCCATAATGTTGAGGTACACCTTAACCCTTAGGCCGCTTTATAAATACGCATCAAGTGACATCCCTGCGCGGGACTGTTTTCGTAAATTGTATATTCTGTTGTAGGACACTTTTAAAATGACATTTACTGATAGACAAATGTGCCTTGTATCTAATTTATTACTTGAAAATACTTCTCAGTTAATATTGTTAATATAAACAGTCACTTGAGATCCTCAAATCATCAATATAAGGTAAATAAATACTAAACAAAAAATGGTATCAATATTACGTCGCATTCTTTCCTGCTGCCATATTGTAGTGACTCACACATGCGTATTTTTTATATGATATAGACACTTACCCCGTGTGTTGATTTTCAGGCCACTCTGTGGATATCTTAAACACGCACTTACACATTAGTATTCTTTGTTTCTTGTTATTTAATAAAAGATATTGAAATGCAATATACTCAAAAGTTTTGTTTTTCATGGTATGTTCTAAAGCACGGCCACACACACAATGTTACATTACACACTGGGCATTTATACTGGGACATTTTTCTTTTTTTGGAAGCAGCACTGACAGTAAGGGCCAGTTGCGTCATCCCCAGTTACTATAAACTTTACTTTTAAACTTAGTTTATCCGAAAACGCGTTGCGTCATCTCATTTTTGTCGTTTACTTTTAACTATAACTATAAACTGCCGAAAATCTCCGCTTAAATGTAAACTTTACTAATGCACGTGCGCACTGCGCCCGAGCCACTGACAGATGTCACCGAAATCGAGTATTTTTCGATTTTTGACACTGTAGTATCGAAATGTACAATATTATGTCGGATAGCAGTGATATCGCAGACTTTTTTGATGATAAACTAATTATACAGTATATTCTTAACAGGAAAAGTAAAACTCGGACCTCAGCACATTATTTTTTGCGGGAAGAAATGGGTTTTAAAAAAATCTTTTTCCGATAACGGATTGCATCCACTGGATTTGTCATCTTAGGGCACATTTGCATTGTGCGCATTCGCTTGACATCCGTCATTGAAAGCATTATTTTAAATTTTTCGACATCGTATTATTGAAATGAATATTATTATGCCAGATAGCACTGATACCGATTCTTCTGACGATCAAATAATTGTTCAATACATCCTTAACAAGAAGAGCAAATCTTTTAGGCCACAAACCGATCATTTTATATGGGAAGAATTAGATTTTATTGGAAGATTCCGCCTGTCCAAAAGTATGGTTAGGCAACTGGTCTTGCTTATTTCAAACAAACTAATGTCATCTACAAATAAGTAAGTTAAAGTTATCTACTTTATAGGTATATAATAATACTTTTGATAAAGATACAGTAATTTATATATGCCTTACTTTATTGTTTTTTCAGAAATCACGCAGTTAGTCCTGTGAACCAGGTCTTGATAATTTTGCATTTCTATGCCACAGGAACAATGCAAAGATGCACGGGAGATATATCTGGTGTACACAAGAGTACTGTTTCACGGATTGTGAACAAAGTGAGCAGAGCAATAGCCGCTCTCAGATCACAATTCATACGTTTACCTGAATCTACTGAAGAAATTCAGAAATGTCTGAAACAGTTCTACAACATTGCTAAATTTCCGAACACGATTGGTGCAATAGATTGTACTCATGTTGGAATCCTATCTCCAGGAGGAAATAATGCAGAATATTATCGAAATAGGAAGGATTACTTTTCCATTAATGTGCAAGCAGTAGTAGATGCCACAATGAAATTCACAAATATTGTTGCAAGGTGGCCAGGCTCAACACACGACAGTACTATTTTCAGTCACTCAAGATTAAAAGGGCAACTAGATGATGGTATTTTTAATGGGAAGCATCTCGTTGGTGACCGTGGTTATCCACTCAAACCATACTTACTTACTCCACTTACAAATCCAATATCTGAGGCTGAAAAACTGTATAATGAGAGCCAAATCAGGACTAGGAATGTTGTAGAAAGAACATTTGGGGTGTGGAAAAGGCGTTTCCCCGCAATAGGTATGAAACTTAGGCTGAATATTGAAAGAGTGGAAGCAGTCATTATAGCCACAGTGGTGCTGCATAATATATGTCGGTTAAATAATGTTACCGAGCCACCAGACTTTCTAACAATATTAGATGAAATTAACTCTGAACCTGCAGCGCATACACAGGATGGAAATAATATAAGAAGAGCTCTAATAAATGGCTATTTTTCCCAATTATTAAACCAGTCGTAGAATTTCATTTATTTATTCTTAATATAGTGCATACATATGTAAATATATATATATATATATATGTTCTAATATAAATAAGATTAAACTTATCTTGCACATATTGGGCTTAGTTTCATGTTGAACCTAAGAAGTATCTCCGTTCTTATATCACCTGGCATTTCATTAAAGATCTTTATCCATTTCTGAGATTTAGCCTAAATTGTTGTCACATTTTTTTTTGCAATAATATTGGATCTATAATAAAACTATTCTTCCTCTGTAAAAACTCTTTTATTATATTTTTATATATACCTTTTAACATAAATCACATAAATAAAACACAAGTAAAATTAAAGTCAATAATTAAAAACTGTAAAGCTATACGACATCACTTCATGTTATCATTTAAGTAAATAGAAAAACATTTAACATTAATAAAATTAAAGAACAGTTAAAGATGAAAAGCGTTGAAACCACTTGGCTAAAAACAGCGACAGGTAGTCAATAATTAAAAACTGTAAAGCTACACGACATCACTTCATGTTATCATTTAAGTAAATAGAAAAACATTTAACGTTAATAAAATTAACAGTTAAAGATGAAAAGTGTTGAAACCACTTGGTTAAAAATAACAGTAGGTAGTCAATAATTAAAAACTGTTGAGCTATGCGACTTCACTGTATGTTATCATTTTAGTAAATAGAAGAATGGTTAATGTTAATAAAATTAAAGATGAAAAGTGTTGAAACCACTTGGCAGTAAACATTTAAAAACATTTAAAGTAATAAAAAAAATAAAGTAAATAGAGTATACATATTAATAATTTAATTAATTAATATTATGTTCTTCTTTTCTTAATTTTAAATTTAGTTCGGCCAAATCCCTCTCAGCTTCATGTTTGGCTAAAATTACTAGCTGATGTCTTTTTTCTAATGCACACAGTTCTTGCCGATGATTCATTTCTAATGCATGCAGTTCCTGTTGATTGTCTATTTGGCGTTGCTGCATTTCCAATTTAAGAGCAATCAACTGTTCCTGCCCCTCTGCACTCATTTCTGAAGCAATTTTTTTGCTTCTAATGTGATTTAATTTCTCTGCACCCAAAGAAGCAAATATTTTGCGGACCTCATTTGGAGTAGTTCCATTTAATTTGCGTTTTGATTTACCTGCGAAGGAAGAGGTGATATATATTATAAATGATATAATTAAACTAACTAAAAATATTATTAAAATCCAATATTGATATTTTTTTACATTATGTAAGTGTGCATATTTGGAATTTTTATTTTATTATATTGTGAATTATCATTGTACTCACTTTTTAGAGATGATGCCATTGGTTGGCATTTAAACGCAACGCCCAGATATTCAGGCCTGTGCTCAACATCTTCCACCTATGAACATACAAACATTTAATTTATATATATGATCTGCTAATTGTGCATTATAATTATATGTTTTTAACAGGTACTTTGTTAAAGGCAAAACGAGTGATAAAAAAAATCAAATATATTTAACTCCGTACCACACATACTGGCTCAGACATTGCAATGCAGTCGGTGTCAGTCTCTGCTTCTAATGTGAGTGAAGTGGACACCTGTATGGAAGGTTGGGTGTGGTTGCTGCTCCCAGAAGCAATATCTAAAACAAGCATGCACCATCATATAGACAAATATAGTTAAAATGTAGACTTTTTCAAATAACTAACGATATTCTGTTCTCCCGTATATAAAATAATAAGTTAAAGTTTTCTAAATTTCTCACTTTGCAAGGCATTGCAGAGTACTTACAATTAGAATCTGCGTCATCATCAAATTCCCAAACCCGCCCTTCCATTGATATTTGCATTACACCTCGCATCCATTCCGTTGTTTCATCCACCTTTGCAGGTGGAGGTCCTCCACCAGTTCTACGAACTTCTTGAATGAAACGGGATGATTTCTAAAAGCATATTATGTTTACAAAGTACCCACAAACACTAAATGGAAACACATCTATTTCTCATTAATCTTTACAAACCTTTCTAGCGCATTTCTTCATGTTTTCGAACTTATTTCGAAGCTGTTTCATACTTCTCGGTTTATTTTCTGGGCATGACGCGTTAAAATCGCTGCATAATGCGATCCACGAATCTTCCCTTTTCTTCACGTGGACCGCATTTGTTTTTTTGTTCAGTAAAATATCTTTTCTCCACGAGGGATTTCAAGAGACTTACCTCTTGTGGAGAAAAATTTGTCTTGGGTTCTCTGAATAAATATTTAAAATCGTGTTTATTAATACATAATTTACAACATAAACTCTCAGAAATAGTTAAAATACAAGAATACTTACTTTAAATCCACATTCATCGTTTCAAACGTCGAATTGTTAGTATCAGGAACGTAAACACAACAAATCCAACATCAAACCGTCAAGTGCCGTCAAGCGATTCAAAAAGCGAAAGCGTCCTGTACGTGTTGCCATAAGCAAAATTACCCGCACGTGCATTTGTCTATGAAAATGAGATTTTTTAGAGCCTATGTAATTGCTACACTGGATAACTATAAACTTTGTTGACGCAACTCGATTTCTGTCAAATTATTTGAATCTCGTTTAAAAGTAAACGGGTTTGAATTTAAACGCGTTTGAATCTCAGTTATAGTTACCGAGGATGACGCAACTCAGCCTAAGTCATAATGGTATATCGTGTGAAGAGTGAGAATGAGGCGCAAATCGGGGTGTTATGTGAAATATTTCTAATAATTGTCTTATTACTGCTAATTGATAATCTGCTAAATTAACATTTTTATTAGTTACCATTTTATAAGCAATATGTGCATATGTAAGGCCACTTTTTTATACCATTTAATTGTTTTTCGCAAGCAACTTAAACTGCTCAACATCATGTCCACTTTATCTACTGAACCCATACATTTATTGTAGTCAATGACGCACTTAGGTTTTAAAATTGGCTGTCGCGTTTTCCAATGTATCTTTCCGGTCATTTCCAAAGAGTCATCGTGTAAGGTCGTTAAAATGTGAACTTCTCTTTTATCGGACCACTTGAGTGCTGTGCCTTTATGTCTTGCTTGCACCGTACCACACACATTTGTTTTATTTTTGTGGAGAAATTCATAGAGGATTGGACTGGTGTACCAGTTATCAGTATACAGGTTATGTCCTTTGCCAAATTAATCTTGAAGTTGTGTCTTTACTACCGCCCCCGAGATCCCGAGACGTTTAGCGTCAGTTGTCGTTGTAGTTTCTTTACCACAATAAATAATAAAGTCTAAAACAAAACCTGTCTTGACATCGCACAAAACAAACATTTTAATTCCAAAGCGGTGACGTTTGGAAGGTATGTATTGTTTAAAAATTAAAATAAAACAATTATGCTTTCGTCTATGCATACATTTTCAAAAGGCATCAAAGTTTTATTAAATAATTTACGGGTATGGTCAATTAAAATGTTGAGTCTGTGAAGTTTGTCACCTTGTGCGTCAATGTCTGAGAAGTGTAACATACGAAGCAAAATTTCATAACGATCTCTGGCCATGATTTTGCCGAAAATAGCAATGGGTCGGTGGACCAGTGTTCCTCGATAATTCAATGTCGGTTTCTGGTCATTAACGTTAAAGTCGCAAAACACACATACATTTCTTTGATGGATGTGTCTACCCATCTACGAAGTCTGGATTTTTGAGACGGTTCCTGTTTGGAAATAGTAGCTAAGTAATGTTTATTAGTTTCCTCTACTATTTTTGTCATTATTTCTTTGTTCAAGAAATATATGAAGAAATCAATTTCTAGTGAATTTTCAGAAAATGAAATAGATGGGTCGAAACCAGACACAAACTCATCGAATTCATAAACTATTGGAATAAATTAACCCGAGGTCCCCCTCCAGTTCATCACCACTCGGTTTGCACTTCACAGAATTGTCTTGTACCACACTTTTTATTGTTTTTTCGATTAGCCCGCAAACTTTTATTCTTATTCTAATACATGAGTCACATGGTCACACTAGCTGCCGCTACAGCGACCTGTATCATCGGAAAGTATGGGCCTCCCTCGGCCACCACGTGACACAGAGTGGTTTGTTGATTCCTGCACATTGGAATCTCACTAGAATTTAGCTTGTTTAATTTATTTTTCAATATGCAATGTGGTTGTGGTGCCAGCGGTTTGGTGGCTCGTTCTGGCTGCTGGTTGAGTCTTCCAAACAGCAGTTCTCTCGGGAAGTCCATCGCCAAAACCTTCATCTTCAGGGTCTCGTAGGTGTATACTCCAAACACCAGACCGGCCTTCAGGTTATCCCGGTACCTCGGCTTCATCAGCGCTATCAGATCAGGGTAGGCCCCATCCAAAGACGTTTCGCCGTGCAGCCTCTCGTGGACTTACCATTTCCGCTGCAGGAAGCTCTCCACTCTCTTCACTGTGCTAACAGTCTCCGTACAGGCTAACCAGCAGCTCTCAGCCGCAGCGCTCCCTTCTCGACTTGTGTAATCGTTGCGCACCCCACTGGCCCCACTGGCCCCACGGCCAGTGGGGTGCGCATCGATAAATGACTTGGGATTCTTCTCCGCCAAGCCGCTGAAATAGTCCTCCAGGATCTTGGGGATGCGCGAGGATCTGTACGCTGCCTCCATTTCCGCGATACGCTCCCCCCGGCGTTTGGCTTATTGTGCCACGTCTATGCTATCCGTTGGCGTGTCATAACCCTTTGCTTCATGATTATTTATTCTTCAATTTACGTTTTTCGATGGTATTCTATACCATATACACACAAAATTAACAATAGTAATAAAAACACCATGATTTATCTCCCTATTATTTAAGATGATTTCGACACCATTCCCGACCTATTTAAATGTTCATAAATAGCAGCAAATTCCAACATGTAGGGTACTAAAATCTAATGTTTTCACTTTTGCATTCATTTAAGATATTTACAATTTCTTTTTTAAAAATTTATATTAGCAAAATTATCGTTACCGCGATTATAAGATTACCAAAACTCTAGTATATGTATACTTAACGTAAATGCGACAATTAGACTTAACGTACATTTGACATATTCTAAAATTTCGCTTGGTCTATTTTACGCTTTTGTTTTTACCTGAGATACTCGTCATACTATTTCCCAAATATTTATGAATGGTGGCTGTCTGAAAAGCCTCTGACTTGACAAAGTTCATTGACCCATATCTACTGATATAGTGACCCATTTAACTCGTCATAAATTCCCAGCGGTAATGAGGTACTCAGCTCTTTGACCGTAATTATTAGTGCTTAAGGTTTTCGTTGTTAGGCGAATCTGTTTTTACCCATACCCGGCTTAAAAAAAGGTTTTATGATAGTGTTGTTCCTGGACAAGGGAACGGTCCCTTTCACGATTTGTAATACTGGTTAGATACGCGTTTAAAATTACCGCGACACCAATTACCATTGGGGCATATCAAATCAAACGCTAAATTGCAATAAAAATTACATATAATTAATTTTACACAAAAATAATAACAGAACTAACAATCAATTCTCACGTTGATAAAAATGCACCAACTAAAATAACATGTTTGGTGAAAAAATTTTTTATAGAAAATAAACATGTCCTTAGACTTGTCTGGTGGATCATCCAGCATCGGCCCATGTAATCAGCCTAGCCTTTTCTCTTCGTCAGATCGACCATTATAATCAGTCTTCCATAAGTAAAAAAACTGCGTGCATAAGTCAAATACAACATCCTAGTTGAACCTCCATCACTTCGGCATGTCTCCCCAGGTTGATAAAAGTAGGAAAGTTAAAATAAGGAACATGAAAAGAAGTAATAAAGAAAGAAGGGAAGTCTAACATATTTCCCTTCAAATATTTAAGCTTCTCCATCATATCGCAACGCTCGCCGGCGAAGGCCATTGCCTCAAGCAATGCCTTTTTATTAGAGGTCTTCATCGTACAATTATTTTTATCAAATCCCATTCCGCAAATCCAAAACTAACTGATGGATAATACGAGATGAGCCCCAAATCTATGGACTTGAACATAATCAACAACATAACTAAAATAGTAGTAAGCATTGCTTACACTAATCTGAGAACAGTAGTATCATTTTGTTTTGAAGCTGAAATTTAATATATCAGATAGAGTCCCGGGTACAATGACCCCTCGCTCCTTCATCTATTGTAGCAACCGGTGCAGTGTAGAGAGGTGGTGTTACAACAAAGGGGGGAAGAGAGAGAAGTTACTGCCAGTTTGTGGCAGGGATCTGTTTACTATGGGGCAGGATTTTAGTAGTCTAGTAGGACTATTTTTGGTCATCTAAATCTTAATCGGGAAGAAGTTAGATCATACGTTGAGAGGATATTTATAGTGGGGTCCGGATGGTTTCGGAGCCCGGCATAAAAAATGTTTGACTGGATGTTTTATGTGATCTCTTATTGAATAAGTCGGCCAGGACTAATTTTGAAAATGTTGAGTCTTTTTTATGAGGTGTTTGGGGACGTGACCTCATATGGGGACTGCATAGGTGAGAGTAGGCCTGAGAATGGCCTTGTATATAGCCCTTTCTGAAGAACGCCTCTTTCTAGTTTTAAACTGAATCTCGCCCCACTCTGTGACTGTTTATAGCTATTCTTATAGTAAAACACATCACTCCCCTTTTCAAATTTTAATTCTTAAACTTGTGACAATTTAAAAATATTCCTGTCAATGTCTTTTGATATGTAAGTTGCCATTTCATCACGCAACGCCTTGATGTGTGTTTCGTACAGGAAACGAGAACTGTAGAAAAAGGCGTGGGTATCTCGGGCTGAGAAAGCTGCAGCGGCATGCAGGGGTCCAGGGAGGTCCAAATCAGGGTAACAGCCAACATCCGGTGTTAGGCGCCTCCGCGGTCAGCTCTGTCAGGCGGAGAAATCGTGCACTGTGACGTCCTTTGTCATCCCTCGGCGTTAGCCTATTCAGTACATTTTGTAGCAGGTGGGGGAATATACCGGGACTAACTGTCGGGAATATACCGGGCCAATAATAATGTCATAATTTTTTAAAAATTAAAGATTCTCAAGTAGGCAGAATTGATATTGTGATTTATATTTATGAGCCTAGCTCTATCTTCAGAAGCCACTACCAGTTTCCACGAGAAATCTTTAGCAAAATTGCACCCTTCAAATATACTTAAATACCATCCTTCCCTTATATTTGAAGACCCTGTCAACGCCACGGTCTGAACTCTAAATAGCATGTCAGCCACTGTTCTGTTTGCCACTACAATGCACCACCGAAAATGAATCTCCATCTTGCTAATCAACCAGACGGATTTTCTAGAGATGATATATTCCTTGTAACTGGTTTTTTCCTTATTTGTAGTATCAGCATTTTAGTTTAAACAATTACCTTTTTCGATTATATTTTGTAATAATTTATACCCCTGAATGTGGCAGTACTGGCACCAGAGCCCACGGTCTGCGTCCATGGCTCTCTATTTTCATCTTTGTGGCTTCGTTTTCCTCTATTTGACAGTATCCTCCTACACTGTGTCCTTTACCCTGAGCCACCATAAAGCTGCATCCAGCCAGAGAAGTCCATTTAGTGCGTCCTGATCTTCTATACCTTTTACCATTTTGTAGATGGTGGCTGCCAATATGAATGCTTCGACCTGACTTCGGTCTCGAGTTCCATCAAAGTGGGAAGGATTCCCCCTTTAGTATGTGCAATTGCACTGAAGAGTTCATGCAACTGTTCCATGGATGGTAATGGATTTTTCGCCAGAGTTCTTTCGAGTCCAGCATGGTGGGTACAAATAACTGAACCAAATCATTAGTCCACATTAATTCTTCAAGCTAGATCCTAGGTTGTTCAAGCTCCTCTCATTCCGTACTATGTAGGTACCCCCGCTTCCAAGCGGCGGGTTGTACCTTCTTCTAGATGTATTCCAACTTCAAGTTCCTCTATAGGTATCCGGGCAGATCCCCTGCGAGTTGGTTTGGGCGTAACCCCTGGCAGATCCTCCGCGAGTTACTTCTTGTCGCTACTATATAGGTTCTGCTGTGAACGTAACCTGTAAAGGTTAGGCTGTTGTCTCTTTACTGGCTAGTACCTCCAGGGTCCTCTGTGAACTGATCATGCAGATCTCTTGATGGTTACTATTTTACGTTCCAGTTAGCAACTGAGCACTGATGGTACTTCTGATTATCTGAAGACATCTGAACACCTGACTACACATATACTTGACTTCAATTGCCTATAGCATATAAAGGTAGTTGGTAACATTACATATATGTTTTACAAAACGTTAGTGTTGTCATGTTTTGACTTTTTTTTTTGCCAATTCCTTAGAGTCTACGATACTCTTGAGTGCTCTACATGCTAATCAACTGCTACAAGTACATCAGCGCTGATCGCTTTGACACTTTTACTAACTATCTTATTGTAATAAACATCATTTGTGTTTCATGAATTGAACATGAATTAATTGAATGAATTGTTTTATGAATTATACATGAATTGTAATAGTAAAAAATTCCGATAAAAACCTTCTAAACAATTGACTGGAAGTTTTGACACGACACTTTCTGTGCAGTGCCGTCTTATTCTAACACCATACTTATAAGATAACTAAAATAAATTACTACTATTTTTATTGTTACTAAGTCATTTATTGGAGAGTTCAGTCGACGCAGTCCGCTTCTGTGTGCATCTCAGTCCGGAGGATCAAGCCCGTTATTTTGCTTCAGGAAGTAATGCCTGGGCAGTCTATGTTTGAATCAGTCTATCTGAAAAGCATGAGACTGATATTGTACTCTTTAGAGCCGAGATTTCGGATGAAAGGATTATCTTGAGAAGAATGAGTGCAATATTTGTGGAAGTTTGCCGATAATTTCTCAAAGCATTATGTTCACCTTGTGGTGGTGTAGTCGAGATAAATTTGTTTTGAGTGAGGCATTGTATATGATTAATAGTGATAATATGATTAATCTATTTTGTATAACTTGGAGTCGCATATATTTTGTTTTGTGTATGCTGCTGAAGACAGGTGTGTGCGCTGCTTAGGTGATAGTAGGCAAAACTATACTGTGATATAAAATTGATTTGTTGTGAGCGGAGGTCAGTTGGCTGTTGCGAGATGCCGCTGTAGGTGGCTCGCTCTCATCTCGGATCTTACTGAGGGTCGAGTAGCAGTTCAGGGTCGTAGGCAGAGAAGCGGGGTTTGGGCGTATCTACTTTGCCATGTGCATGTTTTGACTTGAATTCTGGGAGTCCTTAAAGACGTTATGACGCTGTCTTTTGTAGAGCAGCCGCGAACGCTAGTGGTGCCATCAATGATGGCGCCACTAGCGTTCGCTGCTATAGATGACATTGTGTTATGTTGTATTCGGAGACGCCATCTATGAAATCCAACTAATATGAAAATGAACATGTTTTAAATGAGTATAAAGGTTCTATCTAAAAAAGTCAAATCTAGTGTATAAATGAATAATAAAAACCCACATTTTCGTAAAAAGACACAAAAATGTTGATAGTAAGGCTA
The DNA here is from genome assembly GCA_022840565.1 of Eubasilissa regina. NCBI lineage: Eukaryota > Metazoa > Arthropoda > Insecta > Trichoptera > Phryganeidae > Eubasilissa > Eubasilissa regina. The sequence continues at coordinate 31,756,147 of JAINEB010000003.1, read as the reverse complement.
ATGTTGAAAAAGTCAGTTTCTGTTAACTTCTCATTATGGTATTGGCATGAAAAGTGAATAAATGTGTTTCATGTGTAAGATGTTCTACTTCTAGGAATATGGAAGAGTATGGACTGCCGGGTCGATCTAGATGGTATATGGAAGGATATTAGTTCTAATTGACTGGGACGGTAAAGCTGCAGTGGGCTGGTGATAGCTCATAAGCAGCGCGGATAGTAGGCGGCAATCAGTTGCATGTCACTTTCCATACTGTGTATAAGGACGTATGTAAGGACTGAACCAGTTCCGTTCTGAAAATCTTTGCTCAGTTGTATGGTGGGTTTAGCGGGGACCATCAACACGGCTCCATATCAAACATAAGCTATTTTATTCTTATATATAGTACTTGGCCATATTATTATACAAACAGACGAAAATATAGTTTAAATAATGTAACAGTCTTAACTACCTTAAAGATTGTTTAATTATATAAAATAATGTCCTTTTGATGTCTTTGAGTGGAGCGAAATAAGCCACCTCAAGGGGCTATGTGGTGTATGGGGACCTCGGTGGTATAAAAACAAATTTTATATTATGTCTCACATAGACTTGACAAATTGTCACAAATTACAACTTTGTTTCCTGAGATTGTATCTGTCCATGGCAGATAATTGTTTTAAGTAATCTTGGAAGGTTGCCGAATGAAACCAGCCAGATTTTGTATGATTATACGAGGGCTGTCTGAAAAGTTTCCGACTTAACAAAGAAACAAGACATTTTTTCTTCAAATTGATTTTTATTTTTCTACATAGTCTTCTTGTAAATCTATACACTTCTCCCAGCGATGCTCCCATCCCTTTAACCCGTCCAAATAGTACTTGGAGTCTTTCTCTGCAAAATAGTTATTTACAAAGGTGACGACCTCCTCATTTGACGAAAATCTGTCCTCCGAGCGCAACTTTTAGCTCAGGGAACAAAAAAAGTCACTTGGGGTTAGATTTGGTGAGTAAGAAGGCTGGTCAAGCAGTTCAAACCGTAATTTGTAGATTTTCGCCTGGGCAACCACTGAGATGTGAGATGGCGCATTGTCTTGGTGAAACAAATTTTTTTTTCTTCTTCAAATGTGGCCGTTTTCCGCAATTTCTGCCTTCAGCCTGTCAAGTAATGATGCTCGTGTAATGGTTTTTCCGTTTTCAAGATAATTGATTAAGACAACTCCATGGCTATCTCAGAAAACAGTCACCATCAATTTCCCAGCCGAAGGAACAGCCTTTGCATTTTTTGAAGCCAATTCTCCCGTCGCAGTCCACTGTTTGACTGTTTTTTTTTTTTGTTTCTGGAGTATAATAGTGTATCCATGTTTCATCTACAGTAATTCATCGACGCCAAAATTCTTGATTTATTGCGCCTAAACTGCACCAATAGAGCGTTGGAAATGTTCATTTGAACACGTTTTTGGTCCGGAGAAAGCAAACGCGGGCACCCAACGTGCGGCCAGCTTTCTCGTGCCTAAATCTTGATTCAACATTTATTTATTATTATACACGCCCTATTCAAGCATTAACAGAATTTGTAAAATAACAGAAAATTACAACAGAAGTGCAATACACATAGAAAAAAATTCGTAGTATCTGCATGTTTTTACATAACCAAAATTTAAAATAAATATAAAATGTGTAGTAGCAATTTATCCGTCACCATTGAGTTGAGACACAAAAAATTGTAATAGTGTAGTCCTATAAAGAATTAAATTAACAGCAAAAATGTCGACTACCTCCGCATATTCATTCCCCAAAATATGCATTCTGGGAACTGCAGAGTTAGCTAGTACATGAGTTCTGGCATTACCACTAATAAAACAATGAATTATGTCTCGATACTTACCTTAATAGTGTGTGAAAGTCAAGCAGACCAACAATTTGGGAGCAGTCTATCATATCATTGATGATCCTGTATAGAAATAGAAGGTCAGTCATCGTACGTTTCACTGATAAGTTTAACAATTTCAGACGGCTAAGGAGATAATCATAATTGATATCCCCAGAGTGTATATTTAATTTAAAATTAATATGGGAGTTTTACCTACCATTAAAACTCTTATTATGTTGTCTTCCTTATCCAGAATATATAATAATAATCCTTTCAGCCGCGTCTTCACTGTGCGTAGGTACTTTTCCCTCCCTTTTTATCCCAAGTAGGGGGTTTTGGAGGTTTGTTAGTCGTATTTGCAATCCCTTTCATTACATGTTTGACTCCCACCCCAGGTAATGAAGCAGGGTTAAAGTGTCCCTTATCGGGATTTCCAATATTTCTCTGTAGTGATGTGCCAAGAGAAAATTGTCCAGATAAGCCACGATTTGGACACCCTTTTTCCTCATGATTCCTGCAATCCAATTGGAGATGGTAGCAAATGCTTGCGGTGCACTGGCAAGGCCGAATGGCAGGCAAGTCATTTGAAGGGATTGGCCCTTGTAAAACAAGCGAAGGCACTTTTGATGGGATGCTTTTGCAGGCACGTGAAAGTACGCTTGGAACAGATTGATTTTTGTCATCTAATCGTTTGGCTGTAAAAAGGGTGGAATTCTGTGATGTGATATGAAAAGCGTTTCGTAATGACGTGGGTATGAGGCCTTTTAAGTTGAAAATGTGGCGGTCTGATCCGTCGCCCTTCTTTACCAGGAACATCCGAGAGTGGAAGTCTGAAGATTGGTTTACTAGTTCCAGAATCCCCTGGGCAAGCATTCCTGCAATTTAGCAGGTCCGAGGAGACGGGAGTTTTGAACTTGCGACTGCATCCTCTGTGACAGTCTGACTAACGGAGGCTTGGATATGAATGGGATTCAGTATCCTGAAATCATCTTCAGAATGACGCTGGGTGCATGGAGCTCGCCTCGTGCTTGTTTCTTAGCACCTGTAAGAAACGCTTATGACGGGACTCAATCACTTTCGCTCTCTTTCCACAAACTATCTGCAGGAGGTCGTCAGAGCAGCGATTAAAGTCGCTCTGCCCCCCAAAGATTTCCTCAATCTTACCAATTAGGCTATCTGGAGTGAGCTCCTCCGACTTGCCGAAGGCCCAGTTGATGAGCACCTGGAGACTACTCTGAAGTACCTCCCGTTCCTTGAGTGCCGCGTGTGCGACGGCCGCAAGCACTCTTTCGGTTGATGCCAACAGTAGTGACGACTCATTAACCGCCGTTAGTTTGCTATTTTATTCCAAATTCCTGAAGATGGGTTCCGCGATGTAATTTTTCAGAACTTTGGCTTAGCGAACGTCCAACCATTCTGCCGAATTAAACCGCTGCAAATGGATTCGAGCATATATGCCAATTCCGTTGCAGCAGCTGGGATCTGAAAAACTGCCCTCTCCTGACTAATGGAAGGCACTTCTATTGCTTCTCTACTGGTATTTTGGGAGAAGCCAGAATAATCGGAATCGCGGTTCACCATTTCGCATTACAATTTCTCTCAAATCAGCTATTTTCCGCAATAGCTTTCGTATATCGCGGGAAGACTGCCTATCATCTTGCGAAGACGAGTCACTAGAGTACGACCTGCGCGATCTTTTCCCTCTAGTCCGCTTTGATCGACGGCGTGGTCCGGTTTCATCTGTCTCGAGCCGATTCTTGGGTTTCAAGCCTATTCATTTTAAGTCTAATTTTGTTAATGGACATCCAAAATAATTTATTTTGGCTTCTTCTACATCTGTTAATCGTCTTGTACATCCGATAGACCTAGAATGGCATTTTTCCATCTTGTTCAAAATTGTGTACGCCTAGGTAAGCCAAATTGAGTTCATCATCCTTGGAAGATATTGTTTTTTTGGCGATCAACTCTAGCATTTTTGGTGAGTAATTTTTATACATTTGTGAACCCAGCTTTCTTCTACTCTTTCTTGCCCGGATGCGAGGTTTATTTTTACTGGCATTTTGTATTCTGAGCAAGAATAATAAAGATGAATTAATGAAAAAATCTGAACAGATTCATTCATATGTCTAGTACATGTTAATAACAACCACGATCCTGTGATGTTTTTACTAATATAAGTTGAAAAAACACCATTAGGTGTTCTGCTCAATAAAAAAAAGTATTAAATCAAGTTACGGGTGATTGGTAACCCTGCGACATGTTTTGTAGTGAGCAAAGTTGACAGCTAGCAGACTGAATATATACAGTGTGAGCTGCCGTCCTACGATGGCACCTCCACTGGCTGGGTTCAGAGCAGAACATGAGATTAGTGGCACATTCCATAATAGATTACTTACCTCTCCGACCACCTTAAAATAGTAGGGAGTAGTTTAACTTAATATAATCGCGTAAGTTTTAAATGACTGTTGTCAATGAATGGCCCTCCATTCTTGCGTGTTCGTTCAGCCATTTCGGAGTTTAGACTGAAATTTTTTATATCTTATGCTCTTCCAATCTTTTCCTTATTCTTCTTCTGCTCTGTCCAATATAAAATACGTCACAATCTTTGCAATTGTGCTTGTAGACTCCTCTTTTTCTTGGGGTATTTTTTGATTTATTATTCAAGATATAGTTTTTAATGTTGTTTTTTTGTATAGAGGGCAGGGATAAATTTTTTTAACTTTACAGGAATTTAATAAATCTATTTTAAGTTTTCCTGCATACATTATTCTTCTCCATGGCTTTCTTTCGTTGTTGTCCTTTGGTATTTTATGATATAAGTACGTATGTGTATATTGATTTTTTATTATTGATTTAGCTGTTGCTTTTTTTTTTTTTTTGCTATGTTCATAATTATTTCTTTTTCTTTGGTGAAATTTTCTACTGTTAGTGGAATTGACAAAAGTCTATGAACCATCGAGTTAAACGCAGCCATTTTGTGTGAAGTCCCAAAAACGTTCTAATGTTAAAATACAATAAAATATAGTAGAATAAAACAATATTTTAACTCAATTTACAAAATAATCATAGAATTTCACAAAGTTTCACCAAAAACCTTTGAACAGTTAAAAAGTACAGTTTAAAAAGACAGAGTACTGTCCCACAAAATACATCTATAATAGGGTTGGAGACAAAAATGTATACGTAACTAGATTAACACAAATGACAAAATACTTTAAATTTTGTTTTCTACCCACATCCACCACTGTGTTATTTTCTATTTGAATTTTTTAATCACTTTTAACCCTTTGAGATATTGTGGCAATTTATTATAGATTCGCGGTGCGCAAAATAAGAAAGATCGTTGCCCAAATTTTGTGTTTATTTTTGGCACTAAAAATTTTCCGAAGGTTTTGCAGTTTCCTCAAGTCTTCAGAAGTTATCATAGACATAAAACACTTTTCAACTCATATTAGATATATGAAAAAATAATATCACTAATATAATATCCAATGTGACCACTGTACTCTAGCAAGTACACTTGAGTTGATAACTAATTAAATAATTAATGGTTGGTCAATTTTTTATCGTATACAATAAATCGTACCCTTTAGATACAATAACAGCAGTGCCAAAGTTATTTCATAGCGATAATAAAAATATATAAACAATGTTGTAAGCCAATCGAGCCAAACAATTGAGTAGCTAGTTGGTGTAGTGGTCAAGACGTCGGCCTAGTGATCTAGTGGTCGGGGGTTCGCACCTCGTTCCAGGACACCAGCAAGTTAGTCCTATTTTCATAGCACAAGCATTTAGCTTAGTTTGAAAATAGTAAGAATATTGATGTGACATGTATTCCGTGTACGCATCTCTATTTTTTTTTAAAAAAAAAAAAAGAAAAATTCATTATCGATATTTTAAGCTGTACTTTCAAAGTGGACGTAAAAAAGAACTAAAACTTGGATGTTGACTTTTTAAAGTTTTTTTTTTTTAATAAAATACACTCTTGAATAATAAAATAAAAATATGTTTAAAGATTATATTGTAACTCTGTACCCAATTGAGTACAGAGTTAACAAATGGGTTTTAATCAAAAAACTTAAATGAACAGCTTATGAAACTTAAGAAAATTGTTGTGAAAATGTTAAAAAATATCAGTATGGTAATACTCATGTCAATGGTCAAATTTTACTTGATCCATAAAAATTTGAGATAAAGAAAAAAATGTGCACTTTTTTTACACAATTTTTGAACAATAGACAGCCTTCTAAAATACGTACTGTCTGTAGAAATTACGGTGATTAACCTAACTATAAAAGAAGTTAACAAATCATTAAAATTTGCTTTTTGTAACATTATCAACAGGAAAATCATATTATTAGAAATCATATATATTTTGTGTCATATTCAGACAAATTTCAATGCTGCATTATTCTGGTTCTTACCGATGTTGTTACAATATTTTGTATGCTTTTTTTATATTATATAAGTAGAGTACGGCCAATGTAAGTTTGCGCATGAGATTTCGGCCACGCGCATCTATACGAAGATATTCGTAAAACTTTGGAAAAAGGGCGCACATGCCGAATAATTACGGTAGGTAAACCAAAAAGCGATCTTCTACATTTAATTAACTTTTAAATTTGGGCATTATTAAAAGATACACAAAATAAAAAGTAAGTTTCCATTAACAACTTTCTGTTGTCTTCGGTTTTCAGCCAACGGAATCCCATTTTACATTTAATTTTCCTGAAGAGATTCTTGACCTCCTGTATAATTATAGTTAATGTTTTCTTATATTTTTTTAAAGTAGGCGTTTGTTTATACAATATATGGAAATCATAAATAGTTAGCCGAAGATAATCTTTGTTCAAATTATCTATGTTTGTCATCGGGAATTTTTTTTTTTTTTTTTTCCAGGTGTAGAAAATGAAGGGATTGCTTCAGAAATTGTGTTCCATTGTCCATTTTTCCTTTAAAATTGTTTGCAATAAGCGTATTGATATTCTAGTAGCTTCTGTAACTCGTCTTTGAAATTTTTTCAAATCACCAACCCTATTGGCAGCTTTGAACTTGTATATGTTGAATAATAGTTCACGCGTTTGCCCTCGTAGTGCTCGTCTGCATCCCAAAGAAGATGATAAAGACATTATGTAAATATTAAAAATTCCGTAACTCTCGATTAGGTTTAGTGTACCTGCACTAAAAGTCGATTGGAAACGTCCAGAGCACAAACTGCTTGAAGGACAAGGGATAACTAATCAAAATGAGAGCTGATTGGTGACACTGGATTAAGCCACACCCCTTCCTCAAATGCATTTCTGTGTAGATTTTTTAAAGCGCAAACTTAGACTGGCCGTACTCTATCATATGCCTTATATAAATTTTAAATCAGGGCTGTCTAACTTTAGGCAATCCGAAAGCTGCATTACAGAAAAATTGTAATGATCGAGCAGGCAGGCCTGAGTGCACAAAATCGTGACATTCGGCCCGTGGACTGTACCTTTGGACAACCCTGATTTAAATTTATAAGTAATATTACGCTGTTATTATTTTTATTGTCTGTAAATACCTGTCAAAATAAAAATGCATATTTTCGTGATATTTGAATACTTTGCGGGCTATGTAAGTTCATTAGAGATTCAAAATGTAATAATGTTTTTTGTACTCTACATAATGTTTTAACATGTATGTCAAACCCACATTGTTGATTCAAATTTTTCACATTTGTAAATATTAAATGTGTTGTTACGTTTGATTTTTTAAATAAATAAAAAATAAATAAATCCTCTTTTTACTTTCTACAGTGTGATACAATCACAATAATTCATGTGGAATTACAAAATGAGGAGTTAGGCTAACTTAACCTGACTTTAGATTCTAAAACCAGGGTCACATTCCTCATCAATGAGAGGACAGCAGGAGAAGAAGAACCACAAAAACTGTTTCCCCTCCTTTTGAGTTATAATTTTTTATATGAAATCATTAATCGGTCAATTTTGTTAAAAAAAAATTAAATAGAGATGCGTACGTATTGCATCAATATTTTTAGTATTTTCATACTAAGCTTACACTTCATATTTATTAACTTACTGTTCCTGAGATGAAACTCGAACCTCGACCACTGGCTCACCAGGCGAGTGTCTTTAACACTTTAACCTTATTAAATATTAATCCACTTGTGATGACAGTTCACAATATTTTTTGTCCTAAACAATTTGTTCTTTGAATTTTGTGATTTCAACCCCGCTGACTTTAATTATGAATATTCACGATTGGCTTCTGGAAGTGGCTGAGAGGGATGAAGCAGCTGCCATACTAGACTGCTTCAGGCATCTTAGCCCAGCAGCGTTATCAGCAAGGCTAACCTAATCTTTGAATTATTTTCAATAATTTTATTTTATTTAGATAAGATACATTTTTAAAATATGTTTATTATCCTACCTACATCATAGAATACAATTACCTATGTAAGTATCAAATACATGCGAAATACAAGAATGATTAAAAATGATATTTTTTACTCACAATATTTTACGTAGGAGGGGTCGATATGTAGAATGTTAAAATGCATCTAATTAATTTTTTGCTAAAATATCAATTGGTTCACTTTACCTCTCATATACTCAGTTATAAGATGGACTACTGTATGGTTCAGTATTGTGAGGTGGAACATTCACAATTGTCATGATCCTCTGCAGTGAGAGAATAGTTATGACGAAGAATAAATTAAGCAAAATGCAAATTATTTTATTACAACAGAATTTACAAATAATAAGAAACATTTGAATATCATTACATGTCACTGTCTTCTGTATAATCGAATTCAGAACTTAAAACTCCCCTCGTCCTCTGCACCATCAAGGCGTTGGTGATGCAGCATCTTTTAAAATAACGATCCGCCATTGTCGGCTGGAGCTTTTTATTATTTTGCTGTGTTCTTTATCTTCAAAGACATCTGTGTTAGAAATCCAGGACTAAAGAGAAATGGTTTGTAATAGGAATCAATGGAGGAAAATTCTCGGGGAGTCAATCGTGATGACGACGGCGAGATATGCAATGCTGCTAAAACACATACATATTGTAAGGTCAGAAAGTTAGCTCCTATGATTTCTAAACTACCATCAAACCAAAAGAAATTAATGCTTTACAATGTGGTGGGTTAAGAAGGGCCCTATTTACAAGAGTTCCTTGAACCAGATAAAAACATAAATGGTGAAAAGTGCTGCACTCAACTCAAAAATTTGAACACAGCAAATAAAATCTAAGCATTCTGTTGCAGCCAACAACTTTACTACTCAAAACTCTGCAGCAATGATTACTAGATAACAATTAAATGAGTTTATCTGGGAAATTTTAAGTCATCTTTTCGTACCTTGTTCCTTCATATAATTATTTGTTTCAACTAGTGATTGTGACTGTGATTGTGATGATGATTGATAACTGATTATTCATAATTATTTGAGCAATCATTGGTACATTATAAACTAAATCTCTAACAGTAAAATCACAGTTTTCAATCATTGTAATCAAACACAATCACAGTCACAATAATGGTTTACCATGATGGTGTCATTAAAGTCAATTGAGAAATTTCTTCAATCAAAAGATACCAAGTGGGCGGCATTGACAGATTATCAGCTACATGGGAGAGGGCTGTTACTATAACTTGGAGACTGGTGTGTATGTATTGTGTTATGTTCAATGATTTTTTTTACTTTACATGTGACCCTTTTGAAACACCTAATACATATGAAAATAAAATACTTATTTTGATTCTACACATTTTATTTACTTGAAACACGTTTCATTTTATGACGGCATTAACAATTTGTATTCATATTAAATTTAATCTAAAAGTAAATGACGTCTACATAATTATGTAGATGTCATTTTGTATGTATAGTACATGAGATAAATTGAGACAATCGTTTATCGGTATTCTTACGGTTTATATCAGTTTTATTAAAATTCTAAGTAATATTTATTGTAAGTTTAAGTAATTGTTACGTTACTTAGAATCGTGCAAAAATTATATAAACCTTTTTATCCAAGTACATAAATTTATGTAGGCGTCTTTTTTTAGATTAACTATAATATAAATACAAATTAAATGTGTCAATTAGAAAGATATACAGATAAAATCAATTTATCAAAAAAATATTTTTGTTGCCACCGGGACTCGAACCTGGAACCCTTCCTATCCGCGTTGAGAACTGATTACACCACGTCAACATAATAAGTTAACGACAAATTTTCGAACTTATATGTTGCACATTCAAATTTATACATTTGTTATTCCATTTTTTTAAAGCAATCTATTTTGTATTTATTTGTATTAAAAATATCACAGAACTATGTTCTGAAAAATTGTAATTTCAAAATAATGTGTTCTCTAAAAAATAAATAAAGTTGTTTAAATTGTTATATTGATAATGTTTTCATAAGGCGAAAAGTGTCTCAAGTAAATAAAATATATACAATCAAAATAAGTTTATTTTCGTATAATTATGAAGTTCTACAAACTTGCCTGTTGAACAATAAATAATACATAATTGATTTTCGATGAGCAGTTTTTATTTGTGGTACTTTGGCCGCTATGTTTCTTCGTATTAATGAGATCTTTAATGATTTCACATTAAAATATCACATGTATCGTGCAACCCATCTGCAGAATATTTTATTTATTTCAAATTCAGATATTGTTCTTTTGTTATGTGAAAATATTTATTCCTCATTGGTCTCTACTAAGATACTAGATAATACCCATAATAATGTACTTATATACTTATTACACCCCCACCCACATGCCTCTTACGAAATATTGTACACCCTTTTAATGCAGTTTAGTAACACAATTTACCCGGGAAGGGTTGAAACATCCACAGGTTAAATAAGAAACAATATTTTTGTTTAATTTGTTATTTATTTCTTCGTGAATAAAAATAAACCTTATAAATACAGCATTTACAAATTAAGAAATTACACATCTTAAAAATATTGCGTTTTACACGTTGGTTCTTCTCGCAGAAATAAGAATGAAATTGAAAACACAATGACATTTAAGAACTAAATCGATCGCAATAAAGACAGTGTCTAGCGACACGACATCTTTCTATATTCTACTATATGACTGATTATGAAATACTTTGCATGGGGAATTATACAGGATTGTCGGTGCAAAGTACTCAAAACAACCTTTGGTTTGTCTCCAGCTTGTTAACTCGTTCAATTATATAAAACAATCTTCCGTTATTACACTAACAAATCAGAGAACTGACTCAACTATTACGACGTAGCACGGAAGTCCTATCTAGATAGACGACAACTAAACATGTGACATGGGCTAATTCACGACAAGTATAAAAGTAAAAAAAATTATAAATTAAATACAAAATGTACTTTGTAACTTTAGTATTTACAAAATTAAACGATAGCTCTTAAAGACTAAACCTTAGTTGTGCGATATGTACATTAATTATACTTATAAATGTAATCTGTTTATTTACAATCTGAAGTCATGTCCAGCGACCGTACATTAGCAGTCTTACTGCATAATTATATATATTTCACGAGAAAATCGCCTAAATGTAAGAGATCTCGATAGCCTAATGTTAATAAATATTATTAAATTCGACCCACGAACGATATGATTTATTCGTTTGCACCTAAAATTTTATCATCGTTATTATTTATATATTAAACTATTGTAGTCCTACATTCATTAAAATAAATGGCTACAAATTGAAATAACATTTCAAAATAATAAGATAATAATAAAAATGGCTATGCATAAAATAAATTAAATATATTTTATTAGACGGCTACGATTTTGCTGGGATCCACCTTGACCCGTAAAAACATGACATCATCTTTGACAAAGTGCCGTTTCTTGATCATCTCGTGAGATACGAATCTCGGGAAACCGAATCCGAGGGTGTCGGGCTCCTTGCTCGGCCTCTGGAAGTTCTTCCACGACGGATCCGGGATGAAGCTCTCCACGATGTTGCAGGCCTTCTCCGGGCAGGATGTCTGGTCGAACAGTGTGAAGGAGACAGAGTGGGAGAATGGCCAGCGGAGAAGGGCGTCGTACTCTCCCGGGAGGATCTTGATGTATACTGATACGTGTGTCGCTTCTCCAGCTCCGTTGCCGTTCAAGAACACTGAAGCCTGTAGGAAATAAAGAAAAAAAAAATTATATTAAGTCTCGCAAAACAAAATATTTCTGTTTCAAAATAAAGTGATTTCAATCCAGTAATTAAAAATAATTTACACTTAAAAAATATTAGTTTTTGTGTTTTCTAAATCAATGTTATTTTTTGTCCTGACAAACTCTTTGGACATAAAAACCATTCCATATGTTTCTGTCATGATATAAAAACTCATCCATTTTCTTAATAACTTTTTTCATTCTGCATGTCCGTTTTGACACAAATTCTAGCATATTCGTAATGTGTGAAATACAAACTCTTACTTTTCCATATATTTCTGTCCTGACATAAATATCTTGTATTTTATTAATACATCGCAAACTCCTAAGTCATTACATATTATGTCTATGTTTTGGCATACAAACTCATGCTTTTTCAATATGTTTTATCCTGATTTCAAAAATCTTACTTTTTCTATATACATACATATATATATATATATATATATATATATATATATATATATATATATATATATATGTATATCACACAAACAAGAAATATTTTAACCCACTTATGTTAAATTGTCTTGAATTTCAATGCAAGGCAACGCTGATAGGTGATATATTATTCTCATAATCAACTCATATTGTTCAATGTTCAATTTTAAATTGTTCAATGAACTGCTAGCAAATGTGAAGGAAGCAACTAGTCTTGCTGCTTTTCGTAGGTATGTAGTATCTAAGTTTAATAACTGATCATTTCATGTGTTTATTTTCTTTTGTATTTATAACTCTTTAATACTAAGTGATATAGAATGTAATTAAATTTTTTCTTATGTTTTATAAAGTATTGTACACCAGATGGAAGAAATTTTTTACAACTAAATAAATATATATACATACATATATTATTTTCACTTTCATAAAAATTAGAGAACTCTGTTACTATATTGTTGGTGTGAGCATTGATGAAAATATACATTTAATTTTCAATAAATTGTTTGAATCTGGCGTGTGCTGGACGTTTCTCGGGCATCCTCAATAATGCTTTTGCTTAAATAGCATTATACCATTACTTCTCTACCTCAAATCCTTGTACCATTCTTCCTTAATCCAGGCTACAATGCTAATGCGATCAAATATAATAGATCAATTACCTGAAGTTTGTAGCCATACTGGCTGGTGTAGAAAGGTGGTGACACCAGCTCGGTGCCGTCCTTGGACCTCGCCTCGTGCATCTTGCCTGCCCAGTCGGACACTTTCCAGATGAGGGTGCCAGAGTAGTTGAGCGACAGGCGAGCCAGGGAAGCTTTCAGGGTACTGAGCTGCTGCTGTTGTCTGGCGGCCAGGGCTGCCACCAGCGTCAAGTGCTGGGAGCAGCTCTCGTCCAGGTGTCTCTCCAGAGCCACGCGAGCTCCCTGGGGGAAGAACTTTTTATTAGAGAACAGTATATTTGATCACTACTGAGGCACAGTAACGATTTTGCATATAATTTTTTTAATGTACACTGACAGGGGGCACTATCCCGGAAGTTAATAAGAGCTACACGTGTCACATGACACACCACCATACGAAGTTTACTACCAGGTTCCCGCTGATGTAGGTTTCATATACTCTTATTGAGAGTATTTAAATTAATATCATACATTGCTAAGATAAGATAACAATAAAATATAAACATTTAGAAAAAATGTACTTAAATGCGTTAAAAGGAGAGGAACACCGTTTGAGTGTTCTGTCTCAAGGACCGGAACCTTTATAAGAGTTTACACTCCCTTATCAGTTCCACCATTAATAATAATAATTAATTAATAAATTAACATAAACCGCGAAATTGAATATGAAAAAGATAGTTAAATAATGAAATGAATATATAAAATAATGATTAATTAGCACAGACCAGTAAATCAATAGACATGAAATAAAGCGTACATATAGTATCGGGACGAGGGGCATTCTACACATATTCTTGGTGGAAACAAATCCGTTAGATTATGACACATTTATGCAATAGTAAAAGTATTAACTCTTCGAAAATTAAATCTTTGTATAAACGAGACGTATTTTTTACATTAATGCGTATTATATTGTCAGCGTTTAAATTTTCCTCCCAATCTAGTCATATTTTTAAAAAAAGTCGCGGAGCTATTTGATTGCGTAAGTGGTATCAAAGTGATCACTTCAAACTGGAAATATTGCGTAAAGGAATTTGCGTTATTGGTCTGTGATAAATTAGTAAAGATCGAAAAGTGAGTATTTAAATCTTCCAGTCCGCATTCTTAACTTTATTTAGATAAAATACAAATGTATTTACAGACAGTGTAATAATAAGCACATGACAGGAACACGAATAAATAATAAAGTGAGAAAGAGAGAGATGACAAGACTAATGCAGGCGACGCTCACCTTAAACCGGCACCCCGCGTCCTTGTAGCTGCAGGGGATGACCAGCGCCGTGCACTGCTCGCGGAGGTGCGCGTCCAGCTCCTCGCGGGGCAGCGGCGGCGCATCGCAGCGGTGCGGGCACGGCACGGGCGCGCGCGAGCACGCCGCATGGTGCGCGCCCAGCGTGTCGGCCACGAACTCCTTGCCGCAGTGCCGGCAGCCCACGAGGCGCTTCGCGCAGTCGCCGGTCTTGTGCTGCGTCAGCAGGCGGCGCTGAATCTTCACGCCGCACTTGTTCTCGCAGTAGGTCGGCTCGTACCCGCAGTTGCCCGAGTGGTTCTGTTGGCGATTCAATTAAGTCATTGTTAGTAAGCGATTAATAAGTAAATAAATATGACAATCGAGAGTACAACTAACACTTTCATGATTGTGTAGGTAAGTACCGAGCAGGTACTTATTTCACAAAATAGTTCTTTATCTACCTACCGGTAAGTTATTAAAACTTGGAAAGGACAAAGATAAGATGGAGCGACAACGTCTTTAAAGTATGACGTAAGTGTTGATGGCATCAGAAATAGAAGACGTCCACGGAAGACTTGGTAAACCCCATTAGTGATGAGCTCAAAATCACAAACCGTGAGTCAATCACTGATATCTTTTAATCACACTCACCATCAGTGATTGAATTATCTGGTTCATATATTTTATTTTATTTATATTCGGTTGTGAACCGTGATTCGGCGCATGTGTATATGAAATGAAAGTATTCATGAAGGAATGACGTTATAATTCGTGATTAGCGCCATCTAATAGATTCTGCAAAAACGTTTACGCATTTGACCCGAAATGCTGAGAATTCGACCCGAAAAATAAACTCACTTTTTTTAAGGGTTTTCATTCTCTTTGTGATGATATTAAATAAGATATATATTAATTATATATGAAAGAATATGTTTTTTACGCAAAATGAAGTTTGAATAATATAAGTAAATATGTACGCTCAAAATTATGTTTTATTTATTTATTCATGTATTGTGATATCGTGCGGCGCTTGCGTATTAATAATGAAACCGTGATCATAGTCACAGTTTTCAATCACTGATATATCAAACATCAATCACAATCACACCAGTGAGTGAAGAGTAGCATTTTTTCTCATCACTAAACCAGATACTGGAATGTAGTCCAGTTAGAAGTCTCAATAATCCACGAGATTGTATGAATGTGGATGAGTGCGAAAATTGCGTGACAGAACAGAAGAGTGCGGCGCTCTATCCTCTCTGTAAGTTAAGTAGTTTTTTTTTT
The DNA here is from genome assembly GCA_022840565.1 of Eubasilissa regina. NCBI lineage: Eukaryota > Metazoa > Arthropoda > Insecta > Trichoptera > Phryganeidae > Eubasilissa > Eubasilissa regina. The sequence continues at coordinate 31,740,477 of JAINEB010000003.1, read as the reverse complement.
AGGGGGCTGAGACCACTACGTGTTTTAGTGCCAATAATGATGATGATGAATTTAAAAAAATGTTAAAACCTAAGTTTGACGTTTGTGGGTAGTGAATAAAATATATAGTAACCATGGTAACAAGTATACGGAGGGGTTGGAAGTTGAGTTATGATATTTAGATAATAATAGTCACCTCGAGCATGTGTCCGGAGAACTCCTTGGCGCAGAAGTCGCAGTTGGCCCTGCGCTGCGGGCACGTGTAGCGCAGGTGGTCCTGCATGAGCACGCGCGGGATCATGGCCCCGCAGTGGCTGGCGCACGGCACCGCGTCGTGCTTGCACGTGTTGAGGTGCGCCTTCAGCTTGCGCAGCTCGTCCGACCACTTGCACCCCTCCTTGTGGTGGATGCAGTACACCACCGAGCCCATGATGGCCTTCTCTGATTCCGGGTCCGGGTAGATCTGCAACCGACAATGGGACACGACGTCACTTTCAGTCGGCAGGTTCTTATATCACTCTATCGGGTACTATACAGGATACAGTTGATTTGAGATTAGACCCGCTTCAAAGTAAATACTGATAAATGAGGCACAACCGACCGTGATCCCGGGATACATGTGAATCCCGGAAGTATTTTGGATTAATTTCGGGATACTAAATTTATAACAAAGCTAAGTGATGAAACGGCCATACATTCTAATTGTTATTTGTCAATCTTGCATTATTATTGATTCCTTATTTACATAAATATACATGTTTTACATAAATTGTACCCGTTTAGATATTTTTTATTTATTTTCTAATCCTGGAACTGATCCCAGGGATTAAATTCGAATCCCGGGATTAAAATTGTTTTAGGGATTGAATTTACTGGAAAAATACGACCAAAAAATGTAAAAATACTATCTCCGGTGCAAGATACAATACATTACGACCTCATGATGATTTATAATTAATTTTATTACACTCGTTTAATGACAATAATCATGAACTATATATTAAAAATGGTGTTATTTGAATGAAATAAATAACAAATCGGTTGTTAAAAAGTAGGATGATTCCACTGAACTAAATTACAAAGCTAACAAACCACAAAAAAATACACAAGAAAGAGCATTAAATGAAAGATTGGATGTGTTTAGAAGACTGAACTTACTTTTACTTAATTATAATATAACGAGTGCTGAAGTATTTACATAAACACGTTTTAAACCTGTGGCAATAAATTGTTTATTTTGTCATCAAACTGACACAAACTCAAAACGAAGAAACCGACACATGAGTGATAAATACATCGGACGCACAGATTAGAAACTAATCAAAAACACTGCCAACCTGAGGAATGCAGCTAGACCTCTCCCGTTTATGCTTCTGTGATTTGCGCTTACTGCCTGAGAAAAAATTCAACATGTCTATCGTTCAACGGCACCCGAAAAGCAAAGATGTCGATCGCACGAAGAACGCGATCGCACTGTCGATTAATGGAGGCATCATATTAAATGAGGATATCTAGTTCCGGGGATCCTTTATCAATGACGTCGGCCAAATGCCGCCGGACCAGCGGAAACCGCAAAAATAACAACGGGTTTTTATCGGAGCAGCTGACCGCCGCGTCACGGGAGCCACCTTACGACTGCTTCCTGCTCCTGATGCGGACTGCATTCTCTCTTCCTGCACACCCTGCACTGCGCCGGCGATAAGAGACCAGCGGGGTAAAGGACCGCACTTATCTATACAATTGTTTTGTTTTTTAACTAATCAAAGCAAACACTGAGAATCTGAGAGCGAAGCGTTATTCTAGAAACAAAAATTTCCAGGATATTTCCTCTCTTCTAGCAACATGCCCAAAATACGAAGTATATGTTAAAGAGAGCTATTCGATCGATAGGTTTAGATTATAAATAGTAGGAGTGGCATCCTGAAATGTCGAACTAGAACTGTTGAAAGTGTCCTACATACAATGGCGTGCAGTAGGTATAGACTTAGGTTATGCTGTTACCATATTATATAATACTACATAATATACTATATGATACATTGTAAGGTAGGTAGGTATTTAACCGACGTCTTTAGGCAAAATGAATCCATCATAATAAAAATACATCATCTCGAACGCAAAAGAGCAATCATGAAAACAACACGTTTAGTGAGGTAGTCAAATTTGCGAATTAGTAAACGAAGAAGTAGATGCTTCGATCAGCTCTAAGCCAAACCTTTCATATGTCATTCTGTTAAGACACAGCATAAGTAAGGACTTCGTACAACATGGATCAGCTGATCCATTTCTGACTCTGCCGAGTGGAATTTTCAATTCAGCAGGTAGCAATTGTATGGCTTGAATAGAACGATAGATTAAAATAACGGCTAGAAATTGTAGTAGCAAAAATTAATAATAATCCAGTAGAGGACTACAGCGATCCGGTGGCGTCGTGCGGTAGCATCCAAAACTACGCAATTAATGATTCTACTGGGCGCTAGCGTAATTATAACATATGCATTATTTAATTTATATTTGTTTCCCAGAATTTTTAGTAATGCACAGGATTTTTGCTCGTATGCAGTGCACGCCTTTGCCTAAATAAGTACAATTATATTGATTCTGATTAAAAGCACGATTCATGTGAAGTGCGACAATACCCTTCAGTTCCTGTTGGCCCCGTTGCGGTCGTCCAGAGGCATTCCCTCACTTTTGCGGTCAAGGAAAATTTCCAACTTGTCCGTTTCAAATAGGATGTTCGGCCGTACGAATTACATTACATAATGTTCCCAATGAGGTGACGCTTCGTGTGCCGTGACCGTTTATAGTTGTATTATTATCGAAGCTGTCCCAGATAAGCGATACAAAATTCAAACCGCCCGTAATTTCGACAAATTCGTTAATGTTTACACAACACGGAGTGGTGTTTACTCAGGCCAGAATGGGAGCGTTCAGAAAAAAACTACTTTTACTACGGCGAGATAAGAACCGCGTTCTGTGTTCGCCGGCCGAGGGAATCCCGGCGGAGTTGCGAGATCGTGGTGATGTATTTTATTCAAGTGTCATTAAACCCGACGCTCCGACAACATAAACAAAAGTCACTCGATCGAGTCACGTGTCCGGGGGATCAAACTTCAGTGATATCTAATGTCGAATATTATTTCAAACATCTTACTGTACATGGAATAAACAGTATGTATGCAGTATGCAGAAAAAATGTTAAATTACATTCATTTTATGGACTCCTGATAAAAATGATCTCGAATTATGGGGGTGGCTTTGACATTGTTGCCAAAATTATTGATAAAACAGTATAGAATCAGATCAACCTTATAAACAAGAATTATTATACACATATTACCATGTATTTTATAACTCCCTCAATCTTGAAATATTTATATTTTCTGTACTTTAAACATCTTAACATATTATATTTTAAAAATTCCTTCCAGCACTGGCCTGGTTTTCAGCTTACCAGATGTACCAAACACTCGGAGGCCACGCGTTGATGTTCATAAATACCAATTATTATGATTCAGGTTCAAAATATTAACCAGTAAAATTTGGTAAATACATTTGATTTGTAAAAAAGATGCGCGGAGATTTGTGTGTAATGAGCGGCGACATTTCGCTGCGGAAACACACTGTCGGAGGGTAATTTCATAAGACCCTTTGCAAATAGGTAGTATTTCTGTAGAACACTGAAAGTGTGCACTGGTTCCGCTAGAGCAGATGAAAAAATGGCCCACCTTTACGACATCCATCGTTAAATTTTTCACGATTAAAGTTAAGTCCCAACTGCATACAATAATACATTGTTAAGGTACAACAATGTGGGCCTAACTACGTCTTATTACATTTAAAGATCTTCCGTGACTTAAGCAGGCGCAGAGGCAATTAACCGCTTCTCCTTCATTAAATTACCATAAAACACGTAAAATTAATATACTTGTATTTAATGATAATTTAAAAAATAAGAGCTCTTAATAACGGGGTCGCCCACGCGCCGCCATTGCGAGAGCTCGAAAACTTTGCGTTTCAAAACACGCGGAGCCTTCGGATGCCGTGTAGGAGGAGGCTGTAACAATTATACAAATATTATTAATAAGTGTTAAATGTTGCCAGTGTAATTCGATGGGCAAGTAAATCAAGGCTGGTGTTATTCTAAAGTCTACCTTTCGGACCGTGTGGGCAGCGGTGTAACTAAAAATATCGGGCTCTAACGCAAAATGGAAAAAGGACCTGTTCCATACGGGAAGCGGGTTCAGTTCGGGTGGTTCACCGATCTCCGCTTCTCTCAACCGGCGACGATGATGATGAGGTCGAAAGAAATGAAACAAAAAAGATGTTTAATCCAAGTACACTCTGACACGATGATACCGGAGCCAACCTATGATGGTATTATGATGATAATGTTAATAATGCCTGAATGTAACAAAATAAAAAAAATATGTAATTATGACGAATCGAAACGAGAGTAAACAACTCTCAAAACGATTCGGGATAGGCTGTAAATAAATAAAAAAAATTAAAATCTAAGTATACTACGGCGACAGAATCGAGCACATCCTTTTATTTCAGTTATAACAGTACATTCATTTATTGATATTTTTCCCACCGTATTAGCAGCGACGAGCGCCGCCGTGACGTGATTTTATCAAAAATGATAGTCTTTATTTACCGAAATGTCTCTCACGTATTCCTGACGCCTCGCTGATAATTTACCGTTTTATTTTATATTTAAATAACTGTCTCGTGTTCAAAACATTGTTTGATTAGCGTCACCTCGTCGACTACTTCTACGCGATACAGAGCCCTTGTAAAATAATTTTATTATATACAGTAAGTGCAGGAGATATTTTGGACACGTTGCCAGAAGCTCGTGATCCCAGGGGCAGTTGAGCGGAAGCGAGAAAGACGTCTAAACAAAAAAGTTGGAGACGTATTATGCACCAAATTTCATATATTTCTCGTCACTACATTAGACTGGCCAAACCATTATCTCAGGTTCTACTTCCAGTAATCTTACCCAGGATTGTAAGGTGCAAGATGCAAGAAGAAGTTTTCAGATTTTTATTGTTTTAAAAGATAATTTTTCTTTATTCATCCACACCTTACATCTTCATTCGTATCTCTATCCACCCCCAGCTTATTTAGAGCATTTTTCTGTAGATTCACATCTCAAATGTTTCAAGTCGCCATGTTATCATTTCTTCGGCAAGTGTCCATAAAATAATATCGAGAACACATAGCATCTGACAAAATGTACGTAATTAAGTTGGACTGCAAAACATCTTTTTCACGCAGCTCGCTCAACATTGAACGTGTAACGAAAAATAAGTATTAAGTAATTTGAAAACAAATAATAAAAGTACCCGTGCAATAGGGATGATAAAAATGAGAAAACCACGTTAATACCGGCGTGCATCTTAGAATATTTGATAAAAACATTTCTATCATTACTTAAAGTAATCATTATGCAATGCTCGTTTGTATTTGCCGAAAAGAGGTCAATATGTTGTAGGGATCTAATCGTGGCTCTGATCACTCGTGATTTCGTCATCTGACCACATGGCCGCTTCTAGCAATTCTAGGTATTTTATTAAGAGGTGCAGGTGATGGAGTGATGCAACCAGATGCCGGATCTGCCGGAAATTACAATCTTCAGCGCCTAACCCGAACACACTCGCGTGAACTCACCGCGCGCTCATTTACAACACACTGAGTGTAACATACTTACTGTAGGTTCGATATTTCAGGGGTAGATAGATGCCAGTGGCGGTCGGTGACGTTTTGTACAAGTGATGAATTTTTACGCATGGATAATTCAATAATACACTCACACAATTCACTATTTTCATTTACAGCGTTGGAACACGTTGGTGAAGTGTCTGTGACATCTTACACAATAAACTAAATTTCCCACAGTTAAATGTCAACTATCGGTCATCGTTACAATAACGGTTTAAATATTAGTTCATCATTATTGCTTATAAGTAGTTCATTTTAAGTTTTTAGTATTTTGCATGAGAGGAGAACTATCATACAATTAAAAAAAAATTTTTTTTTTAAATATCGTACAACTATATGTTCTAAAAAAAACACCACAACTTCACAATAATAATGCGTTCTCTTTAAAATATATAAGTTGTATTAAAGTTTATCCAAAGTTTTAATAAAAAGAAATTGAAAAATCTCCGGCGTCTCCTAGCGTATATTACTCAAAGGTATTCGCAATAAAGGGTGATAGCTTTTTAAACAAATTTAGTATTAGATGTATCAATTTAAAATAGGTGTAACATATACGTTCGACAATTTACTAGCCTGACATAGCTTAATTGGTCAGCGCTTTTCCTCGGAGAGGAACGGAAATTCTTGGTTCAAATCCCAGTGGTAGTTAAAATATTTTTTCGATAAATTGATTATTTGTGTATGCATATCTTTCTAATCGATGCATTAAATTTGTATTATTATATAATTATTAAATAAACAGTCATTATAGACTATATATTATTGTTTATTATGTGATATGCTACAAAATAATTAGTGATCTCTGAAATATTAATGCTCGCGAGTAGCTTTGGTTAACATGAAATTTGCAATGGAATCCGTCGCCGGCTACGAAGATGATGATTGATGCAGGGATCGTAGCGCGCCGTGAAGGAAGTGCGCGCGCATGACCGGAACGCGAAGCTCTGGTGGAGGCACGTTTTGGTCATTTCCTTTCAGGGACTAACTATCAGACCCATTCACTTCACCTCACCTCGCCTCACCTCACTCGGTGTCCGCGAATGAATTTTAGGCATGTAGGAATTCCAGTCCACGCGCCTAGGAAGGGAATTCGAAATGAAGGATGGACGTGTCTGAAAACGAACCGCCTTAGCAGAATAATAAAAGAATACTTTTAAAAAGAGGGAGAAAAAAAAATCTATTAATTTCATGCGATCCACAAATATGGAAATTTATTATCATTAACTATGTAAAAGTTACTCGGAACATAGATCGATTTACAGATTTCTTAGATGTTATAAAAATATTATCGGCTGGGCGCTTCGCGGCCACATATATCCAAACCATATCCAATAAGATATATTTTTAAAATGATTTAAACACGTAATATACCGTTCCGGCGATGACACGACAGTGGCTAACTGTGACGCCATCTGGCGACAGATTGGCCGTTCACAGTGTAAAACGGCATTTCTATTAATATATATAATATTTCTCCATCGATACAAATTATTGCAAAAATCGATTTTTTATATTTGGATTCAGTACGTGAGAAGCAAGCAGGGCAACAACGTTGAATTATGTAATAAAACATTTTGCATATCGTGTTAGATGGTTTATTTGAATCAATGTTAGTATTATTCCTAATTAAGTGTAACAGAAGTTGTTGAATGGATAAAGTAATGTTATGTCATATTTAGTAACAATAAACAACTATCTGAGAAGTAAGCGGACACAATACGGAACGGTGACAATGACCTATTCTTTGGTTTTATTTGACAATGATTAGTGGAACAGCCACCGCCGCCGACGTTTCAATTTCTATTTGTACAAACGGCAATATTTCGAGTATAACGAAGAGTAATGGATATTTCCTAAATTGAGGCGTTTATGGTTTACTGACAAAACCAAAAAAGACATAAATGAGTCCGGCGGGACCCCGTGGAGATGTCATAAATCATCGTGAGCATCTCCCTAATTACCCCGGCTCTCTGTCATCCCTGACGTCCGAATTTCTCACGATTCGCTCGGCTCAGTGCGGTGTTGTATTACAAAAAGAATTGGCGCATTGTTTATTTTCCAGAGATCGTCTCCCGAGTTTCGCTGACAAGCTTCATCTCCGACAAAGGGCGTATCGAGGTCTCGGATCCTCGCGTCCGCACATGGCTGCGATGCGGGAGATTGTTTGTCCGCACCCGTCGTGCACCCCGCCGGCCTATTTATATTTACGGCCCGGCAGCTCGGCCAGAGGTGATTTTCTCTTTTGTAATAGCTTTCTGGTGTCCTTCGACGGGGGTGGGTTTCCGAGTATTTTTCGGCACTTTTCGGCACAGCTCCAATTACTCAGATATCGGACATCGATTGTATTGTCTCGACTGTTTAGAATTCCTGTAATTAATCGAACTGTGAGCGTACCTAGTAGGCATTACTCATTATTTTAATATTGTCATTCGGCTACAAACTATTACACACGTTCCACTGTTCCGCGGATGCATCGATTGACAAATGATTTCACTTCCGTAATAGAAATATTCAACACGAAACTACTAGGTTTTAATCTTTAACTAACGAGTTGGTTTTGAGATTTTAATTTTTGTGTGGATACAATTTTCGAAGTATATTAATTTCTTTTCCTAATTATGTGTAACAGACCTAGTTCACAATATCATATGGGTGTCTAATCTCAACAATGTCAGTGATATAAGGATTTCAAAAAAATTCTAAGAATGCGATTATTTCGATTGATTGAAATATTTTAATGACTCCAAATGATATATTGAATACAAAAAAAAAATATGTCATCGAATTTCGAGCCGCTAGACTATTTTTGTTAGATGATTTAGGGCTTGAAGCAAAGATAACGATTAATAATGGAACAATTTCGCAAATATTTATTTAGGAGTACGGAGACTTCAATCTTAACACGATTTTGTAAAAATTTCTGACAATAATATTTTCCGTAACAGTGCAGAATTTCCACATATTTCTTGAACATTTTCGATTTTTTTTTACATTGTTATTCTTTTTTTAGTTATGTATTAAAAAATGAGATGTATGTTATATTTTCATCTGTTGTTTGTATCTCTTATTGTTTTTTTAAACTTGTTAAAGTTATTATTGTTTATCTTTTTCTTAATTGCGGCATATACAAATAAATAAAATATTGCCTCGTCACGGCGGCGGGCAGCGAGATGTCAAGATATTATATAAAGATCGGGGTTAAAAATATTTCCCGTGTGGGAGATCACCACACGGACAGCAGAACAATCCCGACGTAGACGATGTAAATAGCACTGACTCCGCCATACTATCATAATTGTACTATGGGTAAGCGAACGAACGGTCAATTTATGGCTAGTATTATTCGAATACAGAGCCAAGTTTAGCTCCACGCTGGAGGTATTGCAGGGATCTATATCGGAGATAAAGTTATCAAGCTTTTGCGAGTTACCGCAGCGGCGGGAGACTCGCTCGAAGATACTACACACTTACAACGTTTATAAACGCGCCCTATTTTTGGATTCTCGTTTGATATATACAATTTGTATGAATTCTGCGCGGGAGACGAGAATAGTGGCATACCGTGCGGCACCAGGAGAACGGACATGTTTTAAAAATAAAATAACTTGAAAGTACAGCTCGGAAATTATAAAATTAATGTTTAATTGGCGGATCCAATTCTAAAGGACGGGAATAATACAAAATTGAATTTGATCGAAATAATGGAATTCCCAGCCGTTGCTTCGCTCGCCATCTGCCACTACCGGACCGAATGTAGGCTGAGGAGTATACGATTAAGTCAGAAAATGTTGCGGAAACGTGTATCGGTAAAGCAGGAATTTTAAATCGATCATTCGTCTAGCGCGAATGAATTTGAGAAAATTTTATTCTATTTAAATAACATTACAATAAAACAACTTGACATTTAAAAAGAAATTTTTTTAATTACATAGAAAGAAGGACTATCTAAACATTCTACAAGGAATAGTAATTATGTGTATATTAACACATGTACTACAATTTATTACACTTATACTTTAGATACACCTCGCATCAGAAGCCGTGAGGCGTCTGATTAGAAATCAGATTCTCTATTAGAGATGTGGTGTTGGAGACACATGCGAGATGCACAAATGTCTCCATTCTGCAGGAACTGAACATCAAGGATATACCTCTCAACCTGCAGCCTAGAAGAATTCTTAAATTTTTTCGGCGTCTTGCAAGAAGGGAAGACAAGTCATTGTGGTGGGCCACGACGAAGGACGAATAGAAAGAGGAAGATCCCCCAACTGTTGGATCGACCGAGTAGAAAGGGCAACAGGTACTTTTCCGGTGACAGCCCCCAGATCTGCATGTTGCTGAGAAAAGTGGAGGAACATAGTCAAGAGGAGGGCGGGAGTTCACGGAGATCGACGTGGATGATGATTTGAGAGTAGGTTCGAATCTTATCGGATGCGAGTATTTTTTTAACATAGGTATTTAATAAAACTAAAATTATTTTTAATTCAATTTGCATTATCGTATTTTATACAATTACCTTACGAAAGTATTAAATGTGTTCACTTTGATAGATATTTTTTTAATATAAATATTCATCTGTTATATGCTAAGCCTTTATCGGCAGCACTTGACTGATATTAGGAAAATAAATAAAGCGGGACACGCATATGGTGACCTAGCATTAAAATAAAATTAAATGATTTCTTAACATTCTTAACTAAGTTACTAAAGACTTTAATCTCATCAACAATAATTTTTACGCGCCATAAAGTACAGGGCTATATGTGATGTGAATTTCGAATAAGAATAGTAGCTATATTTATTTATATATTGACAGCTGTCATTATTATATTTATTCAGTATAATCTTCTATTTTATCATGGAGCCTTTCACATTGGAACAATGTTTACAAAACGTAATATCAAAATCAGTCTACGATTCGGTAAACTCAACGTGCACTTCGTGAATTTTATGTTGGATTCATTCACTTACAGAAATGGACTTGTCTATTGGCCGCCTATATCATGTGATATCTCTTCGTTAGACTATTTTCTATGAAGACAATTGTTTATGCTGATAAACCGATTGAACATTTAAAAAAACAAGATAATTCGTGTTATTAGGGAAAGTGGTTGAAAATTAGATCTGAAGAATGCATTGTATCAAACGAAGTCACGGTATAAAATTATATTCCATTGTTAATGGAATTGAATAATCATTCAAATTAAAAAAAAATCATTGGTATTTATACTTGATTTTTTAAATTTAATTCCATTTTAAAGTTCTATCACGCTTATTGGATAACGTGTACTAACATTTTAGATCCTAAAAAAATAATCTATTTCAGTTACACGAATACATATTATGAAATCAATATTTATTGTGTATATTGGACTCTAAATGTTTATTTATTTAACGATTACAATAATGTATGATAACGACAATAGGATATTTTTTAAACACGTAATGTTTGCCGATGGTGACAATAATTTCAAAGTTCAAACACGATGTTTAAAAAATGGACTTGTCGAATCGTCCAATTTCCTGCCTCATCGTGCGCGCGTGATCTGCTTTGTAAACAAAGTATTTATCAGCAGAACTTAAACTGGACACAATGGGGCACTCGATACAATCGGCTGCAGCTGTCCATTTTGCATTGATAAGGAAATCGTGAAGAGAAAATATAAATTTATCCTCTTTCAGAGGGCCGACGAACAATAATGAAATTAAACAAAGAATGCTTCTTTGTATTGTATTTTTCATGTTGTTTTCGCTACCTTTGCAGTATCATAAATTATTTTCAAAAGCGAGAAAATATTTATAACTAAAACAGACTAGAATGTACGATGTATGCGAGGAAAGCGACCTTATTATGAATGTCAACAAGTCGAAAGTGATGGTAGTCGAGAAGGAGGAAAATAAGACAACGCGCAAAAATACTTGTAGGTAACGAATAATAATAATATTGGATAACATGTACAGCGCCATTTTTTTTAAAAACTTTCACCTCAAGGGCGCTTTACACAAACTGTTCATTTATGAAAATTTTTTTTTGAAAAGGTGCGTTTTTAGTTTCTTCTTAAATAAATTCTTAAATAAAAAGGTTCCACGCTTTTGAGCCTGCCACCGCAAACGCCCGTTCACTAAATTTAGACTTCTGGCAACGGTTGGTTGTTTCTGCAACTCTTCCTGCGGCTGTAGTAGAGGCTGACCTGAGAGTTTGACATCTACAATTCAAATTGTCTGGGATACAAAGCTCTTGAAGATATAGAGGCGCCATGTTATGTGTCGTCTTGTACATCAACCAGCACAATTTAAATTCAACTCTTTCGAGGAATCGGAGCTAATGTAGCTGATACAAAAAGGATGTTATATGGGAGAATTTGGAAACTCTATATATTATCCGTGCTGCCGTATTTAGAATGGATTGTAATCTATCCAGCTGAAACATATCCGGCAGGCCAGCATAGATGCTGTTACAATAGTCCACACATGACACCACAATGACGGGCTGCCTCAAGAGGAAGATGCCTCCGAATACTTTTAATCTGTCTCAGTTGATAAAAGCAGTTTTACCGATTTGTGTATATATTGAAAGATCTCAATCAATTGTGCACGCCCAACAACTTAACTGCAGGTTTAGTATTCGCAGACATTGACTCCTGTATTAAGTTATTTAGGACAAGTAGATGAGTTTGTATATTCAAGAAGTATATTTAATAGAAACAGAAAGGCTGAGAAGATATCGAAAGGAGGGTAACTGTGGACAAAGTGAACCGCGCATTGAATGGCATAATACGTATCTAATGGGAACTTGTCAACCGAGGCAAGACCAGCGGTAGACAATGGTGTCGTGGTATCGATACTGATATATGGAAGTGAAGCCTGAATCTGACAGACGAGGTATGAAAGTAGACTGAATGCAGTGGAAATGAGATCACTTGGAGATATATGTAGCAATGAAGAAATACGGAGAGAATGTAAAGATGATTTTAGGATAGTTAGATTAAGAAAGAATCACTTACGTGGTTTAGTCATATGGAACGAATTAATGAGGACAAAATAGTTAGAAAGATATATGACGCAAGTGTTGATGGCATCAGAAATAGAAGACTTGGCACGACCGGGTAAACCAGATACTGGAATATGGTTCCGTTAGAAGCCTCAATAAACGACGAGCTTGTATGAGAATTGTGCATCAGGACAGAAGAATGTGGCGCTCTATCCTCTCTACCTACCCCCGCGAAGAAACGGCGTGATGGTAAGTTAGTTAGTTAAACAGACAGATAAAATAAAATAAATATGATTTTTAATTTAATTGATCTAAAACAGTCTACCAAAAATTATAGCAGCACATATATAATGAATTTGTATATTACTAATATCAATAGTGTGACAAATAATATTGAAATTCTAAAGTATATACAAGTTTGCTAATGGTGAGATAAAAAACAAAGAGCATGAATTGTACAATCATATCAACTATCAACACTGTAATGAACATCTCAAAACTACCGCCATAAATCCGGTAAGAAAAATAGGTCAATTGCGACTCATTTGCAACGAATGTTGCAACGCCTTACCACAAAAGAAAAGATAATTGAACATCGACAAATGTTATAAAAATAACAAATATAATACTAAAGGTACTCGCATGTAACAATCTCAAATAACTAATTAAGAAATATATATATATATATATATATATATATATATATATATAAAGTTAATTTGGTATTTTAAAGATTGTTTAATAATTAATGCTGAAAAAAATATTCTAAAATATTCTAAATATACACTGTCTCCAATTTGTTGTAAATAGACGAAGACTATTTTCGCCTCTGGCATTTTTTGGGCCAATTCGTGGACTTTGGGGAACACCGCCGAGAGCGAAAAATCAATATATCGCCTTATAATACATCCGAGTGTTTACATCGGAATAAATTAACACTGTTCCGGCCGGCCAGCGGGTCACCCGTTAGAGCCGTGAGATTATAGCAGCAGTAGCAGCAAACAGGACGGGGGGAGGGAGACGGGGAGATGGCGTACCCGTCCGCAAGGTCATTGGACAGCCCGGGACCGGAAACACGGTCCGCGGGGTGGGAGCGGGGGCACTGCCTTCGGGGGAGGGGGGGGACAGCCGCCTCGCGGATATTACCGATTACAATCTTCGATACCTACTGTTGGCCAATGAATGGAAGCAAGATGGTGTTTATTGATCCATTAATCATGGAAGTATATCAGCAATTATATTTTTCTTCTTTTATATTTAAGAACTGTGTCATTGTTCGCTTTGCTTTATCTGGACACCGTCTAGAAGCTGTATTGTGCATTATTTTGCGGTTGTATTTTTGTCTAGTCTTACTTCAATTACATTTCTGTGGTATCTAAGTATCTATTATAATATAATAAATACAAATTGAATGTATTAATTAGAAAAATATCCATATAAAATCAATATGAACGAAAAACATCCGGGGAACGTGCATTAACCGATTATGCTATATCAACACAGTGCTTCGACGACAAATTAAAAAAAAAGATGGCTTTCAAATAATGGAACGATAGATGCATTAATTTGAATAGTGTAACATATAGGTTCGAAAATTTGTCGTCAAAGCGCTGTACTAGTATAGCGTAATCGGTTAATGTACGTTCCCCGGATTAGAAGAGATCCAGGTTCGAATCCCGGTGGAAACAACAATGTTTTTCGATAAAATTGATTTTATATGTATATCTTTTTAATTAATACAATTTAATTGGTATTTAAAATATCACAGACCGTCTGTTCTGAATAATTACAACCTTAAAATAAGAATGTGTTCGTTTTCCTTATTAATAATATAATAATCCCGTCCACTATTCTGTTGGATGATGTGCATTACGGACCTCTTTTCTTGCACTTTCTATATCATAATCATCATTATCAGCCATTTTCTATTCACTGCTGGATGACAGCCTTCCCAGGTGACTTAATCGCACTCTCTACATGTGTTAAAGACAAATTTTACAATGCTATTATTTGCTTTTAAATCCTTAGTTCTTCAAATCTTCTTCTTTTTCAAATCTATCTTCTCACGCAAGTTCGTTAATTTATGGAGGCTCTAGAGGGATACATTATCTGGTCACGTCAAGTCTTTCGTGGACGTCCTATACTGCTGGTGCCATCCAAACTTGCGTCACATATCGTTCTTACTATCCTCTCCTCATTCATTCGTCCCTCGTGACCGAACTGTCTAAGCAAAATTCTGTTCACTATACTAAATCAACTTTACATTCACTTCTGATTTGTTTATCATTTCATTTCCACTGCATTCAGTCTATTTTCGTTTCTCTTTTGCGACCTCCGCGCTTCACACCAATGTAAAGATTTCGTTATACACCAATGTAAAGATGTCGTTGTACACCAATGTAAAGATGTCGTTATACATCAATGTAAAGATGTCGTTATACACCAATGTAAAGGTGTCGTTATACACCAATGTAAAGGAGTCGTTATACACCAATGTAAAGGAATCGTTATACACCAATGTAAAGATGTCGTTATACACCAATGTAAAGATGTCGTTATACACCAATGTAAAGATGTCGTTATTCACCAATGTAAATATGTCGTTATACACCAACGTAAAGATGTCGTTATTCACCAATGTAAATATGTCGTTATACACCAACGTAAAGATGTCGTTATTCACCAATGTAAAGATGTCGTACAGCCATTTTGCCTGGTTCTAAAAAATTACATTTTGCAGAATACGTGTTGTTTTCTCATGAGCAAATAATATTAATTTTTATATGTATTCATATTTTCTTAATAAGGCAATATCAACATAAAAATACACCTTGAAGAGATAAGAATTATATTTAATTGTGTTGTAAATAATGCATATTGAATGTGGCATAAATTATACATTCATTTAATACAGATATATAAAAACGTGTTTGGTACTAACGGAATATTATTGACATATTTGGGTACCTTTATAGTGCGCGCACATGGATGAGACTTTGCTCTCGCGTTTCGGAGATTTAATGTAGCAGTTGGCAAGTTTTTTCTGCGTAAAAATACAATTACACGAATGAGATTTTGATGTTTCGTCTCAGAGATTTATCCGTAAAGGTCGAATCAGTTGCGTTATTCTAGTCTGCGCACAAAACACACGAGGTTGTGAATCATAGCTTGCCAAATATCTGAGATGAATGATCAAAGTCTTATTCATGTACACGCAACATTGAAATGTTATTGACCGTTTTCTTACTCGTACATCAAATACTTGTCAGCGGATGACAAAAGACAAAAAATAAATGGTATCCAATAGGTGCTGTAGATTGATGACCTCAGGTATTTAGAAGGCACTATTGACTGACAAACTTGAGCAAATGCCATAATAATAAAAATAATAATAAGGGATAATTTGTATAGCGCCATTTTCGTAAAAACTTTCATCTCAAGGATATAAATGTTTTATTAGACGCATAATATATATTTTAAATTATTATAAAAAGCAGTTTGTTACATACAGATTTTTTAAATCAGATTTTTAAAATGCATATAAATAAAATTTAAGCGCGTACAAGATAAAGTTAAGTGAACATATATAAAATTTATGAGTAAACATAATGCAGTTATAAGAATATGGAGGTGCCTACTTTATGTAATATTCTTAAATTGTCTAAAAGACAATGTCACTATGCATAATTTGTATTTAACCAATGAATCCTTTCCGTTTGGCTAATGTGATATACCAACAATGGTCACACCTATAAAATTGATTATTTAGCTACGGTAACTATTGCAAAAGCAATTTTTCTGATTTCAAAACTCAACAGCACGTGGGTGATCAATTTGCATACATTACTAGCTAGAAGTTAACGGACGTGGTGTCGCGTAATAAATCTTATTTAAAATGTTAAGATCCCGCTAATTTGTGGAAATTATCGATAAATATTCATAACTTTATGGTGCGGCTCTCGGATTAAAATAGTTTAAGCGCACAGCCTTCTTATTTATTTATTTAGGTATATATATTCCGTAGGTATATGTAAAAAAAAACAGGAATATATACATACTTCACTGTTCCTCGTATTGGTAAATAATTTTATTTCCGTAATATACATATATCTCACTGGACATATTAGGGTTCCTTATTTTAATATATCAATACCACCACAACGTGTCTGCCGCATTTTTGGAACTAAATTAGTGTTTCTAGGCCTTATTTTTTAATGCCTTCTGACCTAAATAAATTATCAAAACTAAATAATCTTTTATTAAGGAAAACACATTCTTATTGTGAAGTTGTTATTATTCAGAACATAGGTCTGTGATATTTTAAATACTAAATTAATGTATTAATTATAAATATATACATATAAAATCAATTTTGTCGAAAAATATTGTTTTTGCGTCACCGGGATTCGAACCTGGATCTCTATTTCTAATCCGGGGAAGTACACTACCAATTGTGTTATAACGCCAGTATTTTTCATGACAAATTTTCGAACCTATATGTTACATTTTTCAAATTAATACACATGTCGTTCCATTATTTGAAAGCCATTTGTCATGAAAAATACTGGCGTTATAACACAATTGGTAGTGTACTTCCCCGGATTGGAAATAGAGATCCAGGTTCGAATCCCGGTGACGCAAAAACAATATTTTTCGACAAAATTGATTTTATATATGTATACATTTATAATTAATACATTAATTTAGTATTTTAAATAATCTTTTTAATAAAATACTAATTTTCAATGGTGGACAAGTCTTGACAGTCATTTTCTAACTCTGTCATAAAGTGGAAATCCACTTCTGTCAAATGACCAAAATTTGAAAATTACCCCATGATTTATCCCGCACGAGGGCGGGGCTAGGTACGGCTGTACCCTTTACACCACAGCCTGATGTGCCACTTGTATCAATTTGTTTTAAAACTTGGATACGTTAATAATTCCTAATTTCACACCGAGCCACGCAACGCGTCTATAAGAACTATCAAACTTGTGGAATTATTTTCGCGTGCAATAACGAACGTGTCGAAATCTCTTTTGTTACACGGTGCAGTTACATATTTTGATTTGAAAAAAAAATACTCACTGGAACAATGTTCAATTATGATCGTGTAATAATTATAATCTGAACAAATGTAGACAAGTATCAACCGCAATTATCTCCGTTCTGCAACACGCGCGCAGTGTTGTGTTTGCTCTGTGGGACGCCTCACTCTTAAGATAAAATAATTCAAGTCGTGGAATTGTGCAAGAGACTGCAGAACAATGTATATATTTTGTCATTATTTTGCTAATTCAACTTTGTGTCGAATTTTGAAAATGTTCCGTCCTTGAACGCGCTGAGATTCACCGCTGATCCCTTTATTACTAGATTATTTTTATAATTGGATTCAAAGGCGCGTCGAACCATAAGATACATCCTAAATTACCAGACAATGGTATTTTTAATACGAATTAAATTGATCAACTAGAAAAATATACAGAAAAAAAATATATATACGAACCTGAACATCTTTCTATCATTCGATAAACAGATTTTTTTTGTACGTCTTTCTGGTTGATTAATTTGATTTGTATTAAACATACCACAGAACTATGTTCTGAAAATGCAACTTCACAACATAAATGTATTTAACTTTAAAAAAAATAATTTTATTATACAAAAAAAAAATGGTGGTGAAAGACGACTATTTTTGTTTTGCAAGTTAAATGAATCGTCAAATTAATATGGAGAGATACAATAGATATAGAAAAATATGAAATGTATCTAAAATGAAGTAAGAGGAGTAAATACAAATTATAATTAAATTCGTGAACAGATATAAAAATAAATACGTATATAATATTTATTTTAGAAGCTTAAATTGTTTTCTGCGGGGGACCTATGTATGTATCACTTGGACCATCAGGCTTTGGCTATCTTGAATAAGTCGATATAACAACGTACAATTCTTTAGTAAATGGTTAATCTAAACAAGTTTTTAGAAAAAAAAATTTATTATAATTAACCGATCAAACGGAAAAAAGAAGCGAATGTAATGAAGTTTGTTGTAATAAAAATAAAATGTCCAGACGCGGGATCAAGTTCAGACTGGTGAAGGGACCCGAGGCCAGGAGCAGCAGCCAGGAGCGCACGCCGAAGGAAGCATTTGGCCCGAGGCCTCTGGGAGATGGGAGCGAGCCCGTTCACACGATCTGCCTCCATTACGACCGTCATTTTTTATCCCATCTGTTCTCAGCGTCGTGTTCTCGTGTCGGGGAGCATTTCACGTTACCGCTGGATGTAAATCACACATCACATTTCTATATTATACACATTATTTATTATATTTCTCCATTCTTAAACGGCGGCGAATGAAATCGAATATAAATACTAGTTCAGCTAGCGATATATTTGAAAATTATTTTATGTTTTATCATCATATGGATGATAAAATTGATACGACATTGCAGATTTTAATTGATACGATTAAGAAATCCATGAATGATGAAACTTCAGATAATCTACATAAATGACAGCTTCTGGGAGTCAATATGTCAATAATTTTACAAGGGATGTAGTGTTCAATCACATGTTTGAAATGTAAATCTAAATAATTTTAATTAACAAATTTTTTTAAATAAATTTAAATACAAGTTTTTAATTTTGATATTAAGAATGTACAAATAATAAAATACAATAAACATGAAAACAAATCAAAAAATGAGAGTACATACATAAAAATGATAAGAAATTTGAATGAGTGAGCTGGACATAGTACTGGACGCACCTGGCGGAACAGTAGTAAACCACCACTGTGTGACGTCAGCCACAAGTCACAACGCGCCAAATCAATTTCCGATGAATAAGTATACTCTGTTAAAATTGTCACAACACATCAGGGCAGGCTGACCGCTAGTCGTTAATAAATACACGAGTGCGAGTAGTTTGAGAATAGTTTTATTTTTCTTTAAAACGAAAACCGATTGGATTGTCTCAACTATTGTATTTCAAAACGAATTACGAATCGTCTAGTAAGATGATTTACCAACAAATGTAACTTTACCGGTGCGTGGGTGCGGTAACTCCATGTAAGATGCGAGCCGAGGGCCTTCGGCGAAAAATGTTACGTCCTTAAATTGTTGATGCTGTGGATGGATGGAATATGTGTCAAATAATGGCAGCCGCGGTGCCGATAAATCAACAAGCTGATAAACAGAACAGACTACTTAAGCACTAAGAACTCGAGTGAGTACAATTAGTGTCCACTCTTCATGGTAATGTGTAAACATTATGCGTGCGTGTGTGTGTGTGAACAGTTCACTGAGAAGGAAGGAAGAAATAAATTATTAATATATATTTTTTTACTTTTTAAAATTTAATTTCTAATAAAACGATTTCTTAGCATTGCACTTATATACGCACATAGGAACTAGATATGTATTATTTTTTAAATCAGTTTTTTTATGTATAGTGTAGGTTTACAGAATTCACATATCTACTGAGACGTGGTAGGACATTTTTAACTTTCGAACAAGTGAATTTCTAAAATTCGAATTAAAGTCCTGAATAAAATAAATATTCACCATAGTAACTGTGACGTATTTGGCCGCGACACTGTATGGTCCTTTACACCGCCTGTGTCACAGCGAAATAAGAAAATAGAATAGTAATAAAAGTTCACCGTCGAGATAGCTAACTATTTAATATACTCAATGAGATATGTTATCTTGAGAACCGAAGAGTATTGAAAGAGAGCACAACTGCGCTTCCAGCGTCTTTTAACGGTTCCCGGTTCCCCAATCCGCGCGCCCACTCGGCACCGCTCAGCCTTTTCACATACTTTCCCATCAATCATCAAGCTGCCAGACACACATGCATAAAACTTTGACAGATGTCAAATATCTCACAGTAATGAATATGACGTCATTTTAAAATTTAATTTCCTAGTTAACGGTTGTTTTGCATTGTACTTAGTGTAGGTAGGTATCAGTGGGGGTTGGTGACTTTTTGTAGAAGGGATGCTGGATAACAAGTTTATAACTACTATCAAATATAACATATAATCGAAGAATATTCAACGTTTCAATAATTCAACTTCAAGTATTAAAGCCAAATTGTCAAAAATGCGTCACACAAACAAATTTCTCAAAATAATCCGTTCGGTTCGTAATATGTATGTTATTTGGTGCATTATACCCATAAGCATTAAAGTCGTTATTTGTACATTGGATGCTGTTGACGAATGCGTATACAGTATTCGGAGACGTTGACAGGCGAAACTGACTGCGCATGCGCGAAAGTCGAATATTTTCAAACATTTTGGATACGGAACGAATGATAGAATCCACTATTGCTGGTGTGCATATGTATGCTGTTGATAATGTATATGCATTCTGATCTCTAAAGGACAGGACGAATTTATTTGCAGTTGTGCAGTTTTCGGCTAAAAGCAAAAAGTCCAAAACTTTTTGACTATAGAACACGCGGAGCATCCAAAGTATGTATGAAGCGACCGCACCTGTTAGGTATGTACTATTTTTATAATTGAAATTTTCAGGTAGGTACCTACCGTGTCGACACTGAATTCACGGCAAATTAGGAAAATAAAAGAAGAAGGGAGCTAAGAAGTTGCCGGTCAAAAAGCTTCACTAATACATTTCGCACTAAGATTTATACCAATCCGGCTAATGCGAAGAGGAGACATGAAACGGACGAAGCTGTCCCTCCTACGTGCACCTTCAGGCCACCGTCGTCGCCCAGCGCTGGTGCCGTGTGTGCTTAACAACAGCCGACTCATTAAAGTGTGGACAGGTAGTTGTCGCCCCGTCGGTCAGGTCGGCCGATGCAGTCTCACCATGTTTGGGATTATCTCATAAATGTCGGACATTAATTGGTGAAAATATTTGACATTCCGCAATACCGGTCGCGTAGCGAAGCGGTGACAATTTTTCCTAATCTTTTGTGGGGGAGTGCGAAATCAGCCGATTTGCATTCGATTGAAATATTTGGCCAAATCGACACGTACATTATTATTGCGGCGGCGCGACAAGTGACTATTTCTTACACAGCAACGTTTATAGGTAATGCATTTTTACCATTATAATATGTCAACAATTTATCATTATTCTAAAGATTTTAGTACACTTTTGAAGATAAGCTTGGCATTGAAAATAAATAAATCTTGTTGAATTGTTTCTATATTAAATATTTCCTTACGAAATCATTGATGTTAAGGAAATAACAGTAAAGTTGTAAAACATGTTAAATATTCGTAATTTATTTGAATTAATGAATGAGTTAATATTAATTAGATTAATTATTCATCAAAATATAGCATTACTTTGTATAATATTTTAATATAATACAACCTCAAAGTTAAAATTTGAAATAGCACAAATAGATTTGGATGAAAATGGATATCCCAACGAGGTGACATAAACTGGTCTCTACGTAGCCCCGAATTGACACCGGTGGACTTTTTCCCATGGGGCTACATTAAATCAAAGATATACAGTAACAATCCTCTCTCTCTAGACCAATTCAAATAACATATCTGAGAAGAAATGGCAGCGATCTCGGAGAATACGTGCCGAGCAGATCTCAGAAACTTTGCCTCCCGTTTAGAAGAGTGCCAGCGAAATACCAGATCACATTAAAAAAAAAAAAAAATTTAAGAAATAAATTCCCATGGACAAAATAAACATTTTTGTATTACATAATTTTCATTATGAAAAAAACTTTTGGGACACCCATAAATACTGAGCAAGTCGTGATAAAAATACAATAGTTACCCAGTCTTGTGTACCGTACAATGTTTGGTTTATTTTAAAATCATATTTAATGGTTTAATGTGATAGTAATACTTTCGAATGAAGAAACTTGCGCTATAATTTAATTAGATTAAATAATGTGATTTATGAATTTCAAAATTGCAAAAATGCTATTAATTTTTTTAATAATATTAATAATACATTTATTAGGTTCACTTTTTTTACATGTATTATGTACTTACATTGATAAATAATGCCTAGTGGTCTGACGTATTATCTCCTAAATTAATATTCATTAATAATACATTTTTACCTAGTTAATTAATACGAGTGTTGCGTAATATTTTAAATATCGGACAAATGTATCGAGGGTATGCATATAAAATTTGGCAAAGTAAATACAACTTATCAGTAAGAAATTAAGACGTATGTTTGAGTACCCTGCCTGCTACACTAGTAATTTACTGTATTATAGCAGACAGTGTTCCTCCGGTATAACAGTAAGCAAAGTGCATTTATCAATGCATCAATACAAAAAATATATGCATAAACAGTTAATCAAGAGATGCAATTAGGTATTTCAATAGGAGTTTTATTTTCAGGTTTAGACCTTTAAAAGTTCTTGGGCGTAATTTCTCCCCATTCTGTGGGGCCAAAACTGTACTTTTCGTGAAAAATATGCAAGACTATGGTTGCACTCTTTCACTTTTGCATTTAGACCGTTGTATATTTTTGGTGCTAGAAATAAATGAAATATTTGTATATAAATAGAAATATAGTTAGCTTGTGTCCTTGTTAAGTGAGGGTGCGTAATTTGCTGGTAAAATTGCTAATGCCGGTAAAAGTGGTAGTACACCAAGAATATACATTTGACGTATGTCTAGGACGTGACATTCTTTGAAGAGTTCATTTGAAGGATCGCGAAAGGGTTTCTTAATATTAATTAATGTTATATTAAAATTACATTAAATTAAAAATGGACTGCTTCGTATTCCGCGCATCAAGACTGAACACTCTCGCAGGATGGGTAACCATCAATAAGGTTGGACGATTGTTGAAACAATCCGGGCTGATTCCCATGTGAACCGGAGTCCCACATGACATCACCGCGTTGACATAATGTTATTCCGAGTACCGAGCGCCACCGTCTAGATCATTTGCATTCTAAGCCAGCTGTTAAATGAATAATCGTTGGCGGAACTGCATTCTTCGATAGACTTTCCGAATATATTATGACCGCAGAGACAATGACTGGTCACCGGTCACATGGACAGAGGCCCTAGGACAGCATCGCCGAGCCTCAAGTAATTAGGTAACAGTCAACATTTGTTACATTTAAAAATAATTATTTGTTCAAATAAGGTTTCTGTGACGTTTTGAAAAAACGTTTTTTAAAACGGTCCCTTTTTTCCGTGACGTCAAACTGATTGTTGAGATCTTACCGTGACCTCACATGCCAACACCTCTTGTGATGTCAAATTTTCATCAAGTATTTTTTAGAGTTTTTAATGCGAAATTGATACTGTTAGATTTATTATTTTAAATATGCCAAACATTTATAAATCAATGTTTTTTTTACATACAAATTGTATGCTTTATGATTCATTTGAATACAACATCTGAAGAAGAAAACATAACGTTTTGTCTCTTTCGAATTGATTTGTTAGTAAACAAATATCAAATATCTCATAGAGACAAAGCTATTTTTTATTATATTTATGGAAAGTATATGAAAATATGGAGCAATTACAAGACTTACGACCTGTTTTCGGCTGGCTTAACTTTATATAAATATAACGTTCACCAATTCTCACCCCTCAATCTCCGCATTTATCAATTTTTTGAAAGTTGTATATATGCTAATATGTGGACTCATTTCGAGTGCCACTACATCGTCGCCATCTATGGACCAAATTTGTAGGTACAGATTCAATAATTGTGTGTCCTTGGACATATTCAAATATTGCTAATAAATTAGTGTCTCGGAATGAAAATACGAGGTCAGTAATATCCTTCAAGTAGATATTACATTGTAGGCAATGTCATTCAGGAAGACGTATATGTTACCACATAGTATCCAGAGCAAATTTCATAAATCACATCTTCAATAAGCCAGTGCATCTCGAAGTTTTTTAAAATTTGTTTAGGTTGAAGATTATTCTGGAGGATAATTATAGAAATATGAATTAGTTGAGAGGTGTTTCAGATTATGTTAAATATAGTCATTGAAACGTCAAGACACAAGAATTACTGACATTCATTTGATAGCAACAAGATTAATCGTAATTCTAGACTTTGTGAAGTTTGACGTTCACCAACAAATAAAAATGTGCAAAACATTAACACCTTGTTGCTTTGCAACTGTATGAATTCAATACACCTTGCAATAAAAACTGCCAATTCCAAATAGCAAATCCGTTGCCGGATGTTGAATAGAAGGGTCGGACTACACAATGATATTCACGCGGCACCTTCGTGATCTGTTTACAATTTAGTTATTTGTTAGAAATTGAATTTTTGTTTTTTTTTAACAGCGATAATTTTAACAGTTTTTGACATTTCGTCCCTTTCGCTCGGCAGCTCTGCGCTGAGTGACACACTGCTCGCGAGTAATTCGGCGAGCGGTGGGGATTCAGACGCAAAGGTCGCAGCCGGCCTCTGCGCGAAGGAGGGGGGTACACCTGCGGCCCGAGGGCGCCCACGATCCGGGAGCGCCAAAATTACGCAGGTACGGTCGCACCTGGCGCGCGCGGGCAACAGGTGAAGGGTGCTCGGTTTGCGTTGTCGGCGAGATGTTGAACATTAATAAATGTCAACGAATCTAAATGGCAACTCGTGAATCTTGATGGAAGTGTTAGATTAAAGCGGTCATTTTGCACATCACCATGGTAATAATGAATATAAGAATTATTTAATTGATTACTCACAATTTTCAAACTCAATTTTCAATTTTTTACTCAGGCAAGGAGGCTCAATTTAATCACAAAAACACCCAGGTTCATGAAAATGACATAATGTCCTCGTCGGGATTCGAACCCGGAGCCTCGGTATGAAAATCCAGTGTCATGACCACTGATCTACGCGGGCCGCTGGAATTATAATACAGTATGATATATCAAAAAACTACAAATTAAATAATTATAAAAACAAGGCACAAGGATACATTATATTTCGTATTAATTCAATTTCGATCAAATTTTTCTGAATACGTGACCTTTAAATATCTCGGCTAAGTTCGTTAACCAGCCTGATCTGCCACCTAGTTTCAAAACTAAATATGTAATTAAATGTTTCTAATATAATGAAACGGTAGATTACCTACAGGGTGCCATAAAACGGGATATATAATATTAATATAAATTAAATTAATCAGTTAATTAATTAAGCAGAAAATATATTTTAATATAATGGCATTTATTTACAAAATCTTCATTAAGAAAATATCAGCGAAATTTACACGAAAAATTAATGCAAATCAACATGAGCACGAGCAAGAGGAGGGGATAGACTGAGGCTGCCATTCAGGAAGAAGTCCAAATCTCTGAAATCTATGATGTATAGTGCAATGAAATTCTTTAATGAAATGCCAGAAAACATAAGAAAGGAAGAGAAATTGAATAGATTTAAAATGAAACCGACCAAATATGTAAAAGGTAAGTTTTAGTAAAAGAAAAGACTTTAATCTAGTTTATATTAGAACATATATAGGAGTGCTTATGTATGCACCATGTTAAGAATTAAATAAATATAAAAAATAGAAAAAAATAGAAAGATATACAGAAAAAAATTATCCATCGAAAAAATATTTTGTTGCTACCGGGATTCGAACCTGGATCTCTTCCTATCTGGGGAAGCGATAGCAGCTGACAAATTTTAAACACATATTTTGCAGTATTTCAAATTGATACATATATAGCAATGCTATAGTACGGAAAATATCAAATACCTATGAGTTAAACGGGATATATTTTTTCCTCCATTTGTCATATTTTCACTTTTGAAGATGCGTGACACGATTATGCACTGGCCACTCAAAGTAATCCTAACAATCGTCTCCTTAATCGCTCCAACCGGTTTAGCATCGAGAGGAGGGCTACGGAGATGCACTCGTAATTACGGTAAACGAAGATCTCGCGTGATCCTCCGTCACCCTCGGGAGGACCCGTCCAGCATCACATCTCCCGGCTCCGACGATCCTCTCCCGAAGCTTTGTATTGTTTTATTTTATGCCTTCTCTGGTAAGCATTAGTCTAATAACCGCGATGGCGGGGGGATCCTTAACACCACCTTCTAAAATTACGAGAACTGGTGTTTTTTCTTTTTTTTCTTTCGTTTTTTCAACACTTCAAATACAACGTGATGATGAAATGGTGGTCGTTAAGTGTTGGTTTTTGGAGGGGTTACCGTTCTAGAAAATGAATAAAATAAAAAGGCAGGTACATTTACGAGTACGATCGCAGTAAGTACCTACGTTAAGTGCTGTAGTTAACTTGAGAAGATTAAATTATTTATAATTTTTAGTATTTCAACGTTTTTTCAAACGAATCAAACAAATTTTTTAGCTTTATACCTAAACAAAAATAATAAAGTTACAATGTTATACGTAATATTCCAACGTCTTTTTCACAATGTCACACGTAACATTAAGTGTATAATATATTTTTCAAAAGAGTAAATTTTGTTTTGAACATTGTCAAGAGATATGAACATTGGAACATTGTAATTCTGCTGTGCCGTAGGTTATTTAAATGAACAGTAGTAGGTATTCCTGGTCCTGGTAATTTAATTAGAATTTCAGAAAGTTAAAACTTCAAACTATGTTTTTTTAACGCTTCAAGACGTTGAAAAGTGTTTGTGGTGTTTATTAACATGAGAGATGATTTAGTTTAGAAAAAAAAACAGCATTTTAGGACAACATTTGAACACTAGTTATAGAATAATTAATGTTAAAACTGATAAACATATATTCTAATAAAAAATGGTCATATTATCAAATGTCATTAAAACATTATTTGACATATCTACATGTAGTATTATGTATGACTTAATATCAATGAGTGTTGCCATGTTAGAATGCATCAAGGAAAAATATTTATTGACAGATAAGGCCACTATCTGCTAGTAGGACAAGGCTCACACGGTACCGTAATATGGAGTACCTACGTAATCGACAAATGAATCAACCTCATATACAGTAATGTGCCTACCGAACTTATTGACGATTAGCGCGAAGGGGGTACCTTTGTATATAATAAAAAAGTGGATAGTACATTCCTTTCATTCATGTACCATTAAACTTCTCCATCCCGTCACACATAAAGGTAATAAAATGAATAATTTTGAAAGTTTGAAATAAAAAGGAATTTGAACTCGGGTGTTGATTTGTTAAACAATATTACATTTTCTAACTCATCTCCTCCCCTTTCAATATTCCCGTTACAACCACCCCTCCCCCACCATCTGTCAGTACCTAATTACTTGTATATCTATCACCTAAGCTTTGTCTCCTATATTTATGTATAGTCAGTTTAATACTTCGAGTAGTGCTAATAAACTCAAGTAGAATAATAATATTGTTTCATTTATATCCATCCATTATGATGAAACGCTACAAAGCGAGTTTTTGCACGTAGAAGTAAATTATTCTAAATAACTTTGTTCGGATAAAGGACTACAGCGAGGATCTTGATGAACGTGAATACATTAGGTGTTGATAAATAGGGTCCACACCTTGAAACATACTTGTGAAAATTTAATTTATTAAATATAATTCTTTAATATTAATCGCTGATGAATTCTGCTGAAAGTTTGGTGTTAATAATATTCATTGTCGAGATTTATTATCAAAATATTCTCCATTGCATTGCTTAGTCAGTTGATAATTACACCATTGTTTGAAAGATAAAATATTATAATATTATATAATAAACGTCCTTGCGAAACATATTCTATTTTCATTTAAAATAAGACTAAGTACATTAAAGTATCTACCATATTTTTGTCCTTTATTGGCTATCGGGACAGTGGCGTACTCTGACGCTGGTCCCACGCACTCCTCCCCTCTCACCTCACCGCAGACACAGGAAACTATTAACATGAACCTCAACCCCGAAAGACCAATCTCAAAATTTGCATAATTGTATACTGGATCGCCATCGTCCAGGAATCTGGCCAATCCGACCCGAACCCATTAAGCCTCATTCATTCACCTATATATTTCGAATAAAAAAAAACATAATTGTAGTTTCGTATAGTTCCCTTCTCAGCAAAAAAATGAACGTAAATCTATTGTAGGTACCCACGTTTTTTATCAACAATTTATGAATGGTGTACATTATTATTTTCCTACTATTTATGAGTAATAAGATAACTAAACCGCAAGATAAACCTCAAAATATTACAAACGAGATAAAAATAAACAGTTGAAAGAAAACTGGTAATTTTTAAAATAATTTTATGATATCAACTTTCAATACAATATAATTAAAACAGAACTGGTTGTTTTGTTTAGTTTTTATTGTCTGAAAGCATTCTGTTTTATAATGTGTGTATAATTTAAAATGATTATGGTAAAGGGATATCTATTTATGCAGGACTACCCTTTTTTGATGGCCTGGGAATCATTTGAGAAAAACAATAATTCATCTTGTATAATTATGATGTTCGAATTCCGTATAATAATTATACTCCGGTAATATTACAGGCAGCATTCCGTATGTGCGTGTTTGTTAGTTTTTTGCAATTCGGTTAAAAATTTTGCCGATACTAAAATACCTTACACACATAAATATTGCACATCAGGCTAGATCTCACAATGATTTCATTATAATATTAAGCATGTGGAGTGGATTAGTTTTGGGTCGGACGGCGGTCGAAGAACACAAAGGAATCGGAAACAATATTGCTCTGTTCTTTGATCTTACAATTGTCGAACCCTTCAGAGAGCAGTGCCCGTAATAACAGGGGCAATTAATTACAATAACATGTATGGATCAGATGGGTTCCGAAGATTAGGAGCACCTCGCCCGCGGGCCACTCGGGACCATTATCAGGCAGACCCGAGCAGCCAGGGGTAATTTATGACGGTCCCCGCAATGATCGCTGGGCCAGATTAAAGTATTGTGTTTACACGATACACCTACTCATGTAATACGCTTAATGCATCACGTGGACAAAGCGCAATTGCCCCGGTGTCCAGAAAAGTATACCAATCAGCGGCGTAACTAAAAATGTTGTGCCCCAATGCAAGATGGGATAGAGGGCCCCTCAGTATCTATGATATTAAATTATTAAATATTAAATTACAATGTAAAAATAAAATTTGTCTCTTATCTCCTATAATATTCACACAACTAATGTTCTCTCTAAGTTTAGATCACAGTGATCTTTCGTACTTCTTTAAAGACTAAAGAACATATTAAAAACATTACTATGCCAGTAAAAGGCCACTGGTAGTATCGGGGTTGGCAGCATTAGATACTTATGAATGCACAAATAAGTCAGAGAACTAATAAAAACTATCAAGGAATACATTCTCCACAATTAAAAATATTCAATATTCATAGTTATTTTGGCTGTGTAACCTCAGAAAGTGGTCCAATGTCCAACATGTTGGTGATCTTATACAGGATAAATCAACATGTTCGCAAACTTCAATAGAAGGTGGCATATGTCATAAAGAAGTCTTGTTAAAATTGCTCTATGATGCCACATTACTCATAACTGAAAAAAATTTTTTTTTTGCTTTACGGCGACGATCTAGTCGCTAATTGGATGCATTAGCGGAAGGTTACTATTGTATACATTGATAATCTTTTCAAGTGTTTTCCTAACACACTGGATAATATTTTTTTTACAGTGTTGTATTTTCAAATATTATTATTTCTTATTAGGGATGGGCAAAGTATCGATACCGAAAGTAATGTAGAGCGCGGACCTTTCGGGCCCCTATCTAATGCACCGCATTGGCATAGTTGCGCCACTGATACTAATGTGATAGAAAATCTCTCGTCGCTCGAGGAGTTGTGCTTAGAAAAGGTGTGATGTTGCTGCACAAGCGATTAAAATCAAATAAAGAACGGAGAATACAATACAAACCACTTTAAAGTAAATATAGGAGTAATAACGAGGAAAAAAATTCTAAGACACGAATGTCCTAAAATGAAGTGTGAAATGTCTCGAGGGATGGGAGTAATAGTCGTGAGAAATCAATCATCGTTATATTTTATAATAATTAACTGTTAAAGGATACATCTAGAATACTAGGTAGGCTAAACTCGTATCAACCCGAAGGTCAATAGTCATCGGGTACTCAGTAAAGCCTCCGGCCTAAGTCCGTTCATAGCGTGATTCAGGCCGTAGTTATAATAGTACGTTTGTTTTACATTCTGAACCACTGGACAGTAACGAACCGCTCGGTCTTAATATTTTGGTCACGAGTGCACAGCACAGGTATTGACGCACTCCGAGTATCATAACCACCTGGTTATAATAGAATACGAGGCTGGTAGATAGAAATATTCTACATAAATAAGTGAAATATAGTCGATATATAAAGTGAGTGAAGAACGAATAAATTAAGAGAGAATGTTGAGTTGTTTGTAGCACAGTCGGCAGAATAAAAAAAGAGTCGCTGAAGGGTTTGTTCATGTGGAACGTATGAGCGAGGAGAATATTGTAAATGAAATATATAATGCGTGAGCTGAAACATGACGAGTACATGTTAAAAGCTTCAACAGCCTAATAGAGCGCATGGAACTATGTACGTAAATGAACAAGGCAAAAGTATGGCGTTCTATCATCTCTGCCTACATCTGTTGTTGCACTATCGGGATTCGAACCTGGATCTCTTTACCAATCCGGGGAAGGTGTATTACCAACTATGCTACAGTGACAGTACTTGTAGATGGCTTTCAAATAATGGAATGATAGATGTATTAATTGATGTATTAATGATAGATGTATTAATGAAAAGTGTAACACATGGGTTCGAAAATTTGTCGTCAAAAGTACTGTCGCTGTAGCATAGTGGAAAAGACATCCAGGTTCGAATCCTGGTAGCGCAACACCAATATTTTTCGATAAAATTGCTTTTATACGTATATCTTTCTAATGAATATATTTAATTAGGATTTAAAATATCACAGACCGTCTGTTCTGAATAATTACAATTTCTCAATAAGAATGTGTCGTACTTAATAAATTAGTTAGTTAGTTGATAAAGCTAAAGTAGCCTTATAGATTTCTTACACAGAGTATAAATTACAGCATTGTACCTTAAAATTGGACACGATGATATCCTGATGAAAGAAAACGTTCAAGTGATATCAGACAAAGAAAAATTCTTGTCCGATTCCAAACACGGTGGTGTGGTGGTGACCAGTACAAAGTGTTAAGATCTCACCTAATTACACACTCGACTCGTTTTTATAACACATTGCCAACCGATCAACTAATTTAATGACATCTTCGATGTAGAATTTATTTTCCGACACCCGCACACATTCTCACACGACTAAAACTTGTTTGTGTAGGAAAAAATACGTTACGAAAGCTATTACGTATTTACATCCGCCGCTGGCTCTGTTCACACCTTTGCAGCGAGAGAGCAAAATATAACTCACGATCATCTCCACGCTGTATGTATCTCGAGTTGCAGTAAGTTTTAATTTTGTTATACACAAACAAAATCAAAATTGGCAATGAAGGGGGTGTATTTTAAGAAGCAGCATAAAAAATATTCTTGAATGGTGTCCATGTGACTTGATGGATATGCGAAATAATGGATAATGGTGGTGGACCAAAAAGAGTGGCAGAGTCACGGGGAGGGTTCTATCCAGCACTAGAACGATGATGATGACGATAAAAATTCACAAAGAAGTTTCACTTAGAATGCGCGCGCTAGGCACGAGCACAGTATATACGTGCGTCCAATAAAGAATGCCAATCAGTCCGTTCGACAAGTGATCAAGTAAATTCTCATCCCACGCAAATATTCGACATCACAGATGTGGAAAAATATTATTAAACAGGCATTACGATATAATCCCATACAAGAGACTTGTATCGAAATGGTTAAAATGAAATTATTTCACACGGTCGGAAGATCGCTACTAAATTGGAATATTAATACCGAAAATCTTCATTCTTTCATTAACTCCTCCGCGTTTGTTTTGTACGATTCTTAATACTGGCGATTACATTTCTAACGCCGTTGGAATCCTACGTAATTTCATATTTTTATTAAAGCAAATTAATTGTATTTTTATGACGACAGCTTGGAAACGTGTACTGGTCAACATTATTATGTAGATTTTATTAGAAACCATTTAACACACATAATGTGAACTCGAATGGTAATAAATTTCATTAGAGTAAATAAATAAACTTTAAACAAATATCGGATATGTCATAGAGACAAAGATATTTTTTATTATATTTAATGGAAAATATATGGAAGTATGAGGTAATTACAGGCCTTACGACCTGTCTTTGGCTGACTTAAGTGATCACTTTATATAAATATAATCTTCACCAATTCTCACCCTTCCCATTTATCTTCACATTTATCAAATTTTTGAAAGTTGTACATGTGTTAATATGTGGACTAGTTTCGAGTACCACTACACCATCGCCATCTATGAACGAAATTTGATAATCTATTTTTTCTTTTTTAAACAGCATATATGTCATCAAGATGAGAAACTAGTTTTTAAAAAATATATTTTAAAGCAGTATTCTTCATCTGTAACGTTTTTATACTATTTATATTAGAATTAGTGAACGTTATATTTATATGAAGTAATCACTTAACCCAGCCGAAGACAGGTCGTAAGCCCTGTAATTACACTATACTTCGATAGACTTTCCATTAAATATAATAAAAAATAGCTTTGTCTCTAGAGATATCTGATATTTGTTTAATAACAGCGCCTTTGTAGGTAAAAATTCAGTAATTGTGTGTTCTTAGAAATATTCAAATATATTACTAATAAATAAACTTTATTTATCAAAGTAATATCCGTTTGAATGAATGAATTTATTAGCTTGTGTGCATTTCCTGCTGCATCTAGTTATTAAATTTTTATCAAGGTGCTTTTATTGAGAAGGTGTTGTAAAGCAAGTCGAGACATGTTCGACTCTATTCGTCTTACGTCTCGGTTTCTATTTTTCAACCAACGCCGCACTGTTCGTTCAGGATTGGTTCCTTCACCCCTTGCTTGGTGCATACCCAAGTTAAAATTTAGGTTTTCTTCAATCCCATTTCAGAAAAATTATTCAAAAAGGTAATGTAAATTTAAAAAAGCCCTATTTGAACTGTCAAACAAAAACAAATTAATAAATATTTCCTAACAAAATGATAAAATATTAAAACCGGCCATTATTTTCGGAACGAACGAGTATAAATGAGAAGTTCTTATAGAATTCCGTTGATATGTAAAATATAACATTACTGTGAAGCATAAAGCGTGACGATTGTTGGAGAGATAAAGACTTGATGAGCTCCACAAATAAAAACTCACCAGATACTCACTTTCGAAAGAATAACTCCTCGGCTCGCTTCTGCCTTTTGTGATCTGATTTGACTCGGCTGTTTCGACACCAAAAATTCGGTCCGAAACAATAAAAACGTGCCCTTGAAACACTCAAAGTAGGATTTGTTTTTTGGGATGCCGAACAATTGGCTGTGCGTTTAGGTGTAATTTTTTGCCGTGTGACCCTAGTGACCGAACCCGAGGAGGCTGTGGATAATCAATTGGGAAACCATCTCCGACATCTCGACGAGGATAAGCAGAAACTGTTCGTGGGAAAATGTTGTTTATTCGCTGTGAAACTATTTGTACGCGAAGGTCCGTGAATAAAATCAATACATTTTCGCTAACTATTAATTATTCTCGCATTCTCGCACAGTTGACAGGCTGACAGTAAGTAATCTATAAACTTTGTTCGACAACTTGATTTAACAGATGTAGCTATTACATTATTAATGTAGATTAACGTTAGCATTCCAAAGCGTTCAGGTATGATACAGCTCCGAGTGTATTTATTATTTTGTGTCGTGCGCAGGATGTCCTAAAGACAGTTGTTCAAATGGAGCCACCGGCAACCAGCAACCTATTGAGCGTCAAATAGGGTCATCAGAAAATAAGTTATTTGTACTTTTGTGATTATCTACAAAGAGTTAATGTAACTTTTTAAAATCATCTGCAAACAAATGTGGTAGCTATATTATCACAGCGTACGTGTGCCAAATTTCCACCGGGATTGGAACTTGGATCTCTTTCCAAACCGGCGATTTTCTTTTATTTGAAAGAGCCATCAACTTTGTTTTTACCGAATCTCAGAATTAACAATACATTTTTATTAAATTTTGGACACATTGACACAACATATATAAATATTATTAAAGAGAACACATTCTTATTATGAAGTTGTAATTGTTCAGTTTTTTTAATGCTGATTTGTGACACGTCTATGAAGTCTCCAAAAAAACATAGTGTTATACAGCAGCATCGATCTGTTCTTAGTTAAAGTAAAGTTCACACGACAGGAAATCTCCCCAGACAGTGTTTACAAAACACCGCAACGCAGTAACCGTCAACTCTCGGTCGTGAAGAGTGCTTTATCTTCCGACAAGAACCAACTTGTCACCCCGAGCTTGCGGTGCGGGTCACCGTCACGCCGCGCCGTTTGCTGTCACCCGTTCACTTAACGGCTACACTCTTCACTCTAATATTACCATTCATCAATCTTCCAAGTGTGTTAACTTCTCGATCGTTCCAAGATCCACGTTTGGAAAGGTATCGTTTTGCCAATGTAATTGTGTTTGTTGATACGTTGTGTCAAACGTTGCGTCATGTCTTTACATTCCTAAACTTAAGGCGACATAATAAATAATTACTATACATATTAGATCATTTATATAATATAATGCCACTTTTGTAAAAATTTCATTTAAAAAAAGCGTTGAGTACACAGTTTAAACTTTTTTTTATACCGCTAGTCTGAAAGGAACCAATGTAGATCGCGCAATAGAGATGTACCTAATGTGAGAAAATTTTAATGTTTTACATATATATTGTTAAATACTAATTAAATGTATTAATTAGAAAGATATACATATAAAATCAATTTTATCGAAAAATATTATTATTTATTAAAAATATGTTACGCTACAGCAACAGTACTTTTGACGACAAATTTTCGAACCCATGTGTTACACTTTTCAAATTAATACATCTATCATTCCATTATTTGAACGCCATCTACTATGTTTTACGGAATCTCAAATACCTTTGTACTGTCGCAGTAGTATGATTGGATAATGCACCTTCCCCGGCTTGGAAAGAGATCCAGGTTCGAATCCCGGTAGTGCAACGACAATATTTTTCGATAAAATTGATTTTATATGTACATATTTCTAATTAATACATTTAATTAGTATTTAAAATATCACAGACCGTCTGTTCTGAACTTCACAATAAGAATGTGTTCTCCGTAATAATATATTATGTATTATGCGTGCTGTCGCATTCACAATAGATTGTATCCCAGCCGAATCGACTGCATGCCGGTAATGACCACCGATGGCATCACAAATGCATTTATAGTAGCTTCACGAGAGAGAAGATTATTTATCTCAATATTTAATTATTATTGGTATAAAATGTATTATGCTTAGTATGTGCAGGGAGAAGATAGGGTAGAAAAGAATACTTTGTTTACAAAAGCTTGTCATTAAATTAAATTATTATTGGTATTCGTAATATCTGGGTGTATAAATCCAGCATAGAGAAAATAATCAACAAAAAATGATTAATAATGGATCACTATTTCCAATGATATTGAATTCGTTATATTGTGAACAGTGAAAGTAATTCATTTGTGATATTCCGCGTCTACGAGAGTGCAAGTGACACTAAAAAAATGTATTGTACTCAAAAATGCGGCTACAAGAAAATCTAGAGCGCGCTGCAAATATTCCCAAATTGGCGGGTATCAAAGTAATCCGCGGAAAAGTTTCCAAATTGGAATTTCTGACAGACGCCGGACGGGGAATGTCGTCAGCTTTCTCCGGCGCGAGGATCCCACCGTCGCCGTCACCTCTGGACCGAGGCCGTCCTTCGCGCGCTAATCACACCGACAATGCGAACTCGGAATGCACAACCGTTATGCAAAGTGCATCGGCCACAGGCAACAGCGATTCGCGTAACGCATAAAGGCCGAGTTAGTGCTGTTTGTTCGAAAAGTACAGCGCGAACTGCACGCTGCATGCTGCGTGCTGCAACAGATCCCGCGGATCGGGAAGAGAAAAATTATCAAGTTTATATGATCTTTCAGAGGGCGCTTACTTCAATCTGGGTCCCGTATAAGGTTTAAAGTGTTCCCCGAAAGATTTTTATGCACTTGTGCCACTTTCAAACATAACAACATATCGATATATCTTTTACATATCGTTCGATAATAAAATAATCTACCCTGATTTACTAATAATCCCTCTCCAAGCACAAGAGCTGGTCTTTTTTTTGGAGAGGTAAGCGAAATAAAAACCATGTAATTTTAAAAATGTAAAATACTTAATTCATGCTATAAAAAAAATTGTAAAAATGTCAAATAAATAAAAAAATAAGTGAAATTAAATTAGAGACACGCACCCCTTTACCACGTATATAATTATAAAACAAATGTTTTTTATGAATTCGCCTATAAATCGATCCATAAACAGTTTTAAATATATATATTTTTAAATTAATTTGTATCATCTATAACAAGTCCAACACCTCACATCGCATACTAATGTATTCACATTCACAAACACCTATATTCGATTACTAAATAATTTATTTGATGTTATATTTTGACACGTTACTTTTACATTAT
This sequence comes from Eubasilissa regina, assembly GCA_022840565.1. Lineage (NCBI taxonomy): Eukaryota > Metazoa > Arthropoda > Insecta > Trichoptera > Phryganeidae > Eubasilissa > Eubasilissa regina. The sequence continues at coordinate 31,703,142 of JAINEB010000003.1, read as the reverse complement.
GTGGTGCATGTTAACGTGTAAACTGCCAATTTTCTACGCATATGCAATACAGTACCGGTATAAAATAATATTAAATTAAATAAAACGTTTTAAATGAATACAGTGAGATTATACTAAACGAGCAGTAAAACATTTATATTAACTTATATATCTGTGAGAGATATTTCTCTCTACACGCAATAAACGAAGATAAAATAAAGATAGATTGCTATTAAGATTACTCCGGATGTGAGCATTCTTTGCAATGAAAAATGGACTCATTGAATCATTTGTAATTAAGAAGAACACATTCTTATTGTGAAGTTGTAATTATTTTGAACAGACGCTCAGCGATATTTTAAATACTAATTTTAAAAAATGAATTGTTAATTCTGGCGTCTGCTATCGGTTTACTCAAAGGTATTTGAGATTCCGTAAAAAAACAATGTAGGTGGCTATCAAATAATGGAACGATAGATGTATTAATTTGAAAAAGTGCACCATGTAGGTTCGAAAATACTGTCGTTGTAGCATAATTGGAAAAGAGATCCAGATTCGAATCCCGGTAGCGCAACAACAATATTTTTCGATAAAATTGATTTTATATGTACATTTTGTGTATGCATTAGCAGAAGGGTTCCAAAGGCTACGGAAGGTACTAAAGATGTTCGGCGTAGCGAAAAGCCTGCCTTTAAATCTAAAGTAGGAATTGTAATCGTGACTTATTAATTAGATACTTCACTTAGCCGAAATTGAATAATTATTCTCGCGTGACTCGCCAATCAGGCGGTGGACAAATAAATCCTGGAACGGGGATAATGTGATTCGCGAACGCAGCGCAGAAATGCCATTTATATTTACATGTCGTGCTGTCGCTGCTTGCACAATACTGTGTACTTCAACTGAGTGTTCAACCCCGCGGTGATGGTGATGCTGTCGGCTTTATAGTTGTGCAATGTTCGGTATATATTAGGCACTAACTAATATATATGCAAAGAAAAAAAATCTAATGAATACAATCAGTATTTACTCTCATGGCTATGAGTAAGCTCGCACGTGTGTATGTGTGTGTTGTTAGGTGTTAAGTATTATGTATACTATAAAAGAAGGAAGAAATTATTTTTTTTACATTATAAAATTTCAAAATGTTACTTTAGCATTATACTTTGTATTTGTTGGTATTAGATATGTATTATTTATTTAATTAAAGTTTATATGTAAGTACAGAATACACAAATAAATTCGTATCTTACCTACCTATTGGATTGTGAAAAATTTTCTTAACGTATGCGCGTCGCGGCCATTTAAAAGTGTGTGTTAAAACAAAAATTTTACGTTTACGTGTACTGAAAAAAATATGTAGTCACCATGGTAACGGGAGTGACATATTTTCGTAAGATATTCTTCTCAAATTACTCCAGTGTGTATTTCTTTTTCGGGAGGTTGTTTAATGTTTACGTTTCATTAATAATGAAATATACAATCATTTATATAAATAAGGAAACTAATTAGTTTTAATTGGTTTTGAAAAATGAATCGATAACTCCGGCGCCATTTAATGGCGTCGCCAGACCATCCCCTCGCCACTCGCGTCCACACCCTTATTAAATTTAATGCACTTACAATAATAGGTTTATCTTTGCGTTTCTCACGAATCTGCCACACCCAGAACGCGGTAGTTGTATACGGATGGGGAGGGGGAGATTCGAATGGTCGGTGACGTCATATCAAGTGTCCCCCCCTCCGAAGAATAAATTATTAGAAAGTGGGGTTGCTGCGTTTATTTCTCGCTAAACCCCAGTCTCGTGTAGCCATGTAATGCAGTTTTCTGACGCAACATTGCAGCAAGTGAAATTGTATGTAGATTCTGTTCGACCCACGCCGCGGACTAACCACATACTGTATCCGTTATATTGCTGAACCCGACGCGCGTGTGCGACTGTTCCACCGTTGTGAAAACGACCATGTAGGTGGGCTTGCTTATTTATCAGACTAGAACAAATTCCAAATTTTAAGTCATATACGCTTTTTGAATTGACGGCCTAGATCAGTCCCGACTGTAACACATTACATGTATAAAAAATAAAAGATAACGAAACAATTGTATACACTAGCGGAAATCAATCGGCTCCGAAGATTGCTTTCGTTAGTTGGTGGACGCTTCGCGGTCACTTTCAAACACAGTACAACCTATCTTAAACTAATTAACGCAAGTGCGATAATTCTGAAAGAAAGATATATGGCGCAAGTGTTGATGGCACCACAAATAGAGCACTTGGCACGACCAGGTAAAGCAGATACTGGAGGATAGTCCTGTTAGAATCCACAATAACCGTCGAGATGTATGAATGTGGATGAGGTGAGAATTGTGTATCAGGACAGAATAGTGTGGCGCTCTAACCTCCCTGCCTACCCCGACGTGATAATAATTCCGTATCGCGTAGTCCTAGTATATAAAAATAAGGATGATTCAATTTTTACCTAAATGCATATTACACTGACGAAATATCATTTTTGCATTGTTGTATAATATAACGAATATTTTTTCTTAAATCATTTCTCGTAATATTATTATCGTAAGACACAATTTGTAAGTCACTTTCAACTTAATTACTTACTTTAAAAATAATCGCCAAATATACGATCTCAATAGATTCGATAGAAATACTTTAATGTTTTTTTTCTCACTGGCAATAAAGACCTGGTGCATTCGAGGATATAGATTTTTCACACAATGCGAAACAGAAAGAGTAAACGAACATACTTTTGAATTGATAAAAAACAAGTCATTTTTATTTTCACAGCGCCATACGAAATCTCAACGAGTTAAATAGTAAGTGGTTGTGCAGCGTCGTAAAAAGTTTACAGTAAGTAATTGTACAAAAGACCCGCCTTGAACTTCCTCGAGAGCTACGTAACGTCCGAAGACATTAGCCACAGTGTCGTGGAACACTCGAATGCCTAAACTAAAACCGATGACCGTGTCTGGAATGAGGAATAGTGTCTAACTACCCCGGCTAACGTTAGAAAGTGACGAAAATAGAATAACAAAGAGGCAAATAGCTAAATAGGCTAAATAGAATAACTAGCGTGCGGCAATTACACTAATTAGTGACTACAGTTCCTTTGTGAAATTAATGACCTGACAACATTTCTAAAATGATAAAATATAATTAATATTTTGTATACACTTAGAGAAAGCTGAATTCAACAGTGCATGATCGATCGCTTTGCCCGATATAATAAAAAATGTACGAGATACGGAACGAACGGCCAGATTTATAGGAAATTATGAAAACTCTGAAAGCCGTGCGCTTCGTCAAGTTTATTTTTACAAGTAGTATGTATCTATCCATACACTCTACTGGCTGGTGAGCTTCAGTTTGTTTACATAATACTGGATCTATATTTAAAGAAACCAGAAATGCGTAACTTCGGACTTCGAGTACCGAAGTCGAAGATAGTATAGAGAAATATTCAAGCGCCACTCATAACAGATGCACTAAAGTCTTCTAGATATTAATTAATTAATGATTCGTAAAATTGTGTCACACAAATATCAAAGAATGTCTTAATTGTTTATAACTAAGTTGCTCGTCATGTTTCCATAGATATGTATAAAAACTGTAGATATGTTAAATTACTAAATAGAACGTAAAAAATGCCTAATTTTTTAAATAATATAGTTTAAATAATATAATATAATTAAACGGAAATGACGAATTATAAATACATGTTGAATGTACATATAATTGGTGTAATTTAATAGGTTTATAGATTTTTTTTTCACCACAAACGAACCGGTTTTTTCATAGAGGAAAAGGATGTCAAAAAGCAGCGTCTAGAAATGAACGTTGTATTTTACGACAGGCGCCACCTGTCAAAGTAGAAGTCGTATACAGCTGAGAGCTGGTTACTGAACCGGGGCTAATGTAAACCTTTAAATCATAGTCATAAAAAGCTTCAAAGGTTTCGCCGAACACCAGAAATGTGACGTAAGTAAAACCATTCGCATATGTATAATATATATCAACACATTGAAACTATGCCAATAGAATGGAATACGAGCGGCTGAATCTGGTTAGATGTCTAGACTTACGATTTGGCTGATCTCCGTAATGGGTATGGGAGAGACGCTCTTCTGGTCCGGCGAGCATGACTGCCTCGGGATGGATCCTGAGCTCGGAGTCGGAGACGCTCCGAGTCCCGCGGCCGGCTGCATGTTGATGACGCTCTCCTTGGAGCTCCGGTTGGGAGACAGCCTCGAAGGGAAACTCAAAGTCTTAGTCCACTGCGATAGGCTCCGCACCATCTTGTTACCTTTTCGGTTCACCTTGATATCGATGAATATAACTCCGCGAACTGAGTTAATTCGATTTCCGAACGCGTAATATCAATTTTACTTGTTTCACAGTTTTCACACTATCGATTGTTTGAAAAAAATCAATTTGTTTCCGTAGTACGTAAAAATCCACTCACTTTGTTCGTATCAATGTTAAAGTTAGTTCTTAGAATGACTGGAGAAGCCCGACTGTCATGACGCGGCGATCAGCTGTCGGATCTTGAAACTGGACGGCAAACTCACCACACGCCTTACCGCGACGACTGCGCGTTGAAGAATGACCGTAGCGCTCTGGCGTCACTGCTCGAGAGTCGAGAGCTTTCAAAACGGGTCGGTCTCAACAGACACCACGTTATCCATTGGCAGTGTGGAACTTTATAAAAGTGGACATTCATTTGGAGTCATTTAAAACATGCTCGCTCGAAATGCCTCAAAAATTAGCTTTAAATGTTATATTTTCTCTGTCACAACATCGGTTACGAGTCTTGCGAGGACGAGTGTGAGAAGGGTGGGGTAAGCGCGTAAGGATTTGTGGAGAAGGGAGGGACTTCCTGAAGAGGGTGCGTGCACGTGCTCGGTGCTCGGTGCTCGGCTACAGCCTGCAAGAGTAGCCATGTAACAATACTAACCGTATACACAATAAACATCTGTGATGGTATTGGTGGTTTTGTAACATTTTAAATTAATAACCCTCCGTATCGTGTACAAAGCCGCTTGAGGCTGCACATTGTACGTGCCTCCTTATAATTATATTTAACGTTGTGTTTGTAAATTAGCTACCCAAGTTCATAAATGTATTCGTTTTCAATTAAATATACGAATTTTAACAGTGCTATATTAATGTTTAAAATCAATTTAAGATTTTAATACATTTTACCGCTTTAAGAATCTCCTGTTTACTTGATTATTTTTTAGATAATTTTATTTATAATTTTAACATAATGTCAAAAAATCAATATTATATTAGGTATGACATTAAATCAGGCATTGAAATATTTAATATTATAAAAAATAATTTAAATTGATTACTTTCTGATGCAATATTGACTTATACATTTCAACATATTACGTACAGTAATAATCCAATATATCTTTCGTCATATTTTATTCCTTCGGTTTGATGGTTTTCTTCTCGTTTAAATTTTATACATATTTTTTTTATTCCCAAGATATATAATTTATATTCATCTTCATGTTATAAAATATACAATCCGTCAAAAATGATGGATAATTTGTAGTTATAAATGAACAATGACATTTTTAAATTCGGCCTATGAAATTTGTATAATGTTCTGTGTAATTATAAAGTGTGCGAGTATCTATCTATTTAATCAGAGTTGATGGCGAACAACATGACACATTCGAAGTCTGCTTCTGTATTAGGATTCTGTTTTAATTTTTATTTTTATAAAAATAGAGATGGGTACATGAAATTCGTATCACATTAACTAGATCGCTGGACGAGTGTCTTACACACTAGATCAACAAACGCGTCATATATAATTCTTTATTAACGTTAATAAATTTTTCATTATCCTGAACACTTCTAATTTATCAAATTTTCTTTTATATTTACACGGAATTAAGGTAATTAGAAGCATCGCTGTGTTGTTAAATTCATAACAAAAACCTAATTATCAAAGAACGTTTAAATATTAATTATTAATTAAATGTATTAATCAGAAAGATATACATATAAAATCAATTTTATCGAAAACTATTATTGTTACGCCACCGGGATTCGAACCTGGATCTCTTTCCAAACCGGGGAAGGTGCATTATCCAACTATGCTACAGCGACATTATTTTTGACGACAAATTTTCAAACATTTCGTTTCATTATCACATTCCTACGTTCTGAATAATTACAACTTCACAATGAGAATGTGTTCTCCTAAAAAAAGAACGCTTAAAAGATTTGATTTAAGTGTACTGCTTTATTAAAAAATGTACTCTTATTTTAGTATATTATTAACCATGTTATTTTCAGGGCTGTTGCTGCGTGGCAGCAGTCTCCAGCTGCTCCTTCCTCTAGCAATCTACACCATACTGTTAACAATTTAATACAATTATCCTTGTAGACATTTAGGGACCGAACGACCTTTACAAAAAACCCGACCGCACGAACACATATACACATAATAAACGGACATCTGTATAATGTAGATGTTGCACGAAGACAGCACACGTCAGCACACCGCCTGTGGACATCGAAGACATGAAGAAGTGGTCCGTATTGAAATAGTGGTTCGTCGATCCATTAACCCGAGTCTCTTCGATTTATCAAGTTATGTCGTACAATATCGAAATGTGCATCATGGGGTAAGCGTGTTTGCGCAGCAGTCGAGTTCTGGTACCGGCACTGCAAAATGAACCTGGAGCCGGCAAAAATAAATGAAAGTTAACTGAATGCAGTGGAAATGAGGTCGTTCAGGTCGGATTACGATATACCGAAACATTATCAAATTAAGAATGAATGCAAATCTGACAAAATTTCCAGTTCCAAGAAACACTTAGATGGCTTGGATATGTGGAACGTGTGAGTGAAGAAGTGTTGATGGTACCACAAATAGAGCACGTCCGCGGAAGACTTGGCGCTATCATATAAACCACCTTCTGAAAGATCCTGTTAGAAGTCTCGACTATCGATGAGTTGACACGAATGTAGATCAGACGAAAGTTATGTCAGGACAGAAGATTGTAGTGCTCCACACTCTCTGCTTACCCCCGCGGAGAAACGGCATGATAATAAGTTAGTTCATAATTTAAGTAATTTATTAGATTTATTGCCAACCGGTTTAAAGAATTAAAAAATTATCTTTATTATATATTGCGCTTCCCCATTTATTTGTAAGACTTTCTGGAAGGATGTATTGGACATAGTGTCATTATGGCTGTATAGTGCTTGGTTAAACGGCCAGGTATATGAGACGCGAGCGGGGCAAAAACGAACGTGTTTTTACTTCAATGTTTTCTTTTTTATATAAACAATAACAATACGTAAATATATGTATATTCAATTTGAAATGAAGTGTACATTGTCTTTATTACGAGTGAGAAAAAATTTTTTTTAGCGAAATCATACGAGACGACTCGCAAGCATATTAACATCTATAATCTTTTCTTAACTCTACTGTCTATGGTAAGAGTCATAGAATAAATCACTTTATTAGTCGCAATATCAAAGCGACACTAGATGTTATGTAATTATTGTTTATGAAATTCAATTTTTGATTATGTTTGCGACCTAATATTTGTCAAGGTCTGTTGAGAAAACCATTCATCTGATTCCGTCTTTACTTACATGCACATTATACTGATAAAATAGCCATTTCGTTTTTATTATTGTCTATCCGCAATTATTATATATTACATCATCTAGATGTCATTTTTGTTCATTTTGACAGCTGACTTACAAAGGTGGAATAATTTTAATTACATCGAGATTTTATTTACGCGTTGTTTGTTTTGGGGAAAGATCTATCATTGAAATATAGATTAGAATTTGTGTGCCAATATTTAATGTCCAATTGGGTGTCATTTTTGACAACAGATATAAAGTTTAGGGTGAATTATTTCCGTCAGACGATGAATTGCTTTAAGTTGTTTTCCGCCATGAACTGTTTTAGTGGAATCTTCGTTAATGTCAATAATTAATCAGATAATCGTTTAATTTTATCCCCAGAATTGGATCTCAACAAAGAGCGTGTAAAAATACCCGAAACATCTGCTCGACTAGCCTATTTGTTAAACTGAACCTTATTCTATGAGCCTGACTAGCAACTTCCACTGCGCACGCGTACAGTGGTCGTCGTCTCAACATCTGCAGTGTCACATGCAAACCCTCAGCCGGGGTGCAGCTGGGATACGTTGCAAAACAGCATCTCTTCTGCGACCATTGATCCCAGTTGACGTTTAAGACAAAACATAACGGGGCGCAGATAAAGATAGGCAGAGGAATAAAACTATTTGTATTGTTGCCAATTTTCCGAGAAAAGTAACACAACGGTATTAATATATTTAAATTTAGAGCTGAGTCTCTTTATTAGTCACAAGAAAATACAGGAAAATATTGTAATAAAATAGAAGCTAAAATACCTAACAAGTGACTATTTTTAATGATCTCATTTGTTTACTTAAGACAGATAGTCAATAATCATCTTGACACGACCTTGCTTTGTATTCAGATTCGATTGTTCCAAGAACATTAATCGTTACTTTTGTTTTAATTTAACTTCCCGAATGTGTGGCAATCAAAAGTACAATTATAATGTAAACATATTTGAAGACAATCTCCACTTATACAATACAAAAAATACTAAGATATTAATATCAGATATAATTAGTGTATTAGAAAATAATCGAATATATTAAATAACTTGTACAGGTTGAAAAAACCGAAATACGACATTTAATTAACTTCACCGTTACCCAAAAAATAATAACTTCTCGGAATATTCTAATCACACAATTGAAACTATTTTTTCTCTCGATAGCCGTAAACTAAAATTTCTCGACTCAATATAGGTACTTCAAAAAGAGTAATATTGAACAACTTAAAAAACTTGGTAATTCAAAAAAAATACCAATTAATAACATTACGTCCCCTATAACAACCGAATATTTTACGACCAGCCACTGTACCTAAATAGGTCGGCAACCGACTGTTTAACTAAGTTATCTTTTATGCCTTTATGGGCTGACTGTGAACATCAAACACATATGAAAAATTCTTTAAAAATATTATGCCTGCAATATGTGATAATTACATTTAAAAAAAAAAAAAAAAAAAAATATATATATATATATAAATATATATATATCAATTTGTTCCATAGATCTACAATTTATGCTCGGCCCTTAACAGAAGCAGCGGCCTTATTAGGGCTACATATTTATTAATCATTTCTATAAGTTATACGAGGAGCGCTATTGTATTAATTTTATAATTACTTACGTATTGCTAATTCCAAGTATCTGTATATAAGAACATCTCTCATTTGGAATTATGGGACCCGTACAGAGATGGAAGAGCTCATTATAATTCAATCCTGACATACGATTTTCGCGACTTCCTACAATTAATTTTATTATTTTCAAATATTTTACGTAAACTTTTGCAAATTGTAAATATTAAATAGGTACATAATCAATAGATGCTACAAACGCAACGACAAGAGTTTTTTCAATTCAATAAATTTAATAAAATAATAATTTGTAGAAATATTTCAGTTTTAAGACTAAAATAAAATTTTACATATAAATAGGCTTTATTAGGTACCGAACCTTTAAAATATTTTGAAACTAAGTCCACGACACGTGGATGCCACGTGACGACGTAAGTACTAATTATTTTGGTCCAGGGTCAAAATACCCGTGCTTAAAATTCGTTTATTTATTATATTATCATAAATATTTCGGAAAAAAATTTGGAGATGTTTTTTATTTTTATTTGTTTGAGCGTTTGTAAATTTTTTTTTAATCAATACACAATAATTATTTAAATTGTCACAACTTATTGAAGTCTTTTCCTCAAATACATATTACAAAACTAGTCTGGGTTTAAAAATGCCACCCCCGTTGTAGGCACCTAGGTACCTACCCTATAACCGCCGGTTTCAACCCCTACTGCGTTCCTATTCAACAGTTTATTTACTCTTGTCTCAGCCGTTACGCATTCGATAAAAGTGACACTTGGAACACAAACGTATTTGAAGTCCTTACTTATTTGTTATTCTATGTCTCAAGTTCGCTTGCAATGTATAGAGTATAAGTGTTACAAAAAGGATGACTCGATGAAATAAAAAATGCATTATTTATTGAATGACATAAAATCTAATACACGAGTATGTATGCACACAAAATAAACACCGAATCAGGTAGGTTTATAATCTTATAAATAAAATGCAATAACGACAGGCGTAAAATAGATGCTTTCGAAATGTATCGCTGGAGATGGATGTGGAGCATCCCGTGGGCAGCATGCCTCAATCTTGCAACAATAGTGTATAATAAAATTGAACGTATGCAGTGTGTCGATTCTCAATATCGCACATTCTCGTGAAAAGAGATATACCTATAAGATCGTTAATAATAATAATAATAATAGTTTCCAGCTAAAATAATTTCTAGATGCATAATGTATGACATGCAGTGCATACAAGCAAACAGCTGTGCATTACTAAAAATTATAGGAAACAAATATAAATGAAATAATTGGATTAACCTAAACGGAAACATTATTTTACAATTAGCGCCATCTGTGTACCAGTTTAATTGCTTAGTTGTAAAAACTACCACGACAATGCACCACTGGACCCATGCCGCTCTTGTGTATTCGCCGCATCGAGCTATTCACATTACTATGTTCTGTCTTTAAGCTAGTGAATTACTAAAGTCATATAGTTGGTTATTTACTGAATTGAAAATTCCTTTCGGTTAATCCGTTTTGAATGGAGTCGATAACTGTGATGTTTTTTAACAGAATAACATTAGAAAGGCTTACAATTGCGTGAAAATCATTGAAATGTCTACTTCCTCTTTTACTAATTCGCGAATTTTACTATCTTACTGGTTTAACGTTCATGATTGTTCTTTAAATTTGATGCACGGATTGGTTTTTGATTTTGGAAAAACAAAAAGCAATTGGCAGAACTATTTTCTACGTTAATAGTTAATAGAAATGTTTTATTCCTTTAGTTATTACGTGAAGGATATTCAAACAATAAATGAATCATGTTCAGTCATCGAAAAATGTTTGGTTTTTTTTATATGGGTAAAAAGGCATTATTTTACGTTAAAACTTAAACTTTAAAAACGACGGACTTATTTTGTCTGAAGACGTTAGATAAACGAAAGTACGCATATTTTATATAATTGTATAATGTCATTGCCAACAGCATAACGTAAATCTATACCTACTGCACGCCACTGCGTATTAGACATTGGTTTAAGTAATGTGAACTCCGTGTCTTCAAAGTGCTCAATTATTGGCAATACATTTTAGAATAGGGGTGAATTTGGATGAGAGAAACATTGAGTGCGCACGCCGTGTCGTGTGCCACCCCTCAGAATGAGAGTGTGCCACGATCCACGGGCTTAGGCAGAACCACCCTCGGCTCGGGAGAAGATGGCACGCTTAAAAAAACGGTCTATAGGAAGATGAAAATTTGTATCGAATTGTTTAAAAAAATCTATACAACTGAGATGGTGGTGATCCATTTTATGGGTGTGGTTATGTTTGCTTCGGGTTTTGATCAGGACCAGAACGCGTGTTTCTCAAAATAAATTAAACCTCTGTAATATTTGTTCCAATATCCAACACAATAATTCCTTTATGAAAATAATGTTAACGTTAGCTGTTAGATGTTTAATTACGGCGCGGTCGCTTCATACATGTTTTAGATGCTCCGCATTCCTTGTATTCTAGAGTCGAAAAGTTTTGTACTTTTTGTTTCTAACCTAAAACACTACTGCTGCATATAATCCTTTAGATACCAGTCATAACACATACTAAGACACGATGCGCGCACGGATACATTCTCAACATTCGAACATCTATGAATTACGTAAACACACAGATACTAGCCAAAATGGATTCTACCATTCGTTCCGTATCCACAGAGTTTAAAACTATTCGACTTTCACGCACGTGCATTCAGTTCCGCCTGTCAAGGTCTTCGTTAACAGAATTCAGTGTACAGAAAACGACTTTAATGTTTATGGGTATAATGCACAGAATAGCATATATATTACGAAGCGAGCGGATTGTTTCGAGGATTTTGTTCGTGTGACGCATTTTTGACAGTTTGGTTAGAATACTTAAAGCCGAATTATTAAATATCGTTCGATTATATGTTATATTTGATAGTAGTTATAAACTTGTTTTCCAGCACCCCTTCTACGAAAAGTCACCGACCGCCACTGCCAAATACCCTTGTAAAAATGCCTGTGAATTAAAATCAGAAATTTATTATTGATCCGAGTCTAAATAGATGATTGTTTTAGTAAGAATGATTTCGTATTCATAAATACGATGCTATTGAAAAATTTTTTTTTTATATAAATATATGTTTTATTTACCTTCTACGTAAGACATCATTTAGAAATGTAAAACATACTATTTATAATTTTTATTTAATTTATCATTTGTGGAAAAAATCGCCATCTAAAATCGTCGATAAAATAAATAAAATCGTAGATAATTTTCCAGAAATCCTAAAAAGCGAGATCGAGTCTATTGGATAAAGATATTATTTTTATCAATATTTCCACATAATTTCTTTGGCTCAAATATACTCGACGCTGAAGTAAGATTTATAAACGGAATAATAATAATGGCTATAAAAACTGTAAATGCACGCACCCTCATAATTCTAGACACGCATTGAAGGCTGAAAGATTTTAGTTGCATTTTTTATTGCACACAAAGGGAGGAAAAGCATTGAAAGCGAGGGGGTAGCATCGCGTTACGGAGATCTCCGGCAAGGGTGGTCTGTCTGCAGTCTGTACTTCGAGCTACCCTCGTCACGCCGCGTAGTGGGCTTCCGATCCGAGGGTCGGCAGTCGGCACTACAAATCCTCTCATATTTCATCCTTTAAAACACTCAACGACCTTCCGCTTTTTATAGACGTAACGGAAACGGTACAAATGCGGTGCAGTGTATGTGGGTCGGCAGTGTGCGCGCAAGTAGTGCGGTTGAAATATTAAATCGATCGTCTAGACTAGTTCAATTCATACAACGACTGAAAGGGAAGGTTTTTGAATACATTTAGAAATCAGAGAGTCCTCAGCGATTTGAGTGGTCGCAATGGTTTGAACAAAAATATGACTGTTGTTTTCTTTGAATGTGTGTACACAATCGATATTTACCGTTTTTATTTACAAGTGCAATAATTTTTATTTAAACGTTCAGAGTGCACTTTGAGTTCAAATGAATCATTTCATTAATTTCATAGAGTTCATGTTAATAATTCTCAAGGTTTAAGGTTTAAAAATGATTCAAGTCAAGTTTAATAACTTCGTCAACTCGTAAAATCCTTAACAATAAAATATGTTTGATTGTAAATTACGTTCTTTAAATGATATAAAGATGGTTTTCATATGAATTTATGAATCGAAATATAAACATATTTTTTTTAAAGTAATTTTTTAACTGTGAACATTATTTAAAATATTATTTTTTTATTTTAAAAAAAATCTGAAATACGATTCTGATCAATTTAAAATGTATGATTGATGTTTTAAATCTACTACTTTAATGAAGAAAAAACTGTTTATATAAACACAAATAAAAATATAAGTTAAAAAACGTTTTTTTTTTTTTTAAAGAACGGTTTTCATGATAGTCTATCTGGGAGTAGACTATATGTGTGATATTATAGGTATTACTTATTTTAACTACGTGAGTATTAATTTCATTATAAAGCCTTACATAGAATCTGAACAAAAGAACCTTGATCGTGATCTAGTCGTAACCCCAGACTGGATACATTTTATAGATGCCGTCTATTATTTTCTTTGTTATCTTAATCTACAGCTTATTTGGTTTACTTATAATCAGGCATAGATACCCCCAGTTCCGGGAAGAGTGTTGTCTTTTAGAAAGCGAAGATAGCAGTTGCCGCTTTGCCTTCTGATGCCCCGTTCACCACCAAAAACGTGATGAGGTGGTGGAGATTGATCGACGATATGGGGATTGTTTTGGGAGGAGCTCCTCGCACAAAACCGCCCATGAACAACCTGATAACCGATGTAGATAATTTAGAAACTGGATAACAGTTTGTTTGCAATTTAACTATAACGAGTAAATATATTATTCTCATTTGAATGTTAAAAATTGAAGCGTCTGATGACCGATTTGAGGAGTGCTTCGTGAATCAGGGTTTCCTGGGCCCTTTTCTGTTGGACAGAGAGTCATTGAAATAACCATCACACACTTATTTAATTTTAAACAGTACATTCTACACGCATTAATTATATCTTTCTTCGTCTGATTTCTATCACCAGTCGAGCATTTAAATGAATGCTGTTCATACTTTCCCGACCGAATTTTATTACAGTTATAAAAGCGGTGAAGCTCTTTCATTTAAAAATCAAACCGAGAGCGATAAGAGAGTGTGAAATTCTTATTCTCTTTTATATTTAATTTAATGAGATTTGGAAAGTAATTTACCTACATACCTTCTAATCTAAGTACGTTATGTACATGACATGTAAATGCGGACACGCATATTACTTCTTCGGTCGTTGGAATCGTGTATTATGTAGTTGTATTTAATGGTATTCACCGTACGTAAAAGACTATTAAGTTTAATGAAAAAAAAGATAAAACTAATTGTCGTTGATAAATTCGGATGAAATCTATTGGAAATTGATTTATATCCTTTTGTAAATTGAGTTAAAAAATTTTTTATTCTTTCATCAATATTTGCAAAATTACTTTGTTGCAAAATCATTTTATATTTATTATTAGATAAAATACTTAACCTTTTGGAAACAAACCATTCTTTTGAAATTAACAAGGGTTTAGAAATTATACATACAAATACTAGGGATTTACAGTTAGATAAATTTGAAATATTAAAAATAAGTAAAAGTGTTAATAGGAAGTTTAATATTATAAATAACCAAATCCTTTTTCCAAATAGTCACCTTTTAAATTTGTTTTCGTATTAGTTATTACTTATGCACCACTTTATAGTTTTATTTTTATCTTTGCTTGTATTTTTTTAATTTCAGTGTACATTGTTTCCTGAAGAATATAAACATGTAGAATATTCAATAAATAGTGGTTTAAACAAAGTATTTTGTCAAATTAATAATATTGTTTTATTCCACTACATTTTACTGTGTTAACTTTAGAACGTTTTTGGGAACATCTTCCCATTATCAATAATATAATTCAACTATAAAACAGTGTTTTAACTCAATTTACAAAATAATCATGAAATTCCACAAAGTTTCACCATAAACCTTTGAACAGTTATTTATATTCTGTTATTTTCATGAACTATATAGAGATTGAAGGTATGTCAACACTTACAGAGCCATTTAAATGTGATGATGGAAGGCTGTGCGTGCTGTGAGAATTATGATGAGGTTGATATCAAAAGGTTGAGACGTGAATGGTAACCCGCTTCCAATGTCGAGTCACCATTCGGTGTTCGTGCGGGCAGATCGCCGAGTCTTTATTGTCAACTTGACATTAAGATGGTTGCAGACAGTAATGGCAGAAAATGTAATATAATAAAATACTATTTACACAAAATTTATTCGAGGTCAAATTACAATGGTTAGAATCCACTTATTATTTATACGCGGTGCTATCAGAGTGCGAAATGAATGCTGCTAGCGAGGTGAAGACTAGTGAGAAAGTGCTCGCATGGCGCCGTGCGGAACGCACGATGCCGCTGGTCGCGTTCATGTTCGCCGGTGTTCATCCGCATTTCTAGATGCACCGCTCTTAATTCGACACGAATCACTACATGCTTAACAAAAATGATATTGCTACTAGTACATATCTGAAATGTTGTTCATTTTTCATGGAGAGAAAGACGATGTATTAATAGTTCAATTCTACAGTAACGCGTCGTCTCAAATGCAGTCAAACGTTTACACAAACCTGCTTGGCACATTTTTCATATTTGAATCACTCACGATCCTGATTTTTAATGATTAAGGGATGACAATACTAATCAAAATACGTTGTTTCTTTGCTAGAATCTATTTTAAATAATTATTTAAAAAATAAATTTAGTACCTAACTCAAATTGTTACTTAATACAAATTTACTCGAATAATTTTTAGGAAATTTTTTTTAGAATGTGACTCGTAATTAAATTTAATTGGTTGTTTATAACTTTTCGAATCAAATATCTAAACTATCACCACGAAACATTAGACCGGCATTTTACACAAATAATAATATAGGAAATTTACTCATAAATTCTAAAGACAAAGATGATAAATCTAACAATTCTGGTGTCTATAAACTTAGTTGCAAGGATTGTGCAGCATTTTATATTGGCAAAACGGGTAGAAATTTTAATATAAGAATAAAGGAATATTTGAGATGTTTGAACAATAGTGGGTTTTCAGAATTTCTAATCATTTGATAGAAAATGGTCATGGTTTTGACAAAAAATTGGGATTGTGAATTTTGCATATAAACGGTGTTGGTGTTTGGAATCGTTGGAAATAAATATAGCGTGTAAAACAACCAATTAAATTTAACTGCGAGTCTTATTCTAAAATTCTTTCCTAAAAATTATTCGAGTAAATTTGTATTAAGTAACAATTTGAGTTGGTACTAAATTTAATTTTTAAATAATTTTTTTTTTTAAAAATAGATTGTGGTAAAGAAACAACATATTTTAATTAGTATTGACATCCTGAAGAAGGAAATGGTATTTTTCAAAACCGGTAGATGTATTTAAACTCAATAGGTGGTTAATAAAACAAAGTTAACAAATAAAAATTCGAATTATGTATTTGTATTTCATTGTGATTTGGCTGATCTTTGAATATTATTCGTGTCATACATTTAGTCAATATTTTAGTCATTTTTCTGTCGGTGAACAATTTAAAATTAGTGTTAAGTGTGTTGTATAGTTCCGACCCTAAGAACATATAAAAGTTTATAAAAAGTGTTTGCTCTCGGTATGGGTGCGAACATGTTAACTCATTGTATTACGTTATAACTGTGATTTATAACTGGATGAAACACATGTTATATCTCAGCATATCTGTTTCACATCTACAATATTATGGACGACTATTAATAATCCGTAAGTCTTGTATCGGTGTTGTATTGGCAGGTACCGTGTCGAAGACGTCATCAGCTAGTATAGATGTATTGGCGACACTAGGTGAGACGATGTACAGTGATGCCCCCCTATGGGTTCGAACGGTTCGAGCGAACCAGTTATTAATATTAAAAATCAAGCATTAAGAATTAAGATATTTTTCTATGCTTAATAAAATTGCTACATACTTTAGTACGTTAAATACATAATCATGAAAATAGTTGGTAATATTCGGGATCATCTTATGAAAAGTTATAACTTGTGCATTATTTTGAAATCCTACAATACAGGATAAATAATATACTTAACATGGTCGACAAAGTACTTATAATGGGTAAATAAATGCATTTACTATATGAGAACGGGGGGGATTGTGCGTGATTAACACAATTATTTTAGCTAACCGGTTGATAATATTTTTGGTGAACATCACTGATGATGGATCTTGTAATGGAACCCAATACGTCGGCCTAATAGTCCTGAGACACAAGAGAGGCGTAATAGCTCAGAAGCCCGGTATTTACCGTCGAAGATGATGCTCGCGTCGTTAGATTGCATCTGATGAATGCGTCGTTATATTATCATGTTTATCACTTCAAATACTCAAAATTTATAGTATTTTAAAACATGTTTTTCTCTTTTAAAACGCTTAAAAATTACACATTCCTCACGGTAACACAAATTGACGTTATGCTTGCGTACGGGTATTTTCAAACACGGTATGCTGAGGGTTAAGTGTTCATCGAAATTTACATCACCATGTGATATTCATGTGTTTGGTACTTGGGTGCAAAATACTTTAGGGGTACGGTACCTAAAAAAGTATATTGTTTATTTTATCAGTAAATTGAAAACTATCCCCAAAACATTCGATTAATTTTAGACTTACTTTTTCTTCTTCTTTTGCGGAGCTACATGACTCAATTTCTTTAAAAAAGCATTTTTTACGTCATTTTAGCAGTTTTGTTGACATTATTGATACTGTTTATTTTATTTGATAGTAAGCCTTCATTAATCCTTTTTTATTTATTTATTTAGACACATACAACATATAAGCATTGTACAGCTACAAAAAAAAAAAGACAGTTTGTTACGTATATTTTCCATCGATTTTGATTAAATTGATAAACAAATTACATTTCACGGAACCAAATAACTCATTGAAGGCAAAACACAATCAGATAGGATACGTGAAAATATAAAAAAAGAGAGAGAAAAATACCAATGTGCAATAAAATATGTAAAATAATGTAAGCACATATAAGGTAAAAGGAAATATGCAAAATCAAAACGCACAACATGCAATTATAAGAATTGTTCCATTATATGAAACAGTTCACTTTCAGTATCTGCTCTTCCTAATTTCAACAACCAATTTAAAACATTCCTTTTAAAAGCCTTAATGTCAGTTAAAGTTCTAATTTTATTTCCATTTTGATTGTATATTATAGGTGCTTGAAAGGTGAACAATCTGTGACCAAAACTAGTTTTCATTCTTGGAACTATTTGCTCTATTAAGACTAATTGCTCTTGCGGGATTATATCTTTCAGTCCTCACAGATGTAGTGTTTATTTTACTATGAAAACTAGTTAGTATATTCGTCATATATAATTGTATTATATGAAAAACATGAAATTCCCTAAAAAGTGGTATGTTTCACATTTCGTGTGTCCACCTCCTTGCGGCGCGTGCGTTGTCTGATGTAACTCATCTAGCCGGCTTCCGTGATCGAGATTACCCTTTTATTCTTTTGTCTGCGCCTT
This sequence comes from Eubasilissa regina, assembly GCA_022840565.1. NCBI lineage: Eukaryota > Metazoa > Arthropoda > Insecta > Trichoptera > Phryganeidae > Eubasilissa > Eubasilissa regina. The sequence continues at coordinate 31,684,250 of JAINEB010000003.1, read as the reverse complement.
GTCGTGTGCCATATCCTCCCTTTGTCTGCGCTTATCTCCATTGTCAGATTTGTGTTAATGGGCGCCCTCCGCGCGCATTCGGTGCCCGGGCAGTGAATGCTGATGGGAGCGTCACGTGCCGCCATTGACGTACCAGGTGCCGAAGCGTGTTGCATCATGGATGTAGCACGAAATTCGTGTCGTGTTTAATAGTGAAACCGTCACGACATGAAAACATGTACGATTTAAATAAACAAGACATGTAGTTGGGATTTAACGTGAATTAAAAATGTCTCTCTGTGATTTGCAGTGTAATTAAGAAAGATCACTCAGGCGTACATGTGGCGGATCCATTTATGACAGAATAAAGAATAAATAAATTAGTGGAGAATGTAAATCTGATCTTAGCGCGTGAATAAGATTAAAAAAGGACCACAAAAGGTTTGGTCGTAAGAAAAGGATGAATGAGAAGAGAATAGTAAGAAAGATATATGACGCGAGTGTTGCCAAATACTGCAAGATGGTCCTGTTAGAAGCCTTTGTAATTGACGAGCTTGTATTGTATTAAATATGGATGAGGCGAGACTGGACTGAAAAGTATGGCGCTCTATCCTCTCTGATTACCCCCGCGGAGAAACGGCGTGATGGTAGGTTAGTTAGTAAAGTGTATAAAGATTAAGGATATTTTATAGGTTCTGAATGAAAGGTTCGAAGAGAGTATTTTTATTTTAGAAGTATTTAATTCAAATTATTAGGCAAATTTATGAATTAATTGTAATGAAATCATTTTTTTACTAAAATATCTATCTATCGAAAAATAGTCGTCACCCGGAAAATTCGATTTTCTGTTGACAGTTTTACTAATTAAGCAATATATATATATATATATATATATATATATATATATATATATATATATATATATATATATATATAATGATCACTTAAGCCAGCCGAAGACAGATTGTAAGCCCTGTAATTACCCCATACCTCCATAAATATAATAAAAAATAGCTATTATTAAATATAATAAATAGCATAGCATAGCTTTGTCTCTATGAGATATCTGATATTTGTTTAATAAGAGTACCTTTGAAGTTAAAAATCCAGTAATTGGACATATTAAAATATTGCTAATATTATATATAAGATTAAATGAATTAATTAAAAATAATTTAGTTTTATCCATTTCATGTTCATAATTATTCGCATTATGCAAATCAAGGTTAAACAATTCTTTCTCTTAGATATACATATCCTAATATTTAGTGAAATTCGTCGAAGATGACTTTGATAGTATATAGTATATATCTTTCCGGTCGCAGTTCCCCTAAAATCAATCGTTTAAAATTAGGAAATGATGTTTATCATATATCTAACACCTACAATGATTTTTTCATATGATATTGAACTCTGAGCACAGACACGAGCGCGAGTAGTGTTTTGTTATTCGACGCAACCGGCGGAATGCTCTTCGAAGAAGCGATACATCGCTGTTAGTATCGCATTGTTAGAAGTTGTCTCACACGAGGATTGATGGTGACACCTAAGACAATTCTACAGAATATTGTATGACTTCATTTTGCAATAAGAAGAGATTGCCATAAATTATAATATTCGAAAGGTACACGATATGTTCGATTTAAGCAATGTGTTCAATACTAAACGTCGTATTATAAATCGAAACAAAAATAATACTGCTGTTGGAAACATAGCGGTTCATTTATTTTATTGTACATTTAATAACTATTGATTCCAGTGGCGTGCATAGACTTGGAGGTTATGTTGCTATAAAACATTGTTTTTCAAATGGTGCACTTTCTACATACTTTCTAGCACCTATGATTAGCAGATATGCTACCAGCTAGATGCAATTAATTGATCAATTCTTTTATATTAGCAAAATTACTTTATTACCACATATTATATTAATAATTATAATAATAATATAGTTTTCTTTCTATCTATGATTGCATTTTTAATTTTAGTATACATTGTTTCCTGAGAAAGATACTATAGGTATCGAAACATGTTGATTTATTAATAAATAGTGGTTTAAACAAAGAGTTTTATCTTTTTATTTATAAATTATCAATGTTTAGAAGTGTATTGATACGTGTGAAGTAATCTCCGTCATTTGTACCATTTTAACACGATTCTAATAATATTTTAATGGACGATTAACAATTTTCTTTTATTTTCCAAGCACGTCATGTACGCACTCTACCACCGAATTGCCGCGAACTATATTATAAGCCGAATCTACGCGCGTTACTGAATAAAGTAAATACTTAGTTAATCGTTTGTTTATGTCATGTCTATTTATTACGTCGATGAAAGATACCAAAAACTCCAGGCTGGGTCACATATTCTGATGCTCTCCGTAAAAATAACCAATTCTGGTGTTGCGTGGACTTTCTTTGTGTTTATATTTAGCTCAATGCGGGAGAGGACAGAGCCTGCTGGTGACCTCACGCTTCGAAGATACGATCACCATTATATTAATAGTAGTCTAATATACATACAGCATTCTATTCCTGGCAATTTTTATAATATCTTCATATTGTATTTTTTATTTCGTGTTGATTGTAAAAGTATCGAGATTTTTTTTCTGCTTTTAGCGCTATTTTGTGTACAATATTTGGATACGTCCAAGAACACACAATTACTGAATTTTCCCCTGCAAAGACACTGTTATTAAACAAATAATAGATATCTCAAAGAGACGAGGCTATTTTTTATTGTATTCATTGAAGTATGAATATATGATTAATGAGCGAGAATGGTGAACGTTATATTTGTATAAAGTGATCAGTTAAGCCAGCCGAAGACAGGTCGTAAGCCCTGTAATTACCTATACTTCCATATATTTCCATTAAATATAGCTTCGTCTCTATGAGATATCTATTATTTGTTTAATAACAGTGTCTATTTTGTTTAGTTTGATGAAAGAAAAAGAACGGCGTTTGGCAAAGAATTTTTTGAAAAAGGTTGACACGCAACGGTATACTTGATGGGTAAACATGACAAGTTAACCGAAGCTCAAGTTTGACCATGCACGTAGCGGCCAACCCGTGACAACCGTGCTATCGATAGGGGGTAGCGCTAGTAGGTATTCTCGTCACCCTATGAAAGAAATAAAGAAAACCGCGACAAAAGTGGTGCAAAGAATGTAAAGCCAATACAGTCACGTCAATTTGATAAAGGAATTAAATGTAGAGTCTCAAGCTACTGTAATTATTTAAGAATAAATGGTATAGATTTATATAATTCTCCTCCATTTTTTCGAACTACGCAACGCGACCTTTCCCTTCAAGGTGGACGGAATAAAAAGTTATCACTTACCCACAAGTAGAAAATGTGAATTTTCAATTGTTATCAGGTCGCCTGTGCAGATAGAGATCCCTGCCAGTTTTGTCACATACACGCTCCGGTTTGCCTGTAAAAGCGACTTGAAAAAGTATACCTGTCAGGTATAACTTTGCGTGTATGGCGGGCTCTATACAATGCAGAGTTCTGGACAGTAAAGAACACACGCAGAACAAAAATTGAACACTAACGTACTCAAAATGCTCAGATAATAATATCGTCAAAACTGTGTTAAGGGAAAATACTAACAGAAGACAATAAGGAAGACCTCAAGCAACCTGGTAGTCTAATATTGACAGAGAGATAAAGAACCCCCCCCCCCCCCATTAGTTAGGAGACTATCCAGGACACAGCTTCCTGGCGCTTTCGTACAAGAAGAGCCTACTCCAATAAAATGGTAAAATGAAAAGACGACATGAGAACTCGAGAGAATGGACACTGGAGACTGCGAGACTGATTGGCACCCGTTACAGAGCCTGTGGCAGATTTCCGAAATTTCTATTTCCATCAATGATTTATAGTTATAGTTTTCTGAACAATACATGTGCACGCAAGTCTCGACATAGTTGAGTTTCACTTCAAAAATATTGCCACCTTTCGAAACGATACAATTCCCCAACGCACGCACAGACTGCAATAATTCCGCATAATTAAAATACATTTTATAATAAAAAACGTTTTCTAATTTAACGAGTTAAGGTAATTTTCTATTAAGTAATTCGATAATGTTGACCTACTGACGGTTCCGAGTTGCGTCACTAATGGCCTGTGTCGAAGAATGAGATTTTTGACTCGAGACAATCTTTGAAATATTGATTTTTGTGACAACTTTAAACTCTCGCAGTCCCCGTGTACACACGAAGTCTCAGAATCGCAGTCTCGCACCTTATCTCACGGTCGTCGTACGTCAAACTTCAAATGTCACTGTCGTCCGTCAGTTGGATGATTTTGAATGTCCTCAGCAGAAGTTAAAACGGAATAAATGTTTTTAATTTACCGCCTTAATTTAAGACCCCCTAACATTAATATAGTAGGTATACGAGGTGTCCCAAAAGTATTTTCATAATAAAATAATGGATGAGTTTAATAAAAAAATGTTTATTTTGCATTTAAGTACAGTCTATGGGAATTTATTTCTTAAAAATTATGTTTTCTAAATGTGATCCGTTATTTCGGTACCACTCTTCTAAACGGGAGGCAAAATTTCTCCGTGATCGCTGCCATTTCTTCCCGGATATTTTCTTTTAATTGGTTCAGAGAGGGAGTATTTTACCTTTGATTTAAGGTAGCCCTATAGGAAAATGTCCATTGGTGTCAAGTCGGGGCTACGTTTAGGCCAGTTTGTGTCACCTCGACGGATATCAATTTTCACGAATATTCAGAATTTTCAAAAGTATCACAACTAAATCTCTGAGATTATCTCAACTTGTCTCCTTCCATGGATACGGGCCTTAGTATTAAGAATATATTTAAAAAATATACATTGCATCGAAATGGCAGTGGACTGCGTATTAATTATTATAGGACTACTTGGAACTTGGAACCCTGTGGCGTGCGCGCACGGTTTGGCACGGGGGTCGTGAATCTGATGGGACTATTGCAATTACAGTCAGTAATTCGAACAATTCCCACAGTTTTAGAAAAATTTATTATGTCGAATATTAAAAACAAAATCGTTTTGCTTAACAAATTTCACCGCGAAATTGGAAGATTAATTCAATCGTGGTAATTTCACACGGTTAGATTCAATTTAAATTGTATATTCGGCCAGTCATATTTATTGATTGATGGACTCTGTATAAACAAAATATTAAATACGCAAATAAGAAGGAATTGAGACTACGTGTATTATTAAAAAAAACGTTAATCGTTACTTTATAGGTACTAAATTCAGAAATAATTTTTTTTAACTACGTACCGAGAAGTGAAAAAACTTCTCATTGTACGAGTACGAATGTGAGTGGATTTTCGAACAAAACGTTAAGTTTGACGTTTATGGATACTGAATAAAATATGTATTCTCCACGGTAACGAATACGACATATTTTTTTGATCCCCTATTCTGAGATTGCTCTAATACCACATTTTTATTTCATCAATAAAAGTATTTTAAGCGTCTCATATTCGTCAGTAATAATTGACCCCATCTTACAGAGTCACTCGTCTGATCTGCTCACATCAAGAGCAAAGGTCAATTAGAGAGAAACAGGATGTCATTAGATTCTTAGAACTTACTGAGAAACGAAGTGACCCATTGTGACGTCACTGATGATCGGTCGAAGGTTGCTACGTGGTATTTTCATTCATAACTAGACCTACACAACGACGCGCTGTGTAGTAAGTAGGTTAACATAAATTATATAATTTAACTACTAATATACTCGGATCAGTGCAATGCTGAAAGATCTTAATATGATAATGAACTTTAACCAGAAAATATATTTCAATGTTTATTGTTTATGATATTTATTTTAAATCTTCACTAAAAAAATAGGCAGAATTTATATTAAAAAATGTTGCAAATTAACTTGAGCACGAACATCATAAAAGAGGAAAAAATAGTCTGAGACTGCCATTCAGAAATCGGTGATGTACAGTGCGATGATGATTTACAGTAAAATGCCAGATGATATGAGAAAGGTGGAGAAACTAAAAGGTGTTTTTTTTAAAGGTATAGAACTATAAAATGAAATAAAACAAATCGTGGTAATGGTTATGGTATTGATTTTATTGGAAAAATAATTTTACGCCATTGGTGTTGAAATATGATTTCACGTATATAGGTGCCGCGGTTGACTCGAATAAAGCGCAATCTGGAAGTCCAATTTTCGACCACTTTTTAGAGAAGCTGGAGCCGTATATCGGCAATAATGCGACGAATGTTGGCTTCCAAGTCATCTATCGTTTCTGGTTTATCGGCGTAGACTAGCCACTTCATATATCACCACAGAAAATAATCCAACGGTGTTCAATCACACTTTCTTGGAAGCCAATTCATAGGTCCATTACGCGAAATTGTCCGCTAATAGAATGTTTCCATCAATAGATTGATTGTAGCGCGCGCTGCGTGGCATGTTGCGCCATCTTGTTGAAACCACAGCTCTTCCGCATTAATGCCGTTCGATTGGGGAACGAAAAAGTCAGTGATCGTCGATCTATAGCGCTCTCCCTTGACTGTAACATTCTGGCCGGCATCATTTTTGAAGAAACAACAGCTTCTTCGGTGCCCACTGTACGACGTCTCTGCGGATGCGTATTATCAATTAGAGTATGCGTGGTGCGAAACCGATCCATGATTATTCGAATTACTTGCTCAGATGGACGATTATGTCGACCTTAAAATGGACGTAGCGTACGGTGAGTTTTGCGAATTGAACCGCAATTTTCGTAATAAGTTTGTACAATTTACAAGCCTTGTTCTGGCGCATTCATGGTGAAATGGCAAACCAAACTGATCATCTGTCAAAGTGGCCGTCGCTGGAAAAATAATTGCCAATTCGAAAAACAAATCTTTAAAGAAAAACACCCTTTACATAGATTAAATATGAAACTAAGCAAATATGTGCAAGATAAGTTTTAGTAAAAAAGGAACATTTTGACTTTGATAATATTAGAGCATATACTTATACATATATTTACATATGTATGCACTACATTAAGAACAAATAAATAAATAAATAATAAAACAGAGATGCTATCATATCAGCGAGAGTTGGCTCCTGCTACCGCTTGTGCCGGAAGATTGATTACCCGAGAGAGAATGCGGCCTCGTCATCTGGAAGGTTCCCACGTCGCCATTCCAACGGCGCTGGCGCGATCACATTAGCATGCTCCTTGGCCACCGCGCGCCGCACTCGCACTCCGTATAGACTCATCACTCTTCCCTGCTGCATGCATCATCACCGTGCACGGCTCCTGGCCTGCGAGAGCAAGCATGCGAAGAGTGTTTACACAAATTAATCCGATGTATTGTATGATGTTTGTAACCCTGCCAATGGTTTACTCGTCCTTGAACCACTTTTTCCCAAAAGACATACCTTAATGCATACTAATTCTACATGGAGGTAATAAAACGGTTACGATGGAACACCGTCCTATTGGCCTTGTCTGACCTCATTTATTACTATTCCCATAAATAAATAAAAAATCATCAGTAGGGGTCACGAGCGGAGGTGGAACGGATTACGATGCGTACTCTAAACAGCCGCACGGAGAATGACTGTGAACTTTTGAACTGTCAAGAAATGTGAACGTTCTACTACGAGCTCATTATACTGATTTGGAATACAGCTACTGTCGCTAAGGTGTGCTCGATTTTTCGCGGTGCGTGCCGAAAATGGTATTGTGTGGAGCACAGTAAATCAGCTGAAGTTCAGGAGACTGTAGTTACAGCAGTGAAAATCCAGGTAAGTCGTGTTCTTCCCGGTTGATCCTTGAGTCCTTACTGTCCTGTCCCAATATTAAATAAAAACATGAAGGATCATCAATAGGAGTCATGAGCGGAGCGGAAACAAAATGGATTACGACGCGTGCTCTAAACAGCCGCACGGAAAATGACTGTGGATACTAAAAAAACGTCGGTCCAAATGAATTGCTTTAAGAGGGGACTATTTTGAAGGGGTCCGTGTATCAGATAACGAATAAATATGTCCGTAAGTCTATGAATTTAATTGTCAGTCCTCGTATATGTACATAATACATTATTAAATAAGCCGGATACTGTAGTCAATCTGCACAGATTACGTTAGCTCGAATACTAATAACGACCGAGAATGATTAGTACCTAATTGTTGTATCGCTTGACGCAAATTACCGCTTGAACCTTCTGGAAGTTTCATACGATGAATTATTATTTTACATTTATCAACGATCGCGTGATGTGGAGCATTTAAATTCTTTTTAAGATAAAATTCTCCGACCTAACCTTCCAAACTTCCAGATTGAAATTTAGAATGCTCGTGAGCTAATTTATATACTGTTCCATAATACGGTCACCTTGCAACACGGAGAATTGTTATCGCTATTCTATATCTTGTATTTAGAAAAATTATTTAGTTTAACATACGTTTTTTTTATTTTTATTTAATACCTACATGTCACATGAATATTCTAACCATATTCAAACGAAATTAAACTATTGTAAATTTGCTTAAGCTATTAAAGGTTTATTTATTAAGCTACTAAAATTATTTTTTAAGTAAATAAAAATTAAAACTAGTGACCGATTAAAAACCAACGTCATAATTATACAAAAAACACACACGATGCTAAAAAAGTAAAGCTTTAAATATTTCCTTAAATTATTAAAAAAATTATTTTATGATTGCTTTTATCTTATTTTGAAATTTAAATTTAGAATTAAATTATTATTCATTGATTTCTTTAAAAAAACATTTTGAAATTTTCTTCGTGTCCGCTATATCGTTGGATCTAATGTCGCATGGATCAATCAGTCAGCCGGATCTTTTTTCGCGGACGTGTTGTCGTTGGGCCAAAAGTCCGCGGAGCTTTTGTTGTGGAACCATATTTTCTATGGCAGGCCCAAAAGCGTGAAACACTTTATCCATTCGAAATAAGAAACAGTGCATCATGAAAACACATTCATTCGCAAAATAGAAATCGACAAGTTTATGTGACAATATTTAGTTTAAAATACGAAATTTTTACGAAAATGACGGTATATAAAATAGTCCATTTTTATTTATTATTATAATAGTCTTTTTCCCAAGAAATGACACCGTAGCAAAGTTACTCGCCTGTTAGATATCGGTAGTCGGCATCCGAAATTTGTGATAAACCTTCATTACAGAACGTCAGCCTATCTGAATCTCGCCCGCTCTATCAGCTGTTTGTCAAACTAAAATACGAACATCAAAATGTCAATAGAGATGGCGCCTCAAGGCATCGCGTGTCAAAAATAATGACCACAGTAACGAGATAGAGAACGATTGTCGTATCGAGACTTGTCTCGTCAAAATATGATTATCAAAGAATACAGACAATATTTATTTTATGTCGTAATAATTTTATTTACCCGTAGACATTATTAATTTTCGGTTCCGATATAACGGTCTTAAAAATATAATATTCAACAATGTTTGTTTCGGACCAACTGTGTGAATGCACAGAGCTTACTAAACTTTGTATTAAAACTCGACGAAGCATAGCATTTTTATTTTTAGTACGACAATGAATTAGGATTTGAGAAGGATAAAATTCAACATCAAGTCGAACAAAGAATCGGCTTTATAACATTCTGATATTGGGTCGTTCCGTAAATAATGCCAGATTTTATTCTTCAAATTCGATTTAACATAATTTTAGAGTAAAACTTTATTATTTAAGTATTTTTCCAATGATTTATAAGCTTATGTATGCCTGTAAAATAAAATTATTTGCTGCTTTTCTTTGTTGTTTTTTTTTTTTGCCATAAATAGTTCGAAGTGTTAAAACAGTGAAGCAATATGGAGGTTCTCATCGGTCAATCAGTGCTTGTTTGTCACTTTGTCGTTTTTAACAATAGCAGGACGTCCTCAACCATCTTCACCATAAAAAGCCCGTGTTCACGATGATCTCCCAATGATCTCAGTAAAGATACGTACGTACTGAGATGCGTCATTCTAATTCGCGAGCGAAAAGACATGCGACGATTATTCGTAGGTCGCTTCACGCTGAATTCCTTACACTTCGCTCGTGTCGAATCTCCGAGAGAAATCTCATCCGCGGACACATTTTTTTAAGAATTTCGTCATCACTCCTGATCTTTTCGAATCAATGTTGCACTGTTCGTTGAGAAGTGATTCGTTTATCCCTAGCTTGGTTAATATTGTGCACTGTTTGAGATGCTTAAATTCGTACAAAAAACATACAAAATTTTTTTTAAAACGGATTTTTTAAGTATTAAAGTAATGCAAACAAAATGCCTGACTCGGTATATAAACAGCCGATTCCTAACATTCAAGCAAACATAAAGAACGTTCAAAATGTTATAATATTAAAATCAGTCATTACTTTCGGAATAACTATATATTTTATTCGAAATTGAAGTTTATATTTTAAAATTATATTAGTATCGTTATTCGAATTGATTTACACACTTCGATAAATTACTTTACCACTGCGAGGGTGGCGAGGAATTACGAGTATGCGCAACTGACGGGCAGAGGTGGATGCTGGATTTTCTCAGTGTTCAAATATCAAACACACTTTGCACACTTGAATATCTAATATCTTTCTAATTATAATGGGCTACAAAATAGTGTACGATCGCGTAATAAATATAATGTAGTATTTAATCAATTTCGTATTCTCGATTACTCGGGCTTGAATTAACCGGATTTCGGATTAATCGGAGGTCGTAAAAAATTTCGAAATATTATTTAAAATGTTTTTAAAAACAATTTTAATTCGACGTACACAGGTGAAATTGATAATCATCATCATCATCAGCAGTTTTCTATCAACTGCTGGATGAAGGCCTCCCCGAATGTTTCTCACTTTTCTCGAGTTTTAGGGCAGGTTGTCGACCTCTTTATTTTCCTCGAGTATCATTGGATGACTGCTGCATTCTTATATCCTACGAGTGATTCATTTTCTTGGCGTATTAAATTATATCAACTATTTATTTACTGATAGTTTAAATTGATAACTAGTCTGCAAATACGTTAAAAGATGATTAAGAGTAAAAATATCAATTTTGCAGATCAGAAATGACGCTCAACCTCAACGCGTAAATCATTAAGACTGGTTTTCCATATAAAAAAGACGAAGACGACGTGGTGAAAAAGACTTGTAAGACGCAGCACACTGGTGAAAGCAAAACTGGTGAATTTGCGCTTAGATTCAGATGCTTACAAGCAATTTTTTTTTTTAACGTATTTATTTATCAATCTGATATAAGTACAATTCATTCAATACATTTTTTTTTAATACTATACTTCTCTTGAAAGCAAACGCTTGTGCAGAGATGTGGACTGTATATTAATGAAACATATTGTTTACAATAAGTAGCATATAATAAAATAAAATATAATAAATTATTAGCGATATAAAAATATTTTAAGTATTGATTATTTATTTATTATCATTAATCTTCCTGGTGTTTTAGTGATGTTATGATGTTGTGCAAGTGACGTGTTGATTTTTGGGCATGAAAATACAAATTTAAATCTAGTACGATTTTTAGTAATGAAATGATATTTTTATTTTTCTTTTAATATTTGAAGAATAGGATTTCTTTAAAATAGATTACAAAATGTTGGTACTTTGAATTTTTCAAAAAGTAATTTTTTCGAATAAGTTTTGTACATTTTTCACTGGAATCAGGCTAGTATTATAAGTTGATCCCTAACTAATGATGGCATATTGTAATATAGATTGAATAAGTACAAATATTTTATCGATAAAAATGTTCCGATTCTTAAAAATATATATATTAATTTTCTAAACTTTTTAACAACTTGACAAATTAGATTTTTCCATTTAAGATTTTTATCGATGATTACTTCAAGATATTTGTTTTTAAACTAAAGCAGTTAGAGAGACAATGATTTTGATTGTGAGTTGTGTTTTGTGTGGAGTGTACATGAATTATGATGTCGAATTTTTTCGGAAAATCATTTGATTATATTGCAAACGGAATAGCGAAGGTTTTTTCACTATTTAATGATAGTATATTAATATTGAAAAAGGTCTTAATTGTGTTTATATTTCAAATGCATAACGTCCAATTGTAATTGAAGTTGATTTATTTTTTACCTTTTTGAAAATGGTTTACAGCTACTCGTATTTCACATGTTCAATTTTGTATCATCCTATTTTTCTCCCACCACCCGGCATAATTGATACAAAAAAAAAACAATACTATGTTGTACACTGTAGATTCTCTGACCCATCATTTTTGATAGGGTAGGCTAGTTTACGTATAATTACTAGAGTTGCACCGTGAAAAATAATGAATATTTTAACTATTATATTAATTATCACAATTCACACAAGAACAATAAAAGTATTGCTTCCGGCGTTCCGCAAGGACGTATAAAACCCTGAATATGTTTTGCCAGTCTGATTCCATCACTGGCGCTGGTCTGAACGCCGAAGGCATTCCTGAACTGCAATCCAGTCACCAGTCACTGTCGTGAGGTGAGTGAAACAGCCCGAGGTACAATATTTACCGAGCGTTTGTGGTTTTGTGAACTGGGAATGCGGCATTCGCTCGTACCGGTCCGATAATTGAATGGGACAGAGAGCAGAGATGAGCAACCGTATAAACTAATTAAAATCATCTGTAAAATTATAATTTTTTTTAAACATAGAATAAGTGCATTTTACACGGAGGCTCTCCGTAGTAGCTCTAAGTAAAATATCTGCCTGAAAAAACGACTAAAATATATTATAATAAAAACACATTTTTGTTGTTAAGTTGCAATTTCAGAACATGGTTCTGTGTTATTTTTAATTTATTGTAATTTAATTATATAAAAAAGGCTAGGTACAGCACATAAGTAGTGTCCGACAGAAGGTCAGTTTTTGGCCGAAGCCGAAACCGATTGTTCGGCTCTTACCATAACCTTCGGCCGAAGCCGAAGTTTCAATCGTACTTAGAAAGTATACATAACAATGCAAATTCTACACCGTTACTTAGTTTTCTGCGTTATAATTAATTAATTAATAGTTAATATATCCAATAAATAAATAAATTGCAGTTTTCCAGAAATGATAAACTGAATTTTCTATCATTCATAGTTCGTGCGTTTTCGGCACTTTTCGGTGGCTAAATACAAAGCATCGGCTTCGGCCAAATCTTCGGCAGATTTTATCCGAAGTCGAATGTGCAGCCGAAGGTGTATTTTTTGGCCAAAGGTGGCCGAAGCCAAAGCCGAAGGTTAATATAAATTCCAAATTTGTCGAAAACGTAATCGATTGATATGGCGAAATGGTACGCGTTTCTCCGCATAGGAAAAGTTCAGATTCTTATCTTGGTAGTAATCGAAATAATTTTTCTTGTCTCAAAAAAGATATATTTTTAAATATATTAATGTCACATCTTTAAACTTGTTAGTTATTGAATACAGTTACTGAATGTAATGACGCTGGCTAGGGGTGTGTTGATCCGCGAACGCCTCGATTCAAAACATTCCATCGGTTTTGGATCACCATATTATGATCGTCTTCAGAAGAGTATATATATTTTTTGTGAATTGAGGGCTCTTACAGGCATACAATTTATATTATTATTAATTTAATTCATTAGTATTTCCTAATTCCCATATCGATCGTTATTAACAGATAAAAATGTAAGAATTCTTGGAAACAAAATAAAAATGAATGTATAAAAATAATACTGATATAGCTAAATCATTAATGTCAATTATCAAAAGGTGCATATTCCTTTACAGAATTTATACATATTTTTTATTGTTTTTTTTTATTAATATTAAAAATATAATACAATTTCTATAATCAGTGGATATATATATATATATATATATACATATATATTTTAACATTGAATTCTGAGAGTAAGACTCGTGTATAGAGAAGGAGTATATTCGAGTTAATTTATGTTTCAGTTAGTCTGTGTACATATTTTTTTACTTCAGTTACAAATTTATGATAGTCCGTAATTTTTCTAATTGTGATGGGGAGATTGTTAAAAAATTTGATACATTGATAAATATATTGATTTTGAGTTGCGGTATATTTTAGTATATATATATCTGATAAAATGGACGGTTTTTGTTTATGTATTTACATGTAAAAGTTCCGAAGCGGTAGACCATAAATACGAAGTTGATAATGGAAAAAGTTAATTTTTAAATTTGTGATCAAAAAGGTAACATTTCTAGCTAATTTTTCTTCCACGAGAAATTTACACTTCATTATTAATACCGCGTACAGTTTATTTTCAAAGTTTGTCCAAGCATTAGAAAACTTTTGACGCAAAACTGTGCAAATTTTATATGCAATAAATTAATAAATAACAATATTAATAATTATCAATCATTATTAAGGAAAACACATTCTTATTGTGAAGTTATAATTATTCAGAATATAGGTCTGTGATATTTTAAATACTAAATTAATGTATTAATTATAAATATGTACATATAAAATCAGTTTTATCGAAAAATATTGTTTTTGCGTCCCGGTGACGTTATATGTATATATTTATAATTAATACATTAATTTAGTATTCAATATATCACAGACCTATGTTCTGAATAATTACAACTTCACAATAAGAATGTGTTTTCCTAATAATATATGTTGTATCAATGTGTCCAGTTATTTATTAAATTATATTGTGTGTCCAGATTATTTAATAAAAATTAATTGATAATTCTGGCGTCTGCAGTCGGTTTACTCAAAGGCATTTGAGATTCTGTAAAAATAATGTGATGGCTTTCAAATAATGGAACGACAGGTGTATTAATTTGAAAAATGTAACATATAGGTTCGAAAATTTGTCATGAAAAATACTGGCGTTATAACACAATTGATAGTGTACTTCCCCGGATTGGAAATAGAGATCCAGGTTCGTATCCCGGTGACGCAAAAACAATATTTTTCGAAAAAATTGATTTTATATGTATATATTTATAATTAATACATTAATTTAAAATTATAAATCAATTGATATCATGTATACAAGTATACATGCGTAGGTACATGACACCATCATTGAATTTCCGAAGAGTGAGAAAGGTATTGGATGACTTTATTGCTTCCTCAAAGTGGTTACAATAAAAAACGCATTCCAATAAATGTGATAAATTGAATTTTTAATGCACGTTTGAATGTTTACGATAGAGACCATGGCAGTGAGCACATTCTTATTATTAAGTTATCATATCCGTGTTACGTCATGGTCCTACCACGGCCGAGACTGGATACTTGAATACCTTACCGTTATGAGTTTATGACTTAACGAGCAGCGATCATTCTTTATTTTTATTATACCGTTCGCGATAACTAAAACGCTCCAACAATGTGTGAAGCGTATTGTTTACATTGTCGTCACATTTTGGGAAGGTAATCCGAACAGAGTTTATAGCCCCTCAACAATGGCCAGGTAGACGAGTCCGTAACTATTTAAATACCCCGATATTAGGGTGACAATGTCAAGGTATCAACAAGCCCGATTATTTGTCACGGTTCCAAAGGATCATTTAACCCCCTGTTACTTGCGTGCCGTGCATTAATTAACGGGGGGTAGCAGAGCGAAGCCAAAATTGACACGTCCTTACAGGACATAAAATAATAATAATTATATTTGTTTCTAATATTTTTAACAGTATTACACAACTTAATATTATGTGTACTATTTCATTGGTAAGAAATGAAATTTTATTATTATTCTTTAATTTTTTTAAGGCAAACATATTCTTAAATATTAATAAATGTATTAAATATATATATATATATATATATATATAATCAACTTTGTCGAAAAATATTGTTGTTGCGCCAACGGGATTCGAACCTGGATCTCTTTCCAAACCGGGGAATGTGTTAATATCACAGACCTATGTTCTGAATAATTACAACTTCACAATAAGAATGTATTACATATACAATCAATTCATCGAAAAAATATTGTCGTTGCTGCCGGGATTCGAATTCAAATAATGAAACGATAAATACATCAATTTGAAAGTGCAACATACAAGTTCGAAAATCAACTCACTGTGTTTGTTTATGTAAATGCCTTCGATAGCTGGTTCCCAGGTTTCCGATTAACAATAAGCACACATATGATATGTATGAACTGCACTAATCTTTTTAATTTTGCTCTCTTTCTGGTCCGATGTTGTTCTTTTAGTTGCGTTGTCTTCTTTAGATTTCTATCGACCAAAGCGCGCACTGGTGGTTTATTTGGACCACCGGACTGGTCAAAGCATGGGATGTAATTAAACGCCTGTCGTTTACCGTCTTCTTAGGTTTCCGAAAAAAGGGCGGCAATACTCACACACACACACACACACACACACACACACACACACACACACACACACACACACACACACACACACTACTATAAACCAGGAAACCCAGTGGTGCAAATTGAAGAAATAAAGCGTGTAAACAGTGTTGGTATAGCATAATCGGTTAATGCATTTCCCCAGATAGGAAGAGATTTAAGTTCGAATCCCGGTAGCACAACAATATTTTTTATTTCCTATTAATATATTTAATTTGTACTTTATTATTTCATTTGTTAAAAAAAACGGTATACATAATTATTGGATGAAATGATTATTAAAATTTTTAGGTAGGTACCCTGTGGGAAATGAATTCACAAATATGTTTTCTTACTTACTTACCGAAATATGAAAATACGTATTATAATTGTCGAACATGTAAATGTTGTGGCTTTGCAAACAGGAGAATTAAAAAAAAAACAAATCATAATTTTAACAATATTTGAATATGTCCAAGAACACACAATTACTACATTTTCACCTACAAAGGTACTGTTATTAAACAAATAATAGATATCTCATAGAGATGAGGCTATTTTTTTATATTCAATGGAAAATATATTTATATAAAGTGATTTCTTAAGCCAGCCCAAGGCAAGTCGTAAGCTCTGTAATTAGATATCTTTTATTTGTTTCATAATTTTAACATTACTCAGTTAACCTTGACCATACTGTGATATAAAATACTCGTACGCAGCCACGTTGTCAACTCGTGTTACCGTGATAAATTAGAGTTCTGTTAGCCTTTAAAATGTGAAAATATGCTAAAGCCATAAATTTCTTATTGAGCGTTAATATTTTAAAAATATGTAATATTATAATTTGGAGCATTCCTTAAGTTCTGTATATGAGGTTGCATTGTATAATACAACCTTATTTTTTATCTATCTTCGTTATTATCACCGTTATATTTGTATGTTTGTTATTGTCTTCACTGTGAAATTAATGCGTGATTTCTTTCTGTCTTGCCACAAATTGTATCTTTGTCAACGTATTAATTTTACAACGGAATGAATTAAAAATAATTATTATTTTAGGATTCGCCTTACATAAGCGTAAATATTTTCCTTAAAATTAATTAAAATGTGAAGTGGATGTTGCGTATATTTACCGAAATATTACAGATTTAATTAGAGCGGTAGACCTGAGTTACCGCATGGTTTGGGAAAGGTTAATCAACTTAAGCAATAAAATGGTGTAGTCACCATAGTAACGAGTACGACGTATTTGTATGGCCACTTTTTCATCACACATTTTTCTAAGATTATACTAGAATGAAATTTGAAGAAGTTTGGGTTTGTGGGGGACGAGGTAAGATGTTTACACTTCAAAAATATGACGTCACTATTGTAACTGTAACTGGGCAGAGTAGTACCGAGCCCCAGGTAGCGATTTAGAGTTACTAACGTAGTCACAGCTGAAGGAGCCTTGCGCAAACCGCTCGGTTGTAAAGATAAAGAAAATATATAATGTAAGTGAGTTTAAATGTTTCAAAGTACCGGCAATAAACTTCTTTGTTACGCCCCGGTGATTTATAGCCCGGGTTATTCATCCGGCCCTCTCCACGACAAAGGAAAACTTTCGGTGATTCGTACCACCGCAGGAGAGTAACTTCTCTCGGAGTGGTTTTCAACTGGAGCAAGAGAGCGTCATATATAATTGATGACCTATCTGACGATGCGCTACAAGAAGAAAAGCATAGCTTATCATTCAACATGATTCAGCGCTGTCGATTCTTGTATTATTGCTTTGTGATTATTACTTTGGAAAACTGTTGAATTACGATCCACTATACACGGATGTGTGAGGTGGATGAAGCGGGCACAAAGACGTGCATAGAACATAATTTAAATAAATACATATCTACGGAACAGCAGCATAACAGATTTTCAATTACCAAATTTCTGACACTAAAAATGTACTTCTTTGATTTCAACTTGAAAAATGTACCTTCAGATCAAAAATATCGCATATCCATAATTCGCGAATTTCAAAGGAAATTGACGAAACATGTGTGATGGATCCCTTGTATTTTAGAGTCAAAAAGCTTTGGACTTTTTATTTCCAACCGAAAACAGCACTACTGCAAATATTTTTTTTTGTCCTTTAGAGACCAGTCATAACACGCACTATGATATAGCACTCGCACGGAGCGAGTCGAAATACATACGAGTATATGTTCTCATCTTTTGAACATCTATGAATCGCGTAAACACAGTGGATTCTACGATTCGTTCCGTATCCATAAAGCTTGAAAGTATTCAATTTTCGCGCTTGTAAATTCGATTCCTCCTGTCAGCATTCAATGTACAAAAAACGACTTTAAGGTTTATGGGTATAATGCACAGAATAGCATACATATTACGAAGCGAGCGGATTGTTTTAAGGAATTTGTTTGTGACGCATTTTTGAAACATTGAATATCTTTCGATTATCGATTTAATTCATCATTTAAATAAAAAATGAATACAGAAAATAATATGAATACTTCACCAACGTGTTCCAACGCTGTAAACAAAAATAGTGAATTGTGAATGTATAATTGAATCAGTAATGCGCAAAAGTTTTGTGTCTCGATCATTTGCGGGAAATAACACATTTTGAATACTGGAAAACCGACAGCATCCCTTCTTCAAAATGTCACCGACCGCCTCTGATATACAGTATTATTTGATTTGTCCCAAATCATAGATCAAGAGAAAGTTATATTTATTACTAATCGGAGCTTTCTTGTATACCTTTTAAATATATGGAAAAAATATTTTTCCTTGAAAAAACTTAAACCAATGTGCAAAATAATGAAATTGCTAAACCATCAATAACTTGGCAATACAGTTAATTTACAAAAAAAATGGTATTATACCTACTTTACTACAATATGATTTCATCATGTTCATCCCTTCCATCCGTCGGTTAGTCCATGTCACATAGTAATATAAAACAAACAACACATGTCCATTTGGTATCGTCTTTTAAGAAGAGCAAAATGCTATGAAATTATGAAACAGCAATCGTTTTAAACAAAAGCTGACTTTGAATCTGTCAAAATAATTTCGCACGTGGAACATCGTTAATCGATGTGGTAGTAAATAAGTATTATATATATGTATATAAATATTATCAAAACATGTTCATAGTAATTAATTGAAAAATTATTTTATCATGTAGGTATATTAATTTATTTTTAAGGAGAACACATTTTTGTTGTATAATTACTTTTTCAGAACATACTACCGGTAGTAACTAAATGTTTTTTTCGATAAATAGATTTTTTCTCTACATCTCTCTAGTTGATTCATTTAATTTATGTTAAGTCAATGAAAATGTATAAATTTTCTTTTGTTTTTGTGTTGAGTTTTGAAATAAATTAAAGTTACTAAAACTATCCCGTCATTATTGACGGGTTATTTCTACTAGCAGTGTGTAACTTAGTAAATTAGTATATTTTTATCATTGTAACAATTTTTTTTATATATTCTCAATATTAACAATGAACGATCTTCTAACCAACGAAAAATCACGCATTTTTAAAAACTCAATTTGTGCTGTGCCGCTACAAAAATTTAATTATTTTAATTGCTTTCCTTTACAATGCCCACAAGCATTCATAATTAAAATGAGAAAAAAATTATTGTACTATAAGAATTATTATATTGTAAAAATTTTCTGAAGTAAAATCTCAAATTCATTTAGAATAGTGGATACAATACATTTTGAACTATCATTACTTGTTAATACAATGTAAAATATACAACAAAATAAACCACTTTCATTATCATCTCAAATCTCTTCGTTCCCATGTTCCCATCCCGGGCACAGTTCATAGATCGCAATTTCTTTTAGATTAATTGAACGATACATTTTACCATAGTTTTCACTAGCTCCGCCGGCTCTCGGTAAATATTACATTTCACGTTGTCGGCCATGATTCAGTATTGTTGGTCATGCGCAATACTTTCACGGAATTTTATTTACTACCTAGAAAGCAATGATTAATGTTGTAATTTGAATGTTAAAACAATTAGTACACATATAAGTATAGGTACATCACTGAACGCTTCCAATACAAGAAAGGAAATTGTATTATTTGTGACCGACAGTGGAATATGACTGTAATGAAACAAGAATTTGAAGAACAAAGAATTTCGTGATGACGGTGTAGAAAAAAATGCGGAATGTGATACGAATTATATTTAATATTGCTGTGAACAATATTGAAGTTGTGAGAAATGGGTAGCACTCAGTAGTAAACACTATCTCAGTTTCAAGAACTCGTAAGTGGCAGTTATGTGTTGTTGTTGACTTTCTTTTTTCTAAGTGACGTATTTAGCCTGAAGGTTGATAATCTGAAAGCAGCCCTACACTTTTATATATATTATGGACATTGTTCAATATTGTTCAAACGAAACAATTTTGGTTTTACAAACAATGATGTCCCTATATGAGTTCGCACCGGTCCGCTTTGTTACCGATTATTTATAAGAAAATCAAGAAATCACTGTCCACTTTGGTGCGATCTACACCAAACATTCAGATGGTTAAAAATCCCTCGCAAGGTCTTCAAAACGAGATTAATTATATAATGCATGATCCGACAAGAGGTGGCCGATTTGAATTTGCCGCCATTTCTCTAGCGGTGCTTCTTAGAAGTTGATACTTGACAGATATCATGTAGATATTAAGCCATTACAAAATATAATATTACACGGTTCACCAATGATTATTTATCGATTGTCGGTATCGAAAAAAGTCGCCATTTGACGCGAGCTAACTGTACAATCCTGCATTTAATGGCAAAATTTGAAGAATAGACTTTGCGTATATTTTGTAAATTGAGTTGAAACACTGTTTTATCCCACTTTATTTTATTCTATTAAACGTTAGAATATTTTCGGAAATATCTTCCTATTATCAATTTATAAAATAATCATGGAATTCCACAAAGTTTTATCAAAAACTTTTAAATAGTTACTTTGTGTGTGATATACGAACACGTACACGGCACCGTGGATGACGGTCTGATGAAAACATTGAAGTTGTGAAAGCGTGGCTGCAGACAACACTATCTCCATCGGCCGCAGTGCGCAACAACTCTACTTCTCGAACGCTAATTTAATATATGTGGACCGAAATTGGTGTTACAAGATTTATAATATTCCAGTTAAGTTTTACTTTCCGTTGATTTCTTTCAAGTCACTGTATCTACAAAACGATCTATGACGAGCACAATTCAATTCTGCGTCAGCTATCGTTTTTTGTGAAAGGAATATGTCGAAGAATGCAGGTACACTATCAGCAGAAATAAGATGATCATCCTCAGATACGTCAAGCAAACAATTTCTCTTTCTTTTATTGAGTCGCGACTGTTCCTATCGTTTATTTTATATCAAATATTCTAAAGATATAATCAATCATTCGCGGTGGCATATTGTCATAGATAAAGTGATGGACACATTTAAGTATTTATCTAAATGTTGAACTATCTTTAACTTGTCTTCTACATCATAAAATTGAGTGAGATAAACTAAAAGATTGCTTTTTGATGGGTAATTTTTACTTTAAATCTTGCTTTAAGAACCGATTGTGTGATTAGTAAGAAATTTTAACAATGGTAACTTTTTACCATCGCCCGTGGTAAAAAAACGTACGCGGGTTGTCGGTACATCAAATTTATTTATAATATTGTCAAAGCGTAGATAATAAATCTCGCCTCACAGTGTGGCAAGACAAATAATCATGAAATATGATTTATCTATGGCTTCATTCGCCTTGGCGTTCGAAATCTGTTACTTCTTTAGCGAAATTTTATCGGATTATGTGCTAATGTATATTGAAGGATAATTGGAGACTAAAATTTACATTTTTTTACCAATAATCAAATAACCCGTTTTCGCAATTTTTTTAACTATAGTAACTTTTTAAATATAGTAACTTTAACTATAGTAATCAGTGGTAACATAGTAAAATGTTACCACTAATTTCACATCCGGTCCTAAGACAGCAACAGAAAACGAGGAATAAAAACAATTGTCTGTCCCTTGCAATTGTGGTGGTCTAATTTGATCCGAGTCAAAATAGGCAGTACCGTGCAGATGCTGAATTAAAAAATAAAAATTCTATGAGAAGTGGAAAACGTCGAAATTGTGAATTTATAGTGTCAACCGTGCAAGTTTTACGTTTTGGATATTGAATTAAATATATACGTATGACGTTTTTATTGGGTCACATTTTTCTTAACCAAATTTTCTGTACGAGGTTGCAAGGGAGGGGGGGGCTAGTTATTAACTTTATCCGTGACGTCAGCGCTATCCGTTACATGATAATTCTACATCGTGTACATATCCCCCATACAAGAAATAGACATACATCGATACGGGGTGTGACAATTTAATCCCCGGAATAGTCGCGATTTTTAATAATTACAATGATTGCTTACGATATGTGAGATATGCGTATGTATAATGTTAGATAGGTATTTAACAGTATTGCACAAAGACAAGGGAAGTATTTTGAAGGCGACAGTAGCCACAAATGTACGGTTCCACACGTATATTATTCAAAAATGCATTCCGTGAATTAAATTGTCACACCTCGTATGTGTGCAGACATAGTTAAATATACAATTTCTTATTATTTTTCTTATATTATATCATAGCAATACGTATTATTTATTGGATACGTGATAAAAAAATATTAAAATGAACATTTGTATTGAATGCTGGATCATCTGTCCTCTGAAACCAGTAAAGCCAATGGCGACGGTAGTTACCCAGTAAGTACGTGGTCATCTCGGGATAAATCTCAATCCTGAGATTGCATCCAGCATCCGGCGACCCGCTGGGTAAGAGGTGTTCCTATCACGCGAAGATACGCATCTCCAGGCGTGAGTAATGGTACATGTTCTATTTATTTCGTCTCGTCAGTTTGCTCACCCCCAGGATTGCCATTCCGATCACGCGTGAAGACCGGCCAATGGCGGCTGACGGTTCAAGAGTTGCCGGTCGCCAGCAGCCAGCAGCCAGCAGCCAGCAGTTTGACCTCGGCGGCTGCGTGAATCATCCTTTGAACGTTGAGAATATTTAAATAACGATAATACCTAACTAACACGGGAGAACCGGTTGTTTGAGAGCTGTGAATGATCGCCTAATGCAAAGGTTATTCAGTTGGAATATGTTCATGAGCTTTGTAAGAGGTCAACTTATTGCACGGTTTTCAAATTATGTAGGTCCTTGCTTTTGTAAAATGTACCTACATTTAATGCTTTAACCCTACTGTCGAGCATGCAAGGTTTAATTTTAGCGAATTTTTTAGTTTTTATTTTAATATTGAATCGGTATATGAGCAGTGATGGTTAAACAGTTATTTAAAGCTTTATACACATTAGGGGAATTCACAAGGATCTGGGGAGGGGTCTAACCTTTGAGTGGAGAATAATTAAATTGCGATATAAGTTTTTTACGTTATTACGTTTATTACGTTAATTACTTTTTGATGAAATCGATATTCGATTCAGTGCAAATCGAAAACTATAACTAAACAATTAAAAATTAAATTTAGATTATCTCTGAAACGGTTGAAAATATGATATGGTAGCTTGAACATTTTCGACTCATATTTTTATAAGGTATAACCTCAAATATTGTGGATTAGGTCTGTTACACCCTGTATATAAAATATATATTTCAAACTTTTCGAGCAATCGCTGGTACACTAAAAACTAAACGGTAGTTAGATCTCAGTTACCAATCATCATTATAATCGGCATAGTCACAGTAATGGTTTAAATAACAGTTAACCATCACCTTTAAGAATATGTCTGATCAACGTAGTACCGCAGTAATTGGTTTTTTTCCCCCATTGGACTGTGGTGTCAAATTGTCAATGTATATCAGACAATTATTCCTGTCGAATCTTTATCGTTCTTGAATTAAATAACACCACAACACAGGCTACTTTAATACAGACTGTAGTCTAGCAAAGTAGCCAGGACAATGCTGTATATACCAGAGGTGGAGTCTACTCCATCCCACATAATAAACTACGAGTGTATATTTAATTGCAATATAATTGTATCTTATGTTTATCATTTAATATATTCACCTCTGTTACAACAAAAACATTTGTCAATAAATTTTAATGTAAATAAATTTTATTTGAAAAATAGTCACATCCAGTGAACCTTATAACAAGTTTAATTATTAAAGAGCTTCTTAATAAAGAGCGTAAGATATTTGTAAAAAATATATTTTCACGTATTATTCATATTTGCCGGAATGGTGACGGCCTGATCCATAATATTGCTAACAAACAACGCATATATCAGAATTTTTAAACATTAACAATGACGAGAGAAAAAAAACTATTTTCAAATGGTAGGAACGGACCATCGGGAATTGAATTAAATTATTATTAAACACGCGGGAAGTAGGAAATCTACCCAGTTTGATACGCAAAGTTCAGTTGATTTATTTAAAAAAAAAAAATAGAACGTTCAAAGCGCATTTTTCTTTCATATCTAGTGACAAAGTGTCAAAAGAAAAACAATTACTTTATAATAATTATTCGAAATTTGAATTATTAAAAATGTCGCCGACTTTATTGTTGACATGTGGTAACATTTCCACGGTTATGTAAAGTAAATCACGATTTTTTAATTTATTTTCAATGAAAATACGTGCGGTCGAGATATTTATTTATTATTGATTTTTGCGCGACTTCGAGAGATCAAAGCTGCCGCATCGAAACAATTTAAAGAGGACAAAGATATAAATAATAATAGTAATAACAGGCATATATTATAGGTACGTGGGTAAGCAGGTAAACCAACACAGAGCCGAATGAGAGTTGACCTTGTAGGTCTGAATATTCCTCTCTGCTGGATACGGTAGGTACCTAATCCAAAATAAAAGGATGTCGAAAAAAAAGCCTAACTGATTGAAAGCAAATGTGTTTTATAATATTTGCCGACAGTCAAAGTGGCCATTAAAGATCTTCCGACTTCTCGTTTATTTTTAAAGATACATTTTTGTTTATTTTCTCTCCTTTTCAGATTAAGTACAATAGCTCTACTTTGTGTCGAGCGGTACAATGAATGGATTCCGAGGAATCGACGACATCCAAGAAACACTTGAAACGATCAGGTAAATAATCTGCCGAATGTTTCAAAAAGACGATTGAATAGTCGGAACAGACATTTGTGACATTTTATCCTCTCCCCGTTTATTTCCTGTGACTTTCTGGACGTCTATAATGTCCAGGATGCAGTGCCATTATGGCTACATAATGCTTGATTAAACGGCCAGTTCTGCAAGGCAAAAACAAACGTGTTTTTTTAAGTAAGGTTAAGGTAAGTTAAATGTTTTCTCTTTTATATATTCAATAATAATAATATATATCCGCGAAATCGTATTACGGCTGGCAAATATATTGAGCATTTGTCGTCCAGTCATCTCATCTATCTCATGGTCATATCGCGTCGCACTCTATGGTCAGTTTATTATCTATGATAGAACTGTCAAATTATGATATTATGAATGTTTTGTTCGTATTTTTCAAGATTGTTTTTAGGTGGATATATATATATTTCAAAGTTAATACGTAAAAACATCGTTTGTATTCCAGGGTCTGCAATTGTAATTCCGTTTGTATTCAGGGCTGTATTGTAATTCCGTTTGTATTCAGGGCTGTATTGTAATTCCAGGGTCTGCAATGCAGAATGATATATAGTATTTTATATATATATATATATATATATATATATATATATATATATATAACTCACCACCATACAAATCTCATTCGTGCACACGCACTACAATGGTGTGATCTTGCGTCTCAGATATTTGTTGGTGAAAATCGGCATGTATCACTGCGTTATTGTACTCTGCGTCCAAACACGTGTGGCAATGAATTATAGCTCAACTCTATACTGTCCTTTATGTGCATTTGAGACAAGTCTCATTCGCGTACATGCGCCATAATACTACGTGCACACGGATGAGATATTGTTCTCTCATCTCATTGTTAAGGTCCATATGTAAATACATCATTCTAGAGAACAGTCCAGATAAAGAACAAAAACTGAATCGATTATCAGGTGATGAGTAACAACTTTAGATGGTATTCATCAGCAAATTCGAAGACAGACGCCTTAAATAATTTGATTAAGTTATTTCTAAACATTCCACCTGAGAGGCAGATTTAATGAAAACTGGGAGCCATCTTGGAAATTAAATATCGTATCGATTACATTTCTCCGCATGCGGAAATACTGTATAGTCATGACCTAAATTTAAATTTGCGAATGGGAATGATACGATGCCTGTACCTTTATATAGAGCGGAATGATGGGCACTCACTGAAACAATACTAAAGCGACTAGGAGTATTTGAGATGTGGATTTAAAAATAAAGTTGATAAGGTCACTAATGACAATGTGATGATTCGGATCCGCAAAGAAAAAAAATAACCCGGAAATTGCAATATTTTGACCACATCTTGAAGTTTTGAATCAATGTAAATACTAATTAAATGTATTAATTAGAAAGATATGTGTATATAATCAATTTTATCGAAAAATATTGTTGTTGCTCTACCAATGTATTAATGCTTTCAAATAATGGAACGATATGTTAATTTGTGTAAAAAGTGTAATATATAGATTCAAAAATTTGCCGTCAAAAGTACTATCGCTGTAGCATAGTTGGTAATGCGCCTTCCCCGGATTGGAAAAGAGATCCAGATTCGAATTCCGGCAGCGCGCAACAACATTTTATTTGTATATCTCTCTAATTAGTATTTAAAATATCACAGACCGTCTGTTCTGAATAATCACAACTTCACAATAAGAATGTGTTCTCCTTAATAATCAACATAATCGCTAACGTTCGTTTACCGGACAAGCAATAGAAGAAGATTTCAAAATTCTGTATCTATAAATACATTATTCAGTTAGCACCAGGTCGTACGTTACGGAACAGACGACTATTTTTTTTTGCTTTTATCCGTGACGCATTGGTCGTCTTTACAATTTCCCATCTACCACTCATTTCGCCTTTGATGCCTGCAGACACACCCAACAATTCTGCTAACGTTCGAGGAACGTGAGTCACAACATGACCAAACAGGTTTCGTTTTTATAAACATTCAAAATAAACGATCCAACGGCCGTTTTGCTGTTGATCCTCTATCGGATATCGTTCGGAACCGAAACTGTCTCGTTAAAAAAAAAAAAACCCTCAATTAACCTTCAACCTCATTGAATATTTAATGCATGATGAATTACTTGTTTATATTCTGTGTGATGTGTTCATTAAATATTTTTTATTGTGGAAATAGTATCGTATATTATTTACGATGGATATCACTGTAAGAATGTCATTTTTTCAAAAAAAAATTCGCTTTGCTTATGTCTGTTTGTGAAGGTGACGCAATGAACAAGTAATACCATAAGATGACAATAGTGCAATGAACAAGTAATACCATAAGATGACAATAGTGCAATGAACAAGTAATACTATAAGATGACAGTAGTGCAAGTAAACCAGTTGAAACCATTTCTCATTTGTAAAGGCTGTACAAGCGTACAGGTGTACGTGTACATTTTTAAGGGCTGATATCAAGGGTGCATCATGAAGTGGAATCAAATTTGTTTTATATGATAAATTAGATATCATACAAATATTGATATAGCACTAGAGGTAAAGATCTTTTTGAAGAAAATTAAAATATGTATGTCCAGGTAGGTAGGCAAAGAATTTAATTGTGAATTCATTGCACCAACACGGTATAGGTACGCACAGGCTAAGAATATGAATACGAAAAATAACACATACATAGTGCCTACATATACAAGGTACAATGATAAGCAACCATTTTAAAACAAATGAAATTTTGTTTCAAATTTTTAAAACAAATGAAATTTCAAAAATGAATGTAATATTTTTTATTCTATCTTTCCTTCCTTCCCGGTAATCTGTACACATACGCACAGACGCGATGAACTACTAGCAGTTACTTACTTACTTACTTACCATCACGCCGTTTCCCCGTGGGGGTAGGCAGAGAGGATAGAGCGCCACACTCTTCTGTCCTGACATACAATTCTCGCCTCATCCACATTCATACATCTTGTCATATAAGCTCGCCGATTGTTGAGGCTTCTAACAGAACCATCCTCCATTATCTGGTTTACCTGGTCGTGCCAAGTCTTCCGCGGACGTCCTCTATTTCTGGTTCCATCAACACTTGCGTCATATATCTTTCTTACCATTCTCTCCTCATTCATCCTTTCCATATGACCAAACCACCTAAGTGATCCTTTCTTAATCTTACTCACTATACTAACATCAGCTTTACATTCTTTTCTTATTTCTTCATTCTTTACTCTGTCATAAATAGATTTGCCACAAATACGCCTAAGTGATCTCATTTCCACTGCATTCAGTCTACTTTCGTTCCTTTTCTGCCAGCTCCAGGCCTCACTTCCATACATCAGTGTCGGTACCAGGATTCCATTGTGCACCGCTAGTCTTGCCTCGGTTGACATATTCCTGTTACTCGCAGTTTCGTGACACAATTTTATCTATCTGGAGAACGTGCATTAACCGATTATGCTGTAGCACCACAGTGCATTGACGACAAATTTTCGAACATGTTACACTTTTTCAAATAAATACATGAATCGTTCCATTATTTAAAGCACGTTCCCCGGATTGGAAGAGATCCAGGTTCGAATCTCGGTAGCGACAACAATATTTTTTGATAAAATTGATTTTATATGTGTATCTTTTTAATTAATACATTTAATTAGTATTTAACATATCACAGTCCTGTGTTCTAATAATTACAACTTCAAAATAAGAATGTGTTCTCCTTAATAATAACTAATTAACTTATCATCACCCCGTTTTTCCGAAGGGAGAGGATAAAACGTCACACTTTCATACATCGGTCGTTGAAGCATTTAACTGGACCGTCCTCCAGTAGGTAAGTACTTGGTTTTTCTAGTCACACCGGGACTTCCGCGGGTGCCCTGTGTTTTTGAAACCATCAACGCACTTTATATATTGTCTTTGCTTTATATGCTTTCTTCTCTCCTTGCTCATACGTTCCACATGACTAAACCGCCTCAACGACTCTTCATTCTATCGACTATGCTACAAGCAACTCTACATTCGCTTTTAATTTGTTCATTCTTCACTCTATCGTGCGTATATTATGCATACATGCGCCTAAGAAACCGCATTACACATTCATTAGCACACGCATTCCGATATTATTAAAATTTAATCACTATTATAAATTATTATTTTATTTATTTTAATATTAGAAGATATAATACATTTTTAAAATAATCAGTAGGATATATATATACTTCTTTTAACATTTAGTTCTTCTCTGTGAGAGTTAGACTCGTGTACAGAGGAGTATATAATTTATGTTTCAGTTAGTCTGTGCATATTTTTTGACTTCAGATACAAATTTATAGTAGTCTGTAATTGTTCTAGCAATATTTTAATATGTCCAAGTACATACAATTACTGGATTTTTACTATTATTAAATAAATATCAGATATATCAAAAAGACAAAGCTAATTATTATTATATTTAATGGAAGATGTATAGAAATATAGGGTAATTACAGTGCTTACGACCTGTCTTTGGCTGGCTTAAGTGATCACTTTATATATATATATATATATATATATATATATATATATATATATATATATATATATATATATATATAGTTGCATATATGTTATTATGTAATGGTACTCGCTTCGAGTACCACTACACCATCGCCATCTACGGACCAAATTTGATAATTAATTTTTCCTTGAAACACCATATATTGTATGTCAACTCAATGAGACTCTGATATTTATTTATGTAATTTTTCTAATTGTGATGGAGAGATTGTTAAAAAATTTGACGCCTTGATAAATATAGTGATTTTGGGTTGCGGTATATTTTAGTTTTGGAATACCAATTTGGTCTCTAAATCTTGTAGATCAGAATTCGCTTCAAATATTTAATGTATTATTTTAATTTTAAAAATCTGAAATATAAATATAAACAATATTCATTCAGTTCAGTTCAGGTCTGTAATATTTTAAATACAAAATAAATGCATTAATTAGAATTAGAATTAATTACGAATCGCTCAGAATCGCCGGCAAATGCACGTGGTACACTTCGCAGGCAGCACTCGTCGTACCGACGAACCTATTTAAACGAAACCTGTCGGATAATCTTGTTTTAATTATTCTAGCCGGTGATTTTTTTTAAATTTCGACGGGACGATAAAGCCGTTGGAGACTGGCGGTCGGTGACTAGTGACATCATACGGCGGTTTCCAGCCGAGAGTTGTAATATTTCGCGGCGACCTCCGATCTGAATGGAGTGCCACCATCGGGGCTATGATGTTTCACTTGGAAACGGAAATGCCCGGCGATCCGAGGTGTAATTACGGTGACCGGAGGTACAAATAATTGAAGATCGGCAATGTTACGTACGTACAAGTGTGTTTGCTAATTGAGGTGTACGATCGAGTCAATCAAAAAACTCGCTTAATTTTCGACCGATTTCAGCTCACGTCGGAATTGACAACAAACTTTAAGGCCCGAGTCCACGGAAAGAGATACGATAAAACTATCTCAGAGATTTGGTGGAGATTCATCTCAATATCAAAGATCAACTTGACATTTATTCCTCGCATCAACTGCTGCAGCAGCATTTTGTTTTTGGCTAACGAAGATGAAATAAAACATTTGTCAGTATTGCGAAATAAAACTATGAGAACAATACTTAGAAAAAATAGATACACTCGAATGGAAGGTCTGAATATGATGATCCTTAAGCAGAAGATATATTTTAATATTATGGTATTCATTTATTTATACAATTCTCAATAAGAAAATATCAGCGGAATTTACTCGTAAAATTGATGCAAATCAACATGAGCACGAGCATCGTACAAGAGGAAGGGATAGACTGAGACTGCCATTCGGGAAGAAGACCAAATCTCAGAAATCGAAGATGTATAGTGCGATGAAGAGTTTTAATAAAATGCCAGAAAACATAAGAAAGGAGGAAAAATTAAATAGATTTACAATAAACTGATTATTACATATGTAAAAGATAAGTTTTAGTAAAAGAAAAGACTTTAATCTTGTTTATATTAGAACATATATAGGAGTGCTTATGTATATTAAGAATTAAATTAATAAATTGGTAAAAAGAGACAAAAACTCATACGATGTTCGATCTGAAGCGAGATGGAAGTGCACACAAACGTCCCATAAAACCACTATAATATATCCCTACATCTATTAACATAAATAAGGTGTTAAATTACAAACATTTATTCCGTTTTCACTACTGCTGGGGTGATCAAAAAAAAAAAACCATTGACGAACGACAATGACAATTGAAGTTTAACGTGCGACGCCCGTGAAGTGAACGCGAGACGACGAATCTCTAAGATATGGTGTGTACACGGGGAATACGAAAGCCAATACGTTTATAAGACGATGAAATAAATACTGCCAATACTTGATTTCTTAAAAACATTTTACAGTCAAGGACGAATAATATATTTCAATAGTAAATGGTTATTTAACAGTACTTACTCAGGAAGCGACAGAAGCTCCACGTTTTAAAAACTAAATAAATAGAAAAAAATATAAATATGTATATAAAAAAATATAAAAGGTAATGTTTCCTAGGTCGTTGCTCATTCTATTACTTGTAAAGATAAGAAGAGAGTAATAAACTAATATTTACAATAATTATTCATATTAAATAAAAGAATATATATATATATATATGAATATCTCACTCAAGGGCATCCCTGTGTGAACCTGGACGGCGGTAGGTTAACAATCTGTCTCGCCGGAGACCTTTAAAGTGGCGTTAGTTCAGATGTTTCATTAAGGGAGACGGAATATAAAATTGTATGCGAAAGAGAGAGACAAAATACATATGCAGATAGACGGTACATTAAGGGAGAGGAAAATAGTGTTGATGGATATTAAATTGATTCTAAAGGAAATATACCTAATATGGGGTTCCTTGATGTTCTATTTAACTATATTTATATGTATTTTTTAATTATTATTAATTTTATATTTTATCTCCCTCTTTATGTATATATAAGTGCACTCTTTTTTTATTTATGATTAGTTTCAAATACGTCCTGATGAAGCTTGAGATAAGCGAAACCGGTTGACGTATAATAAATTTCGTGGTTTCATACAAAGTGTTTGTTCTTTTATTTAATATAATATGTTAAACGAAAATTATTAATATTATTTATAGTAAATTCATTGAAATAATAGTATTTATGCTGTCGCGATATTGTGGAGGACAAAGGAGCAGCGTAATTTCACGTTCCGGAATGTTACACGCGCCTTTTTTTTCATCGCGTCGCAGGAAATACTATCTATCTTCGTCTAACCGCAAGATTCCGCGTGGAAATAAAAAATAGAAGGACACGCGAGATACGGGCGTCTCAATCGAATTGCCATGGCACGAATACCCCTTCGAAACATCTGAACTAACGCCACTTTAAAGGTCTCCGGCGAGACAGATTGTTAACCTACCGCCGTCCAGGTTCACACAGGAATGCCCTTGAGTGAGATATTCACAAATCATCACCAATATAGCACAGAGCAAACAGTCGACCCAGCAGCGCCGCCAAAAGGCCGCCTAACGACAACTAGATATGCTAATGACGCAGCTCTTTCATCGGAGTGCAGACAAAAAATACGACAACATGAGAACGAGGTTAATCGGGCCTTTCTACCTAATGCTGCCGCGTTAAATAACCGACACTTCTCCATTTTAATTTGCTCAAATGTATAAAAGAATTATATTAGAACAGGGGTCGGCAAACTTGCGAGACAAAACAAACAAATATGTTGCGTATGACAAAAGAACCAACGATCCCCCTAATGTATTAGGCCCCAGTGCGCCCTAAGAAAAATGAGCTGAACATAATAAAAATATTTATGAACGATTTGCGATAGATTATAAAATATAAATAAACCTAACGTAATTTTAATATGTGACACATATTTCTCGATTTATTTATCTCGGTAAGATCTGTGCCTGCAATATTATCTCAATAAATTTGTCTTGTACATACATTTGCTAATCATAAGTATTAAAAATGTGATAAAAATCTATAATTATAGATTAACATGTTGAATAAACATATCTTTTAATTTAAAATTTATGTGAAAAGTGGCTTGTATTCTTAGGAAAGTTTATGTCCATATGTTTGGTGTCTTAGACCTTACATTTTTTTTATGGCGAAGTGACACACGGCGACTACGGATCATCAGATAGGTAGGAATATCAATGGGGCACGGCCGCCAGGGGTCAGCCGCCATGCGGTGTAAAACCATTAAACAATAAATAAAATAAAATAAGTCTTATGTTTCTCTGTCTCAAATCACCACTGTCCATATATATATATATATATATTCTTGACAGCCAAACCACGTTCTTCACATCTAATTCTTCTTATTCAAAACCTTCATAAGTGGTTTCCCCGACGCGTGCATCTCGAAAGCCGCAATTTGCCGACCCCTGTATTAGTAGATAATAAGTTTTCTTTATTAAAACATCTTCTTGGGTCTTTTTTCGACTGGATTTCGTCGGCTTTGTGCGGATGGACGGGCTGGGTGATAAATGAAACCGGTATTTAA
The DNA here is from genome assembly GCA_022840565.1 of Eubasilissa regina. Taxonomy (NCBI): domain Eukaryota; kingdom Metazoa; phylum Arthropoda; class Insecta; order Trichoptera; family Phryganeidae; genus Eubasilissa; species Eubasilissa regina. The sequence goes on along the minus strand of JAINEB010000003.1, from coordinate 31,650,202 downwards.
GCTGTGAGATATATGCAGGCACAGATCTTCGCGGCAAATTATAGACGCCAAATGAGTATTAACAATAATTATATCGAATAAATAGACCGGGTCTAAACAAATTGACGGACACGATTTTTAAAAAATATCTACAATCTATAATATAATATACAACTGTCCATATCAATCATCACACGCCAGTTCACACAGTCTTAAAAATGCGGTTGTAATGTACACCTTAGATAATGCAATAATCTATCGGTGTGATGACATTTAAAAATGAATTGTTATTTGAATACTAGTGTTGAAAACCCGTCCAAGGATTGACGTCAACGACGTACACATTCTAAGACGGTTTCGTGATAAAGAAATGCGACAAAGTTGTTGTTATTAACACTATTAAATATTATTAAACGGTGCTTTGAATGGAATTATATCTAACAGGAATATGTCAACCGAGGCAAGTCTAGCGGTGCACAATGGAATCCTGGTACCGACACTGATGTATGGAAGTGAGGCCTGGAGCTGGCAGAAAAGGAACGAAAGTAGACTGAATGCAGTGGAAATGAGATCACTTAGACGTATTTGTGACAAATCTATTTATGACAGAGTAAAGAATGAAGAAATAAGAAAAGAACGTAAAGCTGATGTTAGTATAGTGAGTAAGATTAAGAAAGGATCACTTAGGTGGTTTGTTCATATGGAAAGGATGAATGAGGAGAGAATGGTAAGAAAGATATATGACGCAAGTGTTGATGGAACCAGAAATAGAGGACGTCCGCGGAAGACTTGGTATGACCAGGTAAACCAGATAATGGAGGATGGTTCTGTTAGAAGCCTCAACAATCGGCGAGCTTGTATGACAAGATGTATGAATGTGGATGAGGCGAGAATTGTATGTCAGGACAGAAGAGTGTGGCGCTCTATCCTCTCTGCCTACCCCCACGGGGAAACGGTGTGATGGTAAGTAAGTAAGTAAGTATTATACAGATTCGTGGATGACGTGACCTTCAATTTTCATTGATACGAGCACCGAATTTGAGCGGCAATTTTATGTTGTTGTTTGTATATTGTAACTTTCAAAAATAGTCGTTAGAAACAAAACATAATTTCTAAAAAATGAAGCTTATTTATTACTATTTTTAATATTTAATATTCTAATAACAACAGAAAAATGTACTTTTCGAACAAAAAGCCCTTCATTTCACAGAGAAATGCGTAAAAAACTAAAATATTACACATATCGTGAAATACTACTTCAGATTTATCCAGATACGGCGTCACGTGACAGACTCACATTATCGGGCTTTTATTACATTGTTAATATTAATATTTCTGTGGATTTTCATAATTAGTGTCGTTTGTTAAATATTTATTATGTTAGTTCTATTATGTTTACACTGTCCCAAAATCCCTTAATAAAATTAAAATAAATTCATTACTGATTAAAACTTATTGTTGACTGCGATCCTGATGATAGACCCCGCAATGGAATCCGAGAGGTCGGATACACACAGCGAAATAGCTCAGAAGAACATTCTTAATGACTTAATTTAAATAAATTAAACGAATTCACAAGTATTTAGGTAAGTATGTATAAAAATAATTTATTTTATAAACTCACTTATTGTTAATTTTTTGAAATCCGTCAACAGCGTAACATGACATGTGCTTTTATTATAGTTATCAAATAATATAATGTACAACTATTTAATTAATTACAATATGTATTATTTATCTTCAGGATATCTAACAGAAAATGCCGCTTGATTATACAAACGTATTGAAAAATAACATTCTAAATCTAAACTGGCACTATAAAGAACGCAGCCAAAGAGGAGAGATATATGATTTCCTCCCGAAGACTTGTTCAAACTTGCATCAAGTTGCCGGAGCTTGCGGTCAGAAGGCGCGTATTATGCATACCTTGGTAGCTATGTGAGGATGTATGAATGTACGGTGCCGCAGCGATAGTGTTCATCACACGAGCCTTCTCGATAGGTCTACAACCTTTGGTGCAGCGGAACGCGCGCAGGGCCGGCCAGGGAATTTACGGGGCCGGCTTCAAAGTGTGGGCGCGGGGGTTTCTTTTTTATTTATTTACGGTGTGTTTTTTACATACTAATTGTGAAATATGGTGTAAAATATTGCCAATTTTATTTTTTTATGAAATCTCATTTTACCACAACAGCATAATTAAAACAATTAAGACGAATCACTTAGAAAAAACAGCGGACTCGAACCTGGAACTTATGTAGCGGTAAACAGATTTAGTATAATTGAAGGTACTAATTGCAGCTGCAGTTGTCTTCTTATATAGTTTTTACGCGTTGTATTAAATTATTAATAATCAAACTTAGCTGATTTTGATGTAAATTGATAATTATAAATCGGTTTTAGTTTGCAAAGTCAATTACTTTTGCACGCCGCCATTTATATTAACATTCGACCAATAGCAGTTTTGACGTCCCTGAAAATAAAATGGCCGCCATTATGATAACTAGCTTATATTTGGAAGAAGGTGTTGCATTAATATTGTTCTATAGTTATTGTAAAGCTCCTGTGAGTTTTTCGTATATTTTTCGACATATCTACGTTGAGTAAGGCATATTTTTGCGATTGGCAGATAGATTTTTTCTGTCTTATCAGTCTGACGAAAGAAATTCACCGAATTTATTTTAAAATGTATATGATTATTTCACAATATGTAAAAAATCGATAAAATATTGTAATGAATGGAGCCACAATTTAATATCATACAAAAACATTATTTCATACTTTTGAAATTAGCAAAATTAACTTTGTGGTTAAAATTCATTATTTTTATTTGTTAACCTTGTTTTATTAACCACTTATTGAGTTTAAATACATCTACCGGTTTCGAAAAATACCATTTTCTTCTTCAGGATGTCAATAATAAATAAAAATATGTTGTTTCTTTACCAGAATCTATTTTTAAAAAACAATAATTATTTAAAAAATAAATTTAGTACCTAACTCAAAATGTTACTTGATAAAAATTTACTCGAATAATTTTTAGGAAAAAAATTTAAAATGGAACTCGTAGTTAAATAAACTCAAAAAGTGGTTAATAGAACAAAGTAACATTATTTAAAAATATATAAATATCAAGATATAAAAGCAGCCTATTAGAATTTGGCTGGGACCAAATGAATTATGTTTTTCTTTATTTATCTTTATGAACGTGGCTAAGTGCGGCTGCATCCTTAACACCTGTCTCTGACGGTCCTGGTCGTACAGCGTCCTCACAGCCAGCGATGATTTAGTTTCGAGTTCAGGAGAAAATGAATTCCGGCTGCGAGATGGCAACGCGAGTTTGCAGATAATTACGGAGGCTGCTTTGCATAATTTAAAGGTTTGTATCCGTGGATTGCAGTTAAATTGGCGAAAGGAATTACAACATTAGATATTTATTTATAAAAAAATAAAAAACAGATACCGAAGAAATTGCATTAATGTACGTACGTGCAGAGATTATCTGCAAATTTTATTATAACGGTTAAATTGAAAGGTAGATTTTTTCTACAAAAATATCGGCTTTGTTCAAACATTCTTGATGTTATCTTTAAGCAGACTTAAATAAATTTTAAACAATTTAATATTTAATCAGCATATTGTTCTAGAGGTTCAATAAAGACAGTAAATAAAGAGGTATTAGTTATTTCCAAAAGTAATTTCTCAACTCAAGAATGTGTTTAACATTATTTTTATAGTACATAAGTCCTCTACGTACGAATGAGTTCCATTCCAAGAACCCGTTCGCATATTGTTTACCAATTTACCATAGACATACAGTATTTACTGTAGTAATTACCATTGTTCTTGTACATAACATCCGTTACCGGGCAGTGCTGGGGTTAATATTAATCACTAATTAAATGTAATAATTATAAAGAAATACATATAAAATCAATCCGGGGAAGGTGCCTTACCAACTATGCTACAACGACAGTATTTTTGACGACAAATTTTCGAACCTATATGTTATCTAATAAATGTATTAATTTAAAAAAGTGTAACACTACTGTGTACTGTTGCTGTAACATAGTTGGTAAGGTACCTTCCCCGGATCGGAAAAGAGATCCAGGTTCGAATCCCGGTTGCGCAACAACAATATTTTTAGATAAAATTGATTTTATATATATAATCTTTATAATGAATACATTTAATTAATATTTAAAATATCACAGACCTATGTTCTGAATAATTAAAACATCACAATAAGAATGTTTTCTCCTTAATAATTAATATTAATCGCACTGTAATTGAACAAAATGTACCTACACTGACTATAAGAGCACACACGATCGCTACAGAAGACCACGCGTGACTACTGTAAACTTTACTGAAGGCGTCAGTCCTGCAAGCCGCCAAACAGCAGAGTTACGAACTGATCTTACGCGCTGACCATAGATTTGAAATTCTGTACAATTTTGAATTATGCATTTGTTTGTTAAGTACCCATTTATTTTACTTGTTATAAAAGCAAATGGCATCGCAAACATGAGTCCGTGCACTACTTCAAACTATTGACACAAGCATTTTATTAGTTAAAATAAGTTATGTTAATCATTATTTAACACCACAACAGCACAAAAAAAAAACTGGCTACTTTAACACAGATGGTACTCTAGTAAAGTAGACAATGCTTTATGTATCAGAGGTGGATACCTACTGCATCCCAATCAGTAAACAAATAAGTATAAGAAGTTTATTATTCATTCAAAATATTATTAATAGGTCTATCAAAGTAGCCAAGACGTGACTGAATAACTATCTAAGGTGATACGAGTAACTAACTACTGCATTCCACACAAAATTTTAACGATTAATTTCTAATAGACGTCTTATTTGATTATATAATTATTATTGTAGTTAATTTCTCTATGTAAAATACTGTAAAAAATTTATAGAAATAAATAAACTCATTTTTCAATTATTTATTTGTCTTCGCCATGGTATTGAGATTATTATTATGTATGGTATATATCGGTATTATACTCGCACATCAATCAAAATATTTTATTTACCTGGGAATTCCACAAGCGCGAGAAGCAGTAAGGAAGTCGGTACTCACCTGGAATGTAAGAAAGTGAACGTGAGAAACATGGTAAATATAAAGAATATAAACAAATATTATTATTATTTAATCTCTTAAAAAAATAGTAACCCCTTGTGCACTTTGTAACATACCAATATTAAAACGTAAAGATAATATTTATATACTTACCTATATTTTCACGGGTATATTTTTTGTTATTATTCATTAATATTAGTGATAGTTATAAAGAATGTAAAAATGACTACACGTAGATTCTTCATTGCTGGCTACTATTTTTAGTATATTATGTATATGTATGAGTCGAGATCCTAGAAAAACCGCAACAACCTTAATAATTTTACCAACGAGAATTTAAAGAATTTGATCAACGCCTATTATATTCGGGATATCCTGTATTACCCACTGTCAATTTTTGAAATAAATAAATCTTTTTAGGGTTTAAGCAGTGCTCATCCATTTTTAAAGTTCTTTTTTGTGTCGGCTCCAAACTGCTGGCAGTGCTGGCCGACCTCCGGCGAGATCTTCAGCTCTGCGATAGTTCGCGCGGCGACCGCGGACCACCGACCGTCGCAGAGTCCTTTGTCTTCGCCGAATCGGACAAGTCCCAACAAGTCGGCTAAGTGGGGCAAGAACTAGATTTATGCACACGTCTGTGTGATATTATAATACGTTGTGTAACTTGTGTCAACGGTCTTAACGATCGGAATTTGAGGTCCGGGGGGACCTCGAGAAATGCTACGGTTGATAAATATGTACGTGCTTTGTGTTTTAAGGCCGATTCGAGGAATTATGTAGTTGAATTAAAAGCGATAATCAGGGATGGCAGATTTTTGTAGGATTGATCGGGTGGTTTTTTTTTAAAGATACTTATTAAAAAAAGATATCCAGATAGATAGTTACTGGATTTTTGTCTATTACCTTTAGTTGTAGATATTTTATTATTTTAATAAAACTTAAGGCGAGTGTGTTTTCAATCTGATGGTATATAATGAATCTTTTTCTTCTTCTATTAGGCAATCTACCCTTCAAGAGTGATTTGTGCCATTTATCAAGTTATAACTTTATTTTGTAGAAAAAAGTACAATAATATTATAGAATAGGAAATATTATATTTCAAGTCAATACCATTGTCGTTCAAAAAATTTACTATTATATAGATTAAATGTGGCGAGTTAAGGGAAAGAAGATAACACAAGTTAACAGGGAGTTGAAAATTACCATTGACGAGATTACTGTAAAAAAAACCTGTGACCCGCAATGACATACAAAAAAAATATGGTCAAGGATATCCTCCTCAGCACCACACTCACACGGGGAATCTATTAAGTTCAATCTGAATAATGTGAGGCTACCAGGCTACCTAACGAATCATGCAAATATAAAACAATACTGAAAATGCTAGATAATAATTATTTTTGTAATAAACACACAAAATTAAAAATTAGTAATTGAGTACTTGTGTATTAAAAACGTATAAATGTCGGAGAGTTTATTTTGGGTTTGATTTTTCATGTTTTTAAAAAAATATTGAGATATCGTACACGGAATACAATTCATCATTAAATACATGTCATAATCATCGTTGAATACGTGTCACATATCATCATTGAATACCTGTCACATATCATCATTGAATACGTGTCACATATCATCATTGAATACGTGTCACATATCATCATTGAATACGTGTTACATCTCAACATTAAATAAGTGTCACATGTCATCATAAAAATTCTTACTACTTTCAAATTAAGCTAAGTGCTTATGCTACGCCCAAATGTGACTAAATTGATGGTCTCCTAGAATGAGGCTCGAATCTCCGACCACTAGATCACCAGATGCGTATCTAAAAACTGATCAAAAGCACATCGTGATCAATGATGAATAATAAAATCAGTGATAAGATAGTATTTAGATTTACAAAAGCAACGAAATAAAATAGATTACAGGTCTTCGAAAATAAAGTCTAGCCCAAGATTTACGACTCAATACGTGATAACCTAACCGGAGAATGAAAGAGATTAAAGAACCTGGAACTCCGGGAACGGTACACCGCTCCAGATATCCCGAGAAAGGTGAAAAAAAGATTTGTAGCATGAGTCCCGTAACACGCCCAAAGCTCTCATACACAAACCAATAAGATCGAGACCGAGGAAAAGACCAAGGTCCAAGACCAGGCGGACCTATAATGTCAAGACAGCCCTGCAAGAGGTAGGCGGGTGCCAGGTAATAGGCGGATGTATGGCGCGCTGTTGTGACTGCGATCTTGGATTTCCAAGTCCCACGAGACTGTTAAAAAATAAGAAGTAGAAAAGCAACAAAATCTAATGATATTTGTTGAAATATGGATCAGAAAGACTCTGAGCTCTGTCGAACTCTGAAATTGCATGTATTTGAGCCCAAAATCTTACGTAAGATTTCGAAGTTAATATTTGGCATCGCCGCTACACCTCCATATCTACGAGCTCTACGATGAGCTTGACGTCGTCAAATGTACTAAAATCAAACGATGGGTTAGGCATCTAGTTCTGATGGAAGAGTCTTCAGCGTGTGGGCACCTAATATTTCATAAAGTAGTATTAGTAGATCGCGGTAGACGGGATCCAGAAGAACTTACAAGCTCTCGAGGTCGAGGCAAATGCCCCCTGAGCTGTAGTGCCATGATGACGAGCAGAAGTGAATAAATATAACCTATGATGAACTCGTAAATTGAGACACACGATAGTCTTGAAGTGTTTTTGTCACTGGAACCACGCCACCGATTTTGCAATCGAAAACCGAAATTTCCGGTAACACAGTACATTAATTTAACAAAATAGAATCAGATATCTTTTTTCACTTCTAGAAGATTAATCTCATTCATTTCTACTTAGTTGTGTCCAATAAATGTATTTAATATGATGGCAATATTATATTATGAATGTGTTGGGAAAAAATTGCCATTCTCCAAAAATATCAGAATAATTATATTATATATATATATATATTATGAAATGCAACAAGAATAGAGAACGTCCACAAAAAAATCTGACATGACCAGTTAAATCAAATACTGGGGGATGGCTCTGTTAGAAGTTTCGACAATCGTCAAGTGTGAAATGTGGCCACAGCGTGATAATCATTATCAATCATTTTTTCTTTCATCAATAATCTTAATTTGTTAATTAAAATCGACCGTATGAACGTGATCTGTCCCCCACATAATGATACTTCGTGTACCTACTGCATAAAAAGTTTAAATTATTCCAAAATGCCATAATTCTATCAAATCAGTTTGCAGTTTCTACCCTTGGATGTCTACCGCCATAAATAGTTGACTAAAAGGTCTCGGCCAAAAATAGAGATATTGAAATGCGTAAAAATGGCCCAAAAAGTTGTCGCTGTTTTGATTGTCAACGCGAATTCCAATAAATCGTTCCCACCCTCGCCACATTAGCATTTTGTTTTGTGTAATCGGCTGCCTTCCTCGAGACGCCGACCCCGTGTCTCGCCCAATTCCAGATCATGAAAAAACTCTTTTTTTTTGTTGTTAACTAAAAGTGTTAAATGTGTACTAACTTTTATTCGATTCGAAGAAAGCAAACGCACCTTTACTTTAATATAAACATATGATATAATTATATGAAAATTGATTGCTAATATCAATTATTTTAAACCATTTTCTTGCCGATAAAGATAACATGTATTATTTGTTTCAATCGTCTCTCAAAATAAAATGCAATATGTAAGTATATTTATCTGAAGAGCTCCAGGAAATGCTAAATGATCTTAATGATATCTCCAATCAATGTGGATAAGACGAAGATAATAATAGACGGCCAACGACATTTGTTAAAATGAATCTAAAGGGTGTTTTTTTTTAGAGGTATAGAACTTTAAAATTAAACAGAATACATAATAATCGTGGTAATGACCATCGTGTTGACTTTATTGGAAAGATAATTTTATGTCACTAGTGTTGAAATATGATTTCGCGCGCATGGGCACTGCAGCTGGCTCGAATAAAGCGCAATTTGGAAGTTCAGTTTTCAACTATCACTTTTTAGAGCAGCTGGGGTCGTATATCGCCAATAATGCGACGAATGTTGGTTTCCAAGTCATCTATCGTCTCTGGTTTATCGAGGTAGACTAGCGATTTCACATATCCCCACAAAAAATAATCCAAGAGATCACAGAGAGAGAATCACACGATTTTGAAAGCCAATTCACAAGTCTATTACGTGAAATTATGCGCTCATCGAATCTTTCCTACAATAAATTAATTATGGCATGCGATGTGTGGCATGCTGCGCCGTTTTGCTGAAATCACAGCTCTTCCACATTAATGCCATTCAATTGAGGAACGAAAAAGTCAGTAATCGTGGATCTATTAGCGCTCTCCATTAACTGTAACGTTCTGGTCGGCATCATTTTTGAAGAAACAACAGCTTCTTCGATGCGCACTGTACGATATCTATGCGGATGCGTATTATCAGTTAGAGTATGCGTGGTGCGAAAACGCTCCATGGTTATTCGAATTACTTGCTCAGATGGACGATTATTTCGACCGTAAAATGGACGTAGCGCATCGTGAGTTTCGCGAACTGAACGGTTGTTCTGGCGTAAGTCTATTCATGGTGCAATAGCAAACCAAACTGAGTACAAATCAGCTGTTAGCTGTCAAATTAGCTGTTGCTGGAAAAGGAGTTGACAATTCAAAAAACAAACCTCTAAAAAAACACTTTTTATATTTAAAAAAAAAGTTTTTTAATCGGTCCCTGTCCTTGATCTTCGCTGCCTCATCCACAACACATGTACTCTCACTACAGGCCTCATCCACAAGTTCAAGGTAGCCTAGCGCGCCATGGAACGGACAATGCTAGAATGACCTTGCGAGATAGAATATGAAATGAAGACATTCGCAATAGGGCCACAGTAGAAAGTGTACTTCACCGAATAATAAAGTTGAAATGGCTGAATTTTCTGGATACCTCAACCGAAGAAGTGACAACCGCTAAAATAAACAGTGATTGAATCATGACCCCGTAGCGGAAGCCGAAACGTCGGTACAAGAAATATTGCAAAAAGCAACTGGATGCGGATAACAAGACGTCAGTTGAAGAAGAAAAAAAATATGAATAATTTCGAGAGATTTTGTTCTGAGGAGTTTATTTAATGTACATTTGTTTTATATCAAGTTTTTTTTAAACAGCACTTGAAATGACACGGATGTGTCGACACATGTAGCGTATTTGATATAAAATAAGTAATAAACTTACAATAAATAAACTCTTCAAAACAAAATGTCTAGAAATGATTACGTAGTTAATTAATGCCCAAGAAACATAAAAAAAAAACACTCGAAGATGTTCGCCATGTTAAATTAGATGTACCCAAGAGAATCATCGACCAGTTAGCTAAATTAATTTATTAACCACTCATACCAACACATTCTCATATATAAAAAAAATTTTCGACCGTGTGTATATCATTTTGAGGGTTTTGGAAAATTTTCAAAAAAATTTTATGAGTAAACTATTTGTATTATCGTGTTGAACATACAAAAGTAATTTTATATTTTTAAACGTTATGGAGAAGTTTTAAATATTAACAACCGGTCCGCGTTAACCGGTATGAACCGATAGAAGAACATCACTATCCGTCATTTGATACGGTACCTACCGGTAATATTCTACATGAAGAGCTTCATCCCTGCGCTAAATTATTAATATAGTACGCTCTTATACAGTTTATTACACTTTGAATGCATTGTTGGATCTCAACCGTCAAAATAATAATAAATAAAATTTTCCATGTTGTGAAATTTTATTAAAAATTATTATAGATTGTGTTAAAATACCGAGCCGTTGAAGCGAGGGAAGTAACCAAAATGTTTGGCACAACAATTATTCGACGGCAGATGTGAGATGCATTTGCACGATTTTGGCATTCGAAATCGGCATGCTGCACAATGCGGGGAGGATTTGAGATGTTTGATAGGGCCGAGGATGAAAGGAGAAGAATAGTCGGAAACATCTGGTGTTTAGGGGCGCCCGTGCACCTTGTGCGCCCGCTGCAGACAATCAATTACCTACCCTCTGCGGATGCAGCTGCCAGAGCGGCATGCGGCACACGCAGCCTCCGAATCCTCAATAATTGACCTCGAATATCAATGATGGTTTGAAATTCGTCGTAAAATAGTAAATGAATCGGTGATTTCATATACGACACTCACTTTTTTTAGTCAAATGAAAAATAAATAAATTATTATTGTAAATAGTATATTCCCTTCTGATTTACTATCGGTGTTGCCAGTGACTAATAGTCAAATTAATGGTTATATGGCTAAGCGTTCTCCGGCGGCATGCGACCGCGTGTATGTTAACCCTCACCATACCGTGATAAAAAATAATCGTACGCATTCATAATGTCAACTTGTGTTACCTTGAGGAATGTGTAATTTTTAAGCATTTTAAATGAGAAAAAATGCGTTTACTAGTTTTAATAGCTGTAAAATAGTTGCAATCATACTTTTACTCTAAATATTGAATATTTAATGTGAAATATTTATAAATATAATGGAGCATTCATTATACGCATCTAACGACGCGGGTATCAGCTTCGGTGGCAAATACCAATCTGTTTGAGCTGTAAATCTATATTGCTACATGACTACGGAAAGGTTAACCAGATTTTCTGATATACGAGTAGCTGTATCACCCTGGTACAGCGTGAATTGAACGCTTTTGAAAGAAAAATTATGAAGCCTATCTTCGGGCAGATTTTAGAAAATGAATATTGGTATATATATATACTACAGGAGCTTTGTAATATTAATGCTTATAAATGTGAGAAAATTTCGGTGGTTAAGCCATGTGCATTTGTACACCAGCGGTGGTCGGTGACTTTTTATTGATGAGATGCTGGATAAATAAACAAACATAACATATAATCCAAGAATATTCAATAATTCGACTTCAAGTATTCAAACTAAACTGTAAAAAATGCGTCACATTAAAATAAAATCCTCAAAACAAACCCCTCTCTTCGTAATATGTATGCTATTCTGTGTATTATATCCATAACCATTAAAGTAGTTTCTAGTACATTGGATACTGATAATGGTCGCGTATATAGTATGCGAAGACCTTGACAGACGGACTGAATACGCATGCGCGAAAGTCGAATACTCTCAAACTTTGTGGATACGAAACGAATGATAGAATCCACTGTTGCTGTTATTTGTGTATTTACGCGATTCATAGATGTTTGAAAGTTGAGAATGTATATGTATTTCGACACGCTCCGTGCGACCGCTGTATCGTAGTGTGTGTTATGACTGGTCTCTAAAGGACAGGACGAATTTGCTTGACGAATAGCTTATTTAGATGAGATTTACTAAGGAAATGTAATAATGATGTTATTGTACCAAATCTTAAAGCATATTAAAGAACCAAGTGAAATTCCGTTAAAAATTACAAAAAAAAAATCTTATTTTCAAACATACACAGAATAAGTTAGTAGGCACCTACGTACCTGCTTTCTCGTATCGAATTAAATAATTATTGAATACATGAGAAGTGGGTATCTACCTAAGACGGATAAGCAAAGCTCAGTAGATTCGTTTAACAAAATGGAACGTCCAGAAAACAATATTCTAAGTGCCGGACGATTGTAAAATTATTTTATTCGAAATTTGCGTGCGCGTGGCAGGTTATTTATTAACTTTGCAAACAACGATAGTGATTTTATTTTTATTAAAATTTATTCGTATCTAATCATGTAAATATAAATCGTGTTTCTGCAATCATCGATTTAATTTTACGGATCGATTTATGCCAAAGTTAGCCACATTGAAAAATGTCGGTCCATTTTCAGTCTCCAGTAAATGACACTGTTTTACACAAACACTTATCAATAACGACGCCAATCGACGACGCCTGCCGATAACTCTCCCGTCTATGTGTGACAAGAGGGGATATTTTTTGCTTTCGTCTCTGGGTTTCGGTTTACTAAACAGTAGATCGGAGTAATTAGTCTGTTGTTAAGATATATATTCCGTCTAAATTCCTACAATCGTTGCGTACAAAATTAGGCTTTGAAAAATTGAGGGAGATTATAAAAAAGAGAGAAATACTAATCTCTCGTTACTGTTATAAGTTGTGATGTAAATTTCTATTTTGGTGGATTGAATGAGGTTCGAGGGGTGTACTAAATAAATTTAAACTCGTAAAAAATGTATTTATTTATTATAAATTAGATGTAATCCGTCAGTAATGATGGAAAATTTAATGTTCTCAGTAATAGATTTAATGCAGTGGAAATGAGATCGTTTAAAAAAAATTCATTAATGATTGATTAAAAAATGAAGAAATTGTGAGAAAATGTAAAGCTGATCTTAGTAAACAAGATTAAAAAAGGATCGCTCGGGTGGTTTGGCCGTGTGAAAGGGACATATGTCATAAGTTATGATGGAAACAGAAATCCGCGGAAGACCAGGTATACCAAATGCTCGAATATGGTCCTATCACAAGTCTCAACAATCGAAAAGCTTGCGTGAGAAGATGCATGATTATGGATGTGGCGAGAATTGAGTGTCAAGACAGAAGAGTATGGCGCTGCATCCTGTCTGCCCACTTCCGCGGAGAAACGACGAGTTACTTAGTTAACGTGGTAACAACATTAATATTTTAAAGCGCCATCTTTCGTTTAAATTTGTAATTTGGGATTCTAACACTAAGGGCCGGTTGTATGATCAGTAGTTAGTTTTTACTATAGTAAAAAATGTTAATAAAATTGCGAATTTGATCGTAAGTAAAAAAATATTTAATATAGTAAACTCGTTTTACTCTCCGATATGCGATAGTAAAAACGAGTATCGATAATTTAATATTACGGACTCTTCACAGACGTTCGAAAAGTCATGTGACACATAGATACTTTGAAAGTTGCAGTATACCACAATTAATCATTGAATATTCCGTTACTTTAGTGATGAGAGTTCGTTCGATTATGATCCCGTTGTTTAATACATTAATGTATACATTAGCGTAAAATAAGAAACAATTTCACCGTTAAGGTGACAGATTTTGAAAGCCTGGGCGAAAAAATCCATAAATAATGCATAAAATGAAGCATATTTCATGATTATTTGTCGCACCTATAGACATCTGTCTATGCTTTGACAGTAGTAAATTTGATGTATCAATAACCCGCAAAGGATTTTTACTACGGGCGTTAGTTAAAAGTTACTACTGATCACAATCACAATTACTACAGTTATCAAATTTGGTTCGTAGATGGCGATGGTGTAGTGGGACTCGAAGCGAGTCCACATATTAATACATACATATTATATATGATAAATGTGAAGATGGAGGGGTGAGAATTGGTGAACGTTATATTTATATAAAGTGATCACTTAAGCCAGCGGAAGATAGGGCGTAAGCCCTGTAATTACTGCATACTTCCATATATTTTTCATTAAATATAATAAAAAAAGTTTTGTCTCTATGAAATATCTAATATTTATTTAATAACAGTGCTTTTGTAGGTAAAAATCCAGTAATTGTGTGTTCTTGGACATATTCAAATATTGTTCGGATATTTTATAGTTTTTTTTTTGTGTTGTTCAAGCACAGATTCATTGTGTACCAATAATATTGTAATTCTGTCACGAAGCTCTCTTTGGTATTTCGAGGGCTGCTGCTGCTCTGTCCAGTGTTATGCACACAATACTTTTGGACTGAATAAGCCGAATGCATTTTCTATGGCGCGCTCGACGTCCGACCTTGTAAGAAGCGTCAGGAATTCCTTTCATCACGACAGATATTATTCTCCATAAACGGAATGCTCCGCATTTAATGTCATAATCGTTTACCGATAGACTTGCCGCCTCTAATCCCCCGTGATGGCTCGATTCAATCATTCAAGTATTCAGTACCTGTCTACAAAGCAAATACCTTTATATCATATAAGCCTGGATATATATATATAACATAATAGCCTTACATATCTCTAAAACAACAATTTTTTATTAAATAATTTTTTAAAAAATCAGACTCTGAGTATGTCACAATAATTTTGATTAACATATTTTGATATGGAGGGCCATTCATTTGACAATAATAATTAAAAACTTTTCAATATTTGCGCCAAAGGACGAGAAGTTAGACATCTTATAAAGATTAGAATTTTTTAATAATAAGAGGAACAATAAGAAAATAATAACCATCCAAATAACGCTCATTATATCCCCTCTCTTATCCATTTTAACTCCACCCCCACCTCCCTTAACTTGAGACACACCTTAATTACTGTCTGAAAATGTTTTTAATTTTAATTGAATTGTTGGTAATGGAAAGATGTTCCCGAAAACGTTCTAACGTTTAATATAATGGTGGAATACGACAGTTTTTCAACTCAATTTACTAAATAATCGTGGGATTCCACAAAATTTTACCAAAAACCTTTCAATAATTAATAATTTCAAATGTGGAATATCGTTTATTGACTTAATATTCCACATTTACATTAATATGTAGTACTTGCATATTTTATAACTACATATTAATATGTGGTACTTGCATATTTTATAACTACATATTAATATGTAGTACTTGCATATTGTATAACTACATATATAAATACGTACATTGGTAGATGAATAAATGTGTAATATAATATATAGAGAAATGTGAGTATATTCTTTTAAATATTACAATTATTTTTCTATTGTGTTTTCGTTGATTTTTAAAGTAATAAAAAAAGTAATTTCCCGACATTTTTTATAAGTCTAGTATTACTTAATGTGTCTAGTCATGTTTAGCGCTCGAGACGAATATTCGTCATAGTACGTCACGTGTGTCCATGTTTAATTATGGCGCGTGTTCACGAAGCACAGCTGACGCCAAATGCCAAATTTTATCGTTTTGATTTACTAAAAGTTTAAGAACAATAATAATAATGTTTTCATCATTTTCTCAAAGTCGCACGAGATGTTGTATCTGACAGCGATGACGATTTTTTTCATCACGAAACGCATCATCGGCGTTCTATTTCTCTACGACCCTCGGGCCTACCGGTCACCGCAAGCCTCTCCGAGTTCTCTCCCTTCTGGCAATATGACAAAATAATTACAGGACACATCGCAGGCACATTGATGGGAGTCGTTCGCGTACCACGAGTTCTGCGCAATTGATATGTTGGGTGAGTGTTCATGGTATTTTCAAGATTCTACATGTCAGAGACGTGAATAGTAATTATGGTAGGGGGATGCAATAGATTATTCAATTTAATACCAACATTTATCTATGGAATACATCGGTAAGATAATAAATACTAAAAGAAAAGTCAAAGAATTACGAAATACGGTAATAACAACACAGTTCTTGGTTACTGTTTACATTTACATCGAATTGGTTTTACAGCAAATGTCTCCATTTTTTACATTCCGTGTACATAAATTAAAGAAAGAGTGAATAATAAACAATATATATGTTGAATATCATTTCCTCCGTACAATGGCAGCATTTTAGCTAAATTTAATATTATAAGGTAAGATAAACTTTATTTACATAGTGATACGTTAGATGTGAATACATAATAGTTATTTTTTATATCAGAGGTGAACGCATAATGATAAAATTACAAATTAAATTAATGCACGGAATTCGAACCTTGACATTTCTCTATATGACGAAACACGTTAATCAAATAATTTTTCTACAAATAGATTTTTTCTACATATGTTTCAAGAAGATTAATTTAATTTGTATTAAAAATACCGCAAAACTACGTTCTAAAAATGAAACTTTACAACAAAAATGCGTTTTCATTAAAACATATAAATGGCTATTTTTAACTGTGTTAAAATAGTCATTTTTTTTATATGCTATTTAAATGTCATTTTATTATTTATAATATAATATAGGTATAATAAATTGATTGAAGATCTAATAATAATAAATGAGCGATGAAGTAGAGTAGGATTACGCTCCTGATGTCTCAAGTCGTTCCCAGGGTGGACGGTGAACCCGCGGATTATTCTTCGAACCGTGCACTAATGTATAGGTTACTAACGATTACGAGCCTATAAACGCATAATACACAGAATTCAAATCCGACTGACGTCCATTTACTCGGCCGTAAGTGATTGGTGTTGTCACACAACACATTTGTATCTTGCCTCCAATTCATATCCATCTCTTTACTATTGTTCCCGGCTTAGGGAAGCGGTTCGGCCTGACGAGGGCCGGCAGAAAACGAATTAGGCCCAATATAGATGGCAAGGGGCGGTCATTTGACGATTGTCCAGTATAAAGCATTACGACCCCTTAAAATAATAAAAAGGTTTCAACTAACATTTTTGGCTAATTTGAGTAGCGCGAAATGGGTTCCAAATGTATTATTCTTTATTTCTTCCATACACACCAACTCTATTTAGCGGATATTAAAGTAAATAGCCAGAGCTGAAAGTTCCAACTGCATCAGTTATTTACTTCAATTTATAGATCATTGTTGTTAATTTACTATGTTTTATTTATTTTTAATTTTCCTCATCTCACAGCGGTTATTGATAATATTGAAAGTAAGTAAAGACCTTAAAACTGATCATATTTGCATACTCAAAACAAAATATACATTAATATATGCTAAAATTCAATCAACACTTTTGAGCTCATAATCTCAAAACAGTGTCGGTGTCAGATGGAACCTTGTTATTCTGAGAGGTCGTTGACTAAATCATGAAAATCGATTGAGAATGCCGTTTCCATTATATTATAATGAAATTTTTTAACGTTACAGTTAGTTTAATTACTTATTATAAAGAACAGTTTAATTAAAATTAAATGTATATCTTTTCATATTTTCTCTACACAATTCTACGCCCCTAAACCCGATCATTACCAAATTTTGCATAGCTATTGTTTAGAACCCTGTACAAAATATAAATACTCTCCCCATGCCATATTACACCGTCCCCCAGATATTCATTAAAAAAAAAGTTTTTAAAGTAAATTAAGTTAAATTTAATAGATTATCTTAAATAATAATAAATTTGACGTATATTAAGCTATAAAACATAATATCATAGTTAATTCTATTCCGGCAAGAGAAAGGTCCAGGTTCGAGTTACGATGGTAGGTACCTAGATAAACATTTTCTAAGTAATTTATCTATTTTTATTAATTATCAAAGAACTCCGCTCTAAAATTAGATGAAATCAATAAAAATATAATTTCATTCAAAATAAAAAAGAGAAAAAAATGATCAATTTTTTTTACTACCAATCCAACCCTGATCTGATTCGAAATGGCATGTCAAGACGAATAAATAATACACTTTAGATATCCAATTTTACGTGTTATAATGGAGCAATCCCTTTACAATTAAAGCCTCTTTGTATCTGGGAAGAGGGAACACATCGTTCAAGAACCACACCAGGTTGGGAGATTCCTCGGAATGCATCAGATCGCTGGCAGAGACGATACTTGATGTATACAAACAAAATTCTTCACAGTCCATTCAGCGTCATAGAAAAATATATCTTATTTTATCATACGTATTTCTGAAATTCCCGTTCAACACGAAACGAGATATGACCGACTGTTCGGGCTATCGCGATGAAGATCTATTTTTCATAATACAAAAGCGACAGACGCTGGATGCATTTTTAAACAAATAGGAGATGCTGGGGAAGGTAGGTACCGAGCACCAAATGACGATTTGAATATGAATCGAAGTTTACCATTCACGGGTCCCGTGAGACAGGGACTGACGGTTTTGAAATGTGATAGAAAAATGCGATAACAATGACAAAAATACGTACCTCTCTAGACACGGATCTCATTATGGACGTAATACGATATTATTTTATTTTATTTTCAACCTATTATCGTCCTTAACGAATGTTCTTTATAAGGATTGCTTTGGAGTTATTCTGTGAATCTAAGCCCACCCGGTGAGATTTAATTTTGTGGGGGATTTTTTTTATGAATTATAAAATAAACCATGCCTCAGATACATACATCGTACGACCTCTACATAGAATATCGCACGTCCCATAGAAGAGTGCAGTAAGTAAAAATTTACGTTTAATTCACTTAAATCTCTTAATGTTTTATACACGGCTATGGTTCGTAGCAATTTAGAATATAACTCGACAATTTGGTCTTCGTAGGTTCAACATAATTTTTTGATGTTTATTAACTTGAAACTGTGTATAAGCCGTTGAACAAATAAATTATGCTTTCCTAATGAGCACTCTTAATTTAACTAATCTGTTGTGTATAAGAACTTTATAAGATTTATTATTTTTATTTAAAATAGTACATTGTATGCTGGATGACCTTAATTTGACTGAATTGATTTAATACCACGTTCCCGTGCAAAATACCAGGTCTTTAGCGCAAAGATTTCACGGACTTGGGAACGATTTTGGTCTTGTTCGATATTCCGATGTTCAATCGTTAAATACAAGAGTGATTTTTTTGATGCTACTAAATTATTTATTTTTTGTGTTAAATCAAAATTTTTATTTTAAAACAAATTAAATTTCAATTTAATTACTATTTTTTTTGGATGTACTTTGATACAACTTATACATATTTTTTAAAGAGGACACAATATTATTTGTGAAGTTGTAATTTTTTCAGCACCAATTATAAAGACATACAGATAAACTCAAAATATCACAAAACTATGTTCTGAAAAAAATATAACTTCACATATAATGTGTTTTAAATCTACATATTATATATTCTATCAATTTTTTTTTATATATATTCCATGCTATGTCCATAAGGGCAGAGTGTAAATTCAATATAGATAAAAAAAAAAAAATTCAGAAAGATGAAGTTAACACGATACTCTTTGCTCTATGAAAACGATTAATTAAGGTTAGTTCATTCTTCAATCCCCAAACAGTAGAATTTGTGATTCCTAACATATATAACACGTGTATAAATCATCTTTTCAGTTTTTCAAAAAGTCAAACTAGTTCTAGATTACGCTCTCCTACAGTGAGAAAGTGTTGAGCTTACAATGATTTTTTGATTGATTTATTTTGTTTTATTACCAATATTTAATATTTTATAACATAAAAAATGTTCCCTCGCGCAGGAAGTGTGCTCGGACACGGTTTGGCATCATAGAGAATACAAAAAAACATAATGTGTATACAAATTTCAACATTTTATTAAAAATCAAAATTATAAGATTTTTATATATATTTTAGATTTATTCGTATCAATTTCTTTGTTTTGTCTAGGTGAAATATACTATATCAGTTACCATTTTTTTAATGTTCAATGCCGTTCTCTTTCTAACTTTTCTAATATAACTATTTCTGATAATAAAATAAAAATTACAAAATTCACTATTTATCAATAAAAAAATTAAGGTCCTACAATAAATAACAGTTCCGTTATTCAACTTTATAAATGGTTAAATTTTATTTATTATTTTTTGTTTTCGTCGACGTATCGAGCCTGAACGATCCGCGTTTCCTTAATGATCTGGTACTTGCATGAAGCTTTACCATGAGATCTAAAAAATCTAGTCTATTTCAAAAAATAAAAATAACGAACCTTAAACCTCGTGTCTGAAGAAGGCCTATATTCAAAACAAACCATTATTCAATCTCGACTTGCAAATGTATCCGATATTTCAGCGAGTTGGCGACATCAATGCGTCTGCAGACAGGAAGCCGCCTCGACCCACTTTCCGGCACATCGTGTCCAATTTAATGCCAAATGCTGCCGATTCGATCCGCGGCGATGCACGTGTAAGTGTAAGTGCACGTTTGACAGTAAGTGTGTGTGTATGTGTGCAACAGTATGGTCTGCATGTCCGACACAGAAGAGTACCAAATGACAGTTAATTTAAGAACGACCGCAGTCGGTATTCGTGTTAACGATTAAATGCCTTTTTGGCTATTTACGTGAAGACCACGTACATGTAGAGATAGGCATATTATTATAAGAAAGTTTTAGTATTGTTAATTAAAATCTAACCGTCTTTTATAGCGAGTGGCCGCATTTTCATGACATTAATTTCTTGCTTTCAAGGTATAAAAATATTTTAACAGTAAGTTTCTTGGATTCATGCTAAAAGCCCACCTATGTCAGATATTATCGAAAATGAGAAAAACATTTTTTTTTTATATGCGTACCACGGTAATAAAACTTTTTTTTTTTTTTAAGAAAAACTGTACGTAGGTACATGTATGAAAATATAAAATGCCAGTAACATGCCAACGTGCGATGTTGTACACACTGTATTTACTTTAAATACAGAAATTTCAACCTTGATTAGTAAATAAATTGAAATACTAGTTCAATTGGCACATTCTCAATCACCAATCTGTGTATCTTCTTAAATACATTAATATGATATATGAACATATCGTAATCTTGGAACAGCAAGGTATTATTTTGAGTTAAAATTAATTTCATGTCGATGTAGCTACATTAAAGATCGCACACACAAGATCTCACTTGACTACTGTAAACATTACAGGACGCGTGGATTCTGCATGCCGCCATGCGGAAGAGACACGTATTAACACTACACACTGCCACAAAATTTGAAATTCCGGTGCCGTTTTTAATTTTGCATTTATTTAATTTATTGAACGTGTTCATATCTTTGAAAGTTCGCAGGTTGAAGGTTTGCATGTAGATAATTCACTGTAGGTACATAAATGTAGATATTAAGTTCTATTTTATTCTCCTTCATCATCTTGTGCTCAACCGTCTGGAACTTTGCTTACAATACGTCTCCATTCCTCTCGGTCTTGAGTTATGTAGATCTCAAAGTCTAAAAAGGACTCTGTAACTTCTTTATTCGGTCTACCTACCTTGCAGGAGACCTGTGATCTTCTCCATTGCAATGGTGTAGTGGCACTTTTTTTGACATGGAACTTACTTACTTTTATAGAACCTACATTTAAAAATTAAAAAAATTTGTACATCGAGTATTGCGCAGCGGACGTATATTACGTATTATTTATTAACTACCAATATTAAGACTATTTTAAATGTCTATTACAAAAAAAAGGGAGTGGGGCGGACTGAAATCAAATAGTGCCCTGGTAGTTTTTTATTTAGCCCTTCACAACTGGTTGAAAGTATGTGCGAATCCTTCTCTCGCATGTTGTTAAAAGTAATTTTTGCTTAAGTGTAAAAAAAGGACAAAAAAATAGTATCAAGGCGTGAGTATTTTTCTTCATTTCCAAAGCGTGTCTTTGAAGTTTTACAGACTTAACACTTAACAGTCGATATTATACGTAGGCGATCAAAAGATTAACCTAACAAGAGAAACAAAGAGAACGGTGTACCTCTGTAAGTGTGCAGCGTGTGGAGGCACGCGGCCGAGTGCTTGAGAATATAAGTGTTATCTACCGATCAAAATAACAGTTGTTAGGCGATAACAACATCCGCCTTCTCTCCAATCATTTTCGTATCGATTGTCCGAGGAAAAAATCGGCTTGCACGGATTACGGCCCGGCTGCGATGCGCGCCGCCCGCGCTGCCGTGAAAGAAAAGAATGACAGCGAAATGTATTTCAAGGTCACCGTATCGAGGCGCGCGTCCGACGGTGGTGGTTAAATTATTTATTTTTATTTTGGTGAGATTTTGCCTCCACGTACCGATCTGTAAGAGTCTTCGTTTATTGAAGAAGATTGAAGAGAAGCGGTTAACACACAATTAAGTTCTTGACACTTCAATACCCCGAGTAATGTATTAATTTCCTTTCAAATTTCCCCACTTATGCCATACAAAACTACGTTTCTAGAATATTTATAAATATAAAACAAATCTATGACTTTTTTCTATGCAATCCTACATTGCTTGACGCCCACAAGAGAACACATTCTTATGTTCCCTTAATAATATATATATGTTGTATCAATGTGTCCAAAATTTAATAAAAATGAATAGCTTCTCCTATCGGACCACTCAAAGGTATTTGAGATTCCCTAAAAATAAAGTAGATGGCTTTTAAATAATGGAATGATAGATATATTAATTTGAAAAAGTTTAACATCGAGTTTAAGTTCGAAAATTTGTCGTCAAAAGCATAGTTGGTTAATGCACCTTCTCCGATTGGAAAGAGATCTAGGTTAGAATTACGGTAGCAACAACAATATTTTTCGATAAAATTGACTTTATATGTATATCTTTCTAATTAACACATTTAATTAGTGTTTAACGTACATATTTTTTTGTTACATATACTAAATACATTATAATTTTTTTTATTTGCCAAATTGCATAACAGTTTTACGGAAATATTATACACACGAATGACTTCAAACTTAATATAATTTATTACATCTTATTGTGAAGTTCATTTTTAATACAAATTAAATGTATCAATTAGAAAGATACATAGATAAAATCAATTTATCCAAAATATATTTACCACCGGGATTCGAACCAGGAACTTCAAGTATCCGGGGGAATACGCTGACCATTACAGCATGTAGATTCCTGACGATTTGTATTTAATGTGTAATAGTTATTTTGTATTTAATGTGTAATAGTTATTTTGTATTTAATGTGTAATAGTTAGTTTGTATTTAATGTGTAATAGTTATTTTGTATTTAATGTGTAATAGTTAGTTTATATTTAATGTGTAATAGTTATTTTGTATTTAACGTGTAACAGTTATTTTGTATTTAATGTGTAATAGTTAGTTGGTATTTAATGTGTAATAGTTATTTTGACGAGCACTAATTAATGAATTTAGTTGAATGAATGAATTGTAAAATTGTTTCGAATAATGCACCTTTTTAAGTAGCTAAACCAACTAAATCTGAACCAGGTAAGCAATACATTTTAATACACATTAAATGTATTAACTAGAAAGATATACCTACAGAAAAAATCAATTTATCGAAAATATATTTTAGTTGCTGCCGTGATATGTGTTCTGAAAAAACGATAACTTCTAATGTTCTTAAAAAGAGTAGTTTATATATTATTGGCAAGTTACGTACATATATTAAGCATTCATTTTTATAATGTGACTAATTTACCATCACGCCGTTTCTCTGCAAGTGGTTAGTCAAAACGGATAGTATATCACACTCTTTTGTTCTGTACTACCTTCTCATACCTCGATCACATTCACTCTTTAATCGGTAGTCTTACTAGGTTTTTTTGTGGTCGTTCTCTCTTCCGTTTCTTCCAACATTCATCATATTTTAAATTTGTATATAGGCGTTGTGTATATTTGATACACTAACGAGACAGCACATTGTATGTATAATATATGTACAACGAAACATCAGCGACTTTATCTTAATTTTAACTACCAGTTTGTTCTTTCTATCGGTCTATCGTACATTCTTTTACCACGCAGACCGCATTCCCATAGCATGTACCTATCAGTTCTGTTATGTACGTATGTACATGTTAAAATTGACACTCGATACCTGATGGTATTACTGGAACATTTATATTAGTCAAGTATAAAAGGTCTCGACTTAAATCATACACCTAGAGACGTATAGGAGTCACGTATTATTTGGCGATCGGGTGTGGGAGCCATACCTTTTAACATATCATGTTAGCGACATAAATTCTTCGTACCTACCAGTTCATTATATCAAGGTGCAACACAGATCGTCATTTTTCTCTTATGGATCAGTTATACTCTTGCATAAAAGAATCTCTCGATAAGATTTACGTATTTAACTAACGGCTCGAGATTAAGAGTGCCTACCGCCTACCCACACACCCACATATTATTACGATATTTCATTATACATTGCATAAATGAACTGATTAAGCGTTATTAAATTTATTAATTGTATTTGTTGTCACGTTGTCTCGTTTGAGTACCTACTGTTCTAAGTGTTCTCTGTAGATATTCATAGAAATAATTCTGCTGTTAACTCGCCAATATCGCGGATGCATCGGCTCGGTAACAAGTTGAGTTTCGTTGACATTTTTAGTTACAGGAGCATACTTGAGCTGAAGAACTATCTGTATGTAAATTATATTTAGTTTTTATTTTTTTATATTATATTTAAACTGTTATATTGAAATGTTAATTTAAAATGTACTGTTATATTTTAGTTTAAATAAAAATGTATTCTTATATAAGACTACAAGGGCGTTGAAGAAATAAATAAATAAAAAATAATATTAATATCGTATTCTTTCAAAACCACAATTTTATAAATAGGTCATTTTGGACAGAACCGATATCAGTACGTACCGGTATAGATTTTTTTATATATTTCCTCATTAAATTTTTATTTTGTCTTTTTTAATTAGTTCTTTGAGGTACATTGCATTTCAATAAATAATAAAGTAAACGTATTTATACATTTTAAAATTTATTTTTTATACTGATGTTTTATTAAAACACTTTTAACTTTTTTCCACTATTTATTATTTAATGACCATTACCGGTTTCAGCCTGTCATGGCCATCTTCGGTCATAAGCTAGGATATTTATAGAATTCAAATACAGAGGTGTTTTTGAGTGAGTCTGTATAACTTTAAAGTCGATGCTAATTTGACTAATGTTGGAATTTTCCCTTATATGTTAGGTACTATTACAGGAATTTTTACAGATTCGGTATTTACTTAGTAATTAGAGTAGATTTACATTTATTGGTTGAGTGCTTCTATTAAATTTATGATTATACTTGTGTATTATATATATTTTATTATTTTCATGGGAATATAATCTAAATCTAATTGTTTATTCTTTATATTCACAATGAATTAGAATCAAGTGCTTTCTTTAATATTTAATTTCATTAAAGTCGCTACGCATCAACCCAATATATTCATTGAACCGAAAAATCTTCTAATTCAAGTTTCCAGTTATTTTATCAGATAAATGAGATTATCAAAAGTGATGACTGCGGCCGCCATCATTTAGCATATAAAGACTGATTCTATACATCCGTTTACCTAACATGATTGCAGTAGAAAAATGATTATGCAAGAAAATCGTTCAAGACTGATCAATTACTTCCCACGCAAGAAAAAATCCTTGTTATTAATTTACATTGTAAAAGCTACTTATATACCTACTCACTTTAACTATATTTTAAAACCAATTTTCAAAATTGATCACCTTTTTTTACAATACGCAATTAGAGCTAACTACCATATACTTGTATCGCCGTAAGCTAATGACTTAACATTAGGTACTGGTATAATTGGATGAGGTATTTAAAAAGAACCTCGAATGTCGCAGAAAACGCTAAAGGAATACATTTTATTTAAACTATAAACAGCGATATTTCATTGGCCGGCGCTCGCGGCCACGATGCGAGGTTACGGGTTCGATTTCGGAAAAATGCGAAACATATAATAAACGACTAAAAAAAATTATAATCGTCATCCCTGGCCCTACAATTCGATATGAGTCCTGGCCTTTTCAAGAATTGCACTTCGGTTGTATCGTATTAATATCTGATGCTAAGAATGGATAAGTTTTTATTTATATTGCCATTTAATTTTAGGTCTATCTATGGATAAGAATGAGTATAATTTTTTAAATGCCATGAGCCAGTTAACGGGCCAAACTTCGCGTGTCTTGCCAAGACATGGGCGTGATTGTATACTTTTCGACCTTGCAGAGACGGGATTAAACGAGATTATTTAATTAAATTTTATTTTATCGAGAAAAAGTAACGTTAATTAATTACACGTTTTCTCTGAAATAACAATATACTTTATACAGTGAAGACACCAATTTAATATATATTTGGATCGTTCTGCCAATTATCGACGACAGTACCTCGCTTTTAAATAGCGTAGCTTGTGGTCAAGACTAGTGGTTGGGCCTCGATCCAGAAGACCACCAATGTAGTCATGTCTTAATAGCAAAAGCGATTAGCTTAGTTTGAAAATAGTGACAATATTGATGTGACATTATATTATGTGTACACATCTCTATTTAAAAAAATAATAAAAACATTTTAAGTCGACACATTAAATAACACCTCTATTTTATACGGTTGGCAGTAAAAAGGTTAAAACAATTTTAACCAAATAAATCCATAGGGGGTCATCACTGGATGGTCCTATAGACCTTCCTTGTTTTATTGCCACACTGATGTGATTATAACATTGGTGCAATTGAAAGAATTAACTATTTTGCATATTAGTTCGTATATTATATCATTATTAATTCCCAACCGATTTGCAAATGTCTTGAGTATTTATAAACAATTAAATTATTAATAAAGCTTTGAAATATCTTGGTTTTGTATTAAGAACGGTAAAAGGTATCAATTCACTTAAATCGCTTAAAGTTTTAAACACGGCTGTGATTCGTAGCAATTTAGAATTCAACTCGACTATTTGGTCTCCATTCTATAAAGTACACGAATTAAAATTAAAAAGGGTTCAACATAAATTTGTAAGATTCATTGACTTCAAACTGTGTACACCTGTTGAACAATTTAATTTTGATTTTCTAATGAGCACTCTTAATTTAACAAACTTGTCGTGTAGACGAACTTTAAATGATGTATTATTTTTATTTAAAATAGCTGGCATGGGCATGCTGGACGCCCATAATTTAACTGAATTGATTGTATGCCACGTTCCCGCGTAGAGCACCAGGTCGTCGTGCTACGTGCTTAGTTAGATTAATTTTTTTACTACACTCGTATTATAGCAGATTGAGTGAAGGAGTCGTATTACAAATGATCTACGAATGTGTACAAGATGTCCAAGAGATAGTAGTCTAAATGGAGCCTACGATTAGAATGAAATCTTATTTGGGTTCAATGAGTTGTCAAAATTTGGACGTTATTCGTACGTAAATTTTCAACCTGTCTTTACAAAAATGATCGCTGTACCATTAATAAGCGACATATCGCAGCGGCTTAATCCTCACAGCTATTCCCGGTGTTCCGAGGAAGGCGCGGATTTTTTTATTATTCTTATACATATTACTTACACGCACTAATTATTAAAGCAATCAAATGTTACTTAATATGCACAATATACCGTAAAATAATTAATAACAATAGCTGAAAAATGTACTTACCTACCTAACTAACTAACCTACCTTAGAGTGCAAGAGAGTTCCAAGATTAACGCAGAAATAAATATTAGGAACGTTTTAAAACAGAAATAAATATTAGGAACTGTTTTTTTCAAAACTGTGCACAATCACGGTAAGTATGCAGTATGGTTTATAATCGTTCAGTACATCGTTTACAAAAATTTGCATATCTAAGAACATCTGGAAGCAATATATTATATATATCAAACATCGACGTTTTCAAGCATTGTTAGACTATAGAAAAAAAAAAGCATGGGTCTCTTTTTTAATGCACCCGAAATAAATGTATTTTACAACAAGTTTCAAAAGACAACAAAGTCTTGTTTCGTAAGACAAATTTAACAAGGGGTTCGCGCGAACCCCTCTGAGCCCCTGTAGCTACGAGATTATTGTTTGCAGCTGATAAAAAACTTAATTTTTTTTTTTAACGAAAATCGCAAAAGTTCGAATTGCTTCTAAGCCATTGAATATAGAATAAACCTATATTGCTAGTTGCTAGTGATGTCCCCTATCCGTGAGCTCCGTTTGAACTACTGTCTCTGGTGCATCATGTATAATACGCAGGGGCGCGCAGTGATGCAAGCAAAAAAGCTGTGCATTACTAAAAATGATGGGAAATAAATAAAAATGAAATAATTCGATTAACATACACGAAAACCACGACAACTCACCGTTGTACCCATGCCGCTCTTTTATATTTGCCGCATCGAGATATTCGCATTACTCTATTATGTCTTTAAGCTAGTGAATTACCCGAGTCATATAATTGGTTATTTACTGAATTGAAAATTTCTTTCGGTTGATCCGTTTTGTATGGAGTCGTTACCTATGCTGTTTTTTTTTAACATAATAACATTAGAAAACCTTACAACTGCGTGCAAATCATTGAAGTATCTACTTCCTCTTTTACTAATTCGCGAATTTTACTATCTTACTGTTTTAACGTTCATGATTGTTCTTTAAATTTGGTGCATGGATTGGTATTTGATTTGGGAAAAACAAAAACCAATTGGCAGAACTATTTCCTATATTAACCTTTAATAGAAATAATTATTTCGTTTAGTTAGTACGTGACGGATTTTCAAACAATAAATAAAACATGTTCAGTCATAAAAAGTGTTCTTAAAAACATCCATACATTATTTATTAAAAAGGTATTATTTTACGTTAAAACTTAAACTTTAAAAACACTATTAATAGTAAAATACTAAATTAATGTATTAATTATAAATATATACATATAAAATCAATTTTGTCGAAAAATATTGTTTTAGCGTCACCGGGATTCGAACCTGGATCTTCATTTCCAATCCGGGGAAGTGCACTACCTTTGTGCTATAACGCCAGTATTTTTCTTGACATATAATTTAATAAAAATGAATTGATAATTCTGGCGTCTGCAAATCGGTTTACTCAAAGGTATTTGAGATTCTGTAAAAATAATGTAGATGGCTTCCAAATAATGGAACGACAGGTGTATTAATTTGAAAAATGTAACATATAGTTTCGAAAATTTGTCAAGAAAAATACTGGCGTTATAGCACAAAGGTAGTGCACTTCCCCGGATTGGAAATGAAGATCCAGGTTCGAATCCCGGTGACGCTAAAACAATATTTTTCGACAAAATTGATTTTATATGTATATATTTATAATTAATACATTAATTTAGTATTTAAAATATCACAGACCTATGTTCTGAATAATTACAACTTCACAATAAGAATGTGTTTTCCTTAATAATACTATTAATAGTACTCTAAAATTATAAATAAATATAATATACGGTAGGGTGGTATAAATGACGGATTTATTTTGTCTAAAGACGTTGGATAAACGAAAATACATATTATTAGAACACATTCTTATTGTGAAGTTGTAATTATTCAGAACATGTGTCTGTGATATTTTAAATATGAATTAAATATATGAATTAATATGTTTAATTCATATTTGAAAGTACATACATGATTGTATAATGTCATTCGTAACAGCATAACCTAAATCTATACCTACTGCACGCCACTGATAATATATATTTATTGTACATTTCTCTAGCTAAAATTTAATTGAAAAACAAAGCGTTTGTATTTGTTCGCCTGCTCAATAAATGATTGGCGATCTTTCAATTTTGTGAATTGCACGTCGTGAGCTTCGTGTTTGGATTTGTTACAACAATAGTGAACCGTAAACTAACTAAGCCGACATTCTAAATTCCAGCGTGTTAATAATTTCAATTAATATTTATCTTACATGTTCGTCTTCATTCAGATCTATAGTTACGTTTATGTTACACGTTGAGTGCCAAAACCCGCCATTCTGGTCGAACTGTGCCAAGACAGCTGACGAGATCTACCAGGAGAGCAAAAGGTGAAAGTCCGCTCCGGCGAGGAAGTTCGAACCGCCTTCAGCTGCAGTAGTACGCCGGGAGGTGATGAGGTCAGGAGGGGGGATGTCTGTGTTCACCTGCCCCCCCCTTACCGCCCGCTGCCCGCCCCGCGCGGCCCGCTTCGATACTAATAACGTTACCCTCTCCATAACAAGATCGTTGCAGTGGGATTGCGTTCTCTACACGAGCCAAGTCAAATCATTACAGACTTTAATTCACATACATAAAATGAAAAATGTTTAAAATAATTGTGATATTATTAATACAAATTCAATCTATTAATTAAAAAGATATTGTTTACGCGTTTTTACACTTCGATAGGCAGGCCTGGTATAAATTTTGTATATGTGCATTCTGTTTGCGTAAATTTAAAAATAGCAAACAAAAGTGAAATTGCTTATGGTGAGATACGATTTTCGGTTCGATCGATATATTCACGGCGATGATATAAAAACATTTTGCATTGCATTTTGTGTGCCGTTTTAGAAATTATGACGTAACTTTCTGTTTACTGCGACGACATTTGAAAATAAACAATAAGTGTGTGGATTTATTTCACCCTTACCATTTATAATATTAACTGGATTAACTATTGGCCGCATCGTCACAAAATTGCTCACTGTTTATGATTTTACAACTTTCTATTGACTAAATCGGTTAACCGTTAAATTAAATTAAACTGTGATAATTCTTAAATTACCACCATATTTCTTTGGGGTTTTATCCTCTGATTACTATCAAATTACTCGGGTCCCAATTCCTTTCTCAGTCTTTCCAGGTAACAATATTATACGTTTATTACAACACGTTATACATTCAGAGATAGGCTAGTTATTCAGAAGAAGCTGTGATGGAAGAGAGCTGAGTAACTGTAACGTTCTGTCCGGCATCATTTTTGAAGAAATATAGACCAATGATCCACCAGCCCATAAAGCACACCGTATAGTAACTTTTTGTGTAACGGCGTCTCAATAATTGTTTGTGAATTTTCTTCTCCATAAATGCGGCAATTTTTCTTTTTGACGGGGTCATTCAACCAAGAATGAGCCTCACCACTGAACAAAATTTTGTGTTGAAAATGAGGATCAAAGCACGATTTTCGAAATAAGTATGCACAATTTCCAAACGTTGTTCTAGCGTATATCTCTATTCATGATGAAATGGCAAACCAAACTGAACACAAATCAGCTGTCAGCTGTCAAATTGGCTGTCGCTGGAAAAAGTGTTAAAAAACATCCCTAATGTTAGCACTCTAATATAAATACACGCACGTACATACTACGGTGATAATAATATGAACTCATAGCGCCATCTAGCGTCGGACAACGCAATTCTCTCTATAATGAGCGACGTGCCCACTAGCACTGTCTAAAGCACCGCTGCGCTCTTCTCTAATGAGTAAAAAATACCTAATGCACTGCACTATTAAATCGCATTGTTTATTAAATACCCGTCTTTTACTACCGTAACTCCATCTTCTTAGCTCTATCACTACACTACGCATTAGCAGATGCCTTACATTAGCTTACCCATTGATTTCTTCATAATTCGATGTCACGTTATTAATTAAAATGAAATAGAAAATAGTAATCAGAAACCACGTAGAGAACGCCATTACCCTACCGGTTAGCATTGGCAAGGCCGCTTGCAGTGTCGCTTACCTTTGCGGGGGCGGAGCGGGGCACGGGGAGCTCTGGTACAGCGGCGGGGGAGGGGGAGGGAGACAGGTGATCTCCGCGATGGGCCAGTAGCGTACAACTGTCACACAAAACACTTGTCGAACGTGGCGAGAATTATTTTAGCCGCTTTCGCCTACACAACACTCGCGTCAATTTGTCGGCTATGCCTACGCACGACACTTGCATCATCCGCACTCGTGACTCGCAACAGCGCCATATTCATCATCAGTACAAATTGAGAAATAATTGAATTACACTTCTGAGTATTCACACACGAAAAATAATCACAATTTAATTACGAAAGTCTCGGTGGTATTTTTAAAATTTTTATTTACGTAGGATGTACGTTACCAATGATTCATTCATTAATATGACAGTTACTTTGTTTATTATCTTCTTTTTTTTTTTGCTGTTCAGTACACACGTTCTTTTGTAATATTTAACTACTTTTTGTAGATGACTATGAAGCAATTTTTTAATAGATTAATTTTATATCTGAAGGCGGGTAGAGGAAAAATACGATTCCAAATATTATGCGTACAAAATTTACGGGCACATGTTCCCATAGGCTAGTAATATATTACACACAATAAATAAATACAAATTAAATTAATTAATTAGAAAGATAGACAGGAAACATCTACACGTCTTTCTAGTCGATTCATTTAATTTGAATTAAAAAAAGCACGGAAATATGTTCAGAAATTGTTATAAAATAAATAAATTGAATTAAAACAATAATCTATATTTTAAATACGAATTAAGTGTATTAATTAGAAAGATATACATTTAATTTGTATTTGAAATATCACAGACAGTTTTGAATAATTACAACTCCACAATAATAATGTGTTCCTCTTTAATAATAATAATAATAATTTATTTTTAGATATATACTAACGTTTGTTGTGTTGTTATAAAAATAACGATAACACAATGCAGCAAAGTAAGAACATGTAATTCGGTGCCCTGCCTGCTACACTAGTATTCTACTGTATTATAGCAAACAGTGTTTTTCCGGAATAGGAGTAACGTACGAAACGAGGTAAAAATTAGACTAAAAGTGTTGTATTCAATGTATAAAGATCGAAAGAATAAGACAAAATTAAGTTAAATAGACGCTTTTAAAAAAGTTTTTAATCATTTGAAAACATATTAAATTTATATATGGTATAATAGTTTTTATAAGAAACAACGTACAAATAGTTTGCTTTGACGCGATAACTTTAGACTTTCTTGTGATTAAATTGATAGTACATCTTGTTTTTTTTTTTTTAAATTCGTTTTAATTTAGTTTTGCATAGCAATGTTCGCATGTTCAGATTTTAAGACAAAAAATCGAGTTAATAGTTTTCCGGTCAAGGTTCTGTCGACATCCGGCCACGAGCCTCCCCTGGCCGTAGCGGCCGCTGCGCCTAACGGTTAACTTCCCTGCCCCAACACTTCTCTCTCCCCGCGCCTCTTCCGCTACCATCTTGCACTGTGGCCGAACCGGCCCATGAGCGACCAGTCACTGTGCAGTGCCAATATGCGGCACACATACAGAGATGAGTCGAAGCTGTGGAATAGAAAGGCGATCTGTGACCGCTCGATCCAGGTCCAGCTCTCCGCTCTCAGTGGGAAACCTGCTGTGACTGTGAGCAGGTCTAGATCCAAAGAATGAATATTGACCATGAATACACATATACATATGATACGAATATTGTCCATGAATACACACATACATATGGTACAAATATTGTCCATAAATACACACATACATATGATACGAATATTGTCCATGAATACACACTTACATATGATACAAATATTGTCCATAAATACACACATACATATGATACGAATATTGTCCATGAATACACACACACATATCATACGAATATTGTCCATAAATACACACTTACATATGATACGAATATTGTCAATGAATACAAATAAGGTATACATTGTCATACACATATTGACCGTGCAATATAATACGAATATTGTCCATGAATACACACATACACATGATATGAGTATTGCCCATGAATACACTTGTTGTGTACATTATCATATACACATTGACAGTGGTGTAGTGCTACATAAAAAATTTTAACCCCCCTTTATCTTTCTTCCATTATTCCCACAGCAATTTGAAATTGAATTAGTCTGAGGTTAAAAAGAAGTAATTTTATCCAAAAATAAATCAGTTTTTCTAAAAGCAAAAACCAACTAAGTAGTGATGAGAAAAAAATGCTACTCTTGATTCACTGGTGTGATTATGATTGGTATTCTATAATATCAGTGATTGAAAACTGTGACTGTGATCACAGTTTTTGATATCACAATACACGAATATAACATTTTGAGTATATTTATTTATATTATTACAACTTCATTTGCGTAAAAATCATATTCTAGTATATAATTAGAAAATAATTACTAATATAAGCAAAATTAAGTTAGGTACCAGTAAGCTAGCATAAACATTACCAATAAAAACACATTCCAACAGATGGCGCTAATCAAATTAATAATCGATTTAAACGGAGGCGTTAGAAAATTGAAAGCAATTGTAATAAAAAAAAAAAGAATTATGAATCACGATATTCCCAGATATTCAATCACTGATAGTGAGTGTGACTTAAAGATATCAGTGATTGACTCACGGTTCATGATTTTAAGCTCATCACTACAACTAAGTATATGACAAAATAACTATCGAACTATAATGTATTGTGTACTGTGAACGTGTAAATTTAGGGATGACTGTGTATTTAAGTTGACTTCACATATTTCATATGTAGCCCGATGCATGTGGTCAATGATTGGAAGAAAAAAAAACTATAAATTTCCTCGTAACAACGTTTTGAAAATGCTCCTATCCTATATATTTATATCCATTCTCGTCCGCTACACAATATTTGATGTACAAAATTCTATGCGGAATACTATATACATGAATATATTTTTTACTTTTAAAATTATCAATATTAACTTTGTGGTTAAAATGGTGTTGGTTACAAATTAAATAATTTGGAAACGTTGGAGATAAATAAAGCATGTAAACCTAATCAAAAAATTATAAACAACCAACTAAATTTAACTACGAGTCCCATTCTAAAAAATTTTTCCTAAAAATTATTCGACTAAATTTGTATTAACAATTTGAGTTAGGTACTAAATTTATTTTGTAAATAATTGTTATTATTTTAAAAATAAATTCTAAAAATTAAAAGAAGAAAATGGCATTTTTCGAAACTGGTAGATGTATTTAAACTCAATTAAGTGGTTAATAAAACAAAGATAATAAATAAAAAATATTATATATTTTTTAAATGGAAATATTTGAAAATAAGTTCCGTATCAAAAATATAAAAAAAGTGGCTCCACTACACCACTTGACCAAGCGTACACATAATATAATGCGAACAATGTCCATCATGCGTGCAGTAAGATAAAATATTTTTGATCTGACACAAGAATGTTGCTTCTTTTGCAATTGGTTTTAAAAAATTATTTACACCACAAACCTAAATCAGATAAATTTCGTCTGTATGCAGTATGCCATCTATATACTATATATGCCATCTATATACTTGGATTTTTCTCTAGTACTGATATTGAAAGAGTTACATAATAGATTATTTTTTTGAACATGTCAGATCAGACCGGTTAACGAATTAGCCAAGATACTTATTTATAAGGTAAACTTCTGATCTTAATTTGATTGATAAAGAGATATCGTGTCCACAAAATCTATCCCATATATCTATAAATACATATATCAGTGGTTATATGGTACACATTGAAAAAAAAAGGTATTTTTCAATGTTTTTCGAATCAGAATATTGTATTAGTCATGTTTCGTCGTTACGCGGCAAAATAGTATCACGGTATTATAAATATAAAACTGATCTTTATGCATAACAAAAAAAAGTATTTTAATAATAATACGGCAATAGAATATTAATAAAAAGATCTATAAAAAAAACCATGAATGCAACAAAATTACGGTTACGGCGAGCCAAGATCCATAATTATGTGTAAAATATAAGTTTTATATCATGTACATGTCTATAACGAGTTTACAAGTATTAATATCAAGGTCACAGCGAGCAACATTATCGGAGCCATGCATCGTGGAGGAATTCGAACTGAGCACTGTGCCTGCAATAATGCAATAACAGGAACCTCAGTCAAACTATTCAGTATCCACTAGCAATCAAGTGTGATAAATAATATATTAATTCGATTTGAAATACTAATATACTATATCAATTCGACTTAAAATCTTAGAAATATATTTCATACAATATAAATTAGAAATGAAATCTTGACAACAACATATTTTCACAAATTGACGTGCATCTGTTGTTGTTTTATTACATATTATTTTATTCAAATAAACCCTTGTATTCCTTCACCGCCTTAAGGTTTCATGAATTGTATGAAAGTCGTGAAGTGAATATTGAACTGTATGAAACTCGTGAAGTATATTGTGAACTGTATGAAAGTCGTGAAGTGAATTATGAACTGTATGGAAGTCGTCATAACGAATAAAAGCTGCAAATAATTTTTTGAAGGACCCTTGTGCGAGTGTATGGTGTATTTGACTGTGCCTGGTTCACTCTCTGGTGACGGTCCTGATTCCCGATCCATCCATAGCCCTGTCCATATATACATTTTCGTGTATCTCTAGCTATGACGTGGCGCAGTGAAAGCAATAAATTCGCATTTTACTTCCTCCAATCTCCAATATTACATACTTAAAACAAATTAAATTACCTTGGGACTAAGAGTCCACTAAAGAATGCAGAATTTCAAACATGGGCACGTTCAATTATAAGATTATATTTTAAACTAATCTTATTTAACAGGCTAACAACAATAAATAAAATTAATATGCGAATAAATGTACACGACTGTTAGATGTATAAATACATTATATTAGATAGGATTCAACATTTTTAAGAACCGGTTCTATCTTTCTTTACATCCATAAATTCTTTGTCTATATTAGATCGAGATTTCTATTTCTAAAAAAATTAGAATTTGGCATCACTTACGCCAATTGGTAATTGCCCCGTTGAATAATCATTCTTATTCCACGGAAAGAATACGTTAGAGAACGGAAAACTTAGTTTACAACAATCCAGAAATTTGTTCTACAAAGTTTTGTAGTTTTAATTCTTTTTTATAACCGGTGCGAACCGGTTGAACCCCACCACTATTTATAACTGTGCAATATTCATTCTTCAAGCGACTTATAATCATACAGAGTGGGCCAACTTGGACTGACATATAACTTATGTAATTTTAATATTTATTAAAAAAATATATTACTAGATGAAAGTGTACTTTATTAACTTTGTTTAAATCTATGTATGGAAAATAATAAATAAATTTTAAATGACCTCCATTTACTTGTTGACAAATAATTGCTTTTTCTAAAGTATTTTGCATTACATTACGCAACGTTTCTGTCTCCAAATTTGTTATTTCTGCACGAATATATTGTTTTAGCTCCTGAATTGTTGCCGGTTTGTTCATATAACTCGGCCTTTTAAGTAGCCCCACAAAAAGAAATCAGACGCCGTCAAATTTGGGGAACGGGGAGGCCAAGCAGACTCTGCATTTTTTTGAAATTAGCGGGTCACCGAAAATAGATCGTCACGAAACATAATAAAATTCAATAATTTTCACACCATTATAAAATTTCCTAAATTTTTTATTATCTGAAAAAAATATATAATTAAAAATAAACCCCACAAAAGTTATAAATTTTTAAAAACAGTCAATTCAAGTTGGCCCGTCCCACCCTTTATTAGCCACGCCGACAATACGGGTATGTAGATGTGCTAGCTACTTGACACTGTACACTAGAATATTCGTTTATATACGGATTACTAACATAGTAGGTTCTATTTCAAAAATGTTGTGATTAACTTTGTGGAAGTCCATTCTAATTAACTTTTTGAAAAACTTTTAACAAATTTTTGAGTCGCATTCACTATCAGTGATTGAATATCTGAGAATATCGTGATTTATGATTATTTTTTTTAATTTAAGACGAAAATATTCATAAAGGAACAATGTTATAATTCATGATCAGCGCCATTTAGTAGATTATGTTAAAAAGTTTTACGCATTTGAACCGAAACGCTGAGAATTTGACCCGAAAAATAAATTCACATTTTTAAAACTTTTTCATTATTTTTCTGATGATATTAAATTAAATATATATATTGATTATTTATGCTACAATACGTTTCTATTTTATTTATTTCGTGTATTTTTATATCATGCGGCGCGTGCGCATTAGAAATGAGACTGTGATCACAGTCACAGTTTTCAATCACTAATATTATCGAATACCAATCACAATCACATCGGTCAGTCAAGAGTAGCATTTTTTCTCATCACTAATAAATAGTCATGAATAATGCAATACTAAAATTTATATCTATCACATATTAATTAAAAAAACATTAGTATTTATTAAGAAATAGTTAAATTTATATAACATCAATCATCGTTGCCGCCAATCATACAATCACGATTTATTTCATCATCACTATCAAAAAGTACAGTGATACGAAGTTGTGTGAAAAATATATTTTTTGTAAGTATTATATGAAGATTTTATGGGATTATCGTTGTGTTATTTCATGATAGAATTCATTTATGTTTAACGCGTGTATGGCAATTATTTTAAAACAAACGTATAATAAATATTCACGCACAACTACGACAAAAATGACGTATGAATTATTTTCTCCGGTCAAAATGCCGCACCCGAGCTTATTTATAACCATTAACATTTCCGTATATTCCAATATTCCCGTTTCGTCGACGTTAATGTTGGCAATAATAATTATTATTCTATTCGATTCCGAAGCCGGCTTTCGTATCCATGTACCATCCATGTACCATCCACGTATAAAACTTTGGAAAAACACACTTGTGAGTACAAAAAAAAAACTATTTACATACGAGGCTTGTCCGTAAAATAAGTTCCACGGACTGCCGCTGGCACTAGGATCGTTTCTATGCGCGACCAGACAGCAGAGGCAGGTTATTTGGTTCCCCCACTACAATTCCTCACCAAGCCAGCGTCGCTGCGACGTTTAGTCTAGGCCCAGCAGCCGTCAACGATGGAGCTTCCTCTTGCGTCTCCCGCCAGCTGCGAGTTGCGGTCTGTTATTCGTTTCCTGGCCGCTAAGAAGAAATCGGCGAAGGAAATTCACGAAGAACTTTGTGAAGTGTATGAGCTCCGGGATGGTGCGCAGATGGGTCAGGGAATTTAAAAATGGCCGAACAGACGTCCACGACGAAGCCCGTGCAGGGCGGCCATCGGTTTCCGACGAAACAATTGCCAGAGTCGAAGCGGAAATGCTCGAAGATCGACGGATTACAGTTAGGGAGCTGTGCGAACAGATTCCGGAGGCCAGCAAAACCACAATCGACAAGATTTTGACTGAACATTTAGGCTATTCAAAGGTCTGCGCAAGATGGGTACCAAAAATGCTCACTGCAGATCACCAGCGGCAGCGGGTTGAAGCGGCCCAAGAATTTCTCGCTTTTCACGGAACAACCGAAGAGGAATTTCTGGACTCTATTGTTACTGGCGACGAGACCTGGGTACACTACACCACACCGGAAACAAAGGAGCAATCGAAGCAGTGGAAGCACCCTTCTTCGCCAAGAGCAAAGAAGTTCAAACAAATCCTGTCTGCCGGAAAAATCATGGCTAGCGTTTTTTGGGATCGAAAGGGCGTATTGTTGTGCGAGTTTATGCCTCGCGGGACAACAATCAATGCTGAACGGTACTGTGAGACCTTGAAAAATCTTAGACGTGCAATTCAGAACAAGAGAAGAGGAATGCTGACCAAAGGAGTGCGTTTTCACCATGACAACGCCCGACCGCACACCGCCTATCGAACCACAGCCCTCATCGAAAAATTTGGATGGAAAATGGTGTCTCACCCACCCTACAGTCCAGACTTAGCACCAAGTGACTTCCATCTCTTCCCCGAGTTAAAGAAAAACCTTAGCGGAACCCAATTCAAGATAGATGAAGAGGTACAAAATGCGGTTGTTAGTTTTCTACGCGGACAGGCGGCAGAGTTCTATGACTCTGGTTTAAAGAAGTGGGTGCCTCGAATGCAGAAGTGCATAGAACGCAACGGCGATTATGTAGAAAAATAAAAGAAGGACTGAACTTTCCAAAAATATACTTTTCTTTAAAATTAAACCAGTTTTTTTATGTGAAAAAAATTCGTGGAACTTATTTTACGGACACGCCCCGTAAATTTATTGTTACGTGGGCTGCGCCAACATTTTTGCGGCTGTTTTTTCACATCCAATCTTGAACATTGGACTCAACAAAGGATATAACTCCATTAAAGGAAACAAGCCCTGGGCGGACATGTTTTTACGTACAATCTGTCTCTTTTTTGCCATCGAC
This sequence comes from Eubasilissa regina, assembly GCA_022840565.1. NCBI lineage: Eukaryota > Metazoa > Arthropoda > Insecta > Trichoptera > Phryganeidae > Eubasilissa > Eubasilissa regina. The sequence continues at coordinate 31,609,591 of JAINEB010000003.1, read as the reverse complement.
ATTTGCCAACTGTTCAATTTTGTAAAAAATATAATAGTTTCGCTATAACGGCGCAATTAGGGCGTTCTTTGATGTTGGCGACTAATCCTTTGGAAAACAGCTGTCATTTGTAAACTAGAAGACCCTAGGCTGGGCGTAATAGACACATACATACTTTTAATATTAAACTCTTACTGTGATCTATATAGGTATTTACAGGGTTGGCCAATATTTATTTATTTATTTATTAGTAACTATATAATACTATGTAAAAATCTGTTTGGATTGTGCCCGTCTCACTAGAGAAATTCTGTGTCGAGACGGGCATAGTTTACAAGCAATTGTTCAATTAATTAGAATTACATTTATTACTATACAAAACGTGTACATGAAGAACAATTTTAAAATGGACTTAATTTTTGAATCACTTTGTAGCAATAATTAATATAGGTATGAGTCAATATGTTTGGGTGAGTGCACCAATACTGGCTCTACCCATATTACGAATCTAAGTTTTAATATATAGTTTTATGTTCTTGGGACAATTCAATTGATTTAAGTCTTTTAGCATTCTATTAAATAGTTTAGGTCCAAAATATTTGCAGTTCCTTTTACTCCTCTTTGGGTTTGTAAATTATTTGTATTTGTCCGTGTGGAAATTATGTTTTGAGTTGTTTTAAAATGTGTCTGTTTGTATTTATATATATATATATATTTTAGATACAAATGAGAGAAAATGTTCTAATTTTCCGTAAATTATATGGTAATGATATATATTGAATACTAGTCACCTCAATCACTTCACTGAAAAAAAAATGTAATAACCGACTGGTATGTTTCTTCTGCTCTTGCTTTAGAAGATGTTAGTTATTCAAATACATTGTATGCGTATTCTGATGTATTCTCTCTTGAATGTATACATAGGTATATAAATATTAATACAAATGAAATGAATCAATTAAAAAGATATATAGAATAAATATCTGGTTGCTACCAAGATTCGAACCTTGACCTTTTTCTATCCAATTACAACTTCACAACAAAAATGTGTTTTTATTTAAAAATATATATAAGTATAAATATTATTTTAATCAATAAATTGTATTGATATTGATATACCAGTATGTTACAATATTCATATACCCATATAACTAACTGATAAACTGATGCACCCGATTTTGCACGAGTGTATAAAACTTCAAGAACCGTCTAAAAATTTCATTAGGCTTCTAGAATTTTTTTCTCTAACTGTTAGGTCTATGTTATCCGCCATGAAGAATTACCCTTTACTGTGCCGTTAGAACCGTTTGACTTACCAGATAACATGTGCACGTATATAGATAAATATTGTAGTGAGTAATTCAAATTTGTATAAGTATTTATTTACAAGAATTTTCCCTATTGGTGGATTATTCCTTATTTTTTCAAAGAAAGTAAACACGTTGTGGCTTGACATTATAATAAAATGAAATAATAGAATGTTTAGTTTATTACATACATATGGTACACTAAAGTCAACTAACATAAGTACAGATATTTAAATAGAAGACTAAGAGGACAGAGCAACAGCATATTAAAGTGGGAGAGAGAATCAGTTAGGGGGTGGAGAGGAGGGTAGGTAGTTTAGTTAATGACATCCTAAAGAAGAAAATGATATTTTTCGAAACCGGTGTAGATGTATTTTAATTCATTAAGTGGTAAATAAAACAAAGTTAAAAATTTAAAATAATAAATTTTTCATATTGATTTATGGAGTGACATAAAAATTAATAAAAATGTGTGTGTCGTTTGAATTAATTCAACAAAAATTAAATAATTTATTGCAGTACCTAATTCATATATATATGAATATATTTTGAAATCAGATAAAGAACTTACATATATTTAAATGGTTGAAATTATTATATTTTATAAGACTAAAAATATATTATTTAAAAACCGATTATTGTGTTTTTGATATAAAATTTAGTTTTAAATAGCAGCTAAAGCCTCAAAGCATGTGAGTAAATACAATATATTATTTAAAAATTTACGTTTTCACTAAAAGAAAGTAATTTAAAAACGTCATAAACTGATCATATGTCCTGCAAATTGAATTGAAATTGAAATTAAACACTATAATTTTTTAACATTTTGTTAATTTGTCTCAATCGAGATTTGTCTCCGTAATCTTGGCTTCAAGATTATTAGAAAATATATTTCGTTTATGCATATTAAGATAATTTTGCGGCACGCGGAAAATGCATCTAATGGTCGCGGTCTTTCTTATAATACTTGTATTGTCTTAATTATGGCAAATAACAATCAGTTTATTAATTTTAAATGAGTGTAAAAGTTCTATCAAAATAATAGTTAAAAAAAAGTCGAATCGAATGCATAACTTCAGATATAAATGAATAATAATAAAATAAAAACTGCGAAAATTTTAATTATCAATTAGATTATTTTAGTAATTTATTTGCTAAGTGTGAGATGTGGGTGTCACGAGGATTGTTTGCCCATTTTCTACAACACATCGAGTTGCATAATTTTGGTGTTTCGTTTACCTTATGTGGTTTATTTGCATTATTTCCTCGCTATACGCCTTTAGTCTATTTGTATTTAATTTTGAATAATTAATTTTTTTACATAAAAATATAAACGGACCCTGGTTAAATGTCAAATTAAATGAAAACGCAAGAGCACGAAAGCGGTATAGGTTTGAAATACCTACTTCATGCGGCGTAAGCGATGTGAATTTTTTTAAAAGAAAGCTTTAAAAGTTCAGCATCACATTTTAAGATATATTTTTGATTACATATCTATTTTAGTTTCAAATTCATGTGATATCTCTAAAAATGTTCCAAAAACCTCAATAAAATACATTATAATTAATATTCTACAATTTTAGGCATAAAATGCCCTGCATGGTGTGATTTTGATTAAGTCTCAAGTCGTATCTATTTTATAAACCATTATAAATTCATAAGTTTTTAATACTTTTCTTAGTTTTTATCTTTGGTGAAAAAGGTTATGATAAAAGCATCTTAATTTACAACTTTACATGAAAGCTGGTGTAATGAAATATATATGTTTTTATTATGTTTTACAGTAACGGAGACTTATTTTTTTGTCATAATTTATGGGTTATATCATATTATATACTATGGTAAAACAGAATAATCGTTTCTAATTTAATGTTACTACTATCCAGTGGTGCGCAGTAGGTATAGATTTAGGTTATGCTGTTACCAATGATATTATACAATCATATATAATATATGTAATACAATATATGTTGTGCACAGGATTATGAACTTTCGTTTAACCTATGTCTTTAGACAAAATGTATTTATTTATAATTTTAAAGTACTATTAATAGTGTTTTTAAAGTTTAAGTTTTAACGTAACCATACGTAACGTAACGTAATACGTAACGTTACCTTCTTCCTCATATAAAAATTGTTTGGACGTTTTTAAGAACACTTTTTACGACTGAACATGATTCTTTTATTGTTTAAAAATCTTTCACGTATAACAAAACGAAATAATTATTTCTATTAAAGGTTAATGTGGGAAATAGTTCTGCCAATTGCTTTTTGTTTTTCCCAAATCAAAAACAAATCCATGCGCCAAATTCAAAGAACGATCGTGTAATCAACATGTTAAAAATAGTAAGGTAGTAAAATTCGCGAATTAGTAAAAGAGAAAATATACACTTCAATGATTTGCACGCCTTTCAAATGTTATTCTTGTAAAAAACAGCACAAGTAACGACTCCATACAAAACGGATCAACCGAAAGGAATTTTTAATTCAGTAAATAGCCAATTGTGTGACTTGAGTAATACACTAGCTAAAAATAGAAGATAGTAATGAATAGCTACAATGCGTCGATTGTAGCTACTAGCGCTACGGCTACAGCGATGGGTTGTCTTGGTAGTTTTTTATAACTAAACCATTAAGGTTTCTACTAGTACACATATGGCGCTAATTGTAATAAATCCGTAAATATACGTTCACGATCCATATTATAGATAATTTTTTAGTAATGCACAGCATTTTTGGTTGTATGCGCTGCACGCTGCATATCAATGAAATGTATGTGGATAATTGCAGATTGGAACGAAAATTCTACAACCTTTGTGAGTAAGTTGAAGGTAAATGAGATTATATATAGCCGCTATTAAAATTCGTTCACCGTATTAGTGCGGAACCAAGATAATACATCTATTTATGGAACATCCGCTGACATAAAAACACACTGCATTACTCCGCAGATGGTGATTGCGAATAATTATTACACCACATTTGATGTGACGAACCGTGAACTAGGAGGTACTAGGTAATTACGTGAACAGTAAAAATAATAATTAATAAAATATTTTATTTGACATACAGTGAAATAAAAAAACTATGATTAATTATAATCTTATATTTCAATCATTTACATATATTATAGGTGTACTTTAACAAAGCAAAAGACTTATATCTAGTTTGAAGTTTGAAGATGCATTAGATCACCATTAATGCATTGCCAATATTATTTAGATAAAATGTTTTAATGACTTTAAAACGTTGTTGAGACATTATGTACACTATAATAAATTGTAATCAACTATTATTTACAATTACTAAATATGAATTGATAAATATTTACCAAACCAAAATGGCAGGTAAACAAAATCGGCCTGGAACATAATATTCAATAATTAGTTAATTCTTCACTTTATCATAAATGGATTTGCCACATAAAACATTAAACTTTAAATACGAGATGTGCAAGTCAGAGACATTGCTTGCCACAAAATTTAACAGCTGCATACTATAGAATTGTTAACCATGGAAAAATTTTATATGTATTTATTTTTAAAATATTTATGACCATTTTTATGCCAATATTGAAAAGTAAATCTACTGCGATGCATATAATGCACGTCTTCAAAATGCTATCTACTCAAATTACTGTGGCAGTTTTAACTCAACACGTGGACTAAGAAAAATGGTTTCAAAACAATTCTCTCGCCTTATAATACTTGCAACGAGTCATTTAGCATTTATTACCGGAAAAAATCCCGAAGACGATGAAGTGTGTGAAAGGGATTATAGGGCAACACGTGTTCAAGGAAGTTTAGACTTTTTCAATGACGCTTCTGTCCTCAGGAATACAGGATCGGATTTCCTACTAAGGAACAGGGAATTTATCCAAACTAAAAAATCCCTCCCGGCACTGAACGTAAAAATCAGAAAGGAAAGGTTATTTCCGGTTTCTTATTTTTCTCTCTAGGACAAATATTAAAGGAGTTACTTACAATTTTTTCAATTCGGCTGGCTCACCGAAATACAAGGTTAATTTTTCAGAAAAGTTTGACCGATATCTACTAAGAACTGTAAGAGTTGTACGTCAGGCGCGGTCGCTTCATACATGTTTTGGATGCTCCGCATCCCTTGTGTTCTAGTCAAAAAGCTTTGGACTGTGCTTCTAACCGAAAACAGCACTGCTATAAATAAATTCGTCCTGTCCTTTAGAGAGAGACCGAAATATACGTATATTCTCAACATTCGAACATTTATTAATCGCATAAACACACAGATACCAGAAACCGTGGATTCTATCATTCATTCCGTATCCACAAATTTTGAAAGTATTCGATTTTAGCTCATGAGTTCCGCCTGTTAAGTACTGTATACGCATTCAATAACAGCATCGAACGTACAAAAATGACTTTAATACTTATAAGTATAGTATACAGAATAGCACACGTATTACGAAGCGAGCGGATTGTTTTGAGAAATTTATTTGTGTGACGCATTTTGACAGTTTTACTTGAATACTTGAAGCCAAAATTATTCAAATATTGAATATCCCTTGATTATCTAATTAATTCATAATTTAAATAAAAATTAATACAGAAAAAAAAAATGGATACTTCACCAACATGTTTTAAACGTTGTAAACGAAAATAGTGAATTGTGTGGATGTATAATTCAATCACTAATGCGTAAAGGTTTTGTGTCAATTTGTGGAAAAAAAACATATTCTGGATACTGGAAAACCGACAGCATCCCTTCTACAAAAAATGTACGTGTTCACAAAATTCATTATTTTCTATATATACGAGTACTTACATAAATATAGTGATAAACTTATTAAACCTCTAGTACACGATTTAAAAATAATAATGTCATGTTCACCCTAGTGTTATATTGTAGAACTATTTAGAGTGATCTCGCGAGGCTTGAAGTGATTTACAGTAAAAAAAAATTCTACGTGAAGTATTTTAAACGATTTGGCGGCACTTTTAAAATGACGTATTTTTAAGACCTCACACGGGAGGGTTAACGGATAGTGGTTTCAGGGTCACCTGATCATGATTGAAAAAAGCTCATTATTATTTGGTTGCGTCAAGAAATCCTCTGAAATAGGTAGTACATATTTCTATCGAAATATATTTACAGTCTCGAAAAGTTAATTTATATTAAATAGTTAAGATTTCGAGTGAAAATATTGTTATTTATTGTAAATTTACGTTGATATTAAAAGCTTAGAAATCTTTTGATGAGACTGAACAGTTTTACATTAAATTTAAAATGTCGATACACCTAAAATGTTATTTCGTAATAGCCAACATCTCTAGGTATTGCTATGGAAGAAATGGCGCCCGGCCCTGCAGTAACCACTCTTCGCATTCACACCACCACTACCGTGGCATCGTGGCACTACACATTGACCGCATCTGTTGAGGATGCGCCCGTAATATGATCCGACAGGCAACAGCTGTTCACTGTTCACTGTTCATCTCCAACTGAGTTCCTACAATCTTTTTTATACGCGAGTCTTCACTGATGAAACACTCAAATAATCATAGATATGTGGAACATTTAAATCATTCAAATTTTATTATATATTAAAATAGTTTTCTCTTTATCACCTAACAATAAACAAATAAGCAGTGGCGTGCGGTAGGTATAGACTTAGGTTATGCTGTTACCATGACATTATATAATAGGTTCTATTTAATAAACTATATGCTGCATTTACATGCGTCTTAAGTTCTTAAGTTAATTAGTATTTAAAATAAAATGTAATCACATATGTACAAGGTAAAGCTAAGTGAGAATATATAAGATTAAAAATTATAATGCAGTTTAAAAGTACACATAATGCAGTTATAAGAATTATTTCATAATACACAACAGTTTACTGTGAAACATTATTTTTGAAAGCTTTAATATCACTTAAAGTTTTTATAATATTTCCAATTTTATTATATTATATATATAAATATAAATTCCATTGCCATTTCATTTTCTTGTCGTATTCTACTATATCGAATGGTCTGTCTTCGTAATCACACGATATGAAAATTCAGAAAGGTAAACTAGACCAAAACAACCACTTTTTAATTATTTATTATCGGAAACATACTCGTCCCTTATTCATCTGATATTGTATAAAAGTCAGTCATATTCATAAAAGATTTATTGATCATTTCAAAGGGTCAACAAAATTGAGCAAAACGAACATCTAACTGTTTTTCAGAAAAGTTATCAATCGTTGTTACGAAGCTCGTCGACTCATTAATGTATTAGTGGTGTCTTGTGCGGAATACTGAAATAGTACCTATTTGTACAAGCCTGCCAATATTTCAGCTGGATAGATTACAATCTATTCTGATGCGGCAATATTATACAGAACGTCCAAATTCTCTCACATAACACCCCTTTTACGTGAACTATAATGACTTTATTTATTATTAGGATAAATACATTTTTATTGTGAAGTTGTAATTATTCAGAACAGACGGTCTGTGATATTTTAAATATTAATTAAATATATTTATTAGAAAGATATACATATAAAATCAATTTTATTGAAAAATATTGTTGTTGTGCCACCGGGACTCGAACCTGGATCTCTTTCCTAACCGGGGAAGGTGCATTATCCAACTATGCTACAGCGACAAATTTTCGAACCTATATATAGATATTAACACATTTAATCATTCCATTATTTGAAAGAGCCATCTACTTTATTTTTACTGAATCTCAAATACCTTTGAGTAATTAATGGAACGATTAAATGTATTAATATCAAAAAGGTAACATATAGGTTCGAAAATTTGTCACTAAAAATATTGTCGCTGTAGCATAGTTTGATAATCCACCTTCCCCGGTTAGGAAAGAGATCCAGGTTCGAATCCCGGTAACGCAATAACAATAATTTTCAATAAAATTGATTTTATGTTTATATCTTTCTAATTAATATATTTATTTCATATTTATAATGACTTCGTTTCACTGAAAGAGCAGAATTTTTATGAAACTGGTGCAAGGCGATACATAACATGAGGTCTCTGTATTTTCAAGTGTTGTACATCTCGGACAACTTGAAAGGTCAAACGTAACATAGAACAAATATTTAAACTGTCAGGTCAGCCTCTGTTTCAGTCGCAGGAAGGGTTATCATAGCGACTGGCCGATGCCAGAAGTCTACATTCAGCGAACGGGCATTTGTGGTAGCACGCCCAAAAGCGTGGAACTATTTGCTTTCCGTCATACGGAACAGTACATCAGAGATTGAAAACGCACCTTTTTACAAAATCGTATCCATGAGATCGAATAACAATTATAAATGTTAAATTCTAGTGTAGGGTTAAACAGTTTATGTGTAAAGCGCCCTTGAGATGAAATTTTTACGAAAATTGCGATTTATTAATGATTCAATGTTATTATTATTTTATTATTACGAAAATTACAGTTTAACCCATTCCCCGCGGGTATCTCGTATATGAGTCGCGCCTTACATGCCCACAGCGCGGGTGACTCAAATATGAGTCGCCGTGTTTCGCCCGCCGCTAATGCGTACATACGCGCTGAAGAGCAGTGAAAATCGTACCACAATAATTTGCAATCTTTATCCTACCGACATCTGTTGATATTTTGTCAAGGATTATTAGCCATCTTATAAACAAACACGAAATAATAAAAGTCCTCATATCATCCAGTATCACTCAGTTATTCTAATTTTCAAACTCGTATGCGTTTCAAACTATAGAGTTAAATTTAATCTCAGTATTTAAAAACTTGTAAATAGTGTGCATTAATCTCAGAAATCAGCGCCCGCGCAGATCACTACTTTACTCTAGTACGTATGAATATCCACCACAAATGGGGCTAGTGATGGTGTAGGGCACTGTTGTGTTCTCTCATCGATAATTTTGTTTACATTATATTGTAACTATGGTTCTGATTTCTATATTTGTTTATGTTCATGAGGATACTTGAGAACCTTTGCTATCGATTTTTTAAAAACAAATCATAAATTTGTTGTAAAGCCGTAAATTATAATACCGCTAAAAAAGTGCCGCGTATGAAAGATGTCACGCGTATTTATGAACACGATCAATGGGTTAAGTGTGTGTCAGCAGTTAACACGTTAACGTCTTCAACCATTGGAATATTTACTGTAATAAAAATAATAAAAGTGCTTCCTTAAACAGTGACATGATGCCGAGAGAGCATCATAACTGGAATCCAGATAATAGAAGCTAATGTTCTCATAGTATCATTAAATTATTTGAGAGTGCAGAACACATCTGATGTAATCTTCCGTTTTAATTAGGCGTTGAATAACAATGAGAATAAAAGATGAGCTAATTCACCTGACATTAGACGAATTCCGCCGCAGGAATCTGAAATATTCTATTCACATTCGCGTCACTGTCGGCAGATAGAAAACTGGATTGAAATTTTACACGTAAACAATAGAGGCCTAATACCAGCAAATAAATAAATATATAACAAATGCCCAGGTCTCTGCCATATGACGGCGACTCGATGACTGAGGTATTGAATTTTGCGGTACTTTTAACTTTTGAATTATTCAATTCAAAGATTTTATTAAATAAAAAAAAATATGTACGTAGGCGTGGTATAATATATTTCGTTACTCAGTTTCATGTCGTGGTATTCTGGAAGGTGGAATATTTCCAAAATAGAACAGTTTAACTGATTTAAAAAAAAAAAATCATAAAATAAGTGTTTGAAAAATTAATTCTACTAATATACAAAAATACAGTATCATCTGTATCATTCGTTGTCAAAATAGTCAACGTTAGTTTTAAATGACTAATTGAATCTAATTACAAATTTATCATTATTAAGGAAAACACATTCTTATTGTGAAGTTGTAATTATTCAGAACAGACGGTCTGTGATATTTTAAATACTAAATTAATGTATTAATTATAAATATATACATATAAAATCAATTTTGTCGAAAAATATTGTTTTTGCGTCACCGGGATTCGAACCTGGATCTCTATTTCTAATCCGGGGTAGAGCACTACCATTGTGCTATAACGCCAGTATTTTAATAAGTACAAATTTATCGCTAAAATCATTAAAAATAAATATTATTCAAAAAAAAGATTTCTGCTATACAAAAAATATTAACTAAACTATATTCTTACAAGAAATATTACATTTAATTTAAAAATCAAGAATAGTAATGAAATTTGATCATTTCAAATACCGCCATTTTTGTAAGAATTTCACTTTAAGGATATTTTACAGACATAGACTTTCGTCTTGCACTTTCTTCTTCTTTCTTCATTTCTTTAGCAGCTCGTTCATAACCACAGTAACTACACATAGCATAAAAACTTACAATTCAAACTCATTATGCAAACTATTATTCAAACTGTATTATGTTATCCGCACACGCCCATCATGTGCGGATAACATAATATTTCTAGAATCAGAAAATTGACAAACAACAAACGAAGATTCAAAACAATTTGAAACCTCTCCGCTCACTAGATATTTACTATTTTATAGCCGAAACGAACTACGGTCGTATCTATGGTAAAATAACACATTTGTGTTGGAAATGCATTAGGCCAACACACAATAGTGATGTTATGGCTAAATTGACTATCTTTCTGAGTTCGAAACTATCTTTCTGAGTTTGAAACTATATTTCACCACGTAGTATGTATTAAATAACCAATATTTCCTTCTTAATTGATTCTATACGCAGAATAAAATATTAATTAATACAAAGTATCAACCGTTTTAAATACTATCGTATCGTACTTAGGTATCGAACTCCTAAAATATCCTGAAACGATGTCCCAAACGCGCGGATGCCACTCGATGATGTAAACACCGATTATTATGGACCAGGGTCAAGATGCTTGCGCTAAAAATGATTGAAAACAATTTCTTTATGTTTCGGAGAGATTTGAGATTTGAGGCAATATATGTCGCACAGCTTAGACAGAATCCTGAGTACAGCGCATGGCAAAAGTAATAATATTTTGCTCTCAGATTATGAAATTTAAAAAAAAAAAGATATTCAGCGAAAACAATGTGCATCAATGTGAATGCTTCTCATGGCTTCCGCACGGGTTGAAACAATGTCCAAAATAATAATAATAATATTTTTGTCTTAACGTTGTTAACGAGAATCTTAACGGCGTTTGTTAATGTTCGTTAACAGCGTTGTGCCGTTAGGTGCCTATTAAGATCACGAGGATTGTTAAACCTGGCTTTCAATATTCACACAAACTGACACAAACGAGATGACAGACTTTTTATTATTTCAGCACCGTGGCGGTCTTCTTCTTCTTTTAAATAGGCAATCCACCCTTCAAGAGTGATTTGTGCCATTAGTCCAGTTAAAACTTTATTTCATAAAAAAAGTACAATAATATATTACAAGTCAATACCATTGTCGTTCAAAAAATTTCCTATTATATAGATTAAGCGTGGCGAGGTAAGGGAGAGAAGATGATACAAGTTAATCGGGAGTTGAAAATTACCATTGACGTGATTACTGGAAAAAATAACCTGTGCTCCGCGATGGACAGGCAAAAAAGATATTTTCAAGGGTCACCATGGAGGTCGATTAGTCAATTTTTCTCTTGTAATTGGCGAAAATATTTTTCATGCGAGACTTTTAAATTTTTTATACACAGTGGTTAACAAACTTCTGCACTCGAATTGGTCTCTTTAATTTTTTCGTATTTTACCAAATTATATGGAATATTTCATGGGTTTTATATGTTAGGTATTCATGTAACATTTTGTGTAGCACTTGTATTTTATGCATCTGTCAAATAAAACGAAATCATTAAATGTATTATTTTTTTTTAATTCTAGTAATGAATAAAATTGTACTACATCTTATTATTCTTATTGAATTATTATTATTTTCCTTTAAACAATAAGCAGCATTTTAACATTAACCTTTTAACAGCAATCTGCAATATATATATTTTTTTTTCTAAAATATCATATACAGAAAATACTAACTATGTATGGCGGGGTAAAAAATAAATTTGAAGTACTATTAATGTAGCCGTATTTACTTCGATAGCTAGTCCTTGGTTTTCTATAGGGAATGTTGAATACATTAATTCAATCTATGCAAATCCAAAATACACCAACCTTTGTGAACCTGGGCTGGTATACGCCGATGTCGCTCTCCTTGTAGTCTGGTGATCTTAACTCTGCTGGCCAGTTTCCGAAAACTTTCTCACAACCGAAAATATATAATACAAAATGTTTTCATATCGCCGCCGTAAATAAGTCCATCCGAACTGAAAAACTGTATCATTCCAGAAGCAGCTTCGCTTTTGTTTTCTGTTTTTAAATCCACACAAAAATAATATACACATTCAAAATTTTATACCAGGCCTACCTGTCGAAATATAAGAGCGCTTAAACAATTAGTATATAAATGGTAAACTAGATGCTTTTTTATCATCATAATGATCGATTTAATTATAGTGCGTTTTTAAAAATTAAATATTTTTTGAAATTAGATGTTTTCCTATCAAAGTACTTTTTTTACTACCAGATTTAAACCAGATCCGTTGCCAAATACTTAACTCGCTATCTTGTTGTCTATTATGAAACTGTTCAATTGTCAAATATTAAACGCGATATCTTGTTGTCTACTACAAACCAGATCCATTGCCAAATACAGAATTACCGCGTTGTTTTGTTGTCTACTATAAATCAGATCCATTGCCAAATAATTAACGCGTTATCTTGTTGTCTACTACAGAACAGATCCATTACCAAAAAAGTAATTAACGCCTTATTGATTAACTACTAACGTTACTAAATATATCACACTACTAACTTTTTATATCTGAACATACGAGATCAGTAAACAAATTGACACATGACACTGCGGTCACTGTTCTTGCACAAGCCCGCACTGACAGACACAGACACGTAGCGAATCAGACAAATAACGGTCATCATTATCATCACATCTTCAGAAAACACGTGTTTAGACAATTTGTAAAAACTATTTTTAAACAAAACCGAAATTAAAGTTCACGCAATTTTATCAGTAACGAGCGAGTACACATTATGATTAATTTGTACGCCAATTAAATGTACATTTTAATTTGACAATTTAATTACGAAATCGTGCCAAAAGTCATTGTGGTCACACTTCCCGCCCGCATTTCTGTCAGATAAGGGGCGTGTCTGGCGCATTTCTGAATTAACACTAAGAGTACCAGCATGACCGCGGCTTATTGTCCAAAATGGCGGACAGCAATAGGGCTGTGGAGGGAGGGGGGTGCGCAACAGGAAACAGGATATAGAATCAAAAGTGCATTAGGCTCGCCACGACTCACAATGCTCCGACAAGTGAGATAGGAAGAAAAATGTTTGCTGACGCAAGAATCATGTACAGGGTGTAACAGACCTAGCCCCCTGACTAAATTACGAGTCGAATATATTCAAGAAATATGTACAGATTCTGTACTGATATGGATACAATTAATTTGACATTTTTTATAAAATCATACTTCGAAATAAATATTAATAATATACGTACAATAAAACAAATACTTTTTTAAACAAATAATACATATCTCATAGAGACGAAGCTATTTTTTATTATATTTAATAAAAGATATATTAAATTATGGGTTGACAAGTAAAATTTGCAATATGAGACAAATGTACAAGGCGACACACAACATGGCGCCTCTGTATCTCTCTACTTCAGCCGCAGGAAGGGTTGTAGAACCGAACATAGTCTGTAGAATTAATAAAGGATTGACGAGATGATTAAGGCGTGTTGTTAAGAAATAATAGAAGGGCAAAAGCTGTTGAAGGCAATAGAACGTGCGTGAAAGACCTGGCACCGACAGTTAGACCAGATATTGGAAAACAGTTAGAAGCTTTCACAATCAACAAGCATGAGAAATGGGGCAAGATTGATATGCCAGAAGAAGGAAGGGTTGTAGAACCGACCGACCGTTGCCAGAAGTCTAAATTTAGTGAACGGGCATTTGCGGTGGCAGGCCCAAATGCGTCGAACTCTTTGCCCTCCGTCATAAAAAACAGTGCATCAGAGACATTATTTAAGAAGAAACTAAAGACGCACCTTTTCAAAATGTCATTTCCATAAGTGAAAATAACAATTTTTAATCTTAAAAACAAAGATAATTGTAGAACTATAAACAGTTGATGTGTAAAGCGCCCTTGAGGTGAAAGTTTTTACGAAAATGGCGCTATACAGATTATCCATTATTTTAGCAATATTAATTTAAGCCTTGTATTTCTATATATTTTCCATTAAATGTAATAAAAATAGCTTCGTCTCTTTGAGTTATCTGATATTTATTTAATTTCCATTATTATTTAAATACAATTTGCAAGATGTTCATACGAGACAAATATAATCTTCAAGATGTTCATACGAGCCAAATATAATCTTCAAAATGTTCATACGAGACAAATATAATTTTCAAGATGTTTAAACGAGACATAAAATCTGCATGACGTTTCTCGAGAATTCTTGACTAAAACAGGAAACGGAATGAACTCTCCGACAACAGTCGGCTAACTGTAAGGCTGGCCACTTGTACGGATTCCGACACAATGAGATATCAATTCATTTACACATCTGTTATACAACGCGCGATGTTGTGTTTCAACTCTGTTCGTACATATTTACAAGTGTGAAAAACTATAAAAATAATAATATATCTACACAGTAAACAATAAATAATATTGTGTGTACTTAATATTTTCTCTCCGATGATGTAAACTGAGTTGACATTGCCACTAATTATTTGAATATCTCTGTAAATATACTAAATACAGATTTCATATTTTAATTATTCCTCCGTAATATATTGGATTAAATAATTATTATGTATATTATATACGTAACGATAAAAAATGTTTTCTCGAAGAACCTGACATGAATTTCTCAAAACGTGTATGCACGTGTACGTGCGGAGAGGTGCGGAAAGCTCAGTGCGCCGGGCACGGGATGCCGGATGCCGATCGTCACTTTAGTTTTGTTTGGCATCAATGTTTTCGCACATTTTTAGCACTTTTACATAACAATTGATATATATATATACAAGTATTATTTTAATGATAAATATAAGTAATAAATGTAAAACATTTATATTTATCCGACTTAAAAATCGCAAGCCTATATGTACACTGAATTTACAGCACCGGAACGCGCGTTTTTATTTTAGCACCGTAAAGGAAAGGTTAAAAATGAGGCATGTTTATTGAATTAGGAAAATTGAAATCTGCAAAGAAGCGCATCTAATTCAAATTATTTATACACTTGATAACAACACAGTACTAAAAAAAATCGTTTTATAGTAAAATAATAAATGATGAAACGAAGCATTTTTATAATATATTCGATGGATTTTAACGGAAGAAAAATACAACCAGTAACTTAGTAAGTATTATATAATAATTTGAAATGCAAACAAATTTCAAAAAATTTCATTTAAAATACACTCTCATTATAAGATTTATGCAAAAAACTAAACCTCAGTTATCATCATTTATATTAGTATTACGCAAGTGCATATTTTAAGTTTATTTATTTATGAGTCATTCTGCATCACACGGTTGTTTTTTTTTTAATCAATAAAATACTATTGTGTGAGTTTAATAGAATTCGTTTAAAGCCTTCGTCATCATGAATCGTGAGAAATGACTAGACTGTATATGGTAAATTTAATATTAATCTTTTATGATACGCTTATAACACAGTGTTGGTCCTAATACTGAACCCTGAGGAACACCTCACAAAATACTCTTATTTGTAAACATTTTTTTAAAATTATGTTCCCTTATTTTTTAATCATTAAAAAAATTACAATTGTTGTTTAACTATCTTAATTAGTTTGTTATTGTACCTATGAGACTTTGATTTCTCATCTGAGAGACTTGACGGTAAAGGTCGATATGTACTGGTTACATCATTATATTGTGCACACAGAATACATACGGTAATAATCTCCGAGAGAAATCTCATCCGTTGACACGCGTCTTTGAAGTCATAATTTATTCAACAATTGTTAATATTTATAGATTTATCAGATTTTTGAATATCTTTTTCGATATTTTTGCGGCTTTAAATATTATATTTCAGTTTGTCCGTTAAGATAAGCCATCATTCATATTTTAAATCGTCTTATTAATTTTAAACGCCAACACCTTTTTCTCTTTCTTGTCAACGACTTGTTTAACACATTAGCTATATTAATATAATTATAATAAAATTATTAAAGGTTACACTTGTAAAGTTTGTGTAGGATGGAGGCTTACCTTGGCGTAGTCGATGGGTGATGCGTTGACTGGACAGGTGAACAGACCCTCACTGGAACAAAGAAAGAAGCAAATTAATACATGTTTTTAAATTTTATTTTATCTCACTATTACGAATATATGATTTGTATTAATTTGTTAACACTCTTTTTTAAATTAATTTTAAATAATTTATCTTTATTTTTGAAGTTCCGTTATAATTAGAACAAATTGAGATAAATTACTAAAAATATACATGCCTCACTAATAAGGTAACACTAATGAGATATACATCAAACTGAGATATTGAGATTTCAAGTTTTAAATATTAATTTTTCGATTTCTTCAGGAGATTTTGGTGCATCGTCCGTGATGTGAAATTTCACAAAAATATCTCTATGCAATTAAGATAATAAGGTAAACTGATACCAAATATATAGATATGAACTAACGCAATTTCCTTGTTTCAATATTTTTATTTTGGTATCACTCACGTGATCACTTTGATACCATTTACGCAATCAAATAGCTCCGCAACTTTTTTTAAATATACGAGTCGATTGCAACAAAAATTTAAACGCTGATAATATAATATGTATTAATGTAAAAAATACGTCTTGTTTATACAAAGATTTAATACTTTAACTGTTGTATAAATGTGTCATAAACTATTGGATATATATTTACATAAAAATGTGTGTAAAATGCCCCTCGTCCCACAACCAATGTTTCAAACCATTTCCTATATTTACACTTTATTACATGTCTATTCAATTACTGGTTTGTGCAATTCATGCATTTTATTTGTTTTCAAAATCATCAGTTATTTTTAAAAATATTACAAGATATACTAAAATATAATTTTGTTTTCTTGTTATCTTTTAAACTACTAGGAAATTTGACGTATTTTAAACATAACTTTGAATAAAATGTCAGATGATTCCTCCCTATACCAAGGTCACGATGTGTAGATGGAATCTAACATATATACTACAGCTTAATTGGTTAAAGCTGTGAATACCGGCAATAGAATGTTCCGGATTCGAGTTCCAGTGAAGACTACATTTGTTTTCGATAGTTTTTACTGTGTACGGTTCCAAGCGATTCAACTAATTTGTTTTAAAATATTACTGACTAAAAATCAATCATTTCATATCTAATACCACATCAAAATTGTAACATAAAGGGTAGTATCCGATTCTTTAGCCATTGGCCTGTATTTAAAAAATAACAATTCATTTTGTATTCATAATTAATATAATGATTTATAGTGTCTCTGCTGAAATGAGAGCAATTAAATGCGTGGAAATCTTCCTGATAGAAGTGATTGTAGTATTGTTTAGTCGCAAACTTAACTATTTAATCTACATAACTAAGACAGCGATGCATTAGGTATACCATTTAAAGATTTAATCGGTAACTGTTCAAAGGTTTTTGGTGAAACTTTGTGGAATTCCATTATTATTTTGTACATCGTGTTGTAGCACTGTTTTATTCCACTGTTATATTAAACGTTAGAACGTTTTCGGGAACACCTTCCCATTATCAATAATACAATTCAACTAAAGTTAAAAACATTTTCAGACAGTAATTAAGGGTGTGTCTGGAGTTAAGGTAAGTAGGGGTGGGGGAGGAGGTAAAATGGAAGTAATGGACGGTATTTGAATGTTTATTATTTTATTAATGGCGTTTTGAATGGAATTATATCTAACGGAAATTTGTCAACCGAGGTAATACTAGCGTTACAAAATGAAGCTCTGGTACCGACACCGATGTATGGAAGTGAGGCTTGGAGCTGGCAGAAGAGCAACTATAGTAGACTGAATGCAGTGGAAATGAGATCACTTAGGCGTATATGTGGCAAATCAATTTATGACAGAGTAAAGAATGAAGAAATAAGGAAAGAATGTAAAGCTGATGTTAGTATAATGAGTAGGTTAAGAAAAGATAAGATAAGATAGTATTTGGTTTGATCATATGGATCGAATGAATGAGGAGAGAATAGTAAGAAAGATATATAACGCAAGTGTTGATGGCGCCAGAAATAGAGGACGTCCGCGGAAGACTTGGCACGACCATGTAAACCAGATATTGGAGGATGGTACTGTTAAAAGCCTCAACAATCGGCGAGCTCGTGTGCGAAGATGTATGGATGTGGATGAGGCGAGAATTATGTGTCAGGACAGAGGAGTGTGGCGCTGTATCACCTCTGCCTACCCCTGTGGATAAACGGCGTGATGGTAAGTTATTGTTATTCTTTTAAGTCTCAGAGATTGCCTCGAGTCGAAAGTCTTATCCGTGAACACGGCCCATACATAACTATGTGATGATATAAATAATTTTTTCTTGAAAATGTATTTGTTTTACTATAAGTTACCATTGTGCTTCTTCGGGAGATTCAAAAATGATGTAATATTACTAAGTTCCCTGTTTATTATAATTAATCTCATAGATTAATGTAAAATACAGTAGGCGGGATAGACCTTGATTAAGAGATAAATTTTAAGAGTAAATATCTACATATCTTTGAAAATTAATTCGTCTTCGGATTTAGTTTTTTTTATGTTAATAAAAGTTTAAAATTAACTCATTTATTTGACCAATTAAATTTAATGAATTGGCGGATATTAAAAAAATATGTCATGTCCATATTCCAACTTAAAAGACTTGAATCCCGGCTGGTTTTACCCAAGACGAAAAGTAAGGACTTGTGTCATTAATGCGGTAAGTCACATCGTGAATAAATACACGTATTAACATATTAATCATGTTTTATAAAAGTCACCATACTCACATAATGCCTACGTTCAAAATTAATATTGTACAACAAAAATCGTCATAAGTACTTCAAAAGTTTTTCATTCGAATACGAACGTTAATTTTTTTTCCGTTCAACTGAAATGTAATAAATAATTCAAGAATGTTTTAAAACTCTATAAATACTTTGTTTTTTTTTTTCAGTAAAGAAAAATCCAATTTGAATAAACATTAGTTAAGACAGCATACATTAGCTGTTCGGGTGATTGAATCATTTTCAGGTTGGTACCTATTTGATTGTAAATATTTACACATTTTATTTATGGAAAAAAAAATCAACGTAATCGCAGGTGACGTGAATAATTTTGATTATTACCAAACGGGGATTTATGTACATATCAAAAAATAAAGACCGATTATAATCTTCAAATTCAATTAAATATAACCATAGAATAAATAAGATTGGAGATGTGAAATATGTGTTTGAAGAAATAAATTTAATGATGGGACGGAGCGTTTTGGAAAATAAATGACGAGTTGTATAATATTTATCAGAATCGCAGGCTCTCCATCGGCGGGCCGCGTCCAGAGAATTCGGATCCCAAAAAGAATCCTCAATAGTCATCCAGGTGGTAGAAGAAGGGTGAGAAGGCCTCGACTCCACTGAGAGGATTTCGTAAAGAAGGAAGCGGTATAGTTACTACATATTCCGAATTGGAAGACAGTCGGAGCTCTTGGAGGTGAAAGATTTCAGTAAGCTAAGAGGTTCGAACAGATTACAGGGTCATTGAAGAAGAAGAAGAAAAATAAGTAAATAGTATTTGATTCTACATATTTTTAACAACAAATTACAAACTTATTTGCACTTATAAAATTCAGGCGAATTAAATGCAAGAATTATTTTTCTGTTTCACTGTTATTGTTTTTTTTTTTTTGTCATACGTTTTCATGTCAATAACAGGACGCGCTCGACCCTCTTAATCTTTGAGGCTTACGTCTCCATTCCTAAACTTTTCGAATCAATGCCGCACTGTTCGTTCAAAAGTGGATCCTTCACCACGTGCGTGCTGTTTAAGATGCATAATGCCAAAGTTATTAAAGCAATTCATACAAAAAATTACACATAATTCTTATTTTCTCAATCCAATTTCTAAAGGATAAGGAAAAACAAATAAATAAATATTTCTAAAGACAGAACGTTCAAAATGATATAATATTAGAATCAATCATTATTTTCTGAACTATCCAATAATATATGTGAATACTGATTACTATCGATCGTTTAACTTCATATTTCGTAATAATTGTACTTTCCCTGTACAAGACGGCCTTTATGTTGATTTTATTATTATTTTACGATCTCTCGAAGTAACAATCACAAACGATGGTTCCTTATTCGTATTGAAGTGAAAAGAATTCCGGTTTTCAACGACACACCGGTAATGGCCGACCATTTTTCACACTGAAGCATTCAACTCGATCATATCATTAAATTCACAAAGTGAATGAAAGATTTTTACATTGATTGTCTTATTTATTTATCGTTTTTCTTATGTACAATCTTATTTTATGTCTACCGTGATTTTATTACATTTGAAGGTGTTTTAAGTAACATTTTTCATGGTGCCATTAAAACCTCTTCAATTTAATTTTTCAAAGTTAACTGTGTAGCGTTGCAGGCTTTCATAAATTCCCATTATCAAATTTAATGATTCTCGCGTTGGTAGAAGATTGGGTTCGTTCTGTTTTATCAATACGAAATCACACCGATCCATTACTGATCATCCATGCTGTGTCTTGTATGCCTTTTTAAGATGTTATTTAAGACAGAAAAAAAAACGTTAATTTCAAAGGGAAAGAATAGACGCCTCACTAAAAAAGTAAAATATGTATAGGTATATATCGAAATCAGACGATAATTACAATAGCGTAATTGATAGAACAGTCTACCAGCGAATTCGACTATATTTATACGATTTTATTCATTTTTAGCAGGCTCGTGCGACTCGTCTATTCTCACCACATGTCCCGCCCACTGCAGCTTTCTTGCTTTCACCTTTCTCGTGATATCTGGAGCGGTATACCGTTCCCAAAGTTTTAAGTTCTTTAACTACCTGTATTCTCCGATGAATAATATGTTTATTAATAAGATCACATTCGTATTGTGAAGTTGTAATTATTCAGAACATAGGTCTGCGATATTTTAAACACTAATTAAATGTATTAATTAGAAAGATATACATATAAAATCAATTTTATTGAAAAATATTGTTGTTGCTACCGAGATTCGAACCTGGATCTCTTTCCAATCCAGTTAAATTAAAGTATTTGAGATTCCGTAGAAACAAAAAATAGATGGCTTTCAAATAATGGAACGATAGATGTATTCATTTGAAAAGTGTAACATATGGGTTCGAAAATTTGTCGTCAAAAGCACTGTCGCTGTAGCATAGTTTCCCCGGTTTGGAAATAGATCCAGGTTCGAATCCCGGTAGCAGCAACAATATTTTTCGATAAAATTGATTTTATATGTATATCTTTCTAATTAATATATTTAATTAGTATTTAAAAAAATATTTTTGCTATCAACTACGTCGGTCCCTCATGACTGCGGACCGTGATCCCCATGAACTACTGCTCACTCGACTATGCTTCTCCACTTTTCTCAGCATTCTGAAGATCTAAGAGCAATCACCAGAGAAGTGCCTGTTGCTTTTTTCACTCGGTGGGTACAATGAATCTTATCTTTTCACAGTGCCCATACAATTGAAGGATTCATCTTAGGTTGTGAATCTATCTTTCATATTCAACTCCTTCAAAATGGAGACATTTGTGTGTCTATTTTGCGGTAAACAATTTTTTTTTTCTAAGTGATTTATCTTATTTGTATTAACAGAAATACTTATAAAAACCTTATGTAGATACTCAACCTCGACCTATTGAATTCAGGAGAGAATGTGCAATTAAAAGATGTAAAACAGAACAGCCTCCTGATCAGGTTTAATCGGTAAATATTTACAAACAATACGTCAGATGTATTAGATTCTCCTGAAGAATCTCCGTGATCTGCCACAGCATCCGTGTGATGAAGTGCACAGCCTCCGTCTGTTGCTGCGCTCGCTCCATCATCCGATACTCGCGCAGACGGCCGAGACAGGACAGGGCAGGCATATAAGGCGTCCTGTTGCATAGCAATTAGCCAACCCGCTGTAACTTGATGCGTAGGTAAAGTGGAATAGCCGACGGGTCAACGATCGCAGTCCAGTGCGAGGTGCCATCGAACGAAAAAGATTTTAAAAAAACAGACTAATATTAACAGGCACCCCAGTAAAATTTGTAAACATCGCGTTTTATTTTCACATCTGCGAGTATCGATCCCGCTACTTCTCACATGCTAAGCGATTGCTCTATCATCCTTCTAGACGAGTAGTGACGAATCTATGACACGCGTGTCAAATGTGACACGCCACAGCGTTTTGGGCGACACGCCAGCGTTCACTAATATCATAGTGTGGCGTACAAGCAGGCGCGTGCAGTTAGTACATAGAAATAAGCTGAACGTAACTATGTAAGGCCAATATTACGATATGTTAAAATCTAAACAATATAAAAATAATTGAGATAGAAATATTACTAGATAAATATTTTATTTCTCGAAAATTCTAGTTAAGTACAGCTTATTTCAAAGTACTGACTGCACGCCGCTGCGTACAAGCATAGATGTCAGAAGAATTTGGGTTACGGAAGGAATAGGCACTAACCATAATCTGGATTCTGCAGACATCTCCAAAATGTGGACTGTATATGCTAATCATTATTACACAGTATAGACGTGAAGTCTCAAATTGGTATAATATTGTAATCCTTTCCATACACATATAACCGTACTGGCTCAAGGTCACCGATCGACTGGTCGGCGGCGAGGCCGGAAAGGGGGGGAAGGCTCAGCGCATTATTTTCGATCAATAATAAATATGTATTTACACAAATAAATGTATGTCCCAAATACAGAGTTACCAAAGAACATGTGTCCCGCCACAACAACGTTCGAATTTAATATTGCACATTAGATATGTATCTATCTCTCTTGGATCTATTTTTGAGAAAAAAGCAATTAATTAATCAAATCAAATACTAAGTGTTCCATATTTTTTCTAGTTCATTTTAAATAAAATATATAAATGAATGTGTACAGTGTTTAGCAATTACAAAACATCGATTATATCAACATTTAGTCCTGATTTAATTTTGGTACTCTGAAATTACTAATCCCGGGATTCATATTTACTGTAAACCGGGATTAGATTCACTGATCACGTCCATTATCTCATCTACCATGACTTTCACTTGCAAAATATTCCTGAAATCAGTGTGAAAAATTAAGATCAAATGTTAACACTGAAGTAAAGCCATATACCTGTCACATAGGATATTGACACATTAATTACGCATTAATAATTATTAATAAAATGTTAATAATATACAAAGTGGCCGTGTTTTTGGATCGAGCCTAATTCCCAGGTCATTTGTCCATTGTATATATAATGTCGTGTAGGATTGTGCTGCCGATGGGAAAATCCTCGAGGTATTTGTTTACATCCAGAGCCTCAATACGAGGGAGCTTAATCTTATTTACGGCATTCGGATACAGGCCGTCCCATCACGAGATGCACATCATATATCAGGAGACTGTGGCTGAGGTCAATTACAACTGATAAATGTTTTCTACTGAAAATTCAGTACAGAGGCAATTTCATGTTAAATTTAGCAAATACTTTCACACATCATCATCCTGAATAAATATTGCAATGGATTATAATAATAATAATAATCATTTATTTATTTGTGTAACTAATTACTGTTTACATGAAAATATGTGAATAAAAATGAGAGTTTTGATATCAAAGTAAACACTTAATTCATTGTCCTACCTACCGCACTAGTTTTGTTCTATAAAAGGGTTACCACAATTTGTTAAGTGATTCAAATTAATTAGAAATAAAACACAAAGCTAAAAAATGTATTTCTTATTATCTATACACTATCTACAATATATACAAATGCGAAGCTTTTTGCTAGTGTCGTATATTTTTTAAATGGTCGTGTCTGTCTACACAACATATATTATATAGAAGCGATGCATTGTGATATAATTAGTATAAGAGATTTAAAAAAATAATTTATAAAATTGTAACAACGGTATTGTTAGTCAAACTTAAAGTTAAAACATGTACAGCACTAAATAGTGAAAGTATACTACATATTTTGGAGAAGAAAATTCTTATATGAATCTTCTGAGTTTGACAGAAAAACGGCGCATGGCGGGCAAGATATACAAATTGTTTACAGAGCCTCCAATCTCACAGCACATGACATTGGAACGACTCCATTGGGTTAGCCACGGAGCAAGAATGGCCGACCACTTAATAGGTTCCTTGACAATGAGCCTGCAGAACAAAGGAAAGCCAAAAACACCGCAGTCTTGAACATAAGAAGCTGGAGACAGATTGTAATGAAAAGGTTTCCTGAAAGCGACCAAAATTCATATTAAATAGTAATAGTGATAATGACTATGACGTAAAAATATTTTTAGATCATTCAGATCGTGAGCAAACTTATAGACTAAATTAATTGACAGGCTATTCACACGTTATTCTATATAATGGGATGTTTCATAGATCTATTAGTTGTGCTATAGTAATTGGCCATTTTAAGTTCAAACCACAACAATAAAAGTTTGACGCTCTGTTTCTTACTATATTTGACATTAAATTTTTCTGCTATCCTTTTCTTTTCTTATTCATATAAATCGTGATTTGTATCACTTTTCATATTTAATATTTAAATATTCAAAAGTGAAATCAAATATCGGTGTAGTCAATTTTTAGACGAATTTTTTAGATTTAAAGTTTAAAAATCTTTAATCCGACAATTACCGTATCACTCACCCTGAATATACTCGTATTTTTAAAGTTTTAATAGAAAATTGGAATTGTAAATATATTTTTATTTTCTTTTTATGTATTCACACAACGACAACTCTTGTGAATTCTATATTTTTATACAGTGTAGAATCAGATCCTGAAAGCAAGGGAGAGAAGACGGATTGATGCCCTTGAGATGTGGTGTTGAAGACATATGTTGCGCATACCATGGACGACGAGATGCACGAATATCTTCATTCTGCAAGAACTGAACATCAAGATCTCTCAACTCTGAGACGAATCCATTAATTTTTTGGGCATCTTATGAGAAGGGAAGACAGCATGGAGAAGCCTATTGTGTAAAAGGAAGTTCCCTCATTTATTGAACCGACCAAGTGGTAAAGGCAATAGGCACTTCTCTGGTGACAGCCCTAAGATCTTCAAAAAAGTAGAGGAGCATAATCAAGAAGGCGGAATTTCGTGGAGATCACAAAACGCAGTCATGCGAGACCATATGCATTGAAACGTTTATTTGTTTATGTGTATTTAAAATTAATTTAGTTTATGTTGTATCCTATCACAGAACATCCTTTATCGCGGATATTAAATTTCCATCAGTGCTGCTAAATAACAGTATGCTACTCAATATAAAATGTGCTGCCGGAGAATTGTCTGTAACATGAATACATTGCAGATATTGAGCCTCAGAAAATAATATGCACGTGCGATCTTTAGTTTCATGCGGGCACGGCGATACCTTCCACGCCTGGAAATATTCCATACTAATCAATTGGCTATATTCTATGGAAATTAAATGTTATATTAAGCATTCTCAAAATATATTCTTACACATAAAGAAAATATTTTGCAGCAACGATCTAAATTTTATTTTCCGAATGATACGATGCTCTACCCGTTTCCCTATACACTTATATGGAATGGAATCGTAGAAACTCATTGAAATAATGCTAATGCGATTTGAGTTAAGATGTGGATCTATAATATATGTTTGATTGATAGGCGCTAATAACAATGTGTTGATTCGTTGAGAAAGGAAAAATAAATTCTTAAAACAATAAAACTCTAGAAATTACAATATCTTGGGCACATCGTGACCAATTATTTTGTGCAGTTTTAAGGATCAATGCTATTATTTGTGCGCTGGGGGAGAAAATATGAAAAAAATGTACGAGTATCAGAATAACGAGTATTAGGGCCTGGGTTGACCACATTACTAATGAAGATAAACTTATGAAGTCGCATAAATAAGTCAAGAGAACTAACAACAGCTGTCAAAGAATGATGCATACTTCGGACACATTCTCGGCAGTGAAAAATATCATTTTTTACAGCTCATAATGCAGGAGATGGTAGAAGGCAGCAGAGAAGTTTGTAGAAATATGTTATATTGGCTGCGTAACTTTATAAACTGGTTATATGTTGGTGTTATTAAACAGATAAATCATTGTACTGCAATATGGTCGCCAACCTTCGAAAGAAGGCGGCACAAGAAGAAGAAGCCTCGTTAGAAATTGTGTGCGCGTTATATTTTCCTGTGCGCGCTATGACGCCAAGTCATATGCGCTCGCACACCCGCCCACCTCGATCGCGACACATCCAGAAATATATCAGATCTTGCGTCTCATCTATCAGTCATGGCAGAATTGATATTAGAAAAAGTCCCAAAGACGAAGGACACCCTAACTGAAAACCCTAAGGTAAAGATTCGGAAATTTCACAGTCCAACTATTTCGAGGTACTCTAAATAAAACATTGATCTTTAGAGATCAGATTAGCCTGATTGCTAATGTTAGTTAACCCTATTAATGTAATTGTATATTCAAGTCCTTATCTCGGTCGAGTGTATTGAACTTGCGAGTCGACACTGAATCAGAAGAAGAAGAACACATATGTAACTAAAATTACTAATTAATACATTTAAAAATTATGAAGAAACTAATCGAGACATTTTTTTCTCTAAAGCAACGTTGCCTCTGAGCTGCACGCGCAGTGGTCTAGAAAATAGCGCGTACCTGAAATATTATCAGCCTACCACGTCATCATTTATGATCTGATCAAAAAATAAAATATTTTCATAACAAAGCGGCAAATTGTATGAATTTTTTGACGAGACAAAACTGTCGAGATAATATTGCAGGCACAGATGTAAGCACTATCTCTTGAAAGTTTAAAATAATAATAACTTATATAAACGGTGTTTTTTAAGAAGTTTGTTTTTCAAATTGGCAACACTTTTCCAGCGATAGCCAATTGGACACCTGATAGCTGATTTGTGCTCAGTTTGGTTTGCCATTTCAACAACGCTTGCAAATTGTGCAAATTCATTTCGAAAATCATCGTTCGTGCGCTACGTCTATTTTACGGTCGACATAATTGTCCATCCGAGCAAGTAATTCGAATAACCATGGATCGTTTTCGCACCACGCATACTCTAATTAATAATACGCATCCGCAGAGACGTCGTACAGTGCGCACTGAAGAAGCTGTTGTCTCTTCAAAAATGATGCCGGTCAGAACGTTGTAGTCAATGGAGAGCGCTATAGACTTGAATTGAATGATATTCATGTGGAAGAGCTCTCGTTTCAACAATATGGCGCAGCATGCCGTGCAGCGCTCGCCACAATTAATTTATTGAAGGAAACATTCGATGACCGCTTAATTTCGCGTTATGAATCTATGAATTGGCCTCCAAGATAGTGTGATTTAACATCTTTGAATTATTTTCTGTGGGGATATGTGAAGTCGCTTGTCTACGCCGATAAACCAGAGACGATAGACGATTTCGGAGCCAACATTCGTCGCGTTATTTCCGATGTACGTCCCCAGCTGCTCCTAAGAGTGGTGGTCGAAAATTGGACTTCCGTATTGCGCTTTATCATATTAGCATATTTAAACACTTAATGGTATAAAATTATCTTTCTAATAAAGCCAATGTCATGGCCACTATTTTTATGTGTTTTATTTAATTTTAAATTCTCCCTCTATTAGTATAATAAATAATGTTATACTATGTATATCTTGTGATCTATCAAATAAAATTATTATTAATTATTCGACATCAATTAAATAATTGTTGTCAAAAAAACCACTCATAAGGTTTATATTTTTCTCAATAATACTCCCGTCTTAGAGGGTACATTGATGGTTCCATGTTCTTCTATGGAACAGAATTGTGGTCGCATAAAGCGACATAATGAAAAAAGATCGAAACCTTCGATATGGCGCTGGAGACGGTGACGTATGCTTCTTATTCCATGGACCGCTAAAAAAACGAATGTCATCATTCTCCAAGAACTTCACGATGGGACGCAGCTCACTGTGTGCCTACAGCGAATAATCAGTTGGACAGTGGGTGATGGAGGTGGCGCGCCTGATGAAACTTATTGAATACAATAAGTTTCATCAGGCTTCATTTCATCATTCTTCCGAATACGGAAGAACTCCAGAGGACGCTGTCTGATGCGCTGGAGGGACGGACAGAACATAATCAGGGGCGTGCAATGCATACAAGCAAAAAAGCAGTGCATTACTAAAAATTCTGGGAAACAAATATAAATTAAATAATTTATAATGTAGACTTGAAGGAATACATCATTTACCGATTTATTACAATTAGCGCCATCTGTGTACCAGTAGAAACTTTAATTGCTCAGTTCTAAAAACTACCACGACAACCCACCGCTGCAGCCATAGCGCTATTATCGACGTGCTACAATGCGTCGATTATAGCTATTCATATTACCCTCTTCTACTTTTTTACTTTTAAGCTAGAAAATTACTAAAGTCATACAATTGGCTGTTTACTGAATTGAAAATTCCTTTCGGTTGATCAGTTATGCATGGAGTGCACGTTTTTTATTTGGGAAAAACAAAAAGTAATTGGCTGAACTGCGTTACGTTCTACGTTAACTTTTAATAAAAATAATTATTACGTGAAGGATTTTCAAATAATAAAACAATCATGTTCAGTCATAAAGTGTTCTTAAAAACGTCCATACATTTTTAAGATTAATTTTTATATGGGTAAAAAGGTATTATTTTACGTTAAAACTTAAACTTTAAAACACTCTTAATAGTACTCTAAAATTACAAATAAATAAACGACGGATTTATTTTGCCCAAAGTCATTGGTTAAACGAAAGTACGGATATTGTATTGTATATGATTGTATAATATCATTGGTAACAGCATAGCCTAAATCTAAACCTACTGCACACCACTGAACATAATATATGAGACTTGCCGAGGTCATATCCAGATGGAACCAGATAATAAAAAGGATCCGTGCAGAGGATACTTAACAACAAGGACAACGATAAAAAAGAGAGTTGCAATTATTCATACTATCTATATACTTGAAGCGTTTTTGAACTATGATATAAAATTCATCTACGACCAGTAACATATCCGATTGTGCTCTATCCGTGTTTCTGTTCATAGTTCACGCTGTGTTGTAATATCATCATATTTTTCAACACAAGGGGCCCCAAAATATCCAGAGAGACAAGCCCTGCACCATAAATCCGCCTCTGTCTATGTCTATCGATATCGTGATCGAACTTTCGACCTTTGACTGCAACTTTGCGCCCACTCAGTCAACGAACTCATTTTTTCGGAAGGTGTCAAGATTCATTTTGAAAACGCTTTAATTTAAAATCGTATTGATTCACATTAGGTTATACATATGCATCAATATATTTTAAGTACCTAGAGTATAGAGATAAAATTAATCAATTTTAAAAATAAATACTCCTTGTAATTATTGAAATTTTAAATTTAAAACAATTAATGTATTTAAATGTCAAAGAATGCATTGTTTAATGGACGCACACGTTCGTATGATGAGACAATACAATTGTGTTTGTTGAATAATAATTCGATTTATAATATTATACTTTATAACTATAGGGAATCCAATCACGGGATCCCGGCCCAATTTACAGTACATATTTATGAATCCGTGTGTAAAGTATTAATCCCGAAATTTTTGGGATTAACATTTTGGCTTAATTTTGGGATAAATACTAAATGATGCTTCGATAATTATTATTAATCGCATTATTTTCACTTACTTAAATATCAATTTCTTACATAAATTGTATTTGTTATTTCAGACTTTTTTATAAATATTATAATATTGTAAATATAAATAAATATTAACCGTTTGAATGCTACGCGTCGCAAAAGCGCTGCGATCGTTTGTATTGAAAATTGCTTAGCACTAAAACGGTTAAAAAGAAAATGAGCATTTTCTAAACCGGAGATTGTCAAAATTGAATCTCAAAATCGAAATTGAATTCACAAATTTTAACGAATTCGCATTTCGGTGAGATTTTAATCTCGCATCATTAGAATTTTGCAGTCTAGTTCGCTACCTCTCTATATCGACCTAGTATCTTTCCCTTCAGAAATGCACAAAGCCTTCAACAGAGTAACTGATCGTCCGTAATTAAAATAATTTACTTTTAAAATTAGCAATATTAACTTTATGGTTAAAATTCATATTTTTTATTTATTATCTTTGTTTTGTTAACCATTGAATTGAGTTTAAATACATCTACCGGTTTTGAAAAATACCATTTTCTTCTTCAGGATGTCATAAGAAGAAGAAAATAATTTAATTTAAATAAAATAATTTTCTATGCATGCTTCCTGTTTAAGTGTATGTTCGCTGCGGTGGTTATATATTTCATAATTTTTTAATGAAACAATTTAGATTTTATATTCACTCATAGCTGGCTTCAATTTCTAAATCCCTGTTAATGTGTTTATATATTCATGTCCTTATCTCGGTCGAGGTTATTGAACTTGCGAGTCGGGACTGAATCAAATTTTAAATAGTTATTGAATTACATCTATATCACAATTAACAATATATATATTTATAAATATATTTTTGCTTTATTATAAGTGTATGAAAAAAAAAATTAATCACTTGTATTTTAAATAAGTACCTACGTGATTTTTTAAATACTCTTTCAAATTAAAGAACAAAAAAACAACTTGTAAATTAATACATTTTAAGAATCTATGTAAAATATGTTAACAATAAACAATAATTGACATTTCATTGACTCAATGCAAACATTTAAAGTAAAATAATGGTTTATTAAATGCAGCTGTCAGTTAAGAAAATTTAACTTTACTTAAAATATTGTCTTACCTTGTTACTTTGAACATTAGTCCAACAGGCGTCATGGCGTCACCTAGATTAAGATGATGAACTAGTTATCCTCGATCAGATATCGAAAATAATAATTACTATATTTAATTCAACAACACGATGATCGATGAAACAAAACAAACGAAATCGGTGTTGTTCTATCTTCAAAAAAAGGCGCACAACTATACGGCTGCATAAATTTTGTCTATGCCTTTTCGGAGCACTTCGCGGATCGCGCGTTATTCACGATTCTAATTTGGAACGCGTTCGAAAATGCACCGCCGGTATTGTTATTTTTCGCGGATGACAGTCGCTGTCGGTGGTTAGCAGTCGTTGCCGTGTGCGATGGCGGTCCGGCCGGTCTCGCTACGCAGGAACTTCTGACAGGCGAGTCACCTGCGACTGCATCCGCCCGCCTCGGCGGATGTGGCCGCGGCCAGTATCCACAGGTGAGCGAATAGCGAGGCGGTTCTGTGCGCTACCCACCAGCGAGAGGAGAAAATCGCCGAGCACCGCAGTAATCAAACCGATCGGTTTATCCAGACTCGTTTGATCTATGATCGGATCTAGTAGCAGACGGCAGCTAGGCGAGATGATGGCGGTGGGTTAACTGTTAACTTTGGCGTTAAACTGTTCGATGTTTGTGTTATTCATTGTGACGTGATGTTGATTTCACGAATAATTGGCTTGGATTAACCTTGTAATAGGATACACAAAACAAAGCGGTATACATATATATATATATATATATATATGTTACAGTGAATCTGTATTACCAGTGAGAATATATTTTCGCTAAGCCGGTCAGTGGATGTATATCTAACAATAAAGATACAAATTCACTGGTTACATTTAGTGAGTTTGTATTCCTTAACAAGCGAGAATACGCCGCGCGGAAATATTTGGCCTTAAATGTCGATGTGTCGCCCTACAGCATAGCAACAATTAGTTTGGTGGCGCGGATGGCGTTTACAACTGTCACTTTTATTCGCTTATGGTATTTTATTAGATACAGTATTATATTAAATAAAATTATTTACTCCATAAACTACCGTGTTTATAATCTCAGCCATTTTTATTTCCTTCTCAACACATAGGTTATGTTAGGTTAGGGTAGAATATACATTTGCTAAAACTTGTTAGTAAAGTTATATTTCCACCAGTAGAAATATATTTCCAATGGTGGAAACGTATTCGGATATGATTTCATTGAAACGTCAGTGAAAATATATTCTCACTGTTAATACACATCCACTGGCATTGAGATCAATATTTTCTACATTTGGTATTCAACTTTGGTGTTCATCTGAACGTTGATCTCATAAATAGTTCGTCGTTAATTCATAATCGCAGGAGCAAAGATAATAAGTCAATTTGTTCCATTCCGATACTTAGATTAATCCTTTATATGACACTAAAAGGCATCAGCAATATCAGCAACCACTATATTTTTGTATTTGTAAAAAACATGAAAAACTGATAGAATCTTGAAGAACAGCATATTTATTAATGATATTTTTATAATTATGAATGATAATTGCTACAGCCTGATTTTAAACACAAAATAAATGCAACATTTCATTTAAGAACAATCTAATTTTCATACTGGCAGCCATGCAAATTTTAAAGGATCGTAAACTGTTATTGATCGAATAAATGGCGGAGGACAAAAACACCAAATAACACCAATTTTTCGTGATCAAAACCAAACATCAACAATAGCTAAGTTTGATTGCTGATGAATTAATATAATGAGTAAAAGCAATATGCATGAAAAGAAAACTCTATTAAAAGTTAGAAAAATATAAAAATGAAGACTTCTGACATTGCAACTAATATCCTTTACTAATATATATATATATATACCAGTAGTAATTATTAAACTATTCGAATTTTGTATTATTAATACTGACATGATGTTATCTCTCAAATAAATGATTATAATTTACAGTAGTAAGAGGAATGATAATAAACTGATTTGTTCCATTCCTAAAGGCTTGGCTTACACAGCTTAAAACTTTACAGGACACACAGAACAAAGCGGTATTAAGTACAACTGGTGTTAAGTTCTAAACTTAGCTTTATGTCATATGAGCATTGCAATGTGCACTAATACTAAAATTCACTATTGAAATTTAAATATAATATATTCGTACTTGAATAATTTTTTTAAAAACATGAATTATTCCATTTTTATTTGTAACAACAAACGAGTACTTTTGAAATTAACAAAATTAACTTTGTGGTTAAAATTCATATTTTTATTTATTAACTTTGTTTTATTAACCACTTATTGAGTTTAAATACATCTACCGGTTTCGAAAAATACCATTTTCTTCTTCAGGGTGTCAATACTAACTAAAAACATAAATTGTCGTTTCTTTACTAGAATCTATTTAAAAAAAAAACAACAATTATTTAAAGAATATATTTAGTACCTAACTCAAATTGTTACTTAATACAAATTTAGTCGAATAATTTTTAGGAAAAAATTTTAGAATGGGACTCGTAGGTAAATTTAGTTGGTTGTTTATAATTTTTTGATTAGTTTTATACGCTTTATTTATCTCCAACGATTCCAAATTATTTAATTTGTAACCAACACCGTTTATATACAAAATTGACAATCCCAATTTTTTATCAAAATCATGACCATTTTCTATCAAATGATTAGAAAATTCTGAAATCCCACTATTGTTCAAACATCTCAAACGCTCATTTACATATTAATTATTAATTATTTGAGTAAATTTGTATTAAGTAACAATTTTAGTTAGGTACCAAATTTATTTTTTAAATAATTGTTGTTGTTTTTTTAAATAGATTCTGGTAAAGAAACAATAATATACGTTTTTAGTTAGTATTGACATCCTGAAGAAGAAAATGATATTTTTCAAAACATGTAGATGTATTTAAACTCAATAAGTGGTTAATAAAACAAAGTTAACAAATAAAAATATAACATTAGAGTACTTTAAATATGTATATATATTTAAATATTAAATATGTAAAACAATGTGTACTCTGAGTTAATGGGGGTTGTAGGTTTGCCGGGGGTTCAGTAATTTTTGCTATACCACAGAAAATAAACACTACGTAGCTACTTGCACAGTTTTTCCTTAAATATTATACTATTTCGTAAACAAATACAATCATTATTCCTGACAACGTGCTGCGTCATTAAACGCGTTGTTCGGTTGTTTATCAAAATTGCAAATTCCTCTCGAATGCGTGATTTTCCGGATCATATTTCTCACGGAGCCACGTACGGAGGTATGCAGAGCACCGCTCACGACACGCATTCCGAGTGAGGAAATATCGCAGCTCGGCAGTTGGCTGCACGCGAGTACACGCGGTTGTAAAACATCGGTGATTTCTACCAATCGGAAACAATGCGTGTTTGAAATTCTTGCATCGGTTCCGGGGATTCGCGCTACGCAGATTCCTGCGCGACCGACTGAGCAGGGCCGAGGGGCAATCGAGAATAGGGAATGCGAATGAAAGTAGAACAAAATTTTTTTGTAGAAATATAATATTATATGTAACGACTGTCGGACAATTGTTAGACAAACAACCATCCAGTGGTACCAACCGTAGAGGCTTATAAGGAGGCCGTCTTAGACACTTATGTTGTGTGGAGCAATGTTCGCTCTAAGCTGCGCGCGCGCAGTGCTCGCGACAATAGCGCACTACGTCAATCATTCACAATCTGATAAATGATTGAATATATAACATAAATAATAGAATATAGAACAATTAATGAACAATTTGAGGAGCGGATAATTTTATCACTCTTATACAATTATATTCAATAAATATTAAAGCAATTGAATGTTACTTAATATGCACAATATACCGTAAAATAATTAATATCAATAGCTGAAAAATGTACTTACCTACCTTAGATTGCAAGAATGAAGAGTTCTCCTGGAAGAGAGACGAGACATTTATTCATTTCGCAGTCCACGGTGTACGTAGCAGCGACGCCAACACTCAAAGCTGTCGAATATGTTCCTTCTCAGGGTTCATGATTCGACTCCATTCAGAGCTATGGAGAACACCACGGCCTTAACCGCTATCTAAATACTATCTCTATTTCTATAATATTCTTATATTAACCGCTACAAAGAACCTACGTATTGAAATCAGAGAATGTCGAAATTTTCTGTATCCCATTTTTCTAGTCATTCAAATTTATGTATTGCCACTTACACCCACACCAGCTTTCTCAAGTACGACGACTTTTTCATTGTTTTTGTGTATCGTCTGGTCCCGAAATACGGCGGTACAGGTGGTGGTAACCTCAATTAATCTTGTTAATATGTCGAATATATTTCTCTCGTAAAATATTAGTTTATTTATATTGACTACAGCTTTACAAATTTTAATCCCGTTATTATTTCATTTCGATTCCTACGCACATCCTCGAGTTTATGGATCGCGATAATTATTATTCTATTCTACTCGAGTAAACTTGTCTATGTTCTTTATTCAAAAACCGGTCATAATTCTTACAGTTTGAAATTTCAGCTTTTTTCTGCACATTTCAAGACGAGATTAAAGCGGCCATTAAAATAAAATCTACTAAATTTAGAAAAGCGTTATTTTTTACGAAAGTATTGTGAAACGAGGGGTTTGCCCGACTTATGACTATATTTATAACTATTATTAGGGTGTGGGTCTCCTGCTGGAAGTTGCTGGGATGGACGATGCCGGAAAGAGCGGTGGCTGCGATTTGGACAGGGTGAATTTTTACCGGACTGACCGAGTTCTGCGACTTCAACACATAAATGTGACGTTCACTCATCCCTTTTGGGGGTGCATGACTTATATAGCTTCGAATTTAATATAATAACGAGTCTCACATCAAATTGTGGCTCTGGTACGATAATACAAGAGCCAACCTATGATGGTATTATGATGTTAATGACTGAATGTAATAATTTTACCATATAATAAAGAAAAATAATGAAAGTTAATATGAAAGAAAGCCATTGGTTTTTAGTAACTAACTGCCGGAAATTAACTAAATACTCTAACTTTAAAATACTGTACGCGTTGCCTTGTTTTGTATTTATTATATAAAAAAGGGTCCTGTCCTAGAATGCTGTGATTAATGTGATGTGAATGAAAAGTAAAAATAGAGTTAATATCTAGTTTCACGACTTTGCCCTGATAATTCTTTAATTTAAATTTACATTTCACTGAAAACCATATACCGTGTAAAAAGACGCACGTCTCCCAGATGCTGTCATATGATAGATTGTAAATGTAAGACATACGTCTGCCTCAGTTAGTTGACATTTATATTCCCCGCGCATAAGAAAGGTTATATCGTTATTTTTTTAGCAATGACAATGGCACGCTGAAATATAGGCCTAGGTTTTCTCAAAAAATCCATCTATGAAAGAAGTGATTTAACATAGAATAAACACCGGTTCCATATGTTAGTGTTTTAATTAAATAAATAATAAAGGGTGTTTTTTTTTAGAGGAATTGAATTTTAAGATTAAATAAAACACATGAAAATCGTGGTAATGGCCATAGTATTGGCTTTATTGGAAAGACAATATTATGCGATTAGTGTTTAAATGTGATTTCGTGTATATGGGCGCCGCGGCTAACTCGAATAAAGCGCGATCTGGAACTCAAATTTTTATCCACTTTTTAGAGCAGCTGGGGTCGTATAACGCAACGTACGTATAACACAACGAATGTTGGCTTTCAAATCGTCTATTGTTTCTGGTTATTGGTCTGAACAGAAAATAATCCAAAGGTGTTAAATCACACGGTCTTGGAGGCCAATTCACAAGTCCATTTCTCGAAATTATGCGCTCATTGAATGTTTCCCTTAAAAATTGATTGTGGCGCGCGCTGTGTGGCATGTTGCGCCGTCTTGTTGAAACCACAGCTCTTCCACATTAATGGCATTCAATTGAGGAACGAAAAAAATCAGTAATCATGGATCTATTGCTGCGCACGATGACAAATCGACTCATTCGGGTCCTCCTCAGTACTACGCTCCACTGTAGCAACAGCTTCTTCGGTGCGCACTGTACGACGTCTCTGCGGAAGCGTATTATCAATTAGAGTATGCTAGTGTAAAAACGACCCATGGTTATTCGAATTACTCTTATGGACGATTATGTAGATCGTAAAACGAACGTAGCACATGGTAAGTTTCAAACTAAACTGAGCACAAATCAGCGGTTAGCTGTCACTGGAAAAAGTGTTGCCAAACCTCTAAAAAGAAACATCCATTATACATACTTTGTATTTGTTTACATTCAAATTTCTCGATGCATAAATTTATAGTTGACCGATTAACGTATCTACTGCTTATTTAATGATGTGGATTATTTTATATTATTACAATTATTAATGTTTAATAAAAATGCTATCATTTAAACGGTCAGCACAATATTGAGGTTTTGATCAGCTCTGAACTGTTTTTTTTGCCGGTAAATATAGTCAGTAGAGCCGCCACTTGTGGTCAGCAAGTAGAACGAGATCGATCAACAAATAATGTCATATTAAGTAGGTCTAAAGTTTTTTTCAATAGCAAATTAAATACATTTGTAG
The DNA here is from genome assembly GCA_022840565.1 of Eubasilissa regina. NCBI lineage: Eukaryota > Metazoa > Arthropoda > Insecta > Trichoptera > Phryganeidae > Eubasilissa > Eubasilissa regina. The sequence goes on along the minus strand of JAINEB010000003.1, from coordinate 31,571,582 downwards.
CAATATAAGTAATAATGTGGCAAGTCGTAAGTGAGATTTAATAAAATGCTGTAAAAATTTTTTTTTTTTTGCTAAACCTAAGCTAACCAAACCAAACCTTATATAATAACTTTGTTTTATGACTATTTTATAAATGTGAAGCTGACTAAAGATGTGTTTACTCGATGATAAAATTTAGTCAGTTTATTATCCACGTATTGAGTATGTATAATGTATAATGTCCGAATGATTTAATAGCTGTTTTTGCTTGCTAACCCAATATTTAAATGGCGAATTATTTAATTAAACAAATATCAAACATCTCATAGAAACAAAGCTATTTTTTTAATAATATTTCATGGAAAATATATGGAAATATGGGGTAATTACAGGACAGGACAGGCTTACGACCTGTCTTCGGCTGGCTTAAGTGATCATTTTATATATTTATATAATGTTCATCAATTCTCACACCTCAATCTCCACATTTATTAAATTTTTTAAAGTTGTATATATGTTAATATGTGAACTCGCTTCGAGTACCACTACACCATCGTCTTTTATGGACCAAATTTGATAATTCATTTTTTGTTTTTTTTTAAACAGCATATATGTTATCACTATCTGAAGCGAGTCCACATACTAACATATATACAACTTAAGCCCTGTAATTACACCATATTTCCATATATTTTTCGTTGAATATAATTTTTTTAAATAACTTTGTCTCTGTGAGATATCTGATAATTGTTTAATAACAACAGTGCCTTTATAGGTAAAAAAAACCAGTAACTGTGTGTCCTTGGACATATTAAAATATTGCTAATCATTTAATTACTTCTCAAAATAAATTTTACTCTGTTTTACTCTTATTCTACTTTTAGTTCAATAGACATAACTTAATCTTTAAAACATAAAATATACATAAAAATATAACATCTATCCACGTCCCTCCTGACTGAGAATCGTGATTTCCCGCCCTTTTAATTATGCTCCTACACTTTTATCGATATTCTGTAAATGCGGGGGCCGTCACTATAAAGTCGTCACTAGGTCGGTCCAACGGGTTGGGCATCATCCTCTTCCTCATCGACATGACCTGCCACAACATGCTTCTCCAAGCTTTAAAAATTAAATGATTCGTCTCATCGTCCATGGTATGCGCCATACGTGTCTACAGAACCACATCTCAAAGGTCCAGATATCATATGACGACAATTAATCCCAACAGTCTACTTTAAGGAATATTAAATCTTATTATTTAAATATTATTTATAACTTCTACTTGTTCAATCAACAGGTCGTAACGTAGCTTAGTGAATAACAATGTTCATTTCGGGAACATCAGCTGACTACTGACACTGACACGCACTTACTTATTTGTCTGTCTATTTAATATTCAGAGTACACATGTCAGATTTCATCCATTGTACGGGAGAAGAACGAATAATGAGGCAGACAGACAGCTACTAGAACTGAAACGTGATATTTTATGACTATACTTACACCTATTATAATATTATCGTACAATTTTATTGAATGAACCCCAGTGCTAGATGAATGGTAATACTTTAAAAAATACACGTATTATAATTTAAATTATATTTTCATAGAAAGCAATCAGTTTGCGGTTAGATATATTAGATTAAATAATACACAATGACTTTATATGAAACTACGAATTTTATTACCCACCAACCGGTTTCGCTTAGCTAAAGCTTCATCAGGCTGTATTTAAAACTAACAATAAATACAAAAATAGTGCACTTATATATATACATAAAGAGGAAGAAAGAAAGAGAACGACAGAATAGATAGAACATCGAGGGAGACCGAATATAAAATTATATGCGAAAAAAAGATAATTTAAACTACACCTGTACTATTTCAAACTAAAAGCTTATAACTTAAGCATAAGCTTCCGGTATAGGCCGCAAGAATCAGGTAGATTTCGGTTGTGTGTGAGAAATGGAAAAAACACTTATAACGGGGAAGTTACGAAAAGTGGTTGTTATTATTATTTACACATTTATTCTTAATATAGTGCTTTCATAAGTATTTTTATATATGCTCCAATATAAATAAAATCAAAATCGTTTCTTTTTACTAAAACTTATCTTTCACATATTTGCTTAGTTTCATTTTGAATCTACATATGTAGTTTCTCCTCTTTTCTTATGATTTCTGGCATTTAATTATAAATTTGTCTTCGGCTAGCTTAAATGATCGCTTTACATAAATATAACGTTCACCATGCTCAACCCATCAATCTCCACATATATCAAATCTTTGAAAATTGTATATATTATATGTTAATATATGGACTCGCTTCGAGTACCATAACACGTATCGCGTATTCTAGTATAATGTGTTAAAAACATTTTACAGATAAAGAATATTGCTTTAAATAATTTTTAAAAACATTGAGTTTCTGTGTATATCTTTCTAATTGGTGTATTTAATTTGTACTAAAATTATTATTTGTGGTTAGTATTTGAACCAATCGCAAGTGTATTTTTTTCCTAATAAATCGCATTAAAATATACATTTTTTTTCATTTTTGATTATAGAGTAATTTGGAAGTAAACGACTCGTATATAATATAGTGTAGTCGAGACGGTTCAACCGCTGATTGGTCCCATATCTTAATAACATCGCGTAATAATCAAGAGAGCTTTGGTTCTCCGCTCACCGGATGTGGTCGTGTCGGGGTGGCGGGGCGGGGCGGGGAGAGGGCTGGCACATCCGGGCTGACCGTTCTCACGTCACTTCTACGACCTCTCCGAAATTTATTATCCTTTTCAATATTCCGATGGACGCGAACTAACGTAATCCTTAATGGCGGCCGTATGAATATTTAATCTATTTTGTGCTTTTTTAATGTTATTTTGACGACGTGTTTATGGGTTAGTTTGGACATTAATGTATGATATTTAACGGTTCTAGCATAATTTAAAAAGCATTATTTAAACGAATTAAAATAAGTATATTATTTACGAAATGTATCTATTATTAATCTATATCTTTTCATCAGGCACTAAATGTTAGAGATTGGACACATATTTCAAAAACATTTTCGTCTCGTAATTTAATCAGGTATCCACGCATAAAATATTTTGAACTAGGTCTGTTACACCCTGTATTTATATATGCACTATAATAATAATAATAATAAAATAAAATATACATTAATGTTGGCACTAATCACTAATTTTTTATCACTTTATTTCCATCAGTCATCACACCTTTAATAAATGATTTATTAAAATTAGTAATTCTGTCTAAACACATAGTTATTTGAATGTAAATTCAATTATGTAGGTAAATGATCAAATTAAAATCATGTATGTATGTAATATGAAAATAAACTGAATTGTTGAAAAGACGTTGGCGAAGGTTGTCGAACGCTATGTTGAAACCAACCCTTTATTAATAAATTAAATATTATATATTATACATAATAAACGATTTTATGACGAGCTCAATTTTAAGACGATCATTTTGAAGGTTTCACGGCTCGCGATAAAATTTTGCTACGGTGGCGGTGGTCGGCGTTTTGAACAACCCAATAGGTTTTTTATTTAAAAAAAATTAATGTAATTTATAATCCCGCCGCGTTGTAGACTTGTGAGAGAGGGTAGGTTTTTCAAATTATTAGAAAATAAAATTCGTTCTTAAGTCATCTCGGAAAAATACGTGACCTAAAAGTGACAAAAAAAAATACGTCACACTCGTTACCACGGTGAATATATATTTAATTCAGTACATGGGTGTGGTTATATAAAACTTTTTTTACACTGTTTTGAAATGATGTTATTCCCTTACGTATTATAATTTAAATGTGAGATAATACGATTTATGTTGAAGAAATTCACTAATATATAAAATTTGCAAGATTGTGAATATTTGAAAAACATTAGTTAATCTAAATTACATAACAAATGGTGCATAAGAATATTATTGTTTTTGACAGATGCAGTTGACAGTTTGTAAAAATGTCAATTTTTAGTGAGAATTTTATAATTTTATCAGTTTTCTTTCTGACATGTTTTGTAGAATTGTTGGATTTAATAATATTAAATAAGATATTTTAACGTTTTTTTACATCAGAGGTGAAAATATACAATAACATAATATACTTATTCCGAATAAATTTCTATCAAGTAAACAAATTTATTATTATTTTGAGTAGAATATAGTAGATATCTACCTCCGATAGAGTCAGCTTTATCCTGGTAGACTTTTATCTGTGTTTACGTATGCACTTTTTTTTTTAATCCTATGAAGATGTCATTTTTATTAAAATAAATACATTTGTAAATATACAGTAAAATATATAATAAATGTGTTTAAAATCTAAAAATAGATTATTTATGTGCTGTGGTGTTTGTGTTGAATTAAATAAATTCTCTTTTTAATAAGCTAACCATGTATTTATTGTTAAATCAGTGTAGGGGACCGGATTTCAAATTCATCACCGTCTATGTCTAGCGACATAACGCTTTCGGTTGCCGCTACAGGTCTGGCCCGATCCCTCACCGACGATCTCACTCCTGTTTCATCGCTCCGCAACGGCGGTCTTGCCAGCCCAGGCGCGCCGAGTGAGACCGCCGACTTCATTGTATCCATAATATCTGTCTTCCTTGTCAGATATCATGCTGTCACAATAAATATCAACACGTCAATCATCACTCTTTAATTTAACCACCGACCTAACCCCCCAAATCAGATTCTTGTTTTCTGATACCTGACCCCCTCCGCCTGACTTAGTTCACAAAGAAACCACGATTGCTATCTATTTATATAAGTAGGTACATATTGTTTATTTTATGTATGGTTGATTTATACAGAATCAGGAGACGAGCATCAGTGATCGATGAGGTAAAAAAGGTTAATATTGCGGAAAATACATAAAACATCCTCATCCCGTCATAAATAAATATGTTCCATAAATAATAAAAGCATTTAACAAGAGTGTCAAATCAATATGGATGCTATTCGAAATACATTACACACGCTCGTAGTCTTGTCATTGATCGGACACTTATTCCGCGCGCATCCGACTATTGTCAAACGCGACAGGCCTATACATGGACGCGGTCCGCACTGCTCGCTCTTTCGTTTGGCGGGAATCGCGCTAAAATGGCGGCCGAGGAATTTTGATGGGTGTCAAAGGTTTCGAGACGTCGCACATTGTGATTCAGGTCGCGGTGAACGCCGTTTATGAGGATACTCGGAATCATCGGAGACATGAAAATGAACAAATTCACGTCGGTAAGGACGATATAACACAGAGACTGCGGAGTAAAGGTAAACTAAATACGGGTCGGGGACCCACTTATTGGTATTTACTTAAAACTTTAAATTACCCACACTTGAATGTTTGTGTCGGTGAGAATGTTTGCGAATCAGAACGATTTGGCAGGTTTTACAATGATGAAACTGCTTCGTGTGTGAGTGGTGGATGCCCCGATAATCATCCATCACTCACGTGTACATTTGATAACCGTGGAATGTATTCTGAGCGTGTGTGGCAGAAGCAGGATATAAAACGAAAAACTACTTACGTTGACACTTAGTTTATTGACAGGCACAGTTTACAAGTATGAAGAGTTTAATCTGTACAACAAAATCGCTACATGCGAATAGTTACAAATGCGGTTCTTGAGTGAGAAGAGTGAAGCTCGAGAGACGGTCTTCCGGACGGCTGTTGGTCGCGTGGTTATTTTTTGTCTGATGTCGGTACTGGGTGTGTTTATGGCTATTAGGAGTTTTGTTTCTCGCACCGGTATATACGAGGTGAATTCTAGGTCGTCAACGATGATGATGACAGTGGAGGCAATAGACCTCCGCAGATGTAAGGAAATAATAAGAATGTCAAATTGCGTAATGAAATATGAAAAGAATAATATTAGGTAATTGAAAGGATCAGTCAGATGTGAGAAACGCTTGACCTGATAGTTTTTTGTCGAGAGTTTGCATCAGCTTCATTCAGACCTTTAGTCTCGATACGAGAATGTCAATATATAAATCTGATTATCGAGAGACTGCATGAGAAGATATATGACCAAGATATATATATATATATATACATAGTAGGGCGAAAGTTACATGTCAGGGCAGAAAGGTGTACCCCCTTATCTTCTCGTATTGAATAAAATTATTATTAAACACAAATAAAGTAGGTACCTACCTGGGTTGGATACCAGGGCTTAATTGATTTATTTATTTTTAAAAATGGAATGCCCTGAAAACAATATTTTTTAATTTACGGTCAAGTAACCAAGTGGCGGACGATTATATAATTATTAAGGAGACCACATTCTTATTGTGAAGTTGCAATTATTCAGAACAGACGGTCGGTGATATTTTAAATACTAATGAAATGTACAAATTAGAAATATATACATATAAAATCAATTTTATCGAAAAATATTATATATAATGTGCACTATCCGATTATGCTATACCAACACAGTAGATTGACGACAAATTTTCGAACCTATATGTTACACTTTTCAAATTAATACAACTTATAATTATTACCCATTAAACAAAGATTTGCATTACATAAAGTACCTGTAATTATTAATTATTCATAATTTATTTATTTATTTATAAATATATTGACATTCATATTTTTGTTCTAATAGAGGTGAATACATAATAAACATAAGACATAATTATACTCATAGTTTATTGTGTGGGATGGAGTAGACTTCACTTCCGATATATACAGCGTTGTCCTGACTATTAATTTATTTATTAATTATTATTATCTATATCTTTCTAACGAATTTGTATTTAAATTATGTCATTAGTTTATTCGAAATATACGTGCATACATTATTAAATGCGTGACAGATGTACAAACGACGAGAATTTTCAGTAATAAAGTGTAGAATAGAATTTTCCAAAGTGGGTTCCACAAAAAAATATAGGGTTCCGCGATTTTTGTAAAATAAAATAATTTTGGAAACCCTGTGTCATTCTTGAAGAGAGGGTCGTAAATAATACGTTTTTTATTTTAATAATTTCAGTGCCAATAAAATAAAATCAGGTTAAAATAAGTAGACATGAGAAATAAGTAAAAAACGCATAGTTTAGATATGGTAAAAAGATCAGAGTACAGTAAAAACAAATTAAAAATCATTAACATCCTCAATTGCGATTACTAATAAAATAATGGCTTCATTTACGTCTAGCTCAAGTTTCTTGAAAAAGTGAGGGACGGTTTCGCCAGCAACACTCACTTCAGGAAGTATACTTGTATTGATGCGTGCGCGCTGATAGGGATCATTGACATTCCGAGGAGGGAAAATATCTGGGTTGAACCCTGCGTATGCTAATGGATGTAAGTATGTAATCGACGTGTATGCTTAATGCAGAGGTCGCCACCGCATATCCGGAGTTTCGGGACCCGCGGGAACCCTTCCTCGGAGCACAATGGCGCTCGCATTCTCCGCATTCCTTCCCACAATACTGGCCGCCCCCGGAAGGTTCAAAACTATCGGTGATTTGATTCCTGTTTCATTACAAAGCTTTTTACACTTTATTTTATAAACCCTTGCAGAAATACAGACAAAATTATTTTGTTTTTCAATTTAAATAATTCTTTGTGGCTGAAAGATGATACAATAATAATTATAGATAATAATAAATGAGAAAATTGGGTCGTGTGAAATGAAATCTCAAATAAAGAGACCCAATGCCCTCCGAGATAAATCTGCCTTAGATATCCAAAACTGTAGAAAAACAGGACAAAACCTTGGACCAAGGGAAGGAAACTCTTGACGAGGACAAGACAGTAGCGGTGGTGATAAATATAATAATAATTTAATGCTCTAAATTTAAACAAACGTTAAGTTATAAAATCTAAGTATTACACATTTTCCTTTTTTTTAAAAAAAAAAAATAGAGATGCATACACTGGTACGAGGCGCGAACCCCCGAGCACTAGATCACTGGGCCAGCACCCAAACCACTAAACAAGCTTATAGATATTTTTGCTTGATATTTTTATACACATATATGTACCGATGTATTTATACATAGTTATGTTTATTGTATTTGTATATTATCAAATATTTATACACATATGCATAGCTCAGCGCAGGTTAACCATGTATATAAAATTAAAACAAATACCTATGTGTAAATAAATCATTCAAATAATTAGTTAATAATTTTTAACTTAATATTATAATGAATAGTATCTTTATTTATTTATTTATTTTATTTAATACATTCATTATTTCATTTGTCCTCTGCTCACCTCAGTAGATTAGAGTCCGTATCGAAGTAGGCATATTAATAATATGCATTACGCAAACACATTAATTAATATTTTCAAACTGTATTGCAGTCTGGATCGTAAATGCAGATAGAAAAATAGTCCCTAATAAAAGCCGTAATCTAGTATTTTAAGTATAATTTAGTAAACCATAAATAATAAAATTTTCCCAAAATTTCTCAAAAATGATGTCAACGCATAGGTATGATTGCAACCTCAATTTTATTCAAAATCAATAAAGTATTTTTATTGTTTACTTCGCAGAAATAATATACGAAATTAGTTAATTTGATCATATCGCTTTAATCTGCACTTAAAATTTTTACATTTTCAATACATTTCTTATAATGTTTTATTTTTCTTTTAAATTAAAAAAATATGATGTCATTACCCCTTCTGCCGAATCCACGTCAAAAAGATTTATTTTAATTTGTAAATACTTTGCCACTTTTGACCTGCGAGAAACCGACATCTGATAATATTTTGTACCTTTTGAAACAAAAATCTTTCGATTGTGTTAGAACTCCGGAAAACTCGCAATCATTAAAGTATGTACATAACGTATGTATATAATTTTAAGTAATGATTATTTAACCAATGGATATATTATATTAATAAAGATTTGGCTAATTGATTAATATTTAAATAACCTTTAAAAAAATATGCAAAACAATTTCGTATTATATTCTATTTTATTTCCTTTTTAATTGTTCGGTGTTCAGTTACTTTTAAATTTAATTCAATGTTGTCCTCATTATATAATTAAAAAATCATTAGTGTGTCAGCTATACGATAAATTATTAATGAAAAAAAAGTAAAGGTGTTTTTTCATACTTTACCAATATTTTTTATACTTTGTCAACGAAACATGAGAAAATATAAGTTTGTCGCTCGGTACCTTTTCAAGGCACGGTTTGTCTTCTTACTTCTTCAACACATGACTGCAAGAAGGTGCAAGAACTTGATGGTTCATTCATCACATCGCAGTTAATGTTAAATTAAATCATAATTTACCGACCTAACATTAACCTTATCTAACACTCTTCCATTCGTGATAATGAGTGCGTGGTCATATATCTGTTAATACGAAAGCAAATGAAAAATATTATAAATACGAATTAAATAAATTAATTAGAAATATATACATATAAAATCAATTTTATCGAAAAATACTGTTGTTGCGCCACCGATATTTTTAGCGACAAATTTTCGAACCTATATGTTATCTTTTTGATATTAATACATTTAATCATTTCATTATTTATAAAAATATTATAGTTAAAAATGTGACAATACAGTAATCTCATAACAATAAGACTAGTGCCTTGTCACGGTGTAAATTTGCACGTCATTTTTAACACATGTCGATTCACTATTAATAAATTATTACTCTTCTTCCAGATGGTTCCTGTAATCCGTTTAATATCATAAGGATAGTGAAGAACAAGGAACAAGTCCCACTAAGTTTTCTCGTACGAGGCTTTTATTTCAGAACCTTTTTAGCCAACAGTTATCGATTAATGCTTTATGCTTCCAGCCATTTTCCATTTACGTTGTTATATTTAATATATTCTACGTGATTAATACAACCTTTAATATATACAGGTACTACTTAAGAAAAAAAATACAACTGCAGAGGGTTGTTAACAAATTCGAATGATACTAATTTCACTTTCCTAGTGGTGCAGGGGGTAGCTCGTTTGTCTGCCATTGTACGTCCATTAATTACGATGATGGAGATATAGATTAGTCGGAAGCGTCGAGTTGCACGTGTGCATAAGTTTATTTTTATAAATATAAAACCTTAATGTCTGTTCGTCACAAATGTAAAATTTAAAGTCTATTGTCAGAAATTTTAAAATTACAACACTGCAATGCCGTTCCACTGTAAGTTATTTAAATTGATAACAGTAATATAATTAATATTCCTATAATATTTATAAACTGAACAAGAAATGCAATAGTAATTAATACTGCAAAATAAAATTTTGAGAATAATATTCAGAATAAATCAGCATTTGATCAGATTTTGGCAAATCATCAAGAGTACGAACATCATTTAAGAGGAAGAGATAGAATGAGACTACTATTCAAGAAGTAGGTTAAATTTTAGAAAATAATATATATTCAGTGCGATGAAATGCCAGATGATATAAGAAAGGAGAAGAAACTACATAGATTCTAAATTAAACTAAGCAAATGTGTGCAAGATAAGTTGGAGTAAATAGGGAAATATTAATATTATTTATATTAGAGCATATATTAGTTTAGGTTATTAATTAGACAAAATACTTTGTTTAAACCAGTATTAATTAATTAATCTACATGTTTCGATACCCATGGTATCATCTTCAGGAAACAATGTACACTGAAATAAAAAATACAATCATAGATAAAAACAAAATTATAAAATGGTGAATAAGTAAGAACTAATATGAAAACAATTTTAAAATGTGATTATTTGTAAAGAAGATTCGGTTATTTATAATATAAAGCTTGCTATTACATTTTTTCTTATTTCTAAAATTTAAAAAGTATCTAACTGTAAACTCCTAGTATTTGTATGTATTTATAATTTATTAACCCTTATTAATATCAAAGGAATGGTTTGTTTCCAAAAGATGATTGGAAAATTATGAATAGTTATTATTGTTTAGGCATCTCAAATGCTCCTTAATTCTAATATCATAAGTTTTACCTATATAAAAATAATTGCAATCATTGCAAATTAATATGTAGACCCCCCATTTTTTTTTTTAATTTTAATCCTTGTTATTTAATATGTAATTCTTTAATTTGTTATTAGTGTAAAAAGCTGGTTGTATAAAATTTGGGATATTTTTTATAATTGAATTTGAAGTAAGATTATTTAAAAACACGGTTTTTCTCCACTGCTACTTCTCACTATGAATAATAGCTGGGTAAACATATGATCTGATAAACTTTTTCTTGTACTTTTTGTATACCAAATTATCTATTAATTTAATATTATAACCATTATTTATTGCAATCTGTTTAATAATATTTAATTCTACTTGGAGGTTATTTATGGATAAAGGAACATTAACTAATCTACTAACCATGGTATCGAAATATATAGATTAATTAATAAATAATGGTTTAAACGAAGCATTTTGTATAATTATTAATATAAAATGAGGCCACAAAGTAATTTTGAAAATATTAATTTATTAATTATTTCGTATCATATTGTTTTAAATTAACATAGTATGATGCAAATTGTAACAATTGTGAAAAATTTTAAGCGTTATATTCATTGTATTAGCTTATAAAAGCTACACTTTGTCGAAATAAATTATAAATCTAATAGACTAAATAAATTTTGAAACATTGTATTATGTAATATAAAAATATTTTTTAATCAATTCAAACGCAAACCTTTAAATATCTTGAAACGAAAAAAATATGACTGACCATTTTCATAATAATGAACATATACAGAATGACCCAAAAAAAGGGAGAACATTTCGTAAAATATGATATAATTACATCAAAATTAGTTTAACTATATCAACAATAGCTTAAATAGTTTACTAATTTACTTACTTACCTATTTACCTATATTACGTTTTATTTCGACAATCTTTGATTATTAATTTTCCCATTGTTTTTTAAAATTGTTGACCAGAATGACAAAAATCACTGCAGAAGACCGTATTGGGATGCTAGGAAAATGATCAAAGAGTTTCAAAACAAAGCCTGGAGTATAGCTACAGCAGGACGGAGCTCCATCTCACACATCCACAAATACAATCAACTTTCTTCGTCGTGAAAATGTTAATTTCATCGAGCCAGGCATGTGGCCACCGAACAGCTCAGATTTAAACCCAGTAGATTATGCAATATGGGATGTTTTAATGATTTTTGATTAGCTAAATATTGTGCAAAAAAATATATAATTAATTATATTATGTTTTGAAATAACTCATAACGCGTGTGTTACGAGACGTTCTCACTTTTTTTGGGCCACCCTGTACATGCTTATTTATACACTAGATTAAAAATAAATAAAATGAAATGATTTATGTAGGTAGGTAATAATTGATCGCACGACGACCGTTTTTAAATATAAAAAAAAATTCTTGACAATTCATTTGTTACATAAGAAAATTGAAAAGAGTTTGTGGGGTTTCAGTAATATGAAATAAGACCCAAAAATAATGTTTAAACCATTTCAGCCAGTCTGCTGCTGTTCAGCAGTGGGTAGTGGGAATACCATCATGCTTAAATTATCCACGATTTAAAGCAGACAGCTTTTTGCATGATTTCCAGTAGTTTTTTAACGTGTTCATGCTTCGGTGCGCGCGGCCGCTCCCCGAAGTCATTACCAGCCACATGTTTAATTAATTGCATAGATGTGTTCTCCTAGGATGGGTGGAATGCTCAGTAACTAGATTCTGCGACTACGAAAGGAAGATGTTCTTTCTTGGAAAACGACAAGTTTAATTATCCTTTTTAAATACATACAGCTATCACGTGACGGCAACCTGCCGAGAGCGAATATTTCAAATTACTTACTTACTATCACGCTGTTTTTCCGCGGAAGTAGGCAGAAAGGATAGAGCGCCACACTCTTCTGTACTGACACAATTCTTGCCTCATCCACATTCATACATCTTCTCGTACAAGCTAGTGGATAAATTAATTTGTTTATTAAGAACTGCACTACCGCTATTCACTACTTTTTTATCTCAAGTACCTTTCAATCATCCAACCGGAAGTCAAGATATGGAAGTCAAGAAGTGGAAGATATTTAGTAAATATTGTACTGTGTAATTAGCCATTGAACTTTCCCCTACATTGATAGTCTCCCTCTTTATGTATATATAAGTGCACTCTTTTTGTATTTACTGTTAATTTTAAATACGCCCTGACGAAGCTTGAGCTAAGCAAAACCGATTTGCGTTTAATAAAATTCGTGGTTTTATACAAAGCGATTGTTATTTAATTTAATCTAATAAGTCAAACAACGAAGTGATTGCTTTCTACTAAAATTAAAAAAGACATATTTTAAAAAACTTTATGTAATAAAATGGTAATAGGATCAATTGAAACACAACAACAATTTTTTTTCTCGGTAGATCCCTTTGTCCTATTATCATCAATATCATTACGTCACATTCTATAGGGGTAAGCAGAGATAGCAGAACTTCACCACTTAACGTTCTTGCCGTGACCAGTTGTATAATAACGTCAATGTAGCCAAAGCTGTGTATATTATAATTATGATATTATTTTATATATATTTTTTTATTTTTTGGAGAAACAAACAGTGTAACAATAATAACTGATAATTACATAATATATAAAAATAATACCAGTGAAGTTTCTTCGGAATTAAATACGTAGTACATAATAAACTAAAAAATAGTATACTCAAACAGACTGATAAACAAAAATACTTTTACATAAAAGTAAACATAATAAACTAAAAACTAGTATATATAAAAAAAAAAAAATATTAATAAACTGAACATACAAAGAGGAAAGGGTAAGGAGGGGAGGGAAATGGGATTAAAATTTATGTTAATAGTTATTGAAAAGTTGGCGTAGTTTAAATTTAAAAGGAAGCAATTTATCGTTGAAAATATCATGTATTATTATATTATTAACCCTTCACTTCATAATTTGAAGAATATCCTTAAATTAACAGTAATAATATTCATATTTTTTAATAAAATAAAACCTTTACATTTTAAGACTTTTTTTTCTCTAAAATATTGTATTATACATACAGCATCGTTATTAGCAGCATAACCTAAGTCCACGCCACTTAGTACTCGCCACTGCTAAATTTAATAGAATGTTAAGATGATTTCAAATTTTAGTCATAACGTTAACCACAATAATACTTCATCTTGATAATTCTATCTATAATATTTTCCGAAAACATATATCCCATCGCTAACCTTATTTTAGATACCTCACTCTCGTTTAATAACGTCTTTAAAAAAATCTTTATCAGATTACACCATGGTCACATCCTATAATAACTCCTTGCTACTAGAGTCTAGTTAGGGACCGGGAATACTGCAGGAATCTGTATTTACGACCGTTACTCTAGCGCAATTAGTATCCGTAACAAGGTTCAATTGGTTACGATTGCATCCGACTTGAACAGCCTGGACTCTTTTCAGACAGCAGCCATTTTAAGGTTTTATTAGTAGCAATTTAACGAGTCCAAGACACGATATTAATTAACTTCCTTAAACAGTTACCTGTAAAAATAAATATTATTCCGAAAATAATGGCCGATTTTAATATTATATTAGGTTGAGTCATAAATAACTTCCGCCCAAGTAGATAGTACCTACTATTGTTGTTTACAATACACACAATGGATTACCCAGATAAGGGATTGTTTTTTTCGTTACGCAGTTAAAAGTTTGGTTAGTCTTTAAACAGCAGTCTAGTGCTGTGTACGTTACATTTAAAAAAAATTTACGTTAAAAATGGAGATTCAAAAAATACACTTTCGCCATGTGATGCTTTGGAAATGCACGGTTCAAAAAATATTCTGTGTGTACGGTGAAGAAATTAGTTTGTCAAATTTCGTTTTGGAGACGTGACCTTGAAAGACGAACCGAGGGCGGGTCGGCCTTCAGACTTACATGACGACATTTTGAAAACAATATTGGAACAAAATCCACGTCAAACAACAAGAGAATTAGCAGAGAAGCTCAATACGTCGCAATCAACTGTTTGCCGCCACCTCGAGAAATTGACGAATAAATTGGGAGTACGGGTACCCCATAATACCAGTGAACGCAACAACATACGCATACAGCGAGGGTGACTCAAAAAAAAATTCTCGAACTTGGCTGGTCCGTTTTACCTCATCCACCATACTCACTGGACCTTGCTCCAATAGACTTCCACCTTTTCTGCTCCTCACAGACTTTTTTAAATAGCAAAAATTTCAATTCTGACCTGTCAGTAAATGAGGCTGTCCGAGACTTCTTCCAGTCCAGATCAGCCAAATTTTATGGGGAAGGAATTGATAAATTGAAAACAATATGGGAACAAGTCATATCGAATAATGGAGAATACATCTGGTGTTGGGTTCAAAAGTTTAGACGAAAAGGGATAATGGTTAACCGAACTCCTCCGGGACCATCAACGTCAGCAGCGACGCCAGAACATGTGGCTCAAGTTCGACGTGAAATTATGCGCAATCCAGGTAAATCGATAAGGAAGATTGCAGCCTGTACTGAAATAAAAAAATCAACAGTACACGTTATTTTGAAAAAGAAACTCAATTTTCACCCATACAATCTGCAAATCGTGCTATTTCTTGATGAAACTGTCTATTGTTTTCGAAAAACCTTAGCGAGAACGATGCTGAAA
Source organism: Eubasilissa regina (assembly GCA_022840565.1). Lineage (NCBI taxonomy): Eukaryota > Metazoa > Arthropoda > Insecta > Trichoptera > Phryganeidae > Eubasilissa > Eubasilissa regina. The sequence goes on along the minus strand of JAINEB010000003.1, from coordinate 31,555,942 downwards.
GTTTTGGAACAGCGCGAACACTTGGAAACATATTGTTTACTGACGAAGCACATTTTCATAACGATGGCTATATTAATATACAGAACATGAGATACTGGTGCTCTGACAACCCAAGGGAACGCCGTCAAAAACGTTTGCATTGTTCAAAAACGACAGTGCGGTGTGCAATTTCTTCCCGAGGGATTAAAAAAATGAGGGCTAATTAAGCCCTCATTTTTTTAACCAGCGAGAGACAGTCACTACTGACGTGTATTGCCAAATGATCGATGAGTTTTTGGTACCGCAACTGCAATGTTTCCCGAGTTCAACAACAGAACACAATTTCAGCAAGACGGGGCCACTCCACACATAACTAGTTTCAATGCAGAAGCTGAGGGGAATTTTTCCCAATAAATTAATCACCAAGTACGGAGATATACCCTGGGAAGTTGCTGCCATTGAACCAACGCTTTGTTCTCGCGTGTTCGCAAATTTAAGAGTCCGATTGCAAGTATCTTAGAGAAATGGACGGCTTTTAGACGATATTATTTATATATACGACGTAAAATCCGCATTGTTAAACTCTATTTTGTATAGATAAAATATGAGAATAACATTGTAGTTTTTTTTTACTATTTAATATTATACTTGAAAATTTTCTGCTGGACATCTTTTATTAACTATTAATTGTAACAGAACCTATGATAAAATATTTATAACTCGCATTATCCTAGTCGGTAATATTTCATTCTGGTTATTTTTATAGAGATAACAAAACGATCTAGTCATTAGGATCTTCAGGATGTTTTCAAAATTATATCAATGACTTTAAAATTAGGTAAGTATATTGATATTTATAACAGGTACATACTTTTGGAGCTTTTCGGACGGTCCGACCCTGAACACAGTCTTATGACATTATTGAACGAATACAACACAACACATCCCAGACTCGTAAGACAATAACCATAACTAACCAATTACAGGGTGGCTGCCGGATCTAAGCCGAGTTCGGTCGAGAGCAAATCTGAAACTGTACTGAGACAGGAAAATTTTCAGTAACGAACACCTTATGTGTGATTATAAAGTGTCGCGTCGTGTTTTGGTGATCGATAAATTTGAGTTAAAAGTCAAGACCAAACTGTGTATATAGGCATTAAAATATGTAGCGCTTAATTCCAAAACCCCTCAAAACAGATTTCGAATAATTTGAATTAATAAATGGAGTTTTGTAGATTTTTTGTCAGCTGCATGAAGAACACACTTTTAATAAAAATTCAAATTTCGCGTTTTTTATGAAAATTTGGATTTTTATTATTAATTTATATCAAAAGTTGACTTTTTTTTAAACTTTTACTTATATAAGGCCTTTATACTCATTTATAACTAATAAAGCTGAATGTTATTTACCATAATTAAGACAATACAAGCATTATAAGAAAAATCGCGACCATAAGATCCATTTTTCGCGTGCTACAAAATTGTGTTATTTTCTTATAATCTTGAAGCCAAGACGAATCTTAATTGAGACAAATTAACAAAATGTTGAAAATTAATAGTGTTTTAGTGAAAGCATACGTTTTTAAATAATATATTACATGCTTTGAGGCTTCAGCTACTATTTAAAACTAAGTTTTATAGCAAAAAACTTAATAATCAGTTTTTAAATATTATTTTTTCAGTCTTATAAAATACCAATTCCTAATTGTCCAACGGAACTTCAATATGCCACTCGATCCGGCTGTGACAATTGTAAATCGTGACAGTGAAATCCGCGCGGTCATAATTTTCATTTAAAAATAACGAAAACGCATAATTTCACGCATATTTTAATTTAATAAATTGAAGCTGTCATAATAATTTTAAATTTAGAACATTGATTTAAGCGATCATCTAAATATATGTAGGTACTTTGTCTGATTTCAAAACATATTCGTATATATACTTCGAAAAATTATTTAATTTTTGATAGATTAATTCAAATGACAACACTCATTTCATAATATTAATGTGAAAAACTTGGATAAGTCATGGATAAGCCTCTAGACACGCATTATGTTTGAATGCGAGAAAATCATCAATTCATTGTCGTCAAACCTTCTTCTCTCGCATGATTTAAGTAACATACAACGTCAATAATTATTTATCAGGAACACATACGAGTTTAACTATTATTATTATATTAAATTATATTAAATTCATGTAGAATTTCTCGAATTTCAAACTGGTAGAATGAAAGCTCACCCATAAGTCCTGAAATATCCGTGCACCCTGGAAGACTCGCGCAAAAGAGATCGATTCGTAATAAAAATATTACTTTTAATAAATATATATTTTTAGAGTGTCCGTCTGGGGACTTTTCACCGGGACACCAATCAGGAACTAAACGCGAGAACTGGTCCTGAACATTCAATACACACGGTACCGTCACCAATTACTTACTGTAAGTAGGTAATGTCTACTAATATCTTATTATCTTAAAATATTATTCGGCAATTTATTCAAAACTATCAGTTAAGCTTACTACTAGACCATACGAGCCGCTATTTTAGCCGCTTCACAGTCAATAGTGGCCGCTGCGCGGTCAGGATCTTAATAGAATCTATATTTCAATGATAGAGCTTTTCCCAAAACAAGCCACACGTAAATAAAATCTCAACGCAATTAAAATTATTCCACCTTTGTAAGTTAGCTGCCAAAACGAACAAAAATGATGTCTAGATGATGTATAAAAATCGCGGATAGACAATAAACACAAAAATTCTATTTCATCAGTATAGTGTGTATTTAAGTAAAAAGACGGAATCGGATGAAACGTCAAAATTCAATAAGAAAGGTCAATAGCATAGATAGACAGCATAGATAAGAAAAGATAAGAGATGTCATGCATGCTTTTTTCTTACTCATAATAAAGATAATGTACACTTCATTACAAATTGAAGGTATATATTATTTACATACTGTTATTGAATATATAAAAGAGAAAACATTAAATTAGTCTTAACCTAGAGATATTAAAAACACGTTCATTTTTGCTCTGCTCACGTCTCACAGACCTGACCGTTTAATCAAGCACTATGCAGCCATAGACTTTCTAGATTCCAATACATCCTAGACGTCTAGAAATACATAGAAATAGATAGGGAAATGCAATTTATAATAAGGATACTACGCATATTGGAGATATGTTACACAGTGTAGCTTTGAATATTCTAAATATTTATTTATTTCACAAAGCATTTGTCTTCTGCACCGCGAACTGGATAGCCTCGTCAGTATAACACATGGAAGGTTTGGATAAGTTTGATTCTTAACTTTTTCATACATCGAGAAATTATAGCTGATGAATTATGACAGCGTTCTCGTCATCCATACATGCCATCACTTATTGCGATAATGGTGTCATAGTGAGATGAAAGTATGACTAAGTGTGATACAATAGTAAATAATGAATACATAGAAAAACTGAACGAGTTTGTATATTTGAGAATTTATTTAGACATTTTTACAATATTTTTATTATAAATATGAATTATTAAAATTACATGGTTTTTTTTCGCTTATCTCTCCAAAAAAAAGACTAGCTCTTGTTCTTGGAGAAGAAGGGAAGAAGGTATATACACGGTGAATATTATGTTCCAGGTCGATTTTATTTGACTACCATTTTGGTTTCACCAGTACTTGTTAATTTGTATTAGATAATCGTAAAAATTAGTTAATTACAATTTATAATAAAGAAGTATCTGATGCCTCAACAATCTGTTGAAGTCATTAAAACATTTTATCTAAATAATAATGGCAATACAGTAACCATTAATGGTGATCGCAATCGTCACATGTTGGAAAACTTATTGGTGGCCGAATTGGATCACTTGAACCTGCAACACATATCGTTTCAATAGGACGGTGTTACATCACACACAGCCCGAGCTACGCTTGAAATTTTGCGAGAAATTTTTCCCGGCCGCATAATGTCAAAAAGTGGTGATATTGACTGGCCTCCTCGACCACCTGATTTAACGGCTTCCGACTATTTTATGTTGAAATACTTGAAAAAAATGATCTACCCCAATAAACCAATAACAATTTCGATGCTGTAAAATAATATTCGAAATGAAATTGTTGAAATAACACGTAAAGTGTGCGAGAATGTTATGAAATATATGGTTAAAAGAGCACGCATTTGTGCTGTTGCTAGAGACGGCAACTTGGCCAAAGTCATAATCTATACATAATTGTAATAAACTATATAATCAATAAAATTTTAAAAATATGTTTATTTTTTAGTTATTCATAAACAACATCGGCCTGGAACGTAATATTCACCCTGTATATAATACAAGGGTCGGTAAGATAATGATATCGAAGGAAAAGTGACTGCAGAAAATAAAGTGAATAGTAATCTGAATTCAATTAAGGAATAAATTATGACCGAATATAGATCTGTTTGTAGCATAGTCGATAGAACAAAGCGTCGCTGAGATAGTGTGGTAATGTAGAACGTATAAGGATAGAAAAATATATATATGAGGCTAGTGTTGAAGGCAACAGGAACAAAGGACGTCCAGAAAAGTGACAGAAAAGTGTAGCATTTATCCTCTCGTCCTAACCCTGTGGAGAGATGGGGTGACGGTAAGATAGCTAGTTAGGATATAAACCGATATTATTTTTTCTTTCCTCTTCCTGTACGGATGATATGGAGCCAATGTTTGGTCTAACTTTAGATCACTATTTATTGATAAATCAACATTTGGAAACAAACCATTTTTTTGACATTAACAAGGGCTTAGAAATTATATATATACATTCTAGGGGCTTACAGTTAGATAAATTTGAAATTTTAGAAATAAAAAAAGTGTTAATAGCAAGCTAAATATCATAAATAACCAAATCCTTTCTGCAAACAGTCACCTTTTAAATTTGTTTTCATATCAGTTCCTACTTAGTTACCCACCACTTATGCTTTATAGTTTTGTTTTTATCTATGCTTGTATTTTTAATTATAGTATATATACAGTTTCCTGAAGAAGATACCGTAGGTATCGAAACATGTTGATTTATCAATAAATAGTGGTTTAAACAATGTGTTTTGTCTTATTATTTATATAACATATGGCCAAAAAGTAATTTTGTTAATATTGAAGAACCAACGCTATTATTTGTACGCTGAGAGAAAATAAGAAAAACATTACTTTACCAGCATAAGACTGCTGGTAAGACCCGGGTTGACCACATTATTAATGAAGATGCAATAAGTCGCAAAACAAGTTAAGAGAACAATAACAACAATGAAGAAACGCTGCCTGCTTCAGACACAAATTGTTTGCAATGAAAAGTACGATATTTTACAACTCATTATGCAGAGGAAGAAAGAGGGTAGCAGAACTAGTAGTATAGGTAGGAAGAGATTATCCTTAGAAAGTGGTTCAATGTCTAAAATGTTGGTGATCTTATACAGGATAAGTCAACATACTTCAACATGTTAGCCATCTTTAGAAAGAAAGCGCCACGCAAAGAGGAAGTCTTGTTAAAAATTGTGTGCATGATATATTTTTTTGTGTGCGCTATGATACCTTAGAGTGAACATGGAGCCTATGCTTCTGCTTGACGGAGTAGTCAGTCAGTGTTTACGCGCTTTTTTACTTCGATTGGCACCACTGGGATTCATGGTTTATAATAATGTACATGATTCATGGTTTATAATAATGTGTGTGTGTGTGTGAGTATTGCCGCCCTTGTTTCGGAAAGCTAAGAATATGGTAACCACCGACAGGCGTCTTTCTTATTACAGCCCGCACTTCGACCAGTCTAACGGTCCTAATAAACCACCAGTGCGCACTTCGGTCGGTCGAAATCTAAAGAAGACAATCCAATTGGACCAGAAAGACGGCAAAATTAAAAAGGTTAGTGCAATTCATATATCATACGTGTGCTTATTGTGAATCGGAAACCTGGGACCAGCTATCGAAGGCATTTACATAAACAGTCTGAATCAAAATATTGTTTAAATCCGTTACTGACGAATGCCGTCATCTTGAACGTTATTATCCAAAAATATTATTAAAATTTGCATACATCATTATTCTCGATCTGCCGCCGGGCGCGATATTCTGCCTCGAGAAATATGTCAGTTGCAGTCGATAATTGCACCGAGCTGGTGCATACCACACACTGCATGATGTGGGACATTCTGTGCCAACGCCCTCGGGCAAGGTGACCGGGTACTGGCTCAACCCGAATACAATCTGTCGGCCCAGACTCCGAGTTGCTGGACCAACCACAACATTAATTACTTATTAACAATGTGCACTTTTTATGCCTATCTGATTATTCAGATTTTTTTTTCCATTCAAACGCAATACGACCTACCTACCTGCTGCGAATGTAATTGCATATATCGAAAGAATTGATGAAAAACCATACAAAGGAAATGTTAAAAATAACACTTTAATTATATGTTGCATCGACTAACGGAAAGGTTACAAAAAATCTATAAACATGTACACAATAAAATAAAATAAGAAGAAAATTGCTAATGTACATTTAACAATTTAATTACAGTTAGGTACGATATACATATAATATAATTTACATAAATTCTTTAACTATACAGTGCACAAAAAATCATATATTTTAAATACTATCTAATATTAATGGAAAAATATAAAAATAATTGAAATTAAATATATAATAATAATTTTTCAGGTGGCCTCTCATTTGTTCAGATTGAACTTAATAGATTCCCCAGTGTGTGATTCCGGTGCCGAGGAGGAAACCCTTGACCATGTTTTTTTTGCCTGTCCATTGCGGATCACAGTTTTTTTTTACAGTGGTCTCGTCGATGATAATTTTCAGCTCCCGGTTAACTTGTGTCATTTTCTTTCCCTTAACTCGCCACGTTTAATCTATATAATAGCAAGTTTTTTGAACGACAACGGTATTGACTTGTAATATAATATTTCCTATTCTATAATATTACTGTACTTTTTTCGATAAAATAAAGTTTTTAACTTGATTTATGGCACAAGTCACTCTTGAAGGGTCGATTGCCTATTTAAAAGAAAAAGAAGAAGAATTTATTACCGGCAATATACAGGGATTCGTCATACAATGTTCTTCATATTTTTAAAGACTCAATAAAAATATAAATACAGAAAATATATATAATTATGTCGATAAAAAATTAATTAATTAACTTTCTTACCATCACGCCGTTTCCCCGCAGGGGTAGACATAAAGGATAGAGTTCCACACTCTTCTGTCCTGACACACAATTCTCGCCTCATCCACATTCATACATCTTCTCATACAAGCTTGTATCTGTTCAGTATATGGTTTATCTGGTCGTGCCAAGTCTTTTGTGGACGTCCTATATTGCTGGTGCCATCAACACTTGCGTCATATATCTTTCTTACCATTCTCTCTGTTTCATATGACCAAACCACCTAAGTGATCCTTTCTTAATCTTACTCACTATACTTGGATCAGCTTTACAATATTTCTTTATTTCTTCATTCTTTACTCTTTCAAAAATGGATTTGCCTAAGTGATCTCATTTCTACTGCATTCAGTATACTTTCGTTCCTCTTCTGTCAGCTCCAAGACTCACTTTCATACATGAGTACCAAAAAATAAAATTGCGTTTAAACTTTTTAGAACAATTTATAAAAATCTATCTATAATGTATCTGTAAAATCTATAATAATTTATTTTTTAAGGAGAACACATTCTTATTGTGAAGTTGCAATTTTTCAGAACACAAGTCTGTGATATTTGTAATATTTAATTTTTAAAAATAATTTTTCGATAAATTGATTTTATATGTATATTTTTCTAATTGATATATTTAATTTGCATTAACCATTAGTTTTTTTAATTTCTTAGAGAGAATCAGAGCTCAGAATGGCCCGGAGAAAACCGCTTCAAAATCACTCAACTGACGAATGACAATAACATTTGACGTTTGAGGTTTGATAAGCGTGAAGAAAGACGTTGGACGATGAATATATAAGACGTGAATGTTAAAATTAATGAAAGACATGTTATGGTAGCGAAATCCGTTTCTCAGACGTTGTTAAAAGTTGAAAATCTCTTACAAAAATCTGAACATGACCCATTACAGTAGTGTCACGAAACATCACCTGATAGCTAAACTCTTCAAAAAATTTCTATTATATCACCATCACATACCAATTTGATGGCGATATTATATCATCACTTAACAGTACCATCTACCAACAGAAAGAACTTGTCGCCACAATGAAAGTGTTGTAGCGCCGTGGTGTTTTATAAATGACTCAATTCCTTTCCACTGATGAATATTAACCTAAACCAGGGATCGACAGACTTTCTAGTGAGAAGAGTCAAATAATAAGTAAACTGAATATGTACATTTTCTTAGAGCCACAAAATACGAGTACATGACGAAAAAAAAGATAAAATAAATCATAGGCTAATTACAAAATATTAATTAAATATTGCACCTGATAATGCACCTTCCCCGGTTAGGAAAAAGATCCAGGTTCGAATCCCGGTGGCGCTACAACAATATTTTTCGATAAAATTGATTTTATATGTATATCTTTCTAATTAATATATTTAAAATATATGGAGGTTATAAGCTTCAGTCGCTCAGTGCTCTACATATAAAACAAGAAAACTTAAACAATTAAACACTTTTTAAGCTTTGTAAAGTTGACTTGTTAGAACGGTGACCTTGCATCGCTTTGCCACATCTGGCGAGTAACAACTTATTAAATTTTAGGCATGATTGTAAATTTCTTCAATATTTGCAAAATTACTTTGTGGCCTCATTTGCATTAATAATTATACAAAATACAAATTTTATACAACCAGCTTTTTGCACTAACAACAAATTAAATAATTATATATTAAATAACAAGAATAAGGACGATATTTTTAAAAAATTAGGTGTCTACAAATTAATTTGCAATGATTGCAATTTTTTTTATATAGGTAAAACTTGCAGAAATTTTGATATTAGAATTAAGGAGCATTTGAGATGCCGAAATAACAATAACTATTCAGAATTTTCCAATCACCTTTTGGAAACAAATCATTCCTTTGATATATATTATTTATAATAGAGGTTTATAGATAGAAAAATTTTAAATTTTAGAAATAACAAAAAGTATTAATAGCAAGCTTAATATTATAAATAACCAAATCCTCCTTGCAAATAATCACCTTTTAAATTTGTTTTCATAGTTCTTACTTATTCACCATTTTCACTTGTATTTTTAATTTCAGTATACATTGTTTCCAATGAAGATACCATAGGTACCGAAGCATGTAGATTAATCAATAAATAGTGGTTTAAACAAAGTATTCTGTCTAATTATTAATATGATCGTCGGTTAATTTGTTTCTTAAATTATTTTTTATTTAATTCATGGAAGAGAATGTTTGTTCGCATAAATAGGTAGAGCTAAACATTCTGAGAATGGCACATGCAAGTTGTTTTATTGTGTCATGTGTTTCAGGCAAACTATTCGCCGCGGCAAACTATTATAAAAAAGCCGCGGTCTGCAGACCCCTGACATAAGCCATCATTTTAAAGTGTGTAAGCCATTTAGGGTATTTAAATAGAAGCTGTGTTTAGTCAAATAATTAGAGCACGCACCCTTGTCGTGTGCGTGAAATATCCAGGTAAAAACTAGGTGCAACGACAACCCCTGGGAAGAAAATACACCTAAAATACAAAGGAAACTAGGAGCAAAACCTTAGGATACTTCTCAGTGCCAAAAATGAATACCAAAGTCGCTCAACGAACTTTCTTGTTTTGTGCACCGCGGATATTTAACAAATTGGACCTGGACACTGGACCTTAAAGGGTCTAAAGTGATTAACGATTTTAAACCAAAAATAACAAAGTGGTTACTTGATGTGAGTAGAAAGCAAAACGAAACTAATTTGTTATTTTTACCTACCTAACTACCTACACATTTTTGTCTCTAACTATTGTGTATCAGACAAAAATATTTTTATAACTTTTTTTACAATAACATTTTATAACTTCTGATTGTACTTTTTTAAATAACTTACTTTACTTTATACTTACCTTACTTTATAACGATTGTACCTTAACAATTACAAATTTCAAAAACTGTACAGGTAATTGCTTTAGAACAGACCACGTCTGGTAAAGTAATTACATTTATTTTCATATGCACTATTTATGATGCAAAAATAAATAAATTTATAGTTAAGGGGTATGTATACATTTAAAAATAGCGTTTTTTTTCTTTTAAACGAATTCCTTAAAATTATTACCTGCTAGGTAACCTTTTAGAGTAATAAACTTTATACACATAACGATTTGAACCCCAAGTAAAAATATTCGTTTGATTTAAAATGTCGTCGTCATGAGCCCGGTAACTCATTCGGTAAATAGTCAGTAGAGATTTTTTCTACATCGATTCCTATCCAATGTGATTGTTCACCTCCTCTTTTTGGTCCTCTTACCAGATAAAACGCCATTTGCTGGTTCCTGGCCTTCCATGAACCTTCCATGGAATATCATAGCGAAGCCTACCAAATTTGATATATAATATTTATCACCTAGACCACGTACATTTTATAGAGCTTTACGTTATAACGACGAAGAATATTTCAATCATAAATATATATTAAGGCTTTGTTGTGTGGTTTTCTTAAAGTCCAGTTCAGTTTCGGAAGTGCTTTATTAGAGTCTTGTATATTTGGAAAAAAATACTCTAAAACTCGAGTATCAGTAGTATTCAACTACTGGTGTAAATATAAGGATAAAAGAAAGGCACTTACTTTTTGTTTGCCGGATAATGGTTTATTGATAGATTCCTCTCCACCACTAGTACATGCGTCGTGGTGTGTCTACAACGTCAACACTCGCAAAAAGGATTACAACGTATAAATGGGATTAAAGTAATATTAATTAGCGAATTTAATTTGCTATCTTAAGAAATATAAACAATGGTCATCACGTATTGATACAGTTTATTTTTCCTAACCTATAAGACCTATCTACCTTATTTTTCCATTTTATACATTTCACTTATATTAGTATGAAAGTATAGGTAACTCAATTGTCAAAAAAATTGAATCAATCAAAAATTGTAAACAATCACTCTGTGGTTTGACATATTATATTTAATAAAATAATAATAACTTTTTATGAAATCGCGAAATTTATTATACGTCAACCGGTTTCGCTTATTCTCGAGCTTCATCATGACGTATTTAAAACATATATATATATAAGTGAGAGAGACATGTATATATAAGTGCAGTTTTAAATATTTCCTGACGAAGCTTGAGATAAGCGAAACCGGTTGACGTATGATAAATTTCGTGGTTTCATACAAAGTTATCGTTGTTTTATTTAAAAATTATATTCAATGTATCATTTCTGTGATGAACGAGTAAATTTATTTCAAAAACTATTTATTCTTTATAACTGCCGAATTTTAGATAATAACGTATAATATATTACCGCCGTTTCAGACATCATTCCCGTCTTCGGCTCGCATTTAATAGTCGACAGATGTCATTCTAATTTTATTATCGCACCACAATGTATGTGTGTGAAAGGTCAAATATTTATGTTTATTAATATGTCGACAACCCGCTGTTCGAGATGTTTACAATTATGTAACTCAAAACCAACACCCGGCCGTTCGGCAATGTCCACTAAATTTTTATACTTATATTGTTCAGAATAAAATATTTCTGCACGGCAAAGTTTAACCGTTTCGAAAATCTAAAATAGGGTGATTATAAGATTACAAACAAAATAAATAATATAGGGGTATATTTTTTTTCCTATTTTGGTGTCTGTGAATTCGGGGTGCGTCTTACAATCGCTGTAAAATTCTGCAGTCGTGATAAATAATCAGTGATTCAGAAAAATCTGACACTAAATCTGATGAAATTTCAAACTATGATAATTTCAAACGTATATAAATAATATGTCTATTTTTAAATCATTTTCATTGCGATTGTTTGATTTTGTTTTTATTTTTTATTATTATTATTGGTATATAGAAATAAGAGTGTATCTTATAATCAAAGAAATATGATACTTATTAGGTACCGAACCCCTAAAATATTTTTAAAACTAAGTCCGAAACAACCATGAAAACCAATTATTATTGTTCGGGGTTAAGATGTTCACACAAAAAATTCTTGGATATCTGTTTATTTTTTGTTGTATCATGTTGTTATTTATTTAAACAGATTGATACGCGGAGAATTTTGCGTAAGAGGGAATATTACCGTTCAGGATGTCTACAATTTTTATCATTTTTATCTGTAAAACATGTGTTCGTTCAATTTTTCAACAAGTTACAAGTATCGAAAAATTTTGACCTTTATGAACGCTACCTATATTGGTGTATCAAATTCTTCTTAATTATCATCAGACAGTATTGGCATGTCTCAGAGTTGAGGATGTTAATGAGCGAAATAGTATGCAATACAATAGATATCATTTCCTCAGATAAACAAAGGAAAACAAAGAAGTTACAGAAAAGGTTATGTAGGCAAACAAACACACCATGTTACAGTCGCAAACAACGTTTATAAATAACTATCATGGCTACAGTAAAAAGGCGCATTTATTTACAGACTGTTTAATAAATGTGTCCAGATAGGACTGTTACATTTCTACACGTTTGAGCCCTTTTAGTGTCTAATAAATTACCGATCGTACATGCAGAGGACTCGTTGGGCCCGCACTTAGAATTTATATTCCGTGCACGAAAAAATATTTTAATTATTTAAAATTTAATAAATAAACAACTGCGGCATGGACCGTTGTTCCAATTATGGAACTCACAATTCCAGCTGTGTAAAGTAGCATAGCAACGAAATCTATTGGAACGTGTAGCGGAAGCTACATAGATTGTTATTCAACCAAATTTCGCAAAAAATGTAACATAAACCTTTATTCGGCTGAACTCTTCAATTATTTAATCATATAAAGGGTGACCCAAATTGAACGCCGGATTTAAATTGAAAATGAAACGACATTTTTATTGATTTTATGATTGGAATTTTATTGAGTATTAAAGTACACACTCTCTGATTAAATATGAAAAATGATGTCAAATAAATGGCCACCTCGGCTTCGGTTGCAAATCTGGGTTTTTTTTTTCACAAAATTATCGATTACAATTTTGCACAATTTTTAATCAATCGGCATGCATTTACTTCTCATGAATCATGGTAGAATATTCCGAGCCCCAAATGTGACAATTTTGTTTTTTTATGTTACAGTTGAGTTGAAAATGCGCCTCATCGCTGAAGACGATTTTTCGACCAAATTGAGAGTCCATATGCTATACAAACCAACTGGCGGATTATCAGTGGTGGGTTCTAACTGTCAATGTATCAAAGCTATCAACTACAGAACAAAAAAATGGATCGATATTTAAATCCAGCGTTCAATTTGATACACCCTTGTGTATTCAATTTCAGAAATCCATCCCTGTACCACAGGCGAGATTTTTTTTTTCCCCCTAAGCAACTTAAGTGAAGATGTTCTTTTTAATTTTTGTAAAACCACCCTTATTTTTTTTAGGGACGGTATTTTGTTAGGCCGGCATTTTGAAACTTATCCAAGGGCGGCTTTTTACCAAAAGACGTTCTGGATACTAACGTTGACTACAAATTACTGCTTTATTAAGAAATACCTATAGTAAATATTAACTAGAAAGATGTACACATAAAATCAATTTTATCGAAAAATATTGTTGTTGCGCCACCGGGATTCGAACTTGCATCTCTTTCTAAATCGGAGAAGGTGCATTATATGTTACACTTTTCAAATTAATACATCTATCGTTCCATTATTCGAAAGAGCTATCTCTTTTGTTCTTACGGAATCTCAAATACCTTTGTAACAGACGCCAGAATTAACAAATCATTTTTATTAAATTTTTGGACACATTGATACAACTTATATATGTAAATGGCTCTTTCAAATAATTCCTTTATAATAACTATGGTGTTATTTATTGGATTTGCTTTCTTGGATTATTTATTATATGGTTAATTTTTACTACACATTATTATAGTTTTTCAACTTAGAATTTTGTGTTTCTATTTTTAAATATTTTTCGGCCGCCTTAGGCAGGCGCCTGCTCCGCCTGTGCGCAACGCCGGCGCTGCCTGTACCCGCTTGTACGAAGCGTGCGAGGTGATTATCCTCGACACTGGTCCAACAGACGCACGCAGATTGCACCAGTGCAATAGTGCCAACGTTTCATCATCAAATTAGCTTCAATAGGCGAGCGAAGGTTCTTCATAACTTAAGATTGGTAAATCGATTCCGGTCGCATTAAGCCTGGTAATCAAATAATACACCCCTTTTGTTGGCAGTACCGTCTTTCCTGAATTCTGACAGCGTCTGGATGAAGCGTAATAAAAACGAAAAGCTGTATATTTGTAATAGTGTTTGTGTCGAGATATTATAGTTATATAGCTTTAATTATGACTTGCGAAGATGTCACATAAACTTGTGTTATCGTGTCGTCAAAATTATTCAATTGGTATAATAAATTATCAAAATAATTCGTTTATTAATATAACACATCGTAAAATAGTAGTACCTAGAAACAATTATAAATAACGTGAAATATTATGAAATTTTCGATTGATAAATTCAAATGGAACTTACATAGGAAGTGAACAAAAAGTTCAACGCCTAAAATGAAAATGAGCTTTGATCAATTCTTCCTATAACATTTTGCCGAGCAGTATGAAACAATTATCGATGGACATCATCTCAGGAGCTCATTATTGGGTGTTGGCAGAAAGGAAACTGAACTAAATGGAAATGATCACATGAACAGAACATCATTTCTTTGTATTCATTTTTTTTTTTTTTGCATAGTGTTTCAAACACAGGATAGCAAGAGTATTTAACTTATTTATTATATTTTTAGAAATCTTTTAAAACCCTGTTTACCTCATTCCTAATATTTTTGGTGTAGATAATATATATATTAATAATAATTATGGTTTTCATATTTGTATGACAGCCAACGGATGAACCTGTCTCCTTTAGTACAGACTTCGGTCTAGTTAAGGAGACAGTGAACATTTCTCACATTATGAAGCTAATAATTATAAAAGTAGTTTTGTATATGCGTATAAGAAATTTTATATCTATGTCCATGTTTCTCAATAAATTTATAAACTTAATCTCAGAGATTTAGTTGAGATATATCTTAATAGTAAATTATTATAATAAGTCTTATTTTATTTTTTTATCAACGCCACAACAGGTCACAATCAATGGTCCCTCATCAAAATATAGCGCGCGGAGAATTTTTCAAGGCAACCATGTTGCAGTATGTTGATTTATCCTGTATAATATCACCAACATTTTGGATATTGAACCACATTCTGAGGATACACAGCCGAGATAATCTCTTTCTACTTACACTACTACCTTCTATCTTCCTCTGCATGATATATTATATTGTCAATTCCGTTTAATTGGGACCAGGACATTTGGCCCGAATAAGCGGCTGCCATTATGTGTCGATAAATTCTTGAACAAAAATTTTAATTTGGAACATCTAAAATGTCTTCATTTTCCTCTTTGCTCAAAATTTCGGGAATGTTTAAAGGCTTAAAGAGCAAACGGAAAAGCAATTCTGTACAATGTTGGTTTTCGTAGCTCGCCTATATTACTCGCAAAAGGAAATTTTTTGTACTAATCTCTTTTGTTGTTGTGGAACTTGTTAATCAAATTGTGTATCAGTGAATTCTAGTATGTAATTATCCAATTTTCTTCGAGTTTTTTTATTACCGCCATATCCATTGGTTGCACTAACGATGAGGTATTAAGAGGATGAAATTACATCTATATATTTTTAGATTTGTCTACAAGTAGCAACATTTTGCTTTGCTCGAGTTATAATTTTGTAATGTTTGGCGGTAAACATTGAAATTACGTATATAATATGTATTGTAATCATAAATTTAATGTCCCAATTAAGAAATTGATTAGCGCTGCTTGTTGGTATATCAATATTTCAATAATAGAGCTTTCCCCAAAACAAACTACACGTTAATAAAATGTCGATGTAATTAAAATTATTCCGCCTTTGTAAGTTAGCTGTCAAAACGAACAAAAATGACATATAAGAATCACGGACAAACAATTTCTATGGTAAGTAAGATTTATAAGAAAGACATAGACATCATAGATAAGAAAAGATGACAGATGTCAAATATACTTGCCAGTCGTCTCATGCGATTTCGCTAAAATATATTTTTATTCTTACTCGTAATTAAAACAATGTACACTTCACTTCAAATTGAATGTATATTTATGTACTGTTATTGAATATATAAAAGAGAAAACATTTTAGTAATCTTAACCAAGAGATATTAAAAACATGTTCGTTTTTGCCCTGCTTGCGTCTCACAGACCTGTTTGTTTAAGCAAGCACTTTAGCAGAAAGTCATAGATGTAGATTGGAAAGCGTAATATTATTGATAGCGATTTAAATTCCGTACAATTGACACAAGCCGCTTTATTTATTTTTCCAAATATTCGTCAAGTGCTGGCGATATTAACCTGGAGACGAGACCATATAATATATTACGTATGAATATAATTTATTATTTGGCTTTATATTTATAAATGTAGGCGCTAGTTCTTGGAATATAATATGTTGAGACGATTGCGTAAAGTTTCGAGGCTTTTATAAACCAAAAGCCCACACTCACAAGTATATAATAATTGGTAAATAGAATGTTGAATAGCAATTATCATACGTACCTAGTACTACGGTACATGATGAATAATTTATTTTTATCATTCATTGCAACTGTTATATTACATAATTTAAATTATTTACCTAAATATTTTTTAATGTAGTCTGAATTGTAATTATAAATTAATCAGTTAAGTTGTTCGTTCAAATGACAAAGGGGGTACTACGATCGTAGCCCGGGCGCTCTATACAAAAATGAAAAGAAAGATGGCCGCTTGAAAGCTTTTAGAGGACACCGCTGCTGGTGCAGTGTTCTGAAGTATAATAATAATTTTGGTTTCTATGGTGCCTTTATTTAAAAGTGAAATTCACTAACATATAACCAACGAGAATGAAATATTTGACAGTTAGAAAACTGTTGTATTTATTTATTATATATTATTTATTAAAGATAACACATTCTTAGTGTGAAGTTGTAATTATTCAGAAAATAGGTATATGATATTTTTTTATATACAAATTAAATGCATTAATTAGAAAGATATACATATAAAATCAATTTTATCGAAAAATTTTGTTGTTGCTACCGAGATATCTTTCTAATTAATACATTTCATTTGTGTTTAAAAAAAATTCACAGACCTATGTTCTGAATAATTATAACTTCACAATAATAATGTGTTATCCTTAATAATATATAAGTTGTATCAATGTGTTCAAAATTTAACAAAAATGAATTATTGTTAATTTACTCAAAGGTATTTGAGATTCCGTAAAAATAAAGAAAATAGCTTTCAAATAATCGAACGATAGATATATTAATTTGAAAAGTGTAACATATGTACTGAAGTTCGAAAATTTGTCGTCAATACACTGTGTCGGTGTGCGCAATCAGTTAATGCATTTAAAAGATTCAGGTTCGTATCCCGGTAGCAACAATAATATTTTTCCATAAAATTGATTTTATATGTATATCTTTCTAATTAATACATTTATTTGTATTTATATATTATTTAAATGGGATTGAAAAAAGAAGAATTACGTCTACGTTTTTGCTATAATCAAAACGTAGGCATTATGCATTTCAAGCAGCACATAATGTTAACCAAGCTTAGGGTGAATGATCGTTTTCTGAATAAACAGTGTGGATCTTGTGTGTAGAACATCCAACTTCTCTTACCTCATCTTCTGGACCTCATCATCAAGGCTGATGTCGCTGATGAAGCGAGGTTTTTAAAGAGTACTGAGCTGATTCAAAAAGGGACGTAAGTCTTGAAGATGAAGAGGATGTATCTAGCTTCACCAGTCACCTTTTTCAGCACCTTGATAACTATGCTCTTTCTTTGATCAATAAAGTTTAATTGAATTTAAAGGCTAAACTTGGCCGCAATTTTCGGAACAACCTGTATTCAAATTTGCTAGAAGCTTCCCCACATTATCATTGAATGTTTAATTCAGATTGGCTAGTACTTGCAGCACTGATGCTGATTGGATAAGACCAGCATACGCCAAGTACACGTGTATTTGGTCTAAGGTCTAAACAGTTACTTTTCATCAGTTACCATCTGTAAAATGGTAGTTGAAGTCTTATGGGCCGTTGTATGCAAATGTGAAAGTTGTTTTGCCCGATGGCTTTACGAGATTCGCGACCGTTTCGTAACCTAGTATTGCTTCACAACAATTCTGCTGCTCTCGGTCTTCAGCTGTCAGAGCAGCAAGAGCGATAGCGATTGAGTGAACGAATGAGGAAATTGATGAAACATTTAGAAAAAGTTAAAGAACAGAGCATAGAATCAAACGTAGAGTAGAGCATTATTAGAAGTTGTGTGAAGTAAACCGTGCGTCCCGTTGCATTTCTAGTATATTTTTCAAATATATTTTTAAAATATTTTGATCCAAAATATTCCGCATACAATTTTGTACATCAAATATTGTGCTGCGGACGGATATTACGAAAGGGCAAAAAATATATGGAAAAAGGAGTATTTTCAAAACGTGAAATCTTACAAAGAAATTTATACTTTTTTTTTAAGAATTGGATCATCCAAGCGCGCGGCAGTATCCCATTCTTTCAACCGTTGATCATATGACCACATAAACAGTCATCCCCAAATTTATACGTTATAGCTCGACAGTTATTTTAACATATGTATGCATGGTTTTATCGTTTACAAAAGCTAATTTGTTGCTGGCTAAAATCATTTATCTTTAACCTCAGACTAAGTCAATTTTAAATTTCAATGGGAATACATGGAAAAAAAATAGGAGGGGAAGGGAATTAAAATCAAATACCACCTCGTAAATTTTCGGCTATCTGTGCTTCATTTTCTCTTATATATTATAATTATATACGTTGTATGGACGATCTTGATTGTTTACCTTATGCTTTTTTAAAACAACATAAAGTTAGAAAATCAAACTATTTTTCTTATCGTTTTAAGACGATGTAAATACTAGTTATAAAAATATATTTAAGGACTTCAGGATAGAATGGCGTAAGCGCACAAGAAAAGAAGACGACAGGTTGGTAATTACATATTAGATACACGTGTCGAGTGGTGTATTAAAATGAACATTTCATACTTAATTATGGAGCGCCACAATTAAAGTCAAAGTCACACGAGCAAAAAACATGAGCTCCTTCAGGTGAAAACATCTGCCGGGTGGCGCATTCCTCGCTGCAAGGTGGCTCGTGCCTGCTGAGGGAGAAGGGGGTAGGGTAGGTAATAAGGCTGCTCCGTCTCCGACCGTGTCCGCATCCGTCGTCACCGCGGCCTCCTTCCGGCCAGCTACCAAGTAAGGTGGTAATTTTTACTCTAATGCTAGACAGGTCCAATAAACACGTAAAATCCATAATGCAAATTTATTTAGACAGTTGTACATAATGTCCCGGTACACCGACACTGATGAATGAAAGTGAGACCTGGAGCTGGCAGAAGAGTAGACCGAATGCAATGGAAATGAGATCACTTAGGCATATATTATTATTATTATTATATATACGCCATATTCAGGCATTAACATAACTTTCAAAATTAGCAATATTAACTTTGTGGTTAAAATTCATATTTTTTTTATTATCTTTGTTTTATTAACCACTGAATTGAGTTTAAATACATCTACCGGTTTCGAAAAATACCATTTTCTTCTTCAGGATGTCATAACTAACTAAAAACATATACCATTGTTTCTTCACCAGAATCTATTTAAAAAAAAAAACAATTATTTAAAAAATTAATTTAGTACCTAACTCAAATAGTTGCTTAAAACAAATTTAGTCGAATAATTTTTCGATTTATTTTAATTTTTTTATAAATTATTTGACTAAATTTGTATTAAGCAACAATTTGAGTTAGGTACTTAATTTATTTTTTAAATAATTTTTTTTTTTTTTTTAAATAGATTCTGGTGAAGAAACAATGATATATGTTTTTAGTTAGTTATGATACCCTGAAGAAGAAAA
Source organism: Eubasilissa regina (assembly GCA_022840565.1). Classification (NCBI taxonomy): domain Eukaryota; kingdom Metazoa; phylum Arthropoda; class Insecta; order Trichoptera; family Phryganeidae; genus Eubasilissa; species Eubasilissa regina. Next base: position 31,535,770 of record JAINEB010000003.1, on the reverse strand, counting down.
TGGTATTTTTCGAAACCGGTAGATGTATTTAAACTCAATTCAGATAATAAATTTTTAAAAATTTTAAAAAATATTAACTTAACTTGTAAAATAACAGAAATTTCATCAGAAGTGCATTATTACACAAAGAAATTATTACATAGTGTTGGCATGTTTTTATATAGTTAAAATCAAAAATTAATCTAAAATGTGAAGTAGAGTAATTTATCCGTCACCATTGAGTTGAGACACAATAAACTGTAATAATTTAGTCCCATAAAGAGTTCAAATTATAGCAAAAATGTCAACTACCTCCGCATATTCATTCCACAAAGAATGCATTCTGGAGACTACGGAGTTAGCTAGTGAACGAGTTCTGATATTACCACTGTAATAATTCACTAATCTTACAACACACCCACTACATATTTTTTATACATATTTTTTTATTTCTCATTTTATTCCTGTCGGTGATTTAAATAACACCACAACAGCACGAAAAAAAACTGGCCACTTTAACACAGACTTCAATCTAGCAAAGTAGCCAGGACGACGCTGTATATATCAGAGATGAAGTCTACTCCATCCCACACAATAAACTACGAGTGTTGTGTCTTATGTTCATTATGTTATAATATATTCACCTCTGTTAGAACAAAAATATCATCTAATAAATAAATAAATAAAACAATGAATTGTGTCTCGATGATCTCAATGGTGCGTGAAAGTCAAGCAGACCAATAATATGGGGGCAGTCTATCATACTATTGATGATCCTGTATAGAAATATAAGGTCGGTCATCGTACGTCTCACTGATAAGTTTAACAATTTCAGACGACTAAAAAGATAATCATAATTTAAAGAATGAATAAATTAGGTTAATCATCGTCAATACCGATTGTTCCGAGCCTGTTCTCACCTAAATACCTCATTAAGATGATACATTTCTCATCATTTTTGGTTAGCATGACCATTTAAAATGTGTCGATTTGTTCTGTGATCCGAAAATATGATCAATCAGTGACGACATTTCCTGCAATCTTTCAGTCTGAATTACAGAACAAATTCTAAACAACGATATCCAACATATTTTGGATGTTCGCGAGGAAGGTTCAAGTGTCTCGTTTGTATGTAAAAAAATATATACGCTTTTGTAATCGACCAAAAATTGTGAATATATAACGGACCATGCGTTTGTTCCTCACATTTAACCCTCGGAATCAGTACACCGTGTATCAATTTAGAATAAAGTTAGGTTAGTGACAAACAAGAAACATTAAAGCAAAAAAAAATACATTAGTTTGAAGTTCTCCGAAGGATCTCCCATCGGGAGACCCACACTCGAACAAAAGCCCTAAACAATTCTAGATTCCTGCCACGCTTGAATAGATCGAAGTTCCTAACGGTACGATCTACTCCCTCCAAGCCTCCTAGCATTTCCTCTCTGGCATCCGTCAGATACACGCAATGCCAGAGGATGTGCTTCGGCGTTTACCTCACAATCATAATGTTTTTGAATTTGCGCAACCTGTACCAGAAACCGACCATTATCCTTTCTATTGTAGGGGAGGTGATTTAAATTCATCACCAGCAACGCCGCTCCTATCCGACGAACGACGTGAGCGACACCTGGATTGTGGACGCAGGGTGTAGCAAAAAGTAGCCGCCTCCGTCTAGCCCAATCGCTCGCCGACAACATATATTCCGTGCCGCCGATCGCCACAAGTCCGAACACCGCCGACTCGCTCCTCCATTCTTCATATTTCACGCTCCGCTATCTCCTGTATTCTTCCTTCTCTATCTCTGACCAAATTAACGACTCTGCACCGCCACCACACTATCTTTCCTTGCTTCGTCTATCTAGAACTACAAGATTTTTTACACTTTAATTATCATGGCACATGCAATATACTCAAGTGACTCAATTCGTCTAAAATGTATATACAGATATTTTAAATGAAACAGTAAGAAGTACTGCAAACAGTTCACGATTTTACAATATGGAAATACCACGATGAGCCAGACGCCGTTTTGTTGACTCGTAATTCGGCCCACGATCTACTTTCAGGAATTTTCGACAGATGTTTGCTGACAGGTTACAGGTACCATTTTTTACTCCAGACACCGGAAACGGGCTAGGTTAGAACAGCGACTCCCAAAACCTTACGCTTCATCGATTATCAGTTATTTCAAAGGTGTTTGCGTAACGAAAGGTTTTAGGGTTATGAAATCAAACGAATTTACATAAAAATCATTTATATTACACCTATTTACAACAAAAATATTATGTTTGACTGAACTATATTATTAAGAATACTTAATTTATTTTTTATTTGAAATGGCTAAAATTCTGACAAATGATTTTTTACTTTTTTTATTCCGATTAGAACCTAATTACCGACGCGTCAAATTTTTCACCTCATCACCTCCGACAACCTCCGACCACCTAAAAATAATATTTTTCTTCTCAAAAAAACTACAAAACTTTAGATCGGCATTTTATACAAATAATAATATAGGAAAATTATTCATAAATTCCAAAGACAACGATGATAAATTTAATAATTCCTGTATTTATAAACTTAGCTGTAAAGATTGTACTCTTTTCTATATTGGAAAAACAGATCAAAATTTTAACATAAGGGTCAAAGAGCATTTCAGATGTTTGAATAGTAATGGTTTTTCAGAATTTTCCAATCATTTACTAGAAAATGATCATACTTTTGATTTAAAAATTGGATTGTCTATTTTACATATAAACAATGTTGGTCTTAAATTGAATAATTTAGAATCATTAGAAATAAATAAAGCTAGTGAAATTATCCAAAATATTATAAATAACCAACTAAATTTAACAAGTCATATTCTAAAAAAATATTCTAATAATTTTGTATCATGAAGTCAATTTCCACATCTTTCATCATCACAACAATTAAATTTTGGTACTATAATTATTTATAGATTTTAAAAAACATAGAACAACTTGACTTGGTTTTAGTTTATTAATTTAACATCCTGGTGAAGGAAATGGTATTTTACGAAACCGATTAATGTATTAAATATAACTCATTAAGAAGTTAAAAACAAAGTTTTTAAATAATCTTGATATATTAAAATAAATATCAAAGTTCAATTAGCAACAAATATTAAAAATAAAATGATCTTTCAATACTGTCATCATGTCAGGTTTTCATGAACTCAAACCACCTTAGCTACCCTGTCAAAAATTTGTTCATTCTTCCTTTTCATTTCTATAATTTCTATCCTTTCTTTGCTAGATCATCTCGTTTATCTTGCATGCATTATTGTTGACAGTAGAAATTCATGATTTTTATCCATAAAATATTTTATATATAATTTTTAAATGATTGATACCTTTTTACCATCTCTAATTAACACATATAAAATTAATTGGTGGTAACCAAGACAGGTGGCACCAGGTGCACAACATATTTTCAAGGTCACACTAATCAAGTCAAATTGTTACTATTGCAGATGTTTCCGCACTCAAATATAAGAAGAATTACTAATAATTCATTTAACCGTAGATAAAAATCTTAATAGCTTTGTGAATTTAATTTCACTAGAGATTGATGATTGTAGGATATATTTACTTACATATAATACAATTATATTATATAACCAATAGGAAATATTATATTACACGTCAATATAGTTATCGTTAAAAAAAGTTGATATCATATAAATTAAATGTGGCGAGTTATGGGAAAGAAGATGGCACAAGTTAACCGGGAGTTGAAAATTACCACTGACGAGAAATATATAAAACCTTTAATATAAAAAGACCGTCAATATTTAAAATAAATACGTCATATTGTATAAAAGAAAGTCCATTTATGCAATAACTACTTCTAACTTACAATTGTTTTGCAGCTCAAATAATACATGTTATTGCAATGGTAATCATCAAATCGAACTCAAAAATAGATAAATTAAAGTGAGAAATTGAACAAACAAAAAATCTTGTTTTTCATCCCTTTTATCCTAATCGAATCTGGGTCGGCTTGGACACCACTCTTCTACCGCTCTCTGTCCAGCGCTGTGTCGATTACTTGGGGCCACTGATAGTTCCATCTTTCTTCGCAGAGTCTCTCCATTTGCCTTATCCGTGTCCTCTTGAACCTCTTCCTTCTGGATCTGATGAGAAAATCTGTTTAGAGTCTATCGTTTCACATGTGAAGAACATTTCCAAGCAAATTTAGCTGAGATATTTCTATTTATAGCAACAGCAGGTTCATCCCAAGATCATCTCGAATGATATCGTTCCTGATTTGATCTCTTATCGTCACTCCCGCTACTTCTCTTAAGTATATCATCTCTGCAGCTGGAATCTCGATCGATTCCTCTCCGTCAGTATCCAAAATTGATGGCCATAGGTCAGGGTCAAAATAAAATTCAAAAACTCAAAACTTTATAATCATTACCGTCCGTCCGCGTTGCACAGCCGGGTGCTATTGCGCTGAACTCCAATTAATTTTTTTGTTGACATACATATCATTTATATTAATAATATGTAAATTTTTTTGTGGTACTGTAATTTAATATGTTCTAATAAAAGTATAATAAAGTTTGTTCATACTATGTAACTCTATACTTATGAATATACACTTGTAATTTATAATATTACTAGACTAAGCCGTGGATACCGCTTGTCCATATATTTAATTGTTTTGGAAGATCTCTATCTATTTCTATCATTCGGGTGTTATAAAGTACGCAGATATATGAACTCTTGAAAATTAAAAAAAAATACATACATATACCAATTTGTTTACGGTTGGCGTTTGACATATTTACATCTTCCAAGTGAGCAAAGTAAATTCAAAAGACGAAAAAAGTATTTTATTTTCGTGTCGATGTTTCCATGGTTCAGTGATCGTAAATTAGGGGTGGAGTATTAGTGAACGCTAAGAAAAATCGTAAAAAAGTAAAAATCCGCATGAGTACCTTTTTAAATTTATTTTTGATATTGTGAATTATTTTATATTTTTATTTGTATTATAGCTAATTTTATATGATATAATGTAACAATTTTATTTACACGTTGTGTAATATATTTACATGTATATAAAAATATTAATAGGAAAGCATACGTATACAAGTTATTTAAAAAATTACTACCACATTCATAAGATTTTTCAAAAATCTTATTTTTTACCATTACAATAATTCAAAACGTTAACAGTAAATTTTCGAAAATAGAACATGGAGTCTTCTTCCGCGTTCCAGTTTTGATTTTCCCGCCGATCTGTGGGGCGTTCGGCGCCAAAAGTTGTACACAGACGCTGTTTGGAAAGAAAAACAAAGAACTGGACCGAAGGACGGGTGTTTCTGCTCCGATGTTGATATTAATGGTGCAGTTAATGGTAATTCTGATGATAAAGCCATGGCAGACCACAGCCCAGCTGCAGGGGGCAGCTGCGGCTGGGCTGCTCTCCGAGCTCCGGCCAGGGCTGCATTCCGTTATTGTGCGCAATTTACGACAGTCATAAATAATAATATATTTAAGGAATGCTCGGGAACTAATAGACGGAAGGGTCGAGTATTGTGGTTAAGCGACTTATTTAAAATAATTAGGTGCTTCGTGTTGTCAGACGTTCAGTTTATTTTAAACTCGACTCGGTACATGTGCACAATTGTGGATAAATATATGTATTTTAGCAAAATAAATACAGCATTATATTATATACGGCCATAATTTCCGTTTTGCGTTTCGCATAAATGCGTTTTTTAATGTTGAAAATTATTTAAATACGTGTCGTTATCGTTCTGGTGACACACGCTGCCTGGCGGCGATTATTAAATGCCTGCTTTTAAGTAATCAGTAGAGTAACGGAGTGGTTTGAGTCTTCTCTTACAACATTAGATCACTTACATTTTAGGAAGAATATAGTATGTATAAGTATAATGTATAGTATTTGATGTCAGTTGACTGAATGTGGTCAAAGTACGATCGCCTAGACGTGTATAAAATGTATAAATGTAATAGAAAGAAGAATGAAAAATTAGGTGCGAAGATGATGTAGCATTGATAAGGTGGAATTAAAAAAGGATCGCCGATTATTTGGGCAAGTGGAACGTATAAGTGAAAGAGGATGATATGATGAGGCGGATATCCAAGGCAATAGGAACAGAGGTCGTCCGCGAAGTCATGGCACGAACAGGCAGACCAAATATTCCAGGATTATATTTGATATACTGCCTGATAGCCCTGCTCGCACCCCACAGACAGTAGCCGTACAGTCCGCCCGGTACCAGCAGAAAACCAGACAACAATACACCGCGTTGCAACCAGTCCGAGAAACACCAGAACTGACCACTTTTCTCCTGGCCACCTTCTCAAGCGCATCTCGGTACCGCCTCCAGTGAACTCATAATTTATAATGTAATAGTGTAAATTCAATTATTTTGTATGTACTGCTTCACTCATAATAACTCATATATAATAATAATTAAGCTCACGCAGGTTTATAAAGTAGTAACATTTCATATATCTGCATGAGAACTCGAGGAGGAATAGGGCCCTCGGCGCTCATCGGACACAACCATTCTGACACAAATAATTCCCATTGGTGACCCTTTCGTGTCTATAATAACTAATAAAGACAGCCCTTAAACCACAATCAGACGACAAAATCGAACAATGGCGTAAAATCAAATACATATTTTACATATTTTAACTAAATAATTAAAAATTAAAAAGTATACCTAATACAGTACACCTGCAATCATAAAAAATAAAATTAGATTAAAATGGAAGGAAAATAAACATAAGTAAGGAAGAATAAACATTTTGGAATGAGATAAGATTAAAAATAGTTTTTACTTGTTTAATAAAATAGTGGTGACGTCACGTGCCACACTCGCAAAAAAACAATTCAAAAATGCATCCATATATTTTATTTTTAAAATATGTAAAAATAAAGATAACAGATTAATAATGCAATATTGTTTTTAAAAGATAAGTGTACAGAATTATAATATTTTTTTATTTTAATATTAGAAAATATAATACATTTTAGAATAATCAGTAGGATATATATATAAATATTTCATTTAACATTTATTTCTTCTCTGCGATAGTAGGACTCGTGTATAGAGAAGAAGTATGTACGAGATAATTTATGTTTCAGTTAGTATGTGCATATTTTTTTCTCTATCATATAGAAATTGATAGTAGTCTGTAATTGTTCTGATTGTGATGGGAAGATTGTTAAAAAATTTGATGCCTTGATAAATATAGTGATTTTGGGTTGCGGTATATTTTAGTTTTGGAATATCAATTTGGTCTCTAAATCTTGTGGATCGGAATTCGCTTTTAAAGTTCAATTGATCTTTAATTTTGAAAATTTGGATTATTGAATTTTTTTGTATATGCCTATTATTTTTGGTACTTTGAAATCTGTGAAAAGTTGTATACTTGAATAGTCTTCTTTTTTTAATTGATTTTTATTATCATTTTTTAATTTTTTCTAATTGTGACATTGAAATTTTATATGCTCCTCCCCATCCAATAATACCGTATTGCAAATGTGACTGTACAAACGCGTAACATATTATTTTCAGATTTGTAAGTAATAAGTTTCCGAGTCTTAAAAATATGTAGGCAGTTTTCCTTATTTTATTTGTAAGATTAGTAATATCTTCTTTCCATTTTAATTTGTTATCTATTATGATTCCTAGGTATTTGATAGTCTTTTTCTTCAATTGATGAACATTGGTAACAAGAGTCTTCCTGACGATAGACGATAAGTAATTCAATTTGTTCCACTATCCACAATTACCTCACATCTTACATCCGTCCGACGTCTTCCCGAGTTCTGCCCTGGCTAGCGGCAGGTGGCACGCGCCCTGCACGTGTTGGCACCCCTCCGCCCCTCCTTTCCCTCCGCGATACCGCTGGCAGCGAAGCCTCCCCCCATCAGTGGCCATCAGCACAATGATAATTATTCCACGTACTGTGGCACTTAGTAAGCGCTAATAATCTAATTATTTCTGAGATCAAATTAATTGCCATTAATATAATATGACACATTTTGAATCGATATCTCTAGTTTCGTTATATCCTCATCATAATCATTTTCGTGTCCATCAAAGTGGCTGGAGGGAGGGGATTTGCGCAGCGTCCTTTGCGTGGTAAACTCTATAAATGAATATAATAACAAATAAATCATATACCAATACCTATATAATTCTATAATTAATGTTATATTATATCTTATATAAGAGTTTTTTTAATATATGCTTTGTTACACAGTGTCCGTATATTTAATACATATCTTTGCAGCCGGTGTTTCAGATGCATTTAAATTTAACGAATCTTAAATAGGATTACTTTTTGAATACCGCTGAGTGAAAAGGCGTGCTAAAAAGAAAAATATAATTTTGAAAACGAAAAGTGTCATTTTGATTTAAATTTACTTTTTGCTTATAAACTTCTTATTATAAGTACCTAATAGCATTATGTCATATCTTTGTACAATACAATTAAATCTGTAGCGTAATACAATATCATTATGTCAGTAGCGCTGTTCATTAGGAAACAGTAGGATCCAGTGGTATAACAACAAAAATTGGGCCCCAATCCAGAATGAAATATCCATTAAATAGTAAGAACAAATTTAGTCTGCTGTTTCATATAATATTCACACTTTGCAAGGGCACTTGTAATTTAAATAATTACTTCCTTTTAAGGCAAATTTCGTGCTGTGCATTCGTATAAATGCCGGGAAAGGTAAAGGTATATTTTAGTCCGTATCTAACGTGAGCCTCAATGCACTACATTGGCGTAGTTAAACCACCGGCAGAATCACTACGAAGAAGAAATGAAAATTTATTACATTTATTTTAGAAATTTTTAAACAACATTTGTTAGGTAGCGGTAACTTAGCATTGTACTTTGTATAGATAGGCAGTAGATACGTATTATTTTTAGTTCAATAATATAGGTAGGTACTGTGTTAGTACATATAGAAGTTTTTTAATTTTTAAAAGTGTCAAAACTTATGTTTGACGTTTATGGGTGCTGTACAACCACCATGGTAAATGATGATAAATAAAATGTGCTGTCACTGGTAACAGGTATGATGTATTTTTTTTGATAATACTCTAATAGAAACTTATTTTGCAGGGGAGGCGTGTGCAATAATGTTTTATTTGTACATACAAAATGTAACATCTAATTCTTTAACATCGTATTTATGTATAATACAATGATGTCGTCCCGCAGAACAGACCTGGGCCTAGTTAGACGTCAAGTTTAAAAATAAACAAATTTGTGTGTCCATTTCATTTACGTATTTCTTATTCTGAATGCTGTTAGGCGCTCACCACGTAAAACCAGATGGAAAATCTTATCCGAGCTAAACGCTCGTTTTTGACTTCGCCGGGGGCCATCTGCCATTCGCGTTCTCGGGACGTCTGTGCCGAAAGCAAGCTGCACCGAAATGACGTAAATAAAATCCGCTAGATGTCGTTCTATTTCTGTGATTACCTCCGGCGAGCGGCCCTCCACTGTTTTGCCGCCATTCGGAATAAAATCTATAACCGTCTCTAGTTTACTGCCGTTAAATGGCAGCCACTTTTATGCGTGCGAGCTTTTACAGCTCTCTTGTACAAAGGGAGCTTAATTTTTTGAAGTGCATCCAGCTTCAGAACATCCAGAATGTGTGTGTATTACAAATTATAAAGTTTCATCTCTAATGGGCGGTAGGAATTAACCGTTGAAGTCGTGGAATGGCTGACGTTTGAAATAAACAGATTCTCAACAGTCTATGGTCAACTAGGGATTGCAGTACTGTATAATATAATCGATACTTCAATTCATCGATAACAAAATAATACTTTATATTTCTTCACGCCATTGGAGATGCTTCACGAGGGGGGAGATGCTTAACTAGATTCCGGATGTGGGTAGTGAGTATTGCCGAGGAGCATAGGGGCCTCAAAACTACTTTATTTGTTCCTTCCATCACTTTGGTGATCTTCCTGTAACCGCAAATCTACACATTTCAAAAAAATGAATTATCTTTTAGATTACTAACTAACTAACTTACCATCACGCCGTTTCCCGTGGGGGTAGGCAGAGAGGATAGAGCGCCATACTCTTCTGTCCTGACACACAATTCTCGCCTCATCCACATTCATACATCTTCTCATACAAGCTCGCCGATTGTTGAGGCTTCTAACACAACCATCCTCCATTATCTGGTTTACCTGGTCATGCCAAGTCTTCCGCGGACGTCCTCTATTTCTGGCGCCATCAACACTTGCATATTTATAAATGAATTCAATAACAAATAAATCATGTACCAATACCTATATAATTGTATAATTAATGTTATATTATATCTTATAAAAGAGTTTTTTTTTAATATATGCTTTGTTACACGGTGTCCGTATATTTAATACATATCTTTGGTATTGCAGCCGTATTTAATTTATGATATTTCAGATGTATTTCAATTTAACGAAACTTAAATACGATTACTTTTTGAATACCGCTGAGTGAAAAGGCGTGCTAAAAGAAAAATATAATTTTATTTTTAGATGATTATTATTATTTAAAAATGGAGGTTATTTCACCACACCAGCGCCGGATAAAGATATCAACAAAATCAAAAAATAAATCAGATTTAAATAAATAAATAAATATAATAATATATATATTTTTTAATTACATACTGATGCCTTTCACGTGTTAAAATTTCTTCACATAGTACGTTAATGCCGTACTAGCGTCATAATTTGTTGATAATCTGTATATTAAAAATAAAATAAACAGATACATACTAAATTCATCTCAAAGTTTGGACATGTACGTAAGTTAGCCAATCAAAAAACAATTTTTAAAAACATTTATGACGCTTCTTGTATGCATAACTCTCCAAAATTATCCATAATATATATTTTTTAAATCTATGATTTCTTAATGTGAAAAATATATTTTATTTCATCAAAAATCTCTTGTGACACATATAATTGAATAAATTTTTCAAAGATATTATTAAGTGATTCCAAAATTGCCGCCATTTCTCATTTCCGTTAATACCGGTGAAAATAGTTTGTTACGATTTAAGGGAATTTATTGAATTTTTATCTTAGTGCAAATTATTATATTTTTTTTAATCGTTGTATTAATTTATAATCAATTACAAGATTCATTTATCTTGTACATTAAACTTTAATTCTATAAAATAAAAAAATTATAATATCGCGCACGCCAGGCGCCACATAATATTTTTAAAAGTCAAACGAAAGAAAATAAAAATATTTTGGGAAGATGAATCTGATTAACATTTTCAACTGCAGGTTCAATATATGATGCCGTCGATAATACAGATTAGATCGATAAAACAGACGCGGTAAATGGTTAATCGATTAATTAATTCGTGTACTACCGTAATACCGAAAGTAGCTTTTGGTTAATATACCGGTATTATCGATAATGAAATCCCTTAATATGTTCATACAACACAAATAATAAATACAAAAACATAGTCATTTCAAAAAACAGCAAACAGATGCCACCATACAAAATGCAAGGAAAACAAAGATTTCAGACGTCATAAAGTCAGAAGAAAATTTGCACACAATCGCAGGTACCTACGTAACGTACAGAGATTCTTACGTAGCTAGTCACGCTTCGAGAATTTTAGTATTTAATGATAGTAATTAAAAAGCATTAGCTAACTTGGATTTCGACAGAAGTGAACGAAAATTAGCATGATGCATGCATTCATTTTAAAAACTATACACATGGAAAGAGTAAAAACGATTAGTTTAATTACGAGAGAAACGGAAAGTATAATGAAAATAACAAAATATGTACTATTTAAAATAAATAAGAATGCATTCATGTTATTTTGTATCAATACTTACATGATATTTTAATGGCGCATCCACACGGATGAGATTTGTCTTGAATGCGCATAAAAGACAGTACAGATTTGATTGCGAAGCGAACTATACCTGATAACCAAAATATATCGACCTTTACAGACAAATCTCTAAAAGGCAGTAGTGTAGTGGGGTAGTGCACCACTTTTTTGACACGGAACTTACTTTTCAAGTATATTTAAAAAATATTTTGATAGAAAATATTCCGTATAGAATTTTGTACATCAAATATCATGCAGCGGACGGACATTACTTAAGTGCCACAAAATATATAGGACATTTTAAAACCTGAAAGTCATCACGAAGAAATTTATAGTATATTTTTTGGTAAGAATTGGATCATCAATTGACGGTATCCCATGATTTCAACCATTGATCACATGCACTTGAAGACAGATGAAATACGTAAACTTAACTTATGTTCCGAATTCGTAAACACATTTTTGGCGCGACTTTCGAATCGGCCGCGACCCATGTTATTAACACATTTCCGCATCCAAATGCCCATCTTACTTTTCATCATGCTCGTCTTGTCAGTATGAATTGTGACCTTGACGTCAGCAGACGTCAACGTGACCGATATTTATTCGATTGCGTCATCGCGATAGCATTCGCGGTGTGGAATTGTCAGCTCCAGTACACCAGCATTGTGTTTTGTGGTATTGTGTTTGATCACGTATTGTTTGTTGTTTGTGTACCGTGGGTGAAATTATGATATTGCCGTCTTCAAGTAGAAGCGGAGATCTACTCATCCACGTACCATTGTGTGATCTCGGCGGCGACTGGAGGGATAACGGAGGGATATATCATATACAAGGTAAGGCGAGCAGTTCTTCCGAATCCCGCTCCCGAGATCACTGGTCCTTTGATTGCAACCCCTATTCCCTCACCGACCTCATCCTGTACCCAGGTTCCCCTCCTTCCCCCCCCCCCTACCCTGCGGTGATTCCGATTTACAACCAAAATCGTCGTATCCGCGGGACGCGCGACCTGGAGATTTACGAAATTCATTAATTTAGCTACTATCGATCAGGATGTACGTTTCGAATTCAACTTAAATAAACAGTCATCCCTAAATTTACATCTTATAACTCGATAGCATTTTTTTTTTACTTTTACATGCTTTTAGCGTTTACAAAAGCTAATTAATTGCTGGCTAAAATCATTACTTTCAACCTCAAACATATTCAATTTCAATTTTCTGTTTGAATACGAATACATGGAAGGAAAAAAAAGGGGGAGGGAGGTTATAATCAAATGCCGCCCTGGTACTTTTTTATTTAGCTTAAGATCAAAGTCTCCGTGACGTGTGTAGATGCCTTGTATTCGAGACTGTATTGCATTGTTACAAACGTGTGAATCGCGTCCTTCTCCTTCGTGTTTGAGGATCGTGATCTTCATGAACTCCTACTCTCTTCACCATACTTCTACACTTTACTCGGCATCTCGATGATTTGGAGCCTCTAACCAGAGAACCTCTTCTTCTCCGTCCTTCGACGTGGCCAACACAACAAGCATCACCAAGCTATTTTCTCTTTTTGCCAGATTCTCCTTAGACAAATGGTTGAGAGTTTATCGTTGATATATAGTTCATAGCAATTTTGACTATTTGTATTTAAAACGTCTTCCAATTTCCTGCCCACTGTCACCAGTATTCGTGATTAGCGAGTCCAAATAAATTGTTTCTTGAATTACCTCACATTCTGCTATTTGAGAGTCTATCGTTGTGTTCGCATTAGCGTGATCCACAACCAGTATTTTATTTAAACAAATATCAGATATCTCATAGAGACAAAACTATTTTTTTTATTATACGCTGATCATGAATGAATTATCAAATTTGGTCCATAGATGGCAATGGTGTAGTGGTACTCGAAGCAAGTCCATATACTAACATATATACAACTTTCAAAAATTTAATAAATGTGAAGATTGAGGAGTGAAAATTGGTGAACGCGAAGACAGGTCGTAAGCCCTTTAATTACCCCATATTTCCAAATATATATTTTCCATTAAATATAATTAAAAAATAGCTCTGTCTCTATGAGATATCTGATATTTGTATTTATTAAGAGTGCCTTTGTAGGTAAAAATCCAGTAATCGTGTATTCTTGAACATATTTAAATATAGTATGTTTTTGGAGTTAAGCTGAACAATTAACCAGCTTTCTAGTCCAAGCTTATCTCGTGACGTCATCCTTCAAGAACCCTAATCTCACTTTCCACCGTTGCAAACATAAACAATGCACACGCCGTACAATACCACCCTTTACTGATTGTTTCGCCACAGTTTCACACTCCGCTCTCGACTATCTCGGCTCGTAAATCTATCTGCGGGCCCGGAGCTCCCGAATGCGAATGGTTCGCCGAGAATGCGCGCACATTCCGTGTCTGTAAAACCAAACACCAATTAGCTGAGTGATGGCAATACCAGTCACCCCCAGAGGCCAATTATAGGAACCCGTGTACGCATCGCGGTGAACCCCCGTAAGAAATCACTCCTCTGGTAATTTTGACGGAGTTAAATGCGAGACTTGAGCCTGATGTGTCGATAGGATCAGCCCTCGGGAACGTGTTATCGATTCACCCAACAATTTCTTTGTATGTTTAGAGGGCATCTTATTAGTCACTGACTACTTTCACGGTATTACAGACTCGAAAATTAGCTGGTGAATGAAAAGAGAAAAGTATAATATTTTTAGACTAGAAATACATATTCCTTAATTATATTTCGTCTATTAATCTATCACCAGCTGGCGAACATGTGTCACCGCCGGAACGGTACATTATTTAAATCATTTTAAGAATGTCTGAGCTGGGAATTTGCTTGCGTTAATTGGTCAAGTTAAGTTGTAATGTGATTAAACCACTTCCATAATTTTGATGATAAATATTTTTTAACATTGAATGTTTCACGGAAACACTAGTCGTGGCCACGCAGCGACAACCATTATTCAAATGTTATATCAATAAGTCGGCAAAAAGATACATAAAATCAGTTATAATACTTAATAATACAGCATAATGCTGTTTCATCTGCAGGGATAGGAAGAGAGAGAAAGAAAAACTCTACACAATTGTGGCCTATATTCACAGATGAGATTTCTCTCGGAGATTCGATTGTAGTGCGCTTAAAGAGCCGTACGAACCATAAGTAATCTATTTATTTATTTTTATATCATAAATAGTACATTTGAAAAAATAAGGGTAATTAATTACTTTACTAGACGTGGTCTAATCTAAAGCAACTACCTGTACAGTTTTCAAAACTTGTAATTGTTTAGAAGTAAGTAAGTATAATGTTAAGTAAGTTATAAAAAGTTAAATGAAAAAAAAATACAATCTGAAGTTATAAAATATTATTGAAAAAAGTTATAAAAATATTATTGTCTGTAATATACAATAGTTGGAGACCAGCACAAATGATATATTTGATTAATTTTGCTTTCTACTTACATCAAACAACCATTTTGTTATTTTTGGTTTGAAGTCGTTAATCACTTTAGACCCTTTAAGGTCTTGTGGCAATTTGTTAAATATTCGCGGAGCACTAAATAAGAAAGTTCGTTGAGCGAATTTGGTATTAAATTTTGACACTGAGAAGTATCCTAAGGCTTCTATGAATCATCACTCCACGTATTAGAACAACGCATCCAGTACAGTACTTTTACAGACTCTCAGAGATCAAAGCCTCATTAAGATATCAGTGGACATGGAGCATTACGCACAACTTTCATCTCATTCGTATTATATACCGTCCACTTGTCAGGCTTCGTCAATTTTTGAGGCTTCACGAAATTATTATGAAAGAAACGATGCTTAGATCAGCCTCACAAGAATAATCTATGAAACATGTAAGTCGGAGGAATATCTGATCAAGAGATAATCTAACACAGATGTAAGTCAAGGGAGATCGTACAGATATCTTGGCGCAGGCCATTGTGTGTGAGATCTGCAGATAACGCGGATGTCAGTCAGCTCTAAAATGTGTGATTGTCCTCTCTGACTACCGACGCGAGGTTGCGGCACGATCTTACATGAGATATTATTATTATTATTATTTTCACATGATTAATACATATAATTATAAACTATTATACTCTTCACACGCTCTTCTACTAGGAATCATCCGACATTTACATCAAACTGAGATATTTACCTTGAATGTTTTGTATATTAATATAAGTTAAGTTTCGCTCATCAACAATGAGGTTTAATTTTTACAAAACTATCACTACGTATATAATTAACAGTAATAACGTAAATAAATTTCTGATTTCGGGCACGTTACATTGTATTTTTGTATTCAAATCAACAGTTGATAATCTAAAAAATATTACAAGTCATACTAAAATATAACCTTATTTTCTTTTTATCGCCTATACTACTGGGTAATTTGACACAGTTGAAAAACAGTTTTAAAGAGAAAATTATTGTCAGAATTTTGATACAAAAAAATGTCAGAAAATACGATTTGTGAAATCTCTCATTGGCAGGTCCTCAACTAAAAGACCGATCGTATTCTTCTTATTCTTAACCGGTACACTTTCTTTCCACCTAACCACGGCTTGCTTTCTACTTTCCCTTAAATATTTGATAATAGAAGGCTATATTTAACGAGTAAGTCGAGTTTTATGCCGATTAACGTTACACTTTATATTCATATTTTTATTTGTTAACTTTGGTTTATTAACCACTTAATTGAGTTTAAATACATCTACCGGTTTCGAAAAATACCATTTTCTTCTTCAGGATGTCATTACTAACTAAAAACACATATTATTGTTTCTTTAACAAAATCTATTTTGGATCAACGTTGGAGATAAATAAAGCGTGTAAAACAAATCAAAAAATTATAAACAACCAACTAAATTTAACTCAATTAGTCTCATTTCAAAAAATATTCGAGTAAATTTGTATTAAGTAACAATTTGAGTTAGGTACAAAATTTTTTTTTTTTAAATTGTTTTATTTTTTTTTTTAAATAGATTGTGGTAAAGAAATAATAATATATCTTTTTAGTTAGTATTGACATCTTGAAGAACAAAATTGTATTTTTCGAAACCGGTAGATGTATTTAAATTCAATTAAGTGGTTAATAAAACAAAGTTAACAAATAAAAATATGAATTTTACTAATTTCAAAAACACATTATATTCACGAGAAACTAAAAACGCACCTTTTCAAAAAATCATTTCCATACGAGAAAATAACGATTTTTAATTTTAAAAAACAAAGATAATTGTAGAACAATAAACAGTTTATGTGTAAAGCACCCTTGAGGTAAAAGTTTTTACGAAAATGGCTCAATACAAATTATCCATTATTATTTATTTATATGTATAAACGGTACTTAGTGCTATTGAAGAAAGAGAGAAGAGCACTAGCTAACAAAACAGCATTAGAAAACTTCATTGAGCAGGTTGGTTAGTGTCATCTGTCCGTGATGTGTTGTGCATTCTTCTGTAGCACCCCATCTCGAAGGCCTCCGACTTGTTCCGTCTGTCATAAACATAACTGTCATAGATAGTTTCTGTTTCACAGCCACACAAAAGCAAAGATCAAACATAGCATCGTAGAGTGCGTAGGCGGGGTAGTAGTCCCGGTGGGAACATAGTTTTTTCTCTAAAAATATATCCTTTGCATTTTTTCAGTGACATTTAAATTGGTTTCATTATCATAAATCGTGAATTTATCGTTTGATATACGAGGTGTGGCCATTTAATTCCCTAAATGACCGTGACTTTACACGGTGTACTTATATTATTCTTATTTCTCCTAATAAAAATAAAGATGTATCAATGTGTTCAAAATTTAATAAAAATGAATCGATAATTCTGGCGTCTGCTAACAGATTACTCAAAGGTATTTGAGATTCCGTAAAAATAAGGCAAATGGCTCTTTCAAATAATGGAACGATTAAATGTATTAATATCAAAAAGGTAACATATAGGTTCGAAAATTTGTCGCTAAAAATATCGTCGCTGTAGCATAGTTGAATAATGCACCTTCCTCGGTTTGGAAAGAAATCCAGGTTCAAATTCTGGTGGGGCGACAACAATATTTTTCGATAAAATTGATTTTATATGTTTATCTTTCTAATTAATATATTTAATTCATATTTTATATTATTGTATCAGAAAGGCTAAATAAATTTTTTTTCAATATGTTTGATATAATACGTGTATAAATTTCAAGCTGCTTGAGGTAGTTATCGGTTAGCTATCGGAAAGGTAGCAGATATCTGCGTGTGTTAGAGCAGTCACAGCGCGCCCACTGTGAGAGACTTTCTGGCCAAAAAATTATATCACTCTCGTTGGCGCAACTACGCCAGTGCAGCCAATGTCTGCCAATTGTGGCCCACACCAGGTAGGGGTCCTGTAATCATTTTGGTATCGATACTTTTCATATGTCAAATTGTTCTAATATTTTCAAATTCAATTTTAAAAAAAAGCTATTATAAATATTTATAAAAATTAAACTAATCAACTAGAAATGTATACTGAAAAAATCTATCTATCGAAAAAATATTTAGTTACTACCAGTATTCGAATCTGGATTTCTTCCTATCCGGGGAAGCGCGTTCTCCATTTTCGCTATATTTTTTTCTGTATATCTTTCTTAATTTGTATTAAAATACCACAGAATTATGTTCTGAAAATGGAACTTCATAACAAAAATGTGTTCTATTAATTGAAAAAATATTAATTTAATAAATAAAAATACTTAACTCATAGAAGTGGTTAAAACCAAAGATAATTGATAATTCAATTTTAAATATCACAACGTAAAGTATGCGTTAAATATTTAAAAAAAAAAGGTTTTTATTTATGAACTAGCAATGTTCTATAAAACCGTCGAGTATTTCCCATCATCACCTATATGCAGTTGTCAGATATTATGCGCACTTAATAGAGTGAGGACGGGCTGTTATGAGGTGAACAGTCTCCGTCAACGTTTTTTTTCTGCTACCATTTTATTTCAACGACGCGATGACTCTTCGATTATTTGTTGAGATTTTAAGGCCAGCTTGACCTCTAGACGTTCAGAGGGCTCGCGTTTGAAATGGACATTACCCTTTGGGTGCTGAAGAATACTCGGCGAGTGTGTACGCCGTACACGTGTCGAAATAAAATTAAACCTTCGCGTCTGGAAAAAGAATGGCGACCGCCGGCACCGACATCCGCTCAGCATGTTAAAATAAAAATTTACACCCAGGGGACCAGGAGGTCAATGGTTTTGCTACTTTGCGAAGCTTCCTTGGCGTTAGCGTTGTAATGTTTATGAATTCATTGCTATAGACTAGATGTATAAAGCTTCTAGAACCATGTATTTTCAATACTAATTACCTCATCCACACTGTCGCCCCCACACTGTCGCCCCCACACTGTCGCCCCCACACTGTCGCCCCCACACTGTCGCCCCCACACTGTCGCCCCCACACTGTCGCCCCCACACTGTCGCCCCCACACTGTCGCCCTCACTCTGCCACCACCACACCATCACCCCCACGGCCATTATCAAAATTTTTACGATAAGTGGATTTGAGAACTTCTGATACCAACAATGTTCCCTCTAAGGTGCGCATACAAAAAAATATAGCGCGCATACACTTTTTTAACAAGATCTCTTCTTCATATGCCGCCTTTATCGAAGGTTGACGACCATGTTGCTGTACATTGATTTATCCTGTATAAGATTTGAACATTGAACTACTTTCTGAGGTCACACAGCCTGGATAATCTATTTCTACCAACGTTTCTGCTGCCTTCTATCATTTCCTACATAATAAGTCGTAAAATATTATTTTTTTATTGCGGAAAATGTGACAGAAATATGCAGCATTCCTTTATACTCGTATTAGTTCTCTTGACTTATTTATGGAGCAATTAATAGATCTGCATTAGTAATATGGTCAGCACAGGTCGTACCAGTATATAAGTATGGAAATGTTTTTCTTATTTCCTCCTCCAGCGCACAAATAATACCTATGGTCCATATCCAAACTTAAAGGGAACCTTGGATATCTAAACCCTCACAAGCTTCATGGCGCATGCCCACGGGTGAGACACTTGTCCCAAAGACTCGTCTAGAAAGTCGCGTACACCACTCATTTTCAATTATATTTTTGTACGCAGAGTTGAATGTCGTAACTGTTACGTACCGACCATTATCGACAAATCTCTGTGACAAGAGATCAAAGTCTCATCCATATACACGCACCATCAGAATTCCACACAGATTATTCTGATAGGTCATTAAACCCTGAAAACGTTACATGCGACAGATAATTGACATAAAATAAATTTCAGAAAACAACACTGCAATATCTGTACGTTGCAGGCTACATATAAAATATTAATATCGACTTACCCATCAAGAGTAACATATAAAGGAAGCGTAGCCATCAGATTTCAAATCCAAAATAATTCTGAAAAAGAAAATATTTCATTATTAAGGAGAACACATTCTAATTGTGAAGTTGTAATTATTCAGAACAGACGGTCAGTGATATTTTAAATACTAATTAGAAATATATACATATAAAATCAATTTTACCGAAAAATATTGTTAAAAATATATTAAAAAATCCCGGTGACGCAAAAACAATATTTTTCGACAAAATTGATTTTATATGTATATATTTATAATTAATACATTAATTTAGTATTTAGAAAATATTTCATTATTTTCCAATGTCTTTAACATATTATTATTCTATCATATAAAATACTACTTATTATTTTTTATATTCTTTCAGAAATATTTATTTGATTAATAAAGTTTAATATTGTAAAAGGTCTGATAGACGTTCATCACAAATAAAAATTTAATCCGAATTTGTGGAATCCAGTGATAACTAGAACCGATCTTATTTTTAGTTTCCCATATTGTAATGCCAAACAAAACTCACTATTTATTATTCTCCTAACAATAAAGTTGTATCAATGTGTCCAAAATTTTATAAAAATGTATTGATAATTCTGGCGTCTGCTATCAGATTACTTAAAGGTATTTGAGATTCTGTAAAAATAAGGTAGATGGCTCTTTCAAATAATGGAACGATTAAATCTATTAATATCAAAAAGGTAACATATAGGTTCGAAAATTTGTCGCTAAAAATATTTTCGCTGTAGCATAGTTGGATAATGCACCTTTCCCGGTTAGGAAAGAGATCCAGATTCGAATCCCAGTGGCTCGACAACAATATTTTTTGATAAAATTTACTTAATATTTAATTCATATTCATAATTTATTTAATTAATATATTTAATTCATATTCATAATTTATTAATTAACTCTTTAAGGAGCTAGATTTCTGCATCACCTCAGTTAGCGCAATCAAATCAAAACTAGCAGAAAATCAGGCCTGCGTGCTGCTAGGACTTGCGGACGATTATTATGGCCGCTTCGCGGCTAGGGTTTCCCTAGAATCTTAATTCAAATGTGGAAATCACTTATCACATTGCTTTAACAATGTATACTGTATAGTGTAAACAAAGTATTAGTAAAATAATACATACTATATACATGTGTACACTTAGAGCAATCATAAATTGATATGATTATCATCAGAATGTTGTTAAAAGCATAAACACGAGGAATATAGTGAACTAATTAATATAATGAAATAATATGAACAGGTAATATTTTTTTTACTTGAAACCTCAAGTGAATACGATATACCATCAGTGACTTCTATTTCACAACTCGTAAAAATTGTAAATTTTATTCAAAAATATTTTTTGCTTATCAGTACTGCCATCTAGTGTTTTTTTTTAAATACTACTTGGGTATTTTTTTTTACACTTACACATCCATATAATAGCGACGTAGAGCAATATTATTAAAGTTATATTATATAGACATAATCAGCTTACATTTCTAATATAATATTTAACTGAATTAGTGAATATTTTCTCGAACCAGAAAAAACACATTGTATGCAGGGGTATGACACGTATCTGTTACATCTAATATTTTATATATTTTCATTGAAATAGTAACTTTATAAACAGCCTGTATGTGTGCAACGCTGAATAGAAAATAGAAAACACAGTATGTACATTTATTATATATTCATATTTTTTCACAGTCGACAGAACGCGGACATTGTAAATTATGACATGTCATATAATTATAAAATTCCGTTCTCATGAAAATTATATAATTACTAATGAATTCAAGGCAGCCGAATTACAGAGGTTTCACTGCGCCTACCTACAGACATTTTACAAGCGTTTAAACAACACGATCATTTGGTAGCGACAAGAATCAGAATGCGGCCCGACCACCGTTGACTGAATTAAATCGATAATCGGCCAATAACATTTATTATTATTATTACTATCTAATCAATTATTTCATCACTTTTGTCTCAGTCGCGTTTTAAACATTCCTAGAAAGATATTTTCAAAGTGGGCGACAAATGAAAAGTATAAATATTCATAAGAGCCAGCGTGAGAGGAAAATGGCGTCCACTTTTAAATCATGTAATTCGTGTCATTGGCTTTTATGTGATGATGGAAGATTTTAAATGGCATCGTAATATGGGCGAATGATATAACATCTATTCTGAATATTCTGTATATTAAAAATTATTGTTTTAATATGTCCAGTGTATTTATATACATAAATCCAAAAATAAAATGGAAATCTCGTATTATAAAGTTAGGCATTCATTATTTATCTAATTAACTAACCGAGAGAATAAAACGCCGCACTATTCAATCCCGGTAAACCACTCTTGCCTTGTTTACTTTCGTATGCCGTATCAGCCCGAATATAACGCGATACTTTTAACTCGAAATATTTTTTTGGTTTAGGCCGTATCGACTGAGCGCAGCGCACACAGCCAAGTTCAGTTGCAAGTTTTAAATGTAGCTGTCAATAAACCATTCAAAAAGAATTTACGAGAGGAGTACACCAATTGACCCTTAGCTGAAAATCATTCTCTGAGCCCTACAGGGAAAATAAAGAAACCACCAATTCCAGTCTTAGGGGTTAAATTAGTGACATGTCTATTGAAAAAGGTTTCAAGGAATGTTGCATATCCAACAATCTGGATGGAAGTGAGGATGACATTTGATGGGAAGAGGAAGATGCCATAAATGATACGTAGAGTAGTAATCATTCAAGCAACAACTGATGATAATTCAAGCATATCTGAATAAAAAAATCATTTTTTTCTTTAAATACAATTTACCTGATTAATTTTTGTTTTATATTTGAATTGTTCCTTTCATTCCTGCAACAAATATACACGTCGCGTTATATTCGAGGCCGCGTTATATTCGGACCAATACGATATTTCATACACCCTCGTTAAAGTATCTAACAGCGCTATCCTCTAAATATCTGGTCCAACTGACCACGTAAGGTCTGTTATCTTCAACACTCGCTTCATATTCATTCTTCACTCTATCCAACATAGATTTTCCACACATGTGCCTGAATGTCTTCATTTTCACCACATTCAGTCTGCATTTGAACTTCTTTCGCCAATTTCAGGTTTCACTCTCATATACAAGTGTTGGCACTAGATTTACATTATTCACCGCTAGTTCGGGTGACAAATTCCTATTGGCTTTTTCCTAGTTTTTTTTTATTTTCATTTTAATTTCCCATTATATATGTACATCCCTAAACGACGACAACCTCGACTTCACCACCATTCATTTTCCTCTTTCATATTTATAGACGACATATTTCACCAGCGAGGTATTTCACATCAATCTATTAAAAGAAACCGCATATTTCGCAATTTTTTAATGATTCAATTGACATGACATGACGACATTCCTGTTTTGAACATCAAATTACAAATGATATTTAATATCTTTACGTATGTCTACTACTTTATACAGCATGGCGTCCCTTATACATTCAAATGTTTTGCTTGAATAACAAAATGGTTCACCCCATTTGAATATAAATAATGAGGTCACCGTGGAAGTCACACTGATTTGAATGCGCCTAAAATCTAATAATGCTCCGGGGTACCTACCGTGCGTTTGATCGGAACCGGGATAGCCGCCCGCTTTGAATTATTTATGGTAACAAATCTTTTTATTCATTGATGATCGTAAAAACCATAGACGTTTTCTTTTCACGTTTCAAACGTGGAATGACAAATGGGGACTCGGAGGGAATCTTCGCCACGGGGTTCACACAAACGTCACTCTGACGTTCCGGAGAGGTCAAATATCTTTACGGATGTTTCCCTTTGTCTTTTTGACGAGACGCAATGATTCATTGTCCCCTTTCGTGTGTAAATTCGTGCCATGTGGCATCAAGTTGATTTATATAACCTATTTTAATATTTTAGGATTGAAATCAATGGACGCCCGGTGGCGAGGCGGTCAGCGCAACTGGCACCGAGTCGTATTGTTGGAAAATGATTCCCACGCGAGTGCAACCGACATTGACCCTATGATTATAAATTGAAATACCTGACAAGCTATTACAATATTCTGTGTTTAGAATAATAAACTTATTAAATTAATCAAAACTCTTATATATTATATTATGTACGTAGGTAGGTACTAGGTATAACAACAAAAAACGGGCAAGAAACTTATTACAACTAAGTTGAAATAGAAAATACAAAAAATTAAACTGTCCGGTTCTATAGCGCACGCGTGTAAACAATTGATAGGAAAATAAGTCAGAATCGACTCAATTTATCTTACATACTTAATAAATTAGTAGCTTGTTGGTGTAATGATTAAGACGCTGGCCTGGTGATCTAGTGGTCGGGGGTTCGCGTCACGTTCCAGGACACCAGAAAGTTAGTCCTATTTTCATAGTACAAGCGTTTAACCTAGATTGAAAATAGTAGGATTATTGATGTGACTCCGTGTACGCATCTCTTTAAAAAAAAAAAATAGTCGTATTCACGATTCCGCGTGTGTCGTACAGCAACAAAATTATACAACAATATTTAAATAAATAATTTTATACTAAAGCGCTCTTCGCATCTGTAACAATATTTTAAATTTAGAATATCGCTAATCGACGTAGCATTGGGCAAGAAACCAGATATGTACTTTTTAACAATCAAAATTCATAGACGGAAAAATGTATAATAATGTGTTACATACATTTTACAATTGTATTTTCGTTTATTTTTTAAATGTAAAAACTTAATTCCATAGAAAAAAAAATGTAACATAAAATATTATAAATGATTGGGTTCATAGAATTCCTACCTAAAAAAATCGTAAGTAACAAATAAGTCATTTTAGTTATTTGGCATATATTTGATATATATTTTAAGTGACAGTATTTTTTTGTTGTTCATTATACTTTGTTATGTTCTATTTAACATGTATAAAATGTGAAATACTAGAACAACTGAAAATGACACATTTGTTAGTTACGATACTTGACGTCGAAGGGATCGATATGGTTTCATGGTACACTCATTTCATAGTTTGATTGATCTAGATCCATTAATAATATTGTAATACATACATCACAATGGAGTAATCTAAAACTTTATTGTAATCGCAATACTATCTTGGAACAAAATAGTCTTCAAAAAGCTCGAATGGCGAAATGTATGCACATAATATAGAGCTTTTTCCACCTCGTGTACGATACCGACATCTATTGAACGGTTCCGAATCTACCGATCTGATTAAGTTCGATAACAACAGATGGCTAAATTATCGAATATAAAAAACAAAATATTAAAATAATTGAAAAATCACCTGTTTCAATAGTTTCTCTAGGAAAGAAAGAGACAGTCTCTTCTGAGCAGCACAAAACTATATGGAAACGGTACAGATATTAAAACTTTGAATTCATTCGAAATTATCCGTAATGAAGAATAACGCGGCAAATCGTCGAGGATTTGCGATATGACTAAATCCAGAAAGAGAATGTACTTCTGACCATCCATTCAAAGCCGCCCCTAGCGTGGTCGTCCAACCCCATCGTAAAAATCTCACCCTCATTGAAACGCAATGTACTTGAATGCGTATATGTAATGTACCCAAATTGCTCGGTAAAAAAGGAAATTTTATTTTCACTCCCTACTGACCAGTACAATGTAATGCAAATCGATTTTTACTCAAACACAATATTTTATTAGTAACTTTCGTTTTGTTTAATCCCTGCGAATTAAGGGATCATTCGGGAGAGTGTGTTACTACGTACACTATATATTTTTGCTCTAATAGAATATTAAACTTAAGAGCTGAAAATATGTACTATTTATAGTCAGCGTTGTAACTGCCGAGTTGTCGGAAATAAAGTTGAAAATCGGGGGGCCAAAATCTCGACAAGAAGATTCCATCTTCAGGTGTATTTCTGTGTATTGTGTACTTCAGGTGTATTGGTTCTTCACAAAGCGCAATATGTCATCTGATTTTGATTAAAGATTGAGACGATATATGCTGTTCATCACACGAAAAGAGAGCGCGTTTGAACATTTCAGAACATTTTGTAAAATGTGATATAATTAAATCAAAATTAGTTTAACTATATCAACAATAGCTTAAATAGTTTACCAATTTACTCACTTACCTATTTACCTATATTACGTTTTATTTTGACAATTTCTGGTCGCCATCTTTGATTATTAATTTTCCCATTGTTTATATTTGGTTTTTTCAAATTGTTGGCCAGAATGACAAAAATCACTGCAAAAAACCGTATTCTGATTAAAAATTTGCGAATTGAAAAACGTCGGGATGCTAGGAAAATAATCAAAGAGTTTCAAAACAAAGTCTGAAGTATGGCTAGACATTACAGCATTACTGGACATTACAGCAGGACGGAGCTCCATCTCACACATCCACAAATACTACCAACTTTCTTCGTTGTGAGAATGTTAATTTCATCGAACCAGACGTACGGACACCGAACAGGCTAGATTTAAATCCAGTAGATTATGCAATATAGGTTGTTTTGATGATTTCTGATTAGCTAAATATTGTGCAAAAAAATATATAATTAATTATATATATTCATGTGTTACGAGATGTTCTCATTTTTTTAGGCCACTCTGTATATACAGTTTTCAATTTTGATAAATGTGGAGGTCGAGGGATGAGAATGAGAAGACAGGTCGTAAGCCCTATGATTGCTACCTCCATATATAAATAAATAGCTCTGTCTCTATGAGATATCTGATATTTGTTTAATGACAGTGTCTTTGTAGGTAAAAATCCAGTAATGTGTGTTCTTGGACATATTCAAATATTGCTTATTTAATTATTGTTAGTGAACAACAAATGCTATTATCGTGAATGAATAGCAGAGCAGAATCATGTTTCATTTGAGTTATTGAATTGATCACATTCATGTTTAGTTAAATATACGTAAAACACTACCCATTGTGTTGGAATGCCTAAGATTGCTGGCAGACTCTTCCCATGGAGAATAAATAAAAAATGTAACGTTATTTCCGACAGTCAGAATCCATTGTTGTGTTAGGAATGCAATTTTTGTGTTGAATTCTTCGTACGGAAAATTATACATACTTAAGTATAAGTTCAAGGTCATCATTCGCCTCGGCAGCCATTACCCTTGAGAATTTAATTGAAAGTTTGCTTTTATAACCGAAATTATATAATTAATGTATTTTATAATAAACACATGCGACGTTAAACAATTATTCCCATACGTTTACGGAAGGAGACACGATGAGATAATATCAAAGATTTTGTTGAGATACATCTCAACAATCATGTACTCGCACGTAAATATCGTAATAAACTTGAGAGATTTGACACGTGCACACAAATGTCACCTAAAACCACCACAGATCCGTGCAACATCTATCCTGACAAGTTAGCGTAAGTCATTAAACATTAACAAGGCGTTAAAGTGCAAACATTTGTTTGAAATCAGTCATCTGATGAACGACAATGTCGCTTTTAAAGTTGCAAATTGTCTCCCAAGAATTTCGCAGGAGCAAAATTAATATCTCAGAGACTGTCTCTAATCGAGTCGATAATCTCTTAAAAATCTCATTCGTGGACATGGACCATAAGCTAGGAAGCTTTTGCTTCCAGTGGTGAAATATTTATTTTTTGTTTTCCAGAATTTTTAGTAATGCGCAGTTTTTTTTACTTGTAAGCACTGCACGCCCCTGCTAAAGATGATTATGTTATCAATTCAAAATAGATTTTTTTAACAGATTTCCTGTACCTTGTGGAGTGCAGACAGTGCAGAAATGCGATGACAAACCGTTTGTAGTAGGGGGATATTGTTAGGTAAATCTACCATTCAATGTATTAAACCGTTATTGTGACGATACAATTTGTAATTCTTCTAGCAATCACCTCTACACTAGAACAAAGCTTTCAACAGTCACAATAATGGTTTAAATAACGATCATCAGTTCATAAATTTTGAAAATATAATTTATAAAAAAAAAACTAGTCTACCACAGAATAAACGCGACACACGAACACACTGTTAACTATTACGCCTTCCAGTAACAGGTTATGGGGTCTAGTTAAATATAGCGGTTTGCGTCTTAGCTAAATACGCAAAGTGAAAATAAAATTCGCAGCTGCGCTCCCAGAATCTGAGCTTTAACCTTAGCCCACTGCACCAAGACGAGTTCTATAAGGCGTGTCGCTATTACGACGAGTTTTAAATATAAGAAACGTCAACGTCTGCCGAGAATTCAATCGCGTTCAGCCGGGATTGTCCGCGGACGTCCACCACTGAGTCCACGTGATGAATCGGTGAACAGCTAGGATGCAACAATACGTGACTGCACACTGCACACCGGAACTCGCTATCTGATCACATCTGGATGATAGTTTCCTTCACGCCCGTTTCTTGATTTGATTTGATAAACAAAAAAATATTACACTTTTCAAAACTCACAAAGCTTTATTCGGTAACACAATTCAATTCACCTCTTTGACCTGTTTTATAGACACTTCAATTGTAATAGTATTATTAATTTTTTTAGGTATATCCTTATTATTGAAATGAAGAGCATTTCGTCAAATTCTTTATTTATTAGAGTTTACTGTTGTAAATGTTGGAAGATATTTCTGGTTGAATTATTCATTGGATTATCCATTTTTCACATTGTTAATTGACAGCTGTTAGTTTAAAATTATTATGTGAGAACTTTACGGCGCATAAGATATTTCTTCAAGCGCATAAGGCATTACTGTGAATTACTACGAATTGTATTTATTTATTTATATATATATATATTGACATACATATTTTTGTTTTAATAGAGGTGAATACATAATAAACATAAGACATAATTATACTCATAGTTTATTGTGTGGGATGGAGTAGACTTCACCTATGATATATACAGCGTTGTCCTGGCTACTTTGCTAGACTGAAGTCTGTTTTAAAGTAGCCAGTTTTTTTTCGTGCTGTTGTGGTGTTATTTATCGACAGAAATAAAAAAAGAATTACAAATA
The DNA here is from genome assembly GCA_022840565.1 of Eubasilissa regina. Lineage (NCBI taxonomy): Eukaryota > Metazoa > Arthropoda > Insecta > Trichoptera > Phryganeidae > Eubasilissa > Eubasilissa regina. The sequence goes on along the minus strand of JAINEB010000003.1, from coordinate 31,506,457 downwards.
TGCATAAAAAAGTACAAATAAAATTAAAATATAATAGAAATGTATGTAGTGGGAATGTTGTAGGACTAGTGAATTATTTATTAGTGAAGGTATTGTATAAATTATATAATAATGTTGGATAGCCATGCTTCTGATTCATCTCTACCTGATTAAATTATATGTTGGGTCCATATTTGTGTAATCTTATTGGAATTAAGCGATTTCCAGTTGGTATTAAATGTGTTGTATAGTTTCGGAGCTAAGAACATATAGAATCTTTGATAAAATGTCGTTGTTGCTCTCGGAACTGGTGTGTAGATGTTTGTTGTTTGTCTTGTGTTGTGTTCATGATTTATTGCTTGAGGAGAGTTCAGTTGAAGAAATATTGAACGAGTCTCAACATAAATGTATAAATACATATTTTATGTATGCACTCCGTCTTTCAGACATAATTAACAATATTTTAGCCAATAATCTAACCTATGTGAACCGAACTTTTTCTACGACGTTTTTATCATTTTATTTGACTTGTGCAGGGTGAATATTATGTTCCAGGCTGATTTTGTTTGGCCACTATTTTCGTTTAGCAGACATTTGTCATTTTATATCTAGCAATCGTAGAGTGCAGTTGATTACAATTTATTATGAAGTATCTAACGCCTCAAAAACGCGTTGAAGTTATTAAAACATTTTATCTAAATAATAATGGGTCACGTGTCGCACTTTTTAGTTGCCGAATTGGGTTTCAATAGGACGGTGCCACCTCACGCTTGAAATTTTGCGAGAAAACTTTTCCCCGCCGCATAATGTCAAAAAGTGGTGATATCAACTGGCTTCCTCGATCACCTGATTTGACGGCTTCCGATTATTTTCCGTGGGGGCACTTGAAAGGAAAGGTCTACGCCAATAAGCCAACAACAATTCAACAACATTCGAAATGAAATTGCTGAAATAACACGCGAAGTGTGCGTGAATGTTATTAAAAATATAGTTAAAAGAGCACGCATTTGCGCCGCTGCCAGAGACAACCACCTGGCCGATGTCACATTCCATACACAATTGTAATAAACTGAATAATCGATAAATAAAATTCCAATGATCTGTATACGAGGTAAGACGGAGCTCACCAGATAACATATTCTATCATACGTGTGTCTGAGATCTGTAACGTGTTTTTTTCTCTACTTCTTGAAGGGCTATTTCCTATTAAATCTCTCAAGGACTGGAATCAGTTTGAATGCAATGAGACGATACATGTGATGTCAGTTATAAATGAGATCCTTTGTCTATTGTTGCAGTCTTGCCTTTAATGGCCGCGTGGGAACTTTGCACAAGTGCATAATGCATAATCTTGAGATACGCACATCGGGTGTAGGTGCATTTGAATTTTATAATCAAACAATATGCAATTATTTTTAAGTTGAAATGAATAAATTGCCGGTATATTTAACGCTTCCTGTGAGAAACTATTAATATAATTTCTACAAGGATTTTTATGATTTATTTATAAAAATTCTATCGAATTGAGAACGGATTTGGTCTCACACTTTACACTATATTCATCATCGGAAGGAAACGGGTGGCCACATGGCTTTCGCCGCTGATAGGCCATCCATACATTATCCAATCCTTGTTGACCTGAGTAGAAGATTGCTCCGGCGCGGCGCTAAACAGCCGTCCAGTATGTAAAATTTGTTTAAAACCCTTCAGCACTAAACAGCATCTCCACCGTGATGGCTATTGCTTAAAGAGTATGCACCAGTTCCGAGGCAGTAACACCACAAAATTAGTATTGAAAATCATCCAGAAATTTTAATTGTGATATCACACACCGAATTTCCAAATTGAATATTCCAGGCCGATTTTGTTTAACCGCCGTTTTGGTTTGGCAGATATTTGTCAGATCGCGTATAGTAGTCGTAGAGAGTAGTTTGAGTACAATTTATTAAGAAGCATCTAACGCCTCAACAACGTATTGTCATTAAAACCATTTATCTAAATAATAATGCCATTGCTGTAACCATTAATAGTGATCGCTATCGTCACATGTTGGAATACTTATTGGTGGCTGAATTGGGTCGATTGGCCCTGCAACCCATCTGGTTACAACAGGACGGTGTTACATCACACACAGCCCGAGCTACGCTTGAAACTTTGCGAGAAATTTTTCCCGGCCGCATAATGTCAAAAAGTGGTGATATCGATTGGCCTCCTCGATCACTTAACCTACAGGACAATATTCGAAATAATAATTGTTGAAATAACACGCGAAGTGTGTGAGAATGTTATGAACAAAATGGTTAAAAGAGTACGCTGTGACATTGACCAAATGACATGTGTGACATATTCCATACATAATTGTAATAAACCAAATTATAAAACGACATTACCACGGTAAATGAGTTGGACATGTGCTCCAATTCATTACTATGTATTTGTTGTTGTTAAATATTAGTTTATAATTATTTATATGTTCCTATATATTCCTATGTTCAAATGAATTATGCTTCCAATATGCTTGCAATATGTTCAGACATATACTGTAACATTTATTTGTATGTATATATTTCATATTTTATTGTCAATGCACAATTCGTACCATAGCCTACAAATATTTCTAATATGGTGGGTAGTCGCATGTAATGAACTTTTATATTATGTGAGGTTTGACGACCATACTTGTATTTTACCTATGTTATGTGATCAAATTGTTAATGCTGTGTAAAATATAAAATATAACATATAAACCCAGAGAAAATAAACAATATTCTCATTTTAAACCGAATGAAACAGAACGTAACTCTACAACGATAGATTCGTGGCGAAAATTTTAAACAAGCTGTAGATACTTTCTATTCCACACCATTAGTGTGTCTTTTTTAAAAATCTAAAACATGTACACAAATAGAAATACTAACAAAACTTGCAGTTGTCGTCAACAGTTGGGGAAAATATGACTACAATTAAACAGACGCAGTGACAAATCAGCCATGTTTGTTTTGACATTTCGTGATCTCTGTGCCTACGAAACATCAGAAATCACCTTAGCAATTTGACGTCGTGTCAAGTTTTTCAAGCGACAGTAATTATTATTATTGACTGTATTTTCTTTGGTAACGGACCCTCTGTTTAGTTAAAACACGTGTGAGAAACGTTCTCCTCAGAGGCGATAAATACGCGCCATTATGTTGACGTCTCGATCGCTTCGGCTCAACACAGCATGCATCACCATGTGGTTACCCGTACACATTTTGTGTAACCCCTGTCAACAAGTGACTGTTTATCTGGAATCTGGGAAGGGTGGCTCCGTCGATACTGTATATATAAGCATACTTAACTCTGATGAAGTACATAAGCCTTCAATAAATTGTTATGATTCGATGGCGTCACACGTGCTCGATCCGTTCCATTCCATTCAACAATTTAATTAGTCGATCAGATTGGTTATCGGACAATGCGTGGCTAAAGTACACTTCAGACTTTCCGAACTTTTCATGGGGTATTCTAGAACGAACGTAATTTGTTCTAGAATCACATTTCACATTCATTATAATCTGTTCGTTTATACCTATATTGAACATATATTTATGGGTAATCAGTACCATCTCACAGCCTAGAGAAAAGTTACTATTCAAGACAATTATTTTAACAAATAAAATATTATATAGCACAAAATCAGATGTTTAATACCTATAACGAAAAATATTTAATATAAAGATATTTTTATACTACTTAAATATATTTAAAATACAAATATTTAATTATTTTAAAAAAACATATCGTTCATGTTCCTTAGTGAAAATACAAAAATTCCCTAATAAAATCAGGTAGAATCAAGCGAGAAGTCCCCGACACATCGATCACGACTCGTCATTCGCAAGCGCGTGCTACGTCGCCTAGCAATATTTTATGATTTTCCCGCGACGTTCGTGTAACATTTTTCATTGTAACGTTCGATGTGGCAAACAGACTCTGCCACAAAAATAACAAATTTCGGTATAGGAAAATTGGATACATGCGGCAGATTACGATTGGCAGATTACGAAAGAAATTGATAAGACAATAAATTTTCATTATCCAATGACATCCTGAAAAGTTCACCCACAGAACTGCAGTTTGTGCATTTATGAAACATTATTAGATACCTGTACCTAATAATGTTTCTTATATCTAAAAAATAATACAATTAATAAAATAAAGGTAATTGAATTTATCTTTTTCATATTTGGTACCTACGATTTATCGATATAATAAACGATACTACATATTTTTTTCTGTTTTGGGAAAATTTTAATACCAGTGGTTTAAAATTTTCCTGCGCTATAATTGAAATGTAAACATTTAAAGTTTTGTTTTCATGTTCGTCTGTAATTTATTTTTCATATTCCACGTCGATATTTAACATGTGGATCAATTATCATTATCTAGTTACAAATCATTATTACACATTTAAAAACTACTATAATACTATATTCCCTAAAAATAACACTACAATACCGCCTAGACCAAAAACATTCACTATCATTTAACTACAAATAAGAAGGTATCTAAATTTTCCATAAATTTTCATATTCCCGCGATGCATCCAGCAACATTGTTTGCATTTATATCGCGGCATGTGTATGTAAAAACTACCTACCGTGAAGTTATAATTAGTAGGTAAATCCTGCAGGATAAAAACAAGACAACACGGCGATAAAACTCATTTCTTCTCAAAGGTCCACTGAACACTGATAATAAATTACAATAAAAATAAACACCAACAATGGCCATTAAAGTCCGCCACGGCACAACAATAAGAAGTAAAAAGAAAAAAAAAATCACTTCACCAAGTACTCACAACACTGGCAACATTTTCTAAACACATTGAACTCGTTAATTCGCGCGCCAACTGACAGCTATTATCCCGCCGTAGAGCGAAACAAATGAATCTCGGCGGAGTTCGAACGATTCGAATAAACGTCAGCGCCATAGTGGCCAATCGCATGACTATTGGAACTCTGCATGGGACATGTGTGTTTTATTATAAAACTTCACATGGGGTTTTTATGTTTTAAGGGCTTGGACCGTGACATCCGCCCGGCAGCTTTGTTTATCGCGGGATAGCGTAAATAACGCCGTGTGACGAATGCCAAGCGGCAATCTGGCCGTTTGTGACTTGTTTATGACTGTTTGCGCCGATTATTCCGCTCCTGCCGAGAAGTGACACGATCATTACACACAGTCAGAGTTCATTGTGATAAAGTATCTAATCTGAAAACTTTTACTGCACAATAACAAATCATCACACATGTTTCTTCAATTGTAACACATCATTTTCTTTATGTGTAATAAATAATATCCAGCGGGTTCACCAATAAAATTTGTCACGAAAACTGCATTAGAAATAGCGCGATAGAAAAATTTTGTATACACTTACATTTAACGAGTAACATAAGTGTTAATGAAATTTGTCTTGATGAAAATAGTCAGGTTTTGTTATAATGACAGTAAGTTACATATAATACAGCAAGAAATTTATTGATGGGTTATTTTATAAACTACAGATGTGAACATTTCAATCTTGATTATTAAAATTTTTCTATCTGCCAAATATGGAGTTTTCTTATTTTTCTAATCTGAAAATACATACATGGATAGTTTATCGCCTCCACAATCTGCACGCCCCCTGCTTATACCTGGGTGCAAAGCGGGCCTCAAAAGCACGCCTGGTATCGACACCCAATAAATAACGAAACGAAAAAGAAATTCTTAAAACCATAAAAACCGGAAATTGCAATATTTTGTAACATATCATGAACATCTAGAAAAATATAAGATCATATATCTTATAAACAAGATAAAATTAATAGCAGAAGAAGCCCTAAAATATCCTAGCATAAGAATCTAAAGCGAAGGTTCAGAAAGTTCGCAGTATTTTACAACGCCCAACTTATTTCGAGCTGCTGTAAATAAACATGCATCACTGACGTTCGGTAACTCGAGAAGCACTTGAAGAAGAAGAAAATTCTATATGTTCTCTTTCAAAATTCTCAATGAAATACAAATACTCCAGAGCAGTATAATAATTTAAAGTAAAAAAGAAAAAATATGATTAAGTACCTACTTCGACTTCTGCAGTTAACAGTGACGCCGCCCCAATTTAAAAATAGATTTTAAACTAAGTAGCTTTACACTAATTACTATAATTTGTTTTCTTTTAATTTACACACGTGTTGTGCAGGTCCCAGGTTCCATCGAGCGACCAAACAAAGCAATATTTGAAGACGTCTCCAGACATTGATGGATGCCGTATCTTGAGACATGTGGCGGAACAGAACCGCTGATGCAGTAAAGCACACTAATTACTAATAATCACTCTAAAAGGTTTTCATTACATTTTTCATTAACCCGGGATCGTACTCGGAAGTTAGAATTTGATAATATTTAAATGAATCTCTGAGAAACGCATCCGTAATATATGTAATAAGGCGACATGAAGCATTTGAGATGTGGATCTACAGAAGAATACTCAAAATAAGATGGATGGATAGAATTCCGAAAGAAGATGTTATGGTTCGGATGAGTAAAGAAAAATAAATATATTAATCAATGAAAATCAGAAAACTTCAATATCTCAGACATCTGAAAAAGTACGATATTGTACCTCATAATCCAGGGAAATATTGCTGAAAGTCGGGGCCCTGGAAGATGGAAAACATCTTGGCTGGGGAACCTGAGGCAATGGTTTGGCCAGTCTACTGTAGAGCTGCACCGGGCCGCAGTAAACAAGATGATGCTAGCCAACGTATGTTAAACAGATAGGGCACAAGAAGAAGGAGAATAAACAATACATGTATATTTTATTACCTCTAAAACGCGAATAACCCGTATCAAGTTGTATAGTCTCTATGGCCAACAAGAAAAAATACTGAAGTCGTAATTTAATTTATGTCTTGTATACAATATGTATATTATTCTACCAATGGTTCAAAATATTATTTATTGATTCTCCAACAGCTTTTCAATTTAAAGAGAAAAATAATGCAGTTTCATAAATTGTATCTTCAAATCTTCTTTCTGCCAAATATTTTAATATCAACTGTCAGAAATCAACTAGGTTGAAATTACCCAATGGTTATCCAAGACATTAACCGTTCGGTCTTATTGGATTTTTAAAAAACAGGATATAATAATAATAATCGCCGGCGATTCCCGGAATTATGATCTGCGGCACGTGTGTTATGGGAATGGTTAATTACGTTATTAGTTAAATTATTTTAAGGATATCTCTGATTGGGTATTTGTTTTCGTTAATTGCTTGAATTATATTTTTATATTTTCAACACTAAAAAATAGATTTAACGTAGATATTTAAAATACATAAAGATAATTATTTATTCACTGTTACATAAATTTAAAAATAAATCTTATCGAATTGAAAAACGGACTGAAAGAACCACTGGAGGAAAATGGAAAAATATTTTTAGTGCCTAACTTAGCAGACGATTAGTCTTCAGGGCTCACCATATTGTATGAAGCGTGAACCAAAGTTTATGTGCCATAGCGTAACCGCCACGTAACATCTGCACGGCATTATTAAAAATATTCATTATTCAAACAATAATGTTCGTCCTTTACCGTATACCCGTGACCGTGAGCATACTGCGTGACCACGGAGCGCGGAGCGTATGGACTATGGCGACCGCTAGTCACGGGCCGTGCGCACCCCAAGCCGCGCGCCCCGGGCAGTGTCGCTTGTGGCTCTATGCACTTGATTCCCGTGAAGTTGTTCTGGACCAATGGACTCTCCGTGGCTCCGTTGTTGTAATTTTTTCAAATTTACTTTCATTCGTAATACTGAAACCGCAAAGCTTCTTTCTACACACCTGTCTGCTGCTTCATTAAAACTACTAAGGTTCATGTACGCGGATGAAACTTTGCCCTCGCGAGGCGGAGAGTTTAGCAATTAAGGACGTTCCCAAAAAAATCACTTTTCTTAGAATCCTTTTGAAACTTTGAATACACATACTTATGAGTGTCTTTTATACGTAGAATTTTTTTACAATAGTCCTTGCAGTAGTAAATTTGTAAAATGAGCATATTTAATATACGAACCATACCCCGATCGATGTTGTAGCGCACGTTTAATTGAATAGCAATAGTCATTTTCTTACCATTGTTTTGGAAAACTGAGAATCATTAAATGAAAATTTAGCAAATATCTTTCTGTAAAAATAACTAAAGCAAGCGGTATTCGTTTTGTTAAAAGTGAGCTACTTTTGAATAGTTTAAATGTTTTCTTCTAGAATTTGAATAGTGAGAGATTTTTGAACTTGTGCGCATGTGAGAAAGTACACTGGACCTCAACTGTTTTTTATTCTATTCATAGTAGTTTACATACGGGGGAATCTTCTTGAAGATTGAGTACGACTGCTCTTTGGGAACGTCCTTGAAATTTATGTAGAAATATGGTGATTTTTTACAAGAAGTTAATTAATTATTTATTTTTATTAGCACTGTACATATTAAGCTAATATTTTAATTTTAAAAAATTGCCGTGTCATCTCCATTTCCATGGAGCTCCTCCGCCGTTGCGCGCGTGATTTGCCTGCAACTTTTTCCGGTGCACGTTGTCAGAAACAAAAAATAAGACCATGAACTTATTCATAAATGAAATATCTAAAATGAAGCATATCTGATTTTGAAAAAAATTTTTTTGGTTAAATTGGGAGCAGTTTGGTTTTTTTTTTTTCCCCCTAAATAGCTCTAAGATTAAGTGAGCCCCATGTTAAGCTCAGTATGTATATATTATAAATAAATTAATTTAATCAGTTCTAAGAATAGGTCATCATACATATTATATATAATATAATTGGAGGCATCCCTCAAATGGGGTCTATGTGAAAATAAATCATTTTCCAGGAAAAGTAAAACCGATTCACATTTTTATTGGGTTGAATTTTTCCAGGTAAATGAAATAAAATTTAGATAAATGAAAACAGACTTGGATTTTTTACAAAATATTTTTATTGAAAAAAGTAAAATTTGAAATAAAAAACCTGCAAAATATGAAATTTCAGTAGAAAACGGATGTACATACGAGAGATACGGTTTGTATAGACTTTTTGTATTTGTGTGGTTGGTTTGTATTGCATCAAAGATGAAAATCAAAAATGAATAAAATAAAATTTCCCTCAAAAAATGAAAAACGAAATCAAAAATGATAAGAACCTTTATTTATTATTGGATGATATAATTGATAAACAACATTACAATTCATAAAAATTTATGTTGCATAATTTTTGAGTATTCTTTATCCCTAGGTATAATTCATTCAGCAATCATTTTATTAGAATCTACATATCTAAACATTATTTTTCCATGCAAAAATTTTTCCCCTTCCGCATAATGTGAAACCTTGACACTTGCAAATCTTGATAAGATGAACAATTATTATTATCCAATCAAATTAATGCGATCCTCTACTAAGAAAAATTTAAAGGTATTTTCCTCATAAGATTGTGTAATTATCGGGTATATAATAATAATATAATGTACCTGGATGTCAGGAAGCACGCGCCATGGCGTCCCGACACGGTACGAAGAACAAGGAACCAGTCTTCGTACAACAATATATCAATTATTCTACACAAAATATATGAATTATTCATGGTTTTTACTTTAATTTGTGAGGTAAAATTTTTTGTTGTGAAATATGCCATACGTTATGAACAATTTAATTGTAGTAAATAGCAGCTCGCGGTGAGGATTCAGGCGCGCGATGAGATTATTTAAATAGTAATAATTTCACGTCCTACGATCTTTAAATAATATTGGCTGTCGGGGATGTCAGCAGATGATGCCGATGAACGTATTGTATATCACGGTACACGTGATACGCTTTATTATACATACACACATGAAACATAGGTAATATGTTTTGAAATATATATTAAAAACTAAATTTTTATGTAAATAAATGTACACATTTCCGTAAATTGACGAAATTCGTTAAAACCAATGTTCCCTCTAATTTTGAATGATGCTCCGCAGCATTCGGATACTCGTCATCTCTTGTATTCTAGAGTCAAAAAGCTTTTTGTTTCCTTTAGAGACCAATCATTACACACACTATGACACGGCGCGCGCACGGAGCGAGTCGAAATACATATACATTTTCAACTTTTGAACATCTATGAATCGCGTAAATACACCAATACTAGCAACAGTGGATTATATTATTCGTTCCGTATTCACAATGTTTGAAAGTTTTCGACTTTCGCGTATGCGCATTCAGGTATAATGCGTAGAATATCATACATATTACGAAGCTAGCGAATTGTTTTGAGAAATTTATTTGCGTAACGCATTTTGGAAAGTTTTACTTAAATACTTGAAACATTGAATATGCTTCATTTATCTATTTAATTCATCATATAAATAAAAAATTAATAAACTTAACTTAACTAACGCTGTAAACGAAAATAGTTAATCGTGTGAGTGTATAATTTAAACATTAATGCGTAAAAGTCTGTCTGCGGGAAAAAATCATATTCTGGAGTATCTCTTCTACAAAACGTCACCAGTGGCGGCTGGTTGGGCCTGGGTTGACCGGCCGCATTATTAATGAAGATGTATAAAATACATAAATAATTCAAGAAAACTAATAATAATTATCAAGGAAACCTGCATACTTCGATCACATTCGCCATAATGAAAATATTATATTTTACAACTCATTATGAAGGGAAAGATAGAAGGTAGCAGAGCTGGCAGTGTAGGTAGAAAGATATTATCTTGGCTATGCAACAACCTTAGAATGTGATTCAATATATCCAAAATTTTAGTGATCTTTTACAGGACATATAATGTAACATAGTCGCGAACATATCGGCACATGAAGACGAAGTCTTGATAAAAATTGTTTGCGAGCTATAATTTTTTGTGTGCGGTATAAAGACAGATCGTGTGCGCGAACACACGCACACTTTAAAGTCCATGTTTCACGCGACTTACGTCGCTTTCAACGTCGATAAGGCTGTTATATTCTACGACTCGCAAGCAGTTCTTGAATCCGTCTCCTAGCTAATATGAAAGTTTGGCTAGACAATGAGATAATCTGTTCCATCAGAAGATATCTATTTAATTTGGACAGTAACGATAACAGGTGTCATTCCTTTGGATTCCTACACATAAGGGAATTAAGGAGGCCACTCTTTTCGAAGTTTTCCCTCATCAATTCCATATTCCGATGTATGACAGACTTAATATTGTAAAAAAATGTACGAATTCTATCTGGACTGCATAATGGATGGAATCAAAGATCTATTCCCTGCACCCAAAAAGTCTCCAAAAGAACAATATCAAATATCTCTAGAATGAGAATTGGGCATTGCCAGGTAGCCTCACATTTATTCAGATTGAACTTAATATAATAAATTCTCCAATGTGTGAGTGTGGTGCCGAGGAGGAAAATCTTGACCATATATTTTTTGCCAGTCCATTGCGGATCACAGGTTTTTATTACAGTAATCTCGTCAATGGTTATTTTCAATTCCCGGTTAACTTGTGTCATTTTCTTTCCCTTAACTCGCCACATTTAATCTATATAATAGCAAATTTTTTGAACGGCAATGGTATTGACTTGTAATATAATATTTCCTATTCTATAATATTATTGTACTTTTTTCTATAAAATAAAGTTTTAACTTGATAAATGACACAAGTCACTCTTGAAGGGTAGATTGCCTATTTAAAAGAAGAAGAAGAACTTTTATTCAAATTCTGACAACCAATTTTTTTGTCAATTTCTTTAATTTTAGGCCAAGATAATATGTTCACGTTTGAAAGTGATAATTATCTAGTGATTAGCATACAAGGTTGGGGATGTTGAATAGTATTGAGATGTATGTAATATATAACATATCACGCACACGGAATATACAATAGAATATTATGAAGGATGTATACTTGCATATTTCCGTTTCCATTGAATATTTACAAAACATGCATCATTTTTGTAATTCGGGTTATGAAGAAAAATAGACAGGAAACACAGCGTGACAATTCAAAAATAGACTAAAAACTGAAGGTACATGTGAACGAAGACGTTCGAAAATTAGTGCATAAAATTCTCGCGATGAATATAAAATGGCATACGCACCAACCAACCGCCCTAAATCGTTTTATTACATTATCTAATTCTTATTTTTTGATCCACGAGCATGTTCAGATTATGAATATCTTAAAGAAATTCATACAATTGTCTTATTGCGTTTATTAAAATGTGAAATATATACAGATACATAATAAAAATATATGTTTATAACTTGTTTACATTGAGTCAGGTACTACGACGCGTATGTATTAAATCTTTTCTATGAAATAGGATTTATTAACGATTGGAAACTTCAATTTTTCGCATTCAATCGAACAGGCATCATTATAATGAAGTAGTATGATAGGAATATAAAAGTCGAAAGGTAAATTTAACTTTAGATACTTTTCTCTTTCATCTATAATTCCATTCTCCAATAAGGTCTTCGACATGGCTATTGGCCGGTCCAGGTACCACCAAGAATAGTTGAACCAATCACTGTGAAAGCTTCTGTAACGCTTTCCGATTTCGTGAAAAGTGTTCTCTTCGCAAACATTTAAATGGATGAGTGTCTCTGAAACAGCGTTTCAAATATAATTAGTTTCTGATGATCAAAAATCAACTCAAGGAAAGGAAATGCAATAAAAGTTAAAAAATCCGAACTTCTTGGAGATTTAAGGGTCCAGATTTCTAGATTTTCAAAATTGTCAGGCGGTAAAGTTTTATATTCAAATTTAAAATAAAGAAATGTGCAAATTATGATTATAATATTATTAATTACTAAGAAATACGGGAATATTATTATACGGGGATTAGAATTTAATTAAGCTAAAATGACCCAAGCCAGAAAATAAAACTATTAGATTTTGATGAATTAATTAGTGATTTTGCGAAAAAAACAAGAGAAGACTTTTGTAAAAATTAAAGTAAAGTTTTAAATAGAAAATGGGGGGCTCCAATGCGCATTTTCTCTTGGACCCTTAAAGGGTAAATCCGGCCCTGTATACCTACACAAACAACTAACAAAAAATAGGAAAGATTCATTCAGATTTTTTAAGGCGAATGAAAATACAAAGAAAACCGCGAAATTCAAAAAAGGTATCTTAAAAATTCTCAGGGTGACCTTCAATTCATATTTTCAGACTTATTAATATATCAGAAAGCGCATTAACTGCCTATCAGGTTCAGTGAAGAAAGGTATGAAACATTATACTGGTTTGGAATGCTTATAATTTAGAATGTAGCGGAAATGAACTGGCCCTCAAAACACGGCAAGATAAGTGACAACATTCGATACATAAGAGTTAGTTTAATCTGCTCTGCATAGAAAATGTAAAGACAATATTTAAAATAACGATTTTAAACGCTATCTGGTGAGTTTCACGTGGACCTCACGAAATGTGTGTACACAAATAGCATCATAGTAATAATGTAATAATTTTAGATATTAATAACATACCTGTAAGCGTGCTTAATATTTTAATAGGTCTAGGATTTTTTGTGAGATATCCAATTATGTATTTTCTATCTTTCCACCAAGGGATGAAACTTTTATTTATTGACTTAGTTTGCTGAAAATGCTCGTCCAAGTGCAGCACGGGTCCATATTGGGCATACGGAACCTTCTTTCCACTTACTGGATGGATGAATGTTTTGAATTCAAAATCATCATCGAACCAATAGCTTATATCTTTTCCAGCACACCACAAAATGGGAAGAATATTCTATAATTAATTAATCATTTATTTTTATTAAATCGAAATATAGATATAACTTAATTACACTGTTCATAAAGTTATTTAATCATTCTTGTAATACAGCCATGTGTGGTAATTGGGCCTTGACAGGGCAACTAGTACCGAAGGGGCAATGAGAAAGATGGAAGCGCCTTGTAGGACGGGGACGAAGATGATAATGATGTAATACAAACCTGGTTGTCCTTGTGATTAGTTATTAAACTTGTCAAATTTAAAACTCTTTGATGAATTATTACCCAAATATCATCTAAAGTATTGTGAATTACTACTTCTGATGGCAAAAACCATTTTTCATTTGACATTTCAAATAATTTGTATTAAAAAAAACCAAAGATATAAAAATAATCTCGAAACTACATTATTATTTGTCTACCGTGACTTTTCTTTGACATTAAGTATAATCAATTTTTTGTTTATTTTCAAATTTCGACTCTATTGTGCCTGTTTTACTTAATGATTCACACTTGGCGCATTTTGTCACAAAATTCCCTATTTTCTTGCACTAAAGTGAGAGACAAAACATCACATCCGTATAGAATGATCGGTATTGTGTACAGTTTAATCTTTAAATTTTATGAGAACAACCTCAATGATAGCTATTTCCGTAAAGCAAAGTAACAAGCGTTTTCTTTTTCTTTTGTTTATTTCCACTTTATTACATTACAATTTATATTTTTTTCCAAACTGCAGAACAGTTTTACGGCGAGGATTGTCCTTTACATAGTAATTAAAGTAATTAACATGGTAAAATAAAGTTAATACATGTACAAAAAAACATAAAAATGAAATTAACATAATAAAAGTAAACTAAAATTTTATCAAGAACAAATTTTTGACAAATTTAAATGAATTTGGAATGTAATAAAGATTTTAGATATTTTTAAATCATAATAAAATCGGATAGAATAAAAATTTTACCTAAATTTGTTTTAAGAATACGTTGGAGAATTTTCTTTTAGTCCAATAGCAAAAACAATGCTAAACTTTTACCATGGGCTATTGGTTTTAATTTTAATTTAAATTCTTACAGTTTTTCACGTAAGTTCTTTTTAGTTAACTATATATAAGTTTAATTGGTGGTTAAGCGGCAGTTGCAGATTGGAGGAAAGCTTCCTAAGCGAAGTATTTCTTTAATTCTTGTCCCCCAAATTCTTGATTCCTAAAAGTATTAAGAAAAATGAAGAAGTTTGGCAAAGTGGATCGATACGAAAGAGTAATGAGACTAAATAAGCGTGGTTGTAATGCATTATTTGAATTAAATGATAATACATTGTTTTCAATACATAAAAAAATTATTACAATAAAATCTGAATAAGAACTTTTTAAATTATAAGTAAAGCCGAAAAGTTTAATGTGTATATGATGTGTATTATAGTCATAGATTATTGTCTTGTACAGGCAGCACTCATTGGAAATGTCATCTGTCGATTGCTGTCTTATCTATGATTGCTGTTTTCTCTCTTATCTATGACTGCTGTCGCTGTCAGACATTTGTCAACAGTCGAGTGTCAAGTGTCAACACTAATCTATATTCTATGGTGTCAACGCGGCGTGTCGATTTCTGTTAACTTATGTTTATTCATATTTATTAATTATCATCTCAGGGTATTCCTCCATCCTAAAGTTTTAAACTCTAATAATGAATTAATCATCATACACAAAGCGGTTAACAGAAAAATGCCTCTAAATTTAAACACCGGTATGTATTTCTATAACTAACATACTTACCTTTATAAAATCAAAACAATTTTATGTATACATTATTTCATTATTGATTTAAGAACGTCAATAAACAAAATTAAGAATATACGCAAAAATCGATTTATTTATATTACAGTTCTTCTGCTAAAAGATAATTCATTCGCTAAATAATGCTCTTTTTGTGAGCTTTAAAATATGTTAAACCAAATAAGTCAGTCATAATTTTAATGTCTCTTATTGCAGATGTTGGTGATTTCACAAATTCGGAGGATTTGAAACATAGCTGTGAGCCTAAAAATCAACCAAAACAAGATCAGAAACAAAACAAAATTAAATGTTCAAACAATATGTTCCGTATTCTATTGTCTGAGAAATATAGCACACTAGGAAAAGAACAATACTATGCTCAACCTCCAAGTGAATATCTATTTCATAAACTACTAAAATTTATATGCATATATATATATATATATATATGTGTATCTTAAGTTAATAAATAAGTAGGTAAGGTATCTGATTAGAAATTAGATACCCCTTGAGAGCGTAGGTTCAAATGCTAACGGCTGCAAACTTTTTAAACTTTGGTGTCTTATAAAACTTGAATTATTTACTATATTTTCATCCAATCATTTTTTAATTTAATTTATATAATCATCCTGTAATATCTTCTATGCTGGCTGCGTCAATGTGTGATATCTTCGGTTAACTGCTTGCACAAAGTTATACACTTACAAGTCAAATACAAGAGATGCGTTTCGAGCAATGGCTCAGATGCAAGAGACTGCCCCTGACAGCTGGGCAGTCTTTTATCCCTTTCGCATGTGTGTCATTCAGGCCCTCTTGTGCCCATACACTCATTCATAGATGCATCATGCATCCATTATTATAATACTCTACACCACAGTAGTTGTAGTGGGCACTCCGTATATTTAGCAAAGACACAAGCTGCTTTATTTATTTTTTCATATATCTGTCAAGCGCTGCCGATACAATAGATAATAAGTTACGTAAAAATATCATTTGAAAATGGGATTTTAGATATAATTGTACCTACAAAACATAAAATCAAATGGTGCCCATAGACTATATTGGAAAACTCAGCACTGTATAAGCTATGTTTTTGGAGTCATTCTATTCTTCTATGAATATGATATGAAAGATCATGTTAAAAAGCTATATTATATTAAACATTAATTGTGTATGGAAATCAATAAAAAAATTTTTTAATTACAATTAAGTAAATTATTTATCAAAGTTGTGAATCAAAAACCTAAACTAGTTTCTTATTATATAATATTCATCATTTCACTTTATTCTTGGGTACGATTTACAAATAGTCTGTTTCTAGATCAAGATGTTTTGGTGGCCGTGGTGCCGAAAAATTCATTTGCGGGAAATACACGAGTCAAACTTTGGAAATTTTTTCAAGAAGTATTCTTACCTCAAGGATACCCACATAGTGTCAGTTCAGATTACACCCAATACCAAATATGGGATACCACTCAGGCTTTCTGCAGCACAATAACCGGTGATGATAATTGGATTATTTTATTTATTAACCCGGTGATAAGACCCCAGACTAATTAATAATAATACTTTTAAAATTAGCAATATTACCTTGGTGGTTAAAATTCATATTTTTTATTTATTATCTTAGTTTTATTAACCACAATTGAGTTTAAAAAACATCTACCGGTTTCGGAAAATACCTTTTCCTTCTTCAGGATGTCATAACTAACTAAAAATATAGCATTGTTTCTTCACCAGAATCTATTTTAAATTTTTTTTAAAAAAACAACAATTATTTTTAAAAAAAAAAAAATTTAGTACCTAACTCAAATTACTATTAAATTAAATTACTGCTCAATACAAATTTAGTCGAATAATTTTTAGGAAAAAATTTTAGAATAGGACTCGTAGTTAAATTTAGTTGGCTGTTTAGAATTTCCTGATTACTTTTACATGCTTTATTTATTTCCAACGATTCCAAATTATTTAATTTGCGACCTACAAAATTATTATATGCAAAATTGACAATATACTTTTATTCTTCAATATGACCTCATTCGTCCTCTTCTTCAATCTGAAATCTGGAGAACATCCTCATTTTGGATCATTTTTCATCATAAATATACATACTCGTAGAATTATATTTGAAATTTTGATTTATTTACATGTAATTTGGCTAATTACAATCAGTGATGTTGACGGGGAATTACTATTACTAATAATTAGCAAATTTATTTTTTTAACAGGAACACTAGCAACACACGCTGTTTTGAAAGGAGTAGGTGTTGGAGACAGTGAAGCCACACCGTTAGCTGCAACCATAACATGGATTATAAAAGAAGGCACTGGAAATATTGGGAGAATAGCTTTTGCTTGGTGGAAAGGGTATTACATACTTAATATTATCTGAATATCAAGGATCAGTAACCAGAGTGCTATCCTAACTAGTAACCAATGTGATTGCAGTTTTAAATAATAAATTGTTTGGAATTCAAGTAAACAAAATGAGAAGAAATCTAATATGACATTTTTTTGGTAAATTCAAACTATTGTGGAACATCTTTCCCGTTGCTATGGTAATCCTGATTACATGATCACTTCCGGCCATGTATGTATGTGTTTTTCTTATACTGAATCTTGAATCTCTACTGATAATGACTCTAAATGCTGTTTTGTTTAATATTAATTTTAATCAAGCGACATATTTGTGTCCAATTAATCTTCACAAAATCGCTTGGTTTTTTCATTTAAGAATTTCTTTGGATGCTGACAGTAAAAAATGGAGACTTATTGCCGATTGTTTAAATGATGCAGCTATTTGCCTGGAGGTGGCTTTACCGCTATTTAAAGGTTTTACAACCCCCGTGCTCTGTGTTTCCACTACCATGAAATCCATTGTTAGTGTCGCAGGTAAATATAATTTAAATTCCTACTCACCAATATATTTCACCCGGTGTGCAAAGCTTACTAAGGTTTTTTGTGATTTTGATTTTAGGGGGTGCTACCCGAGCAGCTCTGACTCAGCATCAGGCCATCAGAGGAAACTTTGCTGATGTAGCTGCTAAGGATGGTTCGCAAGAGACTGCTGTCAATATTATTGCTTCATTAGTAGCAATCTCTATAATTTCTTTAGTCGGACAGTAAGTGCATCATTTTTATTTTTATATGACGAGACTTTTGACTTAGCACAGAAAAATCTGAACTTTTGCTTAATACAGGGTTTTTGCACTTTTTAAATCACTTCTGAACGGGAACCACGCAAAGGAGGGGCACGCGGGCAACAGCGCGCGGGAGTTTGGAAAATTAGTTTATTTAAGAAAAATGTGCAAGCTCAAGTGGCAATAAGTTGGACACATTTGTTGAAGAGATGATGGACAGTGGGGAAGGAGTGTTCCTCAAGCTTGATGGAGAAGAGTGGCGGACCACATGTGAATGAGAAGTTAGCAACTTCAGTTCTAACAACAAGTTAGAACTGAAGTTAGCAAGAATCGGGGATGCTTGGGAGAGGCCTATATTCAGCAGCGGAGAGACTGGCGATGGCTAATAATACATATTATAACAAACGCATTAGAGTGTGACCCCTTTGAAAGATTAAATATATAAAGTAAAAATACAACGATACAATGTACTTTGGACAGACAGTGACAAAATATCTACATATATATATATATATATATATATATATATAAATATAAATATAACTTGCTTATCAGAGTTATTCACGGTGTTCCGAGGAAGGGGTGGATTTTTTTATCGCTTTTATACAATTATACACAATAATTATTAAATCAATCAAAGTTGAGCTAACTGAGCAAACGAAAGAACACAGAACATTGGATTGAAACTAAAGCGGTGCAAAGCAGGCGCGGTCGCTTCATACATGTTTTAGATGCTCCGCATCCCTTGTGTTCTAGAGTCAAAAAGTTTTAGACTTTTTGTTTTTAGCCGAAAACAGCACTCCTGCAAATAAATTCATCCTGTCCTTTAAAGACCAGTCATAACACACACTGCGACATGGAGCAAGTCGAAATACATACCAGCAACAGTGGATTCTATCATTCGTTCCGTATCCACAAAGTTTGAAAGTATTCGACTTTCGCGCATGCGCATTCAGTTCCCCCTGTAAACGTCTTTGAATATTGTATACGTGTTCGTTAACAGCATCCAACATACAAAAAACGACTTTAATGCTTATGGGTATAATGCACAAAATAGCATAAATTGTTAGAAATAGGGCATTAGAAACACATTTTATAGGAGGTTCAGAGTGCAGAGAGTGAATGTGTACTATTCTTTGCTGTCGCGTCTCAGGAATGAACCTTTTTTTGGAAACAATGCCCCAACCACCATATTCGCCGGACATTGTCTGGACGGACGGTAAAAGCTGGAAGAGTATTTTTCATCACGGATAAGTGAATTTTGGAAGTGGGGTCTTGCAAGTCTACCAGAAAGAAAGAAAAAAGAAAGAAAGAGCATTGTAGAAAATGAAGGGAAGTATATTTTCATTAAAAAAGAATTTTGTTATGTTAATTTTGAAAAATAAAAAAAGTTTAAAAATACCACAAGAAAGACATATATACAAAGAAACATATTCTGTGCAGGGGTGGTATGATAAACATAGATAGATCATGGTTTTTTTTTCATATCATGTAATTTAGATTTTGAATGTGATGCACCTTAGAAGAGCTGCCATTTTTATTACTAAAACTCACTGCTTTCAAATTTTCAGATCTAGACACATTGAACATGTAAAATCGGGTAATATGAAATAATATTCTGGTCCCAACAAAATTTAATGTGTTTTCATAGATTTATTTTCTATATATGAAACAAAATATGCATAACTTGAAAAGATTTTGCATCTAAGAACAACAAAAAATATACATACCGACTGCCCCCGTCTTCACCAAATTGTTTACTGTTTATGACAACTTTCTATTAACTAAGCCGATAATCATAAAATAATCAATTGGCCACACCACTATATTTTAAGCAAATAGGATCATCTATCGTTGAACTGTTTACTGTTAATGACTTTCCCGACCAGGCTGACTTTACAATAAAATACAAAGTTGCAGAAATAACGCGATGCAAAAAAGATTTCAAATTTTTTCATGAAAAATAATCTATAATAAACGTACATAATATTAAAAGTTTAAAATAAATTATGTTCAAAAAAATTACCTTGTGGATCGCCATTATAGTAAAACAAATGTTTCTTATACGTTCTTTCGTGAGCGTTTTGATTATTACGACATTGAAAATATCTGGGAGTTTTTAATTTCTTTTAATATGGAAAAAAAAATTTGTCCTCCAGTTTATGTTTAGTCATGTTCACTGTATATTCTTTTGCTTCTTCCACGCCCTCGCACCTTACTTATTAAATACTTTATTTATTTCAGAAATATCTGGCCTGTATTTTTCATTTTTACCGCTTTCCATATTATCGCAAACTATCGAGGAGTGTCATCTGTTTGCCTGAACACCTTTAACTGTACCAGATTCTTACACACATCTCTCGCCTTCCTGCAGAATGAAATTGTTCTACCACCGATTACTGTGAATTTGCGAGAGCCTGTCTTCTCCAAAAATTACATTACAGGTACAGATCAAATGAATCAGTTTTGCATTAATCTACATATTGACTGCCGATTACTGACCTGAGCATTATTATGTTGTCTTGCTAGGTGCCACCAACACCCAAGGGTAGACCATTTCCATACATATTTATTCACATTAGTATGTCATCGGCATCCCCCGCAACATGTTGTTTCTATGATGAATGTGTGCTTAAATAATAATATATGTTTGTGTAAACTACTTTGATAGTTGGTTGCAGTCCTGGGTTTTCTATTGGCAAAATATGCAAATAAAACCACTGACCTGGTTTGTCTGGCTGCGATTTCTCAGACTGCAATCCATATACGCTGTTTTTTCTGCTGTGCTCTGCTGATGGTCTTCTCTGTGCATTCCTGCTGGTCAGTCTCCGACATTTAAACCAATCTGGATTTTGCGCGCCCGTCATTAATACTCCCTTTCCGAAAGCATTTCTATTAGCTCCGACACTGATAGGTCCGATTATTTCTGCTGTCTCAAGTTTTGCAGTATACCCACACAAAACTGGAATGTACATACTCGCATTTATAAAAATCCAGGATAACATGCAAACAATATATATTCAACATTTGTTAATGTTCCAGAAAAGGGCTGATAGTCAATGTGTTAAGTGCATGAAATTTTAAGACATAGCATCAATAAGGTTTTCAGGAGATTATTATGTACTAGCTGCAGTGTACATTTGGCGTTACCAAAGAAGATTTAACGCACTATTCACCCTTACCCTTTCCATTAATATCTTGCCTCTCATTTCATTTCATCATCACATCACATTGATTTATTTTGGACCTCATTATCTTAATTTTAATCTGATCTCTACTTTTATATTTTACAGATGAATCAATTTGTGGTTTCAAAATAAAAGTTGGCAGTTCGTTGAAGTCCTTAGTGGTATCTGGTAAGGTGACTTTAAATACATTGGAAAATGCCGTAGATGTATTTCAAGACTCTAAGTATCTGATTGTCTTTGACATGCATGAGAGATGCATACATGTTGTAATGGATGACACATCAAGTTCGGAAGACATTCTTTGTGGATATTTCAATGCATTGATATTTGGTGCCGTTGTCAGTGCATTCAAGAAACAAAAATTGGTAAGTTTCATTTAAGCATGTATTGTTAATTATCAAACATGATTCATAATGTGATATAAATACAAATTAAATTAACCAATTTGGAAGATATACAGAAAAAATCTATTTATCAAAAATATATTTGGTTGCTATATATCTGTATATCTTTCTAATTGATTAATTTAATTTGTATTATTTAGAAAGAAAAAAAAAACCACAAAACTATGTTCTGAAATTGCAACTTCACAATTTATTCATATTTGAATTCTCTTTTTATTACAAATAACACCTCAACAGCACGAAAAAAAAACTGGCTACTTTGACACAGACTTTAGTCTAGCAAAGTAGCTAGGACAATGCTGTATATATCAGAGGTGAAGTCTACTCCATCCCACACAATAAACTATGTATTATGTATGTTTATTATGTATCCACCTCTGTTAGTACAAAAATATAGATGTCAAAATATATATATAAATAAATATATAAAAATGTGTTTTTTTTTTTAAAAGTCATATTTTAATTATGTTTGATAAAGTCGCTAAAGAATAACTTCAAATTTCGCTGCAGTTTCTGCAAGTTTAAAATGTTTTCTAAGGTTAAATTCATTGGAATATTAATCAGCGCCAAGATACAACTTTGGTGAACAAAGAAAGTTATTGAGTCGGTTCAGATGGAGAAAATCCTATTGGTGCGTTCCTACAGGTCTGTTCCGCCAGGAAAAATATATGAGACCTCTGCAACAATAATGTATTTACAATCAGATTTTTACAAATGTTGATAGATAGACGGAGCATCGGCTATCTTGGATGATATTCAGTGTTTATACAGGAAAGATCCCTTTTTCATTTAATAGTGTTTTTATTTATTATACATATATGGTTATTTAATATACTATTTGATGCCCAAAAAGATATTCAACATTGTGACATTCATAACTTCCCAAAACCGATATACAGTATTATTATAGTGGTGGTCTCATGTGTATATGCACATGTATATGTATATATATATGTGTGTGTGTGTGTGTGTATACATACAAACTATGCATGACTAGTGGTTGGCAATAATGCCCCATTTACTGAGTGACACACCATTAAATAATTTAAAAAAAACTTTATTTAAATTTAGTAATTTTTGCTTTTCCTGATGTGCCTGTTTGGTATATCAATAAGACCAAGTGATCGAGGATTCGAGCCACAATCCTGTGAGACTACCAACGTAGACATAGTACATACAATCACTTAGCATAGTTTAGTTTGAAAAATATTTGAATATTAATGTGACGTGTATAACTCCTTTTTAAAAAACTGCAATGTGTCACTATTTGACAGTTTAATCTTTTATTTAATTTTGTCTTTATAGTAGTCGAAATTATTTAAAAATATACATTACTGAGTTTCACACATTATTACACGAAGATGGATATTGACATGCATCACATCATACGTATAACAAAAATATTTGTTTATATATGTCCTGTATAGACGATATCGCCCTCGTCTTCAGTCAGATTGATATATTTACAGAAATGCCTATAGTCTGCTAAAGACAATTTTTTTTTTACTGCTTTAAAATAACCACTTATTATTTCAAATTACTTTATATTATATGATATATTTTTACTGCTATAATTTATACAGAGTGTAACAAACCTAGTCTACAATAGTTTATACCTGACTCTGTAAATAGTATAAAAATGTTCAAGGAGTATCTACAAATATTATTGTACAAGATTTAAACAATGATGTTAAGCTTAAGTCTATGTATATTTGCTTCAAGCCTTAAATCATCTAATAAAAAATAGTCTGGCAATCAATAAAATATTTCAATTGTAAATAATAATGTAATTTTGTAATTTGTTATCAATTCTGAAGGCAATTGTCATCATAGATGCCTGCAGGGCCCAGCAACAGCAATTGACTACTGTCAGTTGCATTTCAGTAATTATATCATTTAAAAAATACTAAAGTCACTGACTAGTAAATGAATAGACATGATATGAATATGACATAGGAATATGGAATATTATTTGCGAGGCAAGGGGCATTCTAAACACATATATCCAACAAAACATAAATCCAATAGATTATGACACATTTTTGCAACAGTAAAAGTATTTACTCTTCAAAAATTAAATCTTTGTGTAAACAAGACATATTTTTTACATTAATTATATTGTCAGTGTTTAAATTTTCGTTCCAATCGAGTCATATTTTTAAAAAAAGTCACTGAGCTCTTTAATTATGTGAGTGGCACCAAAGTGATGACGTAGACGCCACCAAAATGAAAATGTTAAAACAAAGAATTTCCATGTTAGTTCATGTCCATTTATTTAGTGATCTGTGACCGAAGTTGATCAATGTACTTCAAATTCATTTATTCTAAATCAATCCGATTATGCGTACCTTATTTATTATTGTATACATATTAACATAACAAGATCACGTTTTATAAAATAGTGCAATGCTGTA
This sequence comes from Eubasilissa regina, assembly GCA_022840565.1. Classification (NCBI taxonomy): domain Eukaryota; kingdom Metazoa; phylum Arthropoda; class Insecta; order Trichoptera; family Phryganeidae; genus Eubasilissa; species Eubasilissa regina. The sequence goes on along the minus strand of JAINEB010000003.1, from coordinate 31,481,768 downwards.
ATAAAATATAATAATTCATTTTCAGGCAATATTGAAAAATAACCAATCTTCATCCAAAATGTCTTTTAGTCGTCTGTGTAAGCGCATAATCGAAGATCATGCAGATAATATGGATCTTCCTGACAGACCTCTGTCAGCAGAGGTTCGACAGTTAGCCACCAAACAATGGGAGTACTTTAGCGAAGGATTGAAAATATCAGGTATATTCTCTCGCTCTAATTATAGTAAACCAACCTCATGCTTGTGGGTCATAAAATAAAACTGATTTAGCTATAAATGAACATAGCGCCAAGTGGCACAGGCTTCATCAAGCGAGGATTGACGAGCGTTATTGAAAATTTGGCATTCCTCTTTTGATTCAAATTAATTCACTACTCGAAATATCAACAGTACAGAATGTAACTGCTCTTATGTTCTCAAATTAAAAATAATAGCACAAACTTTATAATAAACTGCATCATCATTATTTTATTCTTTAATTATCGCTCATGAGTCAACGATGCTGTCTTAATTTCTCAACGTCATGCATGAGCTCCTTAAACTACATCAACCTTGACAATCGACCACAGAGTTCGCCCCCAGTTACCTCTTTCGTTTTCACAGACAACATTGTCCCATGTGCCTCCCACATCGTTGCCACAGGATGTTTCATATTAATCTATCATAAGGAATGAGGCTCTTAAGGCATTTTTTGTAATTCTGACCTACCTTTCCTTTCATAATAATTATTAATATGTATACTTACATGTAAACAAAAAAAAATCACTTGATTCTTTATCGCATTGTTTTAGAAACATAAATAATATAAATACACTGTAAAATAATATGCAGTGGAAAACGTTCAACATGAAAAAATATTCTGGTCCCAACAAAATGCTAAGTGATTTCATATATTTATTTTCTTTTAACACAAAACAACTCCTGAAATATTTTGCATCTCGGAAGAATAAGAATATACCGGCTGCCGCATCGTCAATAAATTATTTACTATTTATGACTTTACGACTCGACTTTCTCATTGATACAAAGATTTAAAAAATAAACAAAAATATTGCCCGACAGTCCCTACTCTTCCATATTCCCAGAAGTAGAACATCTTAGATACAAAATTCATTCATTCACCGGCCACGCAAATACCATGAGAAATTAACAGAAATTGATTTATTCAACATTAGCTTAGAGTTCTTTTTATGAACCAGTACAATCTCAATTTTGACTAATCATTCTACGTATAAACACATTCTCCCTTTACCACAACAATAGTTGCAACCTCCCCACCCTTTCTCCCACCTTTTTTCTTTATCTTCTGCGCCTAAACATACTTATGTACCTAAACATTTCTGTGGATTTTCATAAATAGTATTACATGTTAAATATTTATCATTTTTTACATTGTCAAAATCCCTTAATAAATTTTAATTAAATTACCGTACACCGTCCTTACCATATTAAACTGATGAAATTATCTTATTACGACTTAACTTTTTGTTGATTAGGCTGGTGCCTATTTTAGTAAATGTGCTTAAAATAAATAAAATAATAGATAATTTGGTAGCTTTGTTTAAAGTTTAATCATGACCATTTTTATTATTACAATATCGAAAACATTGATAAATTTCTATTATTTATATTCATTCAACGAGAAAAAATATTTCTGTCCCCACGGTTTCATGTTAACTGATTTCCACATTTGCAGTGTTTGCAATGATTTACAGTGAAACACATATTTTACTATTTTTTATTTATTATCTTAGTTTAATAACCACAATTGAGTTTAAAAAACATCTACCGGTTTCGGAAAACACCTTTTCCTTCTTCAGGATATGTCAAAACTAACTAAAAATATAGCATTGTTTTTCTATTTATTCAGAATCTATTTTTAAATTTTTAAAAACAATTATTTAAAAAGTAAATTTAGTACCTAACTCAAATTGCTGTTCAATACAAATTTAGTCAAATAATTTTTAGGAAAAAATTTTAGAATAGGACTCGTAGTTAAATTTAGTTGGCTGTTTAGAATTTCCTGATTACTTTTACATGCTTTATTTATCTCCAACGATTCCAAATTATTTAATTTGTGACCTACACCGTTTATATGCAAAATTGACAATCCCAATTTTTTATCAAAACCATGACTATTTTCTATCAAATGATTAGCAAATTCTGAAATTAAACTAAGATAATAAATAAAAAATATGAATCTTAACCACCAAGTTAATATTGCTAATTTTAAAAGTACATATTTTACTGTTTTTTTATTTTGTAGGGTGGAATTTAGGAAACAATTTGATATTGTCGCAAGAGTGGAGAGCTACATGGAAATACGGAGGGAAGAATGAAAATTATATGACATTTGAAAACGTCGGGCTTCACGAAACATTAAATCATATCTAAAATGAGTTGTAATGAAACAAGTATTGGTAATAAAGACTATTTAAGCACTCCGTATTATTTGTTTACCCCATATAGGCCAGAAAAAAAGGATAAAATTATATGATCAATCGCCCGGCATTTTTGAAAATTTTCAGAATATTTTTAATAGCCTAAAAACATGACATTACTTATAATATATAAATATGATTATTAAAGGGCTTTGGAACATTATTTACAGAGTGAGGGGCATTCTACAGATTATCCAACGAAACATAAATCCGATAGATTATGGCACGTTTATGCAACAGTAATAGTATTTACTCTTTGAAAATTAAATCTTTATATGAACAAGGCATTTTTTACATTAATGCATATTATATTGTCAGCTTTTAAATTTTAATTCCGATCGAGTTATTTTTTTCTAAAAGTCGCAGAGTTCGTTGATTGTGTGAGTGGCACCAAAGTGAATACATGGATCCACCAAAATGAAAATTTTGGGACAAGGAATTTGCGTTAGTTCATGTCTATTTATTTGGTGGTTTATTCACACTTTTATACACATCAAATTAATTCAAAATTCATTGTGTTTTTATGTGTGTATTTGTATATAGGCTTTCTGGTAAGTGTCCCCCACACAAATGCAAAGATAAAATACAAGACTGTGAAATAAATAAAGATTATGTCACATCGAAATATTACGTTGCTTGGCCATGGTGGAAAGTTGTCTGGTGCTGGAATACTCCGGCGCAGACCGCACCGCACAAGAGTTATAGTTTTTTAATCATTAAAATGGTTTTAGATCTCCATTAATGTTTCTACCCTTTTACATAATTATTTTTACAGCTTAGTTTTAATAATGAGACATACATACAGTAGAATGTTTTGTATTCCACATTCAGCAGGATACATAACTAATTTAACTATATTATGTTAATTGTATTTATGTACATATATAAAATGCATTTACTTTTCATTTTCTAAAAATAATGTCACCATTCCGCACCATGTTGAGATTTGCTACTTATTATGCATTAGAGGTTTGGGTAAAGAGATTAGATTATCTTGGCTGTGTAAACTCAGAAAGTGATTCATTGTTCAAAGTGTCGGTGATCTTATACATCTGCATACTGCAACTTGGTTGCTAATAGAAGACAGCACATGAAGAAAATTTTCAGAGTTGCTCTTACGACTGACTGATAGTCACATGATATGCTGTCAACCCCCTGCGTAATTCTTCAATGTCTTCATGTTTACTAGCATTTTGTTTACTTATAAAATTTGCGCACATTGTGTCTCTTGTATATCAAGCTTTGGTAACTATTAATTCTTTTTTTAGACCTAGGATGATAGTGTAAACATATTTTTAAGCTTTTATACGCTCTGACAGGTGAAAAGCATGTGATTCACTTCACAGCGGCACTGGTAACTTACCATGTGAGCGAGGTATAAGTATAGGTATAATACAAACAGAAATAAATATAGTGTTGTGCCTTTTTTATTATAATAACATTGATTAAAATTCAATGGTTTTTTTTTAAATATAAATATCACACAAACAAATGGCCTTAATTTACAATGGTACAAATAAATGATAATATCAAAGAACGAGTTAAGTATACAATTTTATATGATAATTTAATCAGATTTTACTGAGTGAAGACAACAGCATCCCGGCATTGTCAATTATATATACAAAAATGATATAAACACATTTCATGATTTGAAGATTCCTACTAAATACTTGCAAAAAGAGGAAAATGATTCTCCTGAAAACAACATGCGCCATTTTGTGAATTTTATCATTTGTCCCATTTTTTCCTTCAAATATATACAAAGAAAATAAAACCATTTTTAAATTTCTGGATCAATGTAAAACAAACTGAAAATATTGCGTGAAAATAATCTACAAAATTTTATATGCTCAATTTGAATTAGACTAATATATATCTCCAAGTCCAGCTGTTAGGAAGTCGTTAACGCTTGTTGTGACCTGGGACCCGGAGCTTGCGAAAGATGTTTCACAATGTCCACCCAATCGTATCCTCGGGGTTTCTCCCCTCCCTTGCCGCCCTCGGCACGGTCCCACACTCTTCTTTTTTGCGATTTCGTTAATATTTCCTTCTTGGGGCCTTTTTTGCTCTCGTCCTGTAAATACATTATCTCTTCAATATATATACAATTCAATCACGCACACATTTACTCTGGATGAAAGGATCAATGTTTTAGTATAAAAATATTATTGAAACAATACATTTACGAGATAAAAATCATATTATATTTACATTTTTATTTTTAAAATGTATTATTCCAATACGCTTTTATAAAAGGTGGCGCCATTTCACCATGAATAGACTTACGCCAGAACAACACTTGCAAATTGTGCAAATTTATTTTGAAAATTGTGGTTCAGTTCGCAAAACTTACCGTGCGTTACATTCATTTTACGAATGACATAATCATCCATCTAAACAAGTAATTTGAATAATGATAGATTGTATTCGCACCACGCATACTCTAATTGATAACACATTCACAGAGATGTCATAGTGTGCATCGAAGAAGGTGTTGCTGTGGAGTGTAGTATTGAGAAGGACCCGAATGAGTTGATTCGCCATCGTGCACAGCAATAGATCCATGATTACTGACTTTTTCATTTTCTAATTGAATGGCATTAATGTGGAAGAGCTGTTTCAATAAAACTGCGCAATATGCCACACAGCGCGTGCCACAATCGATTTATTGAAGGAAACATTCAATGAGTGCATAATTTTGCATAATGGACCTGTGAATTGGTCTCCAAGATCGTGTGATTTAACACCTTTGGATTATTTTTTGTGGGGACATGTGATGCCGCTAGTCTATGCCAATAAACCAGAGACGATAGACGACTTGGAAGCCAAAATTCGTCACGCTATTACTGATATACAGCTACTCCAAAAAGTGGTCAAAAATTGGACTTCCAGATTCCGCTTTATTCGAGCCAGCCGCGGTGCGAAATTATATTTAAACACTAATGGCATAAAATTATCTTTCCAATAAAGCCAATGCAACCATTTTTATGTATTTTATTTCATTTTAAAGTTCTATACCACTACACACACCTTATACTAAAACATTGATCCTTTCATCCTTATTCAAAAATGTTAAAAATTATAACACCCTTCTACATGTGAATGATTCAATTGTTTCTAGCCGTTCCTCATAAGGATCATATTTAGAGATGCAAATATTTTTATTAATGAACTGGGTTTTATATAAAAAATTTCATATATTACTATTTTTAAATTGTAAAGAGTCTTCTCCCGAACTGATGACATATCAGCGAAACTTGGAAACAAAAAAAGGGAAAATAGGATGAATGTACTCATTTAGAAATACTATTGGTGATGTAACCTACAATATTGTTGCTGAAACTAAATAAATCATATGATGTAGGAATTATAAATTACCTGTGTATTATCTATCAATATTTTATCGACATCCGCACTGAGTTCTGCAACACAGGCCGCTGTCTGTTCCTCAAGTAAATCTGTCAATTTTTCCTTTAAACATTCAAACAATGTGTATGTCATTGCACAACCTAACCACTGATTGGCTTCCTCTTCTACAGTAGACATTATTTTATCTTTTACAGATTGAACTCTGAAAAATAATAATATTCAAAATAAGCATCAGTGTTATGATTTCATTATTTGATAATATAATGACATCTGTTAGTGAAATATTTAAATACCGTGCTCCTCTGACTCTCTATGAAATAAAAAATTATGAAAAATCGCTAATTCATAACATTTATATTTAATAACTGATAAAGAACCATTAAGGTAATCAGGTAACAACATTGAATTTCTATAAGAGTTTAGGTTCAACTAGGAAGACAAAATCAAGAGGGTGAGATAAAGGGGTGTATTTGGCTGGATTAGGTGACATTTAAAAAGTTAGGTTTCTTTAAAGCCAGTGAATGCTCCGTACATACGTTGACTTATCAATGTCGTACACAAATTACCCAAACAAAACACAATAAAAAGAGTTGTGTTTGGAATATCTGAGATATTGATTACAAAATAAACAAATTCTCCCAAGAAATAAGGTAATAAATATTGCCTGAAAAATCTGCACGCCCAATGGTCTGGGTATATCTGTCTATAGGAAGATGGACAATAAGGAATGAAGGACCTGGAATGCAGATCTCACATCGATATAAGAAGTGTTAGCTATCCTCAAGCTCGATGGAGTGAATTCAGAAGGTTTGAAGGCGACGCGGTTATGTATTTATTTGTTAAAACATAGATATTACATTTTTTATACGGTGAGCCTACTCGGCTCTTTGCCAGTTCTAGAAAATTTTACAATCTTAAACACTTATTGAAGTTAATAAGCAAATATTACAAGAATTTAAAATGCAATAAGTAATTACAAAACAATTTTAAATAAGATTAATTCTGAAATTACATAGTTTTTCTTTGAAAATCACACCGGTTGAATATTAATTTAAAGGAAAAAGAAAAGAAATAAAATTTTGAAAGAGTACAAAGGTATGTTAAATAATATTTGTTTAATACGCATTCATAAAGAACGGGTTGACGATTCGTTTGAAGATCAGATACATTTATTTGTGAGTCAAGAATTTTTTTTATCTAATAGCATAACAATTTGTTCTAATAGCAAAGTCAACAGGTTAGCCCTTACCAAAGTCACTTTCAATATTATATTATTTCATAAAATACATTGTTTATTTATTAGCTTTCATTAAGTAGTCACAGAAAAAATATTGTGAAAAAAATTACAAAGGCATATTAATGCGAGGCAGTGAGGTTCGTAGAAACTGAAAGGATATACCTTGCCACACATAAAGTGTCATAAACAAGTCTCAAAACTACGAAATCACAATGACTTGATTACTTACAGATTCCTGTTATAAAATGTATCCATATTTATGGTAGGTTTTTCTGTTGGATATTTAGGACCCCATGATATTTCTAATAAGAATGACTTCACATCTTCATTTTCACCATACTGAAAACAAAAATTAGAAATACATACATGTAAAACTCAAGTGTCGAAGTAAATCATCTCATAGTTTTTGTATACACAATTATTATAATTATTTGTTTAAAATAATTCAAGGAAAATTTAACAAATTTATTAAGGTGTATCCAGCCAGATGTGCAAGTAAATTTAAAAAGACCTCATTTACCTTGTCTAAATCTAACGTCTATTAAATTTTTTTAAATAAATAAAGAATATCATTTCACATAGGTATTCAATCTTGCTTTAATTTAATGGAAGAAAAAATCTTTAAAATACCTAAGTAACCCTAAATCATTCCACGACTTAAAGTAACAAACAAATTAATTTGAGAATGATTCAATCTCGTGACGTTCTTATGAACTGTAAACATATTTGTCATGTTTCCTGTCACTAAGCCAAGCAGTTATTGAGAAAAGTGTCAGCACAAAAGATTAACGAGTAAAAGAATCTAAACCAAAAAATTTAAAAGCATCAATAAGCTTTAAAAAAATGTCTTAGTTTTTTCTAACCTAAATTCAACACCGGCATTGCAATTTTCTGAATTACGACACCAGAAAGTTTTAACGATAAATTATTATGTATGCGAAGGAAATAAATAAAACTTAAGCATTATAAACTACAAGTATGTTTACAACTCTCAAACACCCGAATGAACTCAATATTGCGTGAGACATTTACCTTGTACTGAAAAACAGTAGAAGAAATTTGTTTGAAGGCTTCATCTCCATCATAAATGGACGAAAGCACCTCTCTTTCTTCAGCTTGTAATTCTATATCAGTCATCTCTGTAAAACAAAAATATAAAATAACATTCTGTAAGTGTTAGAAAACTAGAATGACAGGTATACATCCCATAAAGTGAATAGAAAAATACTTACTTTTATCATAAATTTTATAATTTGTATGCTAAACTTAGGTTCTGTAATTCGCATTAAAATAATTTAATAGTGAAACGACTACTCGAGAAAAAAATTATTCCAGCAATAATCGTATTGCAATTCGCAATCATATGTTGCAAACGTCAAACAAAATTACCATAGACAAATTGTATTCGTAAAAAAAAAAATATTGCATAAAGGAGCCAATACACTACAATATATATGCATAGAAAAGAAAAGAAAGATATAATTGTAATGTCCTTTGCTCCGGCTGCATTAATTTATATCTGTTAACTGCTTGCGGTCCAATATTGTATGCAGAGTTGGGTAGCACAAGAATAGCTAGATGATGTGACAATAATATTTTATTATACAAGTTATAAATACAATATAAGAGATACGGCTCCGATGCGAGAGAGTGACTCGCGTCATTCTTACTAATGCGCGTCACGAATTCACTACATCCAGATACATCACAATAATAATGCGTTTATTTCAGCGTGATCGGGTTTTTTTTTTATGAAGATCCGGTTCACCATAAACATAATATAAAATAGATTTAAATAACAAAATTATATTTATGATATGAAAGAAAAGCAAAAAAAACTTACGATAATATTTTTTTTTTTAAATTGTATTTGTATATTTGCGGTATTACTGACACTCAAAATTAAATTAGTAGAAAATATTAAAATATAGAAGTACGCAGTAACTGTAAGTCTAAATTTAAGTCAGAAAAGTCATGGTTTAATGAATCTACAAAATCCGTTTCATAGAATTCGTATTATATACTTTCCCATTCATTTTCAAATTACTTTTAGAAAGTATTTACCTGTCATATGAGAAATCAAAATTAAACATTTGTTTGTGTGTATTTCATATATTTTTTTCAATGAATCTCAGGTTACATGAACGTAAATCAGAGGTATTATTTTATTATTCACGGTTACTCCAAGATAATTGACAAAAGATCTACGCCACCATATACAAAATCTTTAAATTATTCAATTAATTGAAAGATTTTACTGACAAACTTTTAGTTTTAGAGTATAAAGATCATAATTGGTTTTATTTTTTATAGATACATACGTATGTTTCACATTAAAATGTAATTCTTGAAGTTTTGGTACGGTAGTTTTGTTTTTGCGTTCACTATGACTTCTGATATTTTTTATTTGTGAAGTGCCGTCCGAAAAAAGATGTAATTAAATGTTGCAGGAATGTGGGAAAAATGATATATGATTATTCAGATCTAATCTTTAAACACAATAAATGGTATTGCACCGCACTCTGGTCAACTTCAACTTCCACTCAATGAATTCAAATACAAATTTTGATTCTAATATCATGCTGATAAAACAGAATGACGGTAAAAAAACTTAGTCAATGATTAAGTTTTTTTTTATCGTAATATAAATTTAAAGCGTAAATATCAAAGTTTGGATTACGCTTCACAATATAGTTCCAATGTATTTTTTCTCCCAGAAATACCAATAAACCGAGGGTGTACCCGATTCCAAGAGCAACAAAACCAGCGTACAATTTTTGCAGATTCATTAAAGCTTTGATGTTTTCTTTCTCCGATGGTATTGTAGAATATATTGGAATCATCACATCATTTAGCCATTTTTCTATTAGTCCCGCCTCAATAATTTTCCTTAAAAGTTTATCTGCCCTAGGTTTAATCGGTGAATTCTTTTGCAAACCGATAGATATTGGCATGTGTATTGCACAATCTTTCATTATATGTAAATGTCTATCTCCAGTTGAATTGGCATTAACCCTTTTAGTATAATTTACAGAATTAACTCCATCGACTGTGTTCGTGGATGTAGAGGTTTCCCGTTTTTTTTGTTGCTTAACACTAATATATTTTAAAAAGAAGATATTTTCATAATACGCTAATTCTCCTCTTGTGACTCTCTCAACTCCCTTATCAGCGTCATTCACAGTTTCAAATTTGCTTCCAATTTTTTGCCCAGTTTCATCTAAAGAAGTTATAAAAAATTCCCGCGTTTGATCGCCCCATCCTCCGCACGCTATTGTACTTTCTATTAGCTGTTGAAGAGTGTCGATAGTCACCCTGAAATACACAATCAATCATGAACACCAATACTTGAACATTATAATAAAGTACAAATGATTTAAATTTATCAGGATATACCTCGGAGCTGGATTGGCTAATATGGCAGTCATGCTGGCTCGATACGCCACAACAACCAATACACAATAAAGCCAGTACCATCCAGTGAGTAGTCTAATTGACCATCCTGGTGGTAATTTTGGCAAAGAAACCACAAGAAGCATGCCATACGTATACAAAATACTGTTTGATAGTTCTTCAAATAAGTAAAGTCCTTCTGGCTTACTTGAATTTTTGACTCTTCTAACAAATTCTGAGAAAATAATGTATTATTTTAATCATTGCGTAAAAATATATAAATTAAATTATTCAAATTATTTATTAATTTTAAGCCTTACTTGTATGTCGGTGTAAAGGTTTTTTCTTTGAAATCTTTGAATTATTTTCAAGTAAAGTAGTCTCGTAAGTTTTGTTTTCATTTTTGATATCTTTATTTATGTTTTTATGAAATTGTGCCAAAGAATGAAATATGAAACCACTCATTAAAAGTACTACTAATACTGCTATCCACATATATAACCTGTAAGAATAGGAGCAAAAATGGGCGATTTGATTGTATGCTGTTTATTGTACGCTGATTATGCAGTACTAATGGCGAATAATGCACAAGAACTACAGTCTAGTGAGTAGAATGTACGATGTATGCAAGGAAAGCGACCTCATGATGAATATTGAAAGTGATGGTATTCGAGAAGGAGAAAAGCAAGACACCGTGGAAAATACGTGTAGGTGATGAATGTTTGGAACAAGTAGATGAGTTTGTGTATTTGGAGGTATGTTTGATTGAAACGGAAAGGCTGAGAAAGATATCGAAAAGAGGGTGACTGAATTATATCTAACGGGAACTTGTTAACCGAGGCAAGACTAGAGGTACACAATGGAGTCCTGGTACCGAAATGAGATCACTTAAGCATATATGTGGCAGATCTATTTATGTAAAGAATGAAGAAATAAGTAAATAATGTAAAGCTGATGTCAGTATAATGAGTAAGATTAAGAAAGGATCACTTAGGTGGTTTGGTCATATGGAACGGATAAATGAAGACAGAATAGTAAGAAAGATACATGACGCAAGTGTTGATGGCACCATAAATAGAGGACGTCCGCGGAAAACTTGACATGACGAGGTAAACCAGATACTGTAAAATGTAATGTGGATGAGGCGAGAATTATGTGTCAGGACAAAGGAATGTGGCGCTCTATCCTCTCTACCTACCCCCGCGGGGAAACGGGTAAGTTAGTTAGTTACTTAATTAATGTTTTTCTTTGTACTATCATACTATATTTTAAAGCAGCAAGAAATTCTATACGAGTATAAAAGTTGGAAAATTATATATCGACTCATCTAATCAACTGGAATATTTTGCATGTTCATATTTGGAATAATCGGAAGATATAATTTGTGATACGCTATATTTTTTTATTTAAAAGCGCTTGATACTTTTCCAACGAACTTACTTGAAAGGTAAAATTAACGTCTTCCACGAATTATCAGTCAATGATTCAGGGGTCAAAAATGTTAGGCATTCTGAAATATACGGGATTGTCAGATCTGTCAATTGAAGATGATACGGTGTATAGTGCAGGTTTCCCAAGGCGATATCTGCTTTTCCATCAACCATCTCTCCAAGGAGTCCCGAGAATGATCCGTTCAGTTGCTTGTGACCCCATTGCTCCGTATTGGCATTCATTGGCTCGTATACTTTTGGGTTGAAATTCATAACCGAGGCAAGTGTCTGCATAATCTGGTCAAATACATTTTAATGTTTATAGTTCGCTTTAGAAAAATATATATATCACCCTCTGTTTAAGCGTTATACACGGTTCGGTTGGTACTCCTGAGTTTTCAAAATACATGAGTATGTATATTCCTGTTATGTGAGTAATACTACAAACTTGCGGTAGTCAAAACCAATCGGAACGCTCTCGGTTACGGCGTTATCTATTAACGGCGGTGAGTACGAGATGCAGGTCGCGTTTTGTTATCAATTCAAGTGTCGTGGGCTGGCCAGCCAATTATCGGGAGATTATAGACATTGAATTGCCGCTCAGCAGATTGCAGCCATGAGTGGTTTTACTTTACATTATTTGGAATTGTGTACTCTGTACATTACCAATATAAAACCAGAACTTGACTATCGAAGTAATTTCACTGTTACACCCTCTTTATGTAAAAATTATTAATAATTAGTTATACCGTAAAAATAATTAGATTTTTGACCGTATGTAGCTCGTTACCATCCACTGTCGCATTACCGTAAACGAAACTTTGACCAAAAACGTTTACACCAAATCATTTTAATAAAAATATATTATATTTTAGTATATTTGTGACGGCCCGCGCGCATCGTTCAGATGTTTCTCGCCCCCATATTTTCTCAGAATTACGCCATCCCGCGCGAACAAAGCGAGAACGTTCGAGCTACGCCGCCCGGCGGGCATGACACACGTGAACTGCACTGCACACGAATCTTGCATCGTTTAACATTCTGTCATCTATATATTCTGCGCTGTTTCTTGCTCTCGATGGCTTCTCCCCAATGAAAATAAACAAACGTATATAAGGATGTTTTTTTACTTGAACACCAACCAACCTTCCCACATATTATACATCAAACAAAATTGTGTAGGTACTTTAATAATTTTCTGAAAATGTGAAATTTTGTATACATAACGATATTATTTACTCTAATTGGCAAAATGTCTACATTTATACAATTTATATTAAACTAATATATAACGGACAGCGCTAAAGAAAGTATGTATAGTAGAAACATCGTTCAAATAATAATTAACATACTTAAGTTTTCAATCAATAAATGCAATAAATAACAAATTACTTTTATTTCAATCCCGCTAAATAATTGATTTCCCCTCGTGTCTATCTCCCTTTTACTTTTTACCACAGCCGGTATGTGTTGAAAAGCGACAACTTGAAGCGTGTGACCTTTCAAATCCGACGTCTTGTCCGTGAATAGCGAAGTGGGTCTGAAAACTTGATCGGTTTTCCAAACTTGAATCCTTCGTGGTACTAAAACTCCGCGGATCGGCGATGGGAAAGGGACCGTGCTGAGCTCGAACCACGAACTTTGATTTTTGCGATACTTATTTTCTTCGTGATGTCGGATAAATATGACATTCACAATTCTTTTCCAGATATAATGTACATCTGAACTGAATAGTCTCAAATCGTACAGAATTACGAATTTGGCTCTGGTATCTAAAACACGATATCTGTAAAAATAAATATTATTTTAAAATTGCCCATTAAAAATGACTTCAACAAAAATCTTTATGTGCAAGCAACTATTGCAGAAAACTGTTATCTCTTATAACTGGTTTACTGATAACATAAATTTTACTTTTTTTAATTTTAATTTTAAAACCATAATCTGTTTATTTAGTCAAGTATAAAGTACACCCCAGGGGGCAGGAACATATCAGTATATGATAAGTTTTAAATATGGTGCCAGATATTAAAAGAGGACAAAGAAACCCGTGTTAACAAATGGTTGGACTTCTGTGATAAGACGACTTGCAATATTACATATAGTATTACAGTTACGAAAAAAAGTACTAGGTACCTTATTTTACTAAAAATATAGACTTTGAGGAAATGTTTGGCCTCTACGGCCAGAATAAAGCTCCGAAGCTTTGTTAACAACTATAAGCATCAGATTTACAAACTAATCTTAGATAGCAGAAGTGACCGGCACTAAGCCCAGTAACAATAAAAACTATCACATCATGACACACCAAGTTTCTATCTCCTCGATCTGATGGAAACTAGGCAGTGTGTACTGACCGATAAGCAGTGAAATATTACCTGTCACCGAATTTGAGAAATCGCGATGCCTGCATTCCATTTGCTATAAAAACTAAATAGGCTTTACACCCGTCTCTTCTTATTTGACGAATCGATTCCAGTGTACCAAAATTGGGAGATAACAGATCCTCAGATTCCTCGACTACGACCTGGAATATTATGGTGGGCACAAAGTATGTCATCTTATGATTTGAAAATAGCTACGTTCAGTCTCGGTTTCTATATCACATATCCGTATTTTGTGTTTTAAATTACAATGAATTAATTAATTAATTAATTATTGACTTATAATAATTGTGAGGCGAGATTTTTAAAAATTTAAGTACAATAATACATTAAATCATTAATCTTCTTTACTCTCTGCTTGAATAGGAGGGAACTTTAACGCAGATATCATTAATCTCCACCCATCTCGGTTTTCTGCTGTCACCTATACTTGCTTCCTATGCAGATCAAGCAATTTGATTAGCTGTAAAAATTGTTTTATTAGGCTTAATTAGACTGGAGGAACGTAGCAGATTTCGTTCAAAGTTAAATCTGAAAAGTTGATAGCTTAATTGGAAAAAATATATATGATCCAATGAACCAATCTGACCAAGAATACTTAGGCTAACAAAACTCAGATGGGAGAACAATCTACCTGTAATGTAAAGCAGTGGCGTAACTACAAAAATTAGGACCCAATGCGGAACGGAAAAAAGCTTCCCTAAATAAGTATTGTGTATAAGATATACGAATATTAGTACTTTATGGTTTATTCATTAAATGGTATTAAATACAAGAATAGATGCAGGAACAATCCAGGATAGGAAGGAAAAAGCAGTCACCACTGATCCGATTCTGCTGGCACTTCTACAAGTGGGCTGTATAAGATTTCACGCACAATACATCGTCAAAGGTTCCACGACACAAAGTATAGAAGTTTCAGATTTTTTATAACGATGGTAACGGCCACCTATCGACTGACTAGTGAGGATGGTAGGGAAAGAGAAGGGGGGGGGGGGGCACGGATCATTATTTCGTTCAAAGTAATTGATATATTTAATATGGAAATAAATATATGCCTCAAACCAATGGTAAGAACAAAATTAGCCTCTTCTTCATACTTTCAAGAAAAAAAGTGTTAGGCTTTACATGCACTTGGAATTTAAAAATTGGTTACTTAGCTTTAAGAAAATTTTACGGTCCCTAACTCGATATATTAGCGGAGTACTTCTGCTGTATATATCGACAATATTTTCACGTGTTCCCGTAAAACACGCGAGAAACGATATTTTAATTTTATAATTCCATCTCTTACTGTGGATTACTATTAACTCTGGGAATAGTCGCAAAAATATCAATGTTAAATGGATTGTAGGGCACGAAATTTTTGAGTCTCTCTCTAATGTGGGCCCCAATGTACTGCATCGGCTTAGTTACGCCACTGATGGAAAAGTCCCAACGTCAGCTCAGTTTCTGTCGGAATAAAAATTTATCCTTCGCATTTTTTCAGTAATATATTAACTAATCAATCTTTAAGGTGGTTTATGAGAGAACCGAAGAATTGCAAAATCAATTATAAAAAGTTAATTTATTATTATTAATTATTTTTTAAATGGTTTATTTTGTCATTATTAAACCAGGCATGAGATATTTGAACGTACCATGAAGTAAGAAACTTGTTTAATTCTTTTATACCAATGACCTTCAAAAATGTCCAGATAAATGCTGTCACAAATTACTGCAATGTTATTCACATCCTCATCATTCACCAAATGGTTGACTATTCCGTTTAATAATTCTTCCAAATCTCTTTTTTTATATAATTCACTCATCATCTCTTGTATGCCATATCTGAAAAAAATATCAGTGATAATAGATAATTTAAACTTTTCGATTTCATCCCTAATTTATTTTTTATAACATTTAACAAATTTTAAAATAAATACATGTAACCAGGTCGAACAAAAAATTACCATGTATGCAAAAATTGTTTCAATATATTATGAGTATAAATACCTTTTACTGTCATGCGGATTCTTAGATTCTATTAAATTACAATAAAATATAGAATATAACACGAAAAGACTAATTATTCTGAACATTACTGCAATTCCAAAAGCCAAATACAACTACCAAATCTTTAATTTGGATACTGATTCGTTAACGCCAAAAAACTATTCTAATTCTACTACATATCCACAGAGTCAGTATTGTAGCGTGACTTAATTTAAAATGTACAATGCAATTACATGTGGAAGTTATTTGATTGACGGCGCCGATTTTTTGTAATGTGTTTCTCAGTCCTATGATATTTGTTCCTAGATTAAAAGAGCAAATTTTTCAGTTAAAACAAAATACAAGTTAAAATTATCAAAACTTCTTATTTAATTATAAACTATAATTTACAAATGTAGAGAATTCCTAATCAACAATATATAATAAAGTATTCAACTTGAAATAAATAAAAACATATTTTTATTGAGGTGCAAGAAATATTTACATAATAATAAACTTTCTGTTGTGAATTTAAATATCGTGTAAAAACGTTCGATTGATTTATAACACGAGTTTTTGAATATTTGTATGTCATCTGCGGTATCGTATCAATCAAAATCACAGAATCAATTCATTGTTTATCATTTATCAATTCATAGTTTTAACATACAATGAATTTTAAACATAGTTTACCACAACACGAATAATAATAATTTTACAAAGACATAAAAGACGCCATTTATAAAATGAATGATAAAATTATAAATAAAAATATATTCTTTACAACTTTAAGAATCATGTTATGAATCAATTATAGTGACTTTATATTAAATTTTAAGAAATATTCCACTTTAGTGAAATAATTATTTTCCTATAAACATGCAAAAATGCATAATACAAAATCAATAGATTAAGGGTAAGTACTTTACTTTTTGCAGTCGGATAAATATAAAAATAAATTAAAATTGTCTATGGAATTTTAAACATTCAAACTGCCATCTGATTTCAACCGTCGTTAAATGTCTGATAAAGTTTAATTTCGTAACAATAATTTAAAGTAATATTTCTAGTACAAATGGATCGTTTACGAAAAGCAGACAATAAAGAAAATGCCGTGATAAGTCAATACAGAGTGATCAAAAGTAGTGTTGATAAAAACAATTTGAAGAATTCTAATACTGTAAATCTTCAACCTACAAATAATCAAAATAGACTTTACAAGCCTTTGTACGCCACACAGTACTCTGCTAAACCCCTTTTAAAGTCTTCGAAACCATTGCACCAGGTTGGTACTGTTCCCAACTCCCTTAAAAGTGCTTGTCCGTTAAAAAAAGACGATACTAAGTTCGGAGCTGTCAAATCATTTAAACCTCTTATTTCCAAAAATGAACGGCTTAATCAGTTTAATAATCCAAGTAAAATCACTGAAAAGTCAACCAATATTGAGTGTAAAAAAGAAAATGTGATAACAAAGGAACATGCGCTAAAGGCATCCAATTGTAATACTAATTTACTATCTGCCGCTGTTCAGAATCCTCCAATTAATTTATCTAATGCTGCACCACCACAAACTACGGTGACTGATGCCAATCGTGCCGAAACAATCCCTAAACCATCATCCAGTAACATTCAATCGATGTCTCATCCCAAACAGGCAGTGAATACTTTTCTACCAGAAGCAAACGTTGCAACAAATACTACTCCAGCAGCGTCTAGCATGAATGACATGAATGTGCCGGCAGGTCCTGATGCGAGGCCAGAAAAGAAAATGTGGTGTTTGGAAAACTTTGACCTTGGCAGGCCTCTAGGGAAAGGTAAATTTGGGAACGTTTACCTGGCGAGAGAGAGGAAATCCAAATTTGTTGTCGCAATCAAGGTATTATTTAAAAATCAAATTCAATCCTCTCAGGTGGAGCATCAAGTCAGGCGGGAAGTGGAGATTCAAACCCACTTGCGCCATCCCAACATACTAAGAATGTTTGGGTACTTTCATGACGACAAAAGAGTTTACCTTATTTTAGAATATGCTCGCAATGGAGCTCTCTACAAACACTTGCAAGAGCAGCCCGACAAGCGTTTCGAAGAGAAGACTGTCGCCGCCTACATCAGGGACCTCTCCAACGCCCTAATTTACTGTCACAGCAAAAAAGTAATACACAGAGACATCAAACCGGAAAATATTTTATTAGGAAACAATGGAGAATTGAAAATTGCTGATTTCGGCTGGTCAGTACATGCGCCCTCTTCGCGGAGGTTCACTCTGTGTGGAACCGTCGACTACCTCTCTCCAGAAATGGTTCAAGGTAAAGCGCATACTTATACCGTGGATCTGTGGAGTGTCGGTGTTTTATGTTACGAGTTGCTCGTAGGTCAGCCCCCGTTTGATGCCAAAGAGTACGGACAGACATACAAGAAGATTCTTTCAGCCGAAATGAACTTTCCCAATATTGTGAGCGCTAACGCGAGAGATTTGATTTGTAAATTAGTGGTTGTGGACCCTGAAGGTAGATTACCTCTGGATGATGTCCTGAGGCACCCCTTCATCATTGAAAATGTTTGAAAGAAGCGAAGGTGTATTAAATTTCAATTTTCATATTTGAGACTGATACTCCAAACTGATTGAATAATTAGGAGTTGACTCTTCCTACACAGAACTATTGACTTATGTATGTAATATAATGAGCTAGATTTATTGATCAATTTTTTGGTATTAGAAATTTTTATTAATAATTTACATTAAAACGACATTCTATGCACTGAACACAAATATAATAATTTATGTGATAATTTTTCATTTTCTTAGTTGATTTATGTATTGATACTTGTGTTTTAAAAATAAGTAGCTACTTATAAGAACTGTTTATAATGATTTTTCAATAAACTTTTAGTGTTTAGTTTTTTAACAATAATTACAGTTTTTATAATTTTTATCTTAGATAATTTTTATTGATAGACTTACATTGTGAATTAGCTTGGAAATTATTTATTAAATGTATAAGGAATTTAAAACAAAATGTTGGTCCGTTATATTTTAATTCTTGTTGTATTTAAAATATTGAAATTTCCCTTTTTTTTTATTTTAAAATATATAACTTATTTTATTAATCTAGTGTTATAGAAACAATTCAATGTTTTGTTCATACGGTTCTTCTACATAATTTCTAATTATGATATACATAGAAGTAATTGTTTGACTAATTATATATATATATGTGTATCTATTTAAAAAATGATCTTCAATTAAAATAATATTTTCTTCAAATTTAATATCAAGTTTTTTTGTAAATAGGTATGTAGTTATAATGTGAACTTCAAATGTTTAATGTAAGATGTATGGAATTTGCTTTCAGAGTTAATAAATTTTAAATCTAAAATTGTTCTGAAATTAGATCCACTCGCATGATTCTTTTTTTTTTTTTTTTTACATAGTTGCATTTTTTTTGTGATCAAACTCACTGGAACAGTGTTCTGGCACCGTTTTTCTATGGTTATTCCAATGTTTTAAATATAATTTTTGGAAATTAATGCTTTTTTTTTCGTAGATTGCTAAAATAAAAAATGTTGTTCTAAACTTATTAAATTCATAGAAGATTATCTAAAGAAGTGAGAACTGCACATGTTTATGCTAAAAATATTTTTCTGTTCCGGTAATTCAATAGAATCTGAATCACCACCATGAATCACAATAACTTTGTTGATGATTAAAACAGTTTAAGAGAACTGGATAAAACTTTGGTATCAATATGGGTTCTACTGCTGCATTTTCTATACAAATAGATTGTTATATATGTAAGAAAACATATTTTTTCACCTGATTCTTCTACTCCGGTTTTCTTTAGAGAAACTTGAACGCCCAGCGTACATATTAATTGATATTAGTTACATGAGAATCACCCATGAGTAGCGTAACTAAGAAAAACGGAGCCCCAGCGCAAAATGGAAGGGCTCTCTGTTTTGTATATAACAATGTTAAGTACTACGCAGTTTTACTCGTTAAATGTTACATACAAAATTGATTTCGTCTCTTAAAAAAACAAAAGTGTGGTTTTAGGCATAAATAACAGCGTCGTGTTGAAAAATCCATTCTATAAAAAAAACATACATTCCTGTCGAAAATCGAGTAATACATTAAACGGTTTTAATTTTTAAATCACTTTATTAAAAAATTCTAAGTACAAAAAAAAGTAATGCTGTTTTCCCATAAATAAAATAACGTTAACAATCTACGGCTTAATTCTTGCAGTGCATTTTTACAAACACAAATGACTAATGATATTATAAATGTTGTTCTACTGTTTCGTTTTGACTTCTTCCACGACTTGCTAATTTTCACTTTAGAGTGTGATTAGATTGAATTCAATTTCATCATCACTAATTTCTGACACATGTGAAACTAAATGTTTTAATGTAACAATACGACTTTATCAGACCGACCCAATTAACAAATTGGGTAATTGTCGTTTTATCTACAAATAGCATTCTACCTGTCGTCACTCCAGGAATTATAATACAGTAGATCCTCAATATTCGTCCGTGTTGATATTCATACTGCTTTTTCATCAAAATTTTTGTTTGATATTCGTCCGAAAAGTTGATATGTGTCCCACTTGCCACGTGAGTCAGTCTGGTGATTCAAAGTGCGCGCATCAACTCTTGTTTATCACTTTATTTATTTTTAATCGTCTGGAAGTGCTGGTGAACTATCCGGACATCAATCACCAGAATTACCTCATGTCATAATGGAAGGTGACTCCCCTTCCAAATGATAGTCTAACCTCTAAAATAAAAACTCTTAACTCCTAAATGCGGTAACTGTCAGAATTTCATGTTGGCTATCATAGCTACACACACAACCCATGGCAAAAAGCGCATGATATACTGACGCCGCTGATCAGATCTTTAACAACAATCATTATTACCATAGTATGGTTTTGCCTACTATCACCTACGCAGCGCCTGTCTTCAGCAGCATGCATAAAATGAAATAGACTCGGCTTCAAACTATTCAAAACAAAGTAATTAAAATCATATACAATACCTTACCCAAAACAAATCTAGCCCGACTACACTGCCAGCAAAAGGCGGACACGATTACTTATTACTTTAAACAATTATCAGCAAACTTCCACATAGCTTGTACGTATCCATTCCAAGATAATCCTACCATTAAAAATCTCGACTCGTATGAGTACGATAGCAGTCTTATGCCTTTCAGGTACAAACATCGATTGCGTAGGCATTACTTCCTGAAGCGAAACAACGCGTTCGATCCTCCGGACTGAGATACGTTTGATGATTTTTTTTCTAATATACTTTTAACCCATATGCAGCCATGCTGTTAATTTGAACATTAAGAATGAAAAAAGGGTAAATATAATTACAAGGGTTCATTAAATCCCATTCAGTATGACCTTCTACCTTATTTCTTCATTCAATTAGTGACATGCACATGTTCCTATCCTTTTCACTGTGAAATTAATGTGTGATATATCTTTTTGTCTTACTTTTTAATCGCAGTTGATATCCAACGTTTCAATCTTACATTGAATTGAATCGAAAAATAATTAGCAATATTTGAATTGTCCAAGAACACACAATTATTTTTGTAGGATTCACTTTACATAATAGATTTTTTCACTCGTCATTTCCTAGTGAAAATATTTTCCTAAGGATTAGCTAAAATATGAATTCAACATTGTGCATGCTCACAGAAATATTACAGGTTTGATTGACCCGGTTACCTGTGTTACTGCGCAGCTAGGGGAAGGGTTTTAATCGGGGAGAATTTTGCAGATATTGTTATTTGTTTAAAACACTGCAATGATTCATAATTTTACTGGAAATTGAACAAGTATATAATTTATTTTTTTTATCATAAAGAGTTTTCAGTGGAGTTAGTCTTAAGGCCTGATGTCTACGTAAGCTTTTTATAAATTTTTGAATTTAGCATTACAGCACACTTATATGTTATTATTTGGAATTTTTTTATTTTGCCATTGTAATTAAATGGATATTTATTAATCGTTTTAGCTTGGAGTGGAAGCTGATCGTTTATGTGCATAAGGTTAGGGAGAAGTTGCAGGAATCACAGGTCAACATGTGTGGGTTTGCGGTAGTTATTAAATTATAAATGACAGTGAATTTTATAAAAAATTGTAGTATTATTGTCATACTTCTTCTTTCTCTCTTCTTTATTCTCAATGGTGAAATAACTCAATGCTAGATTTGACAAGGATAGTGAATTTAGATTGAAGAGTGGATTTGAGTCTTGCACTGATTTGAGCAGACCAGCGCACGGTGATCCAATGAAAAAATGAAGGAACTGAATTTGGAAGAGTCCAAAGAGACAGAATTGAAAAAAGTTTCTAGGATAGAATACAAAATGCAGACTTATAACATATTATTTAATTTATTACTAATATAACGTAACAATAACACTAAAAAAATATTTTATGTGATAATATAAAAATTGACATCCTTAACCAGTTGGCATTATATTCATTATTTATGTTATAGTATCAACAATTATAATTATATCTTAGAAGGCACATAAGTTCTCCAGTTAACAATTTCTTTCCACCAATTTGGTCTAGATAAAGCTTCGGGGTCAGAGAATATCGAGGTCTTCAAGTTCTGGTACACCTGTCAGCAGATAAATAAGATTGGTTTAGGATTCTGTTAGACATCTTTACAAAAATTGGAATTTCTGATTATGTAAATAACTGGTAAAAATGCTTAAACTCGAGAAATTAAATGTATAACTACTTGACTAAGTATATGCTTCTTACAAGCCATCCTTGAGAGTATGAAAATGCATTTCGGTCCTCAAATAGGAACTGGCATTGAGCACAAAAGACCACTGATCATTAAAAAAATTCTTCCAGTTTGTCTCTGGTTCATGTGATTCTATAGTAAAGTTAAATGCGAGAGAGCATTTATGAACACGCTAGTGGCAGAAGTCTGCGAAGATTTTACTTTTTAATACATCATAAGTGGTCTTATGCATTGGTATTGAATGGATTAGTATAATTCTTCATATCTGTTTAAAGGTTAATAGTTACTAACAGAGGCCATTTACTTAGATTAATAAATATGTACATAACTCAAGCTTCATATGGATCTTGGTGTATTAAATCTCACAGGTATTTGTGAATTTTTTCATCAACTTTAATTAAGGGATTTTATTGGTTAGAAAAAATATTTATTAACTTTGTAAAGAATAACAACAATGGTAGTGGTGTAATCTATCCAGATTTGAGGTTATTTGGGGCGGGTGGTATGTAAATCAGCGGTACTTACTTTTCCGTCACTTTTTCCTAATACAGAGTTGAGTACGAAGTCTGGGGGAGCAATGGCATCGATTAATGTGACTGCATCGGGTTTTATAGAAGAACACAAATATAAAATACCCTCTCTTAACAGATGTCCAGTTTCACCAGTGAAGTATTTACCCTATTTGCAAAAAATAAAGATTAAGCCCATGGTTGCTTTCGATATACAGTCGATTCCGCTTAGTTGGGTCGCCGGTTAATTGGGGCAGCCGCTTATTTGGGCCAAATCTTAAGGAACGGAAACCAAACCAAGGAACTAATAGTAATTTACATCGCTTAATTGGAACGACATTCCACGTAATTGGGACAGTAAATTTAAGATTACAATACATTTAAAATTTATTAATAAGTTCTACAAAAGTCAGAGAGTTAGTGCAAAAATTTCCCTTTTGCAAGCAATTCAGTTTGTCGCTGACAGTTGGCGAGCTATAAAAACCAACACCATATAAAATCTTTAAACCTTTAGATATTTCCGAAATTTTGAGCAAAAGGGAAATGAGGACATGTTAGAAGTTATATTGTTAATTATCAAGAGTTTTTGACAATAGATAATAATTTACCATGTTACGGGTATACGATGAAAATAAAAAATGAGGATGCAATTGTTGAAGCATCATCACGAATCGAGACATCAAAAATGAAATGAAGATGTTGATGATTAATATCCAACTGTGCCAGTGACCAGAAAAATAAACTATATAGCCGGGTTACAGCATTATTTTGTGCAGGAAGGCAATGAAGTGAACCCTACGTATTTAAAGAAAAATATTCATCATTTAATTTTAAGCTCGCTTCGGTTAATTGGGAAAGCCACTTAATTGGGCCAAACTTCCTGGTTCCGATGTGTCCCAATTAGGCGGAATCGACTATATATACTTTTATTTCATATATACATACATATTTATTTTTTAGTGTATATTGCATTAATAATAATTTATAGTAAAAGTACAAATTACAATAATAAATTAATATACAATGTATTTTATTATAGAAATAAAAGATAAGTAAATTTATAGTTTAAAAGAATGTATGATGTATTGAAGATTTTGTATGAGAGCAGTTTTGAGACTATTATCATTATTGTCAAGTGTAGGAAGATATTTTAAATTTGAAAATCTTAAATTTATGTAACTTTTATACAAAATCATAATATTTACCATGTAGAGCGTCGCCAGATGCTTCTCCAGACACCAAGTACCAAACAAGGAAACAAGCTTAGACAGCACAGCTTTTGAATTTGCATCTTCCACTTTGGTAACGTATGTATGGAAATTTTCAAGAATTACATGCTGAAAATATATTAATTATTGAATAGTAAACATTAATGAGACTACTACTAATCAATAAAACCTCGTTAATTTGAAATTTAAGGGACCAAAAAAATTTAATTCAAATTATGCGAAACCCCATTAATTCGAAATGCATCCAACTTTTTCTTTTATCACGCGGAACCGATCAATCAAATTAATGGATTTGAAATTTGCGAAAACATTGTGAAATTAGTAAAACAAACGTGAACAAAGGCACCGATTTCGTTAAAAAATACTTTTTTTCACATATTCCGAAGAAACATCTCGAAAACGCTATATTGGCAGAAATATTTATTGCAAACTATCCACGCACGCTGAGGCAAGAACTTCTGATATCGATCGATTTGAAAATTAGTAGTATGCGGTGGCTGCTTTTATTTATTTGACAACTATCAGCGTATTGATCTATTTGATAATTACCAGCGTACAACGGTAGCTAGTTCCGATCTATTTGAAAATTATAAGAGTGGGGCGAGTGCTAATATTGATTTATTTGACAATTACCGTCGGGGACCGAGTCATATAAAGGAGAACAAAAAGATATTGATTTATAGCGCGAGGGTTTCAAATTTATCTCGAACTACGATTTACCAGATTTTTTGAATTAATGAGTAATCGATATTGACATTTTGGGTCTTGTGTGTTAGAATTATTTTAAATTATGTCGGGGTTTGAAATATCATGGTTTTACTGTACTAGGTATGTATTGTATTAGGCTATTAGTCATATAAATTATCCAAAATAATAACCATTTCCATCTGATGAATGATGGGTGAAAATTGCAAACACATGAACATAAGTTTTTGAGATAAAGAAATGCAATAAAACAAAAATAAGGAAAAATTAATTTTATTAAAAGTTGTTACCTCAGCAAATACAGTTGACAAAGTAGCTGCGTGATAAGCTTGGCTATCGTTTCTGACTGTAAAACTATCCATTCCTTCTTTCGTCAAATAATTAATTTTTAGCGACGTCTGCTCGAGAATATAACAAACAAGCCATTTATATGCATCTAACAAAACTGAAAATATAAAAAAAAACACTTTGGAGAAATTTTTGAAAAATTACATTCCATTTCTAAAATACACGAAGTAGTTGACTTTATTTAATTTATTTTAGACAGAATATGAACAGGTTATTAATGCCATAAAACATTAAAGTATAGTGTGAAATGTTACAATTGACAATTTTTGTGATTAAAAAATTCTTTTATGAAAACAGTCAATATAAATATTAGGACGGACTTTGGTAGCAAGTGAAGGATGTTTTTTTTAGAGGTTTATTTTTCAAATTGGCAACACTTTTTCCAGTGACATCCAATTTGTGCTCAGTATGGTTTGCCATTTCACCATGAATAAACTTACGCCAGAACAACGCTTGCAAATTTCTTTTGAAAATCGTGATTCAGTTCGCGAAACTTACCGTACGATACGTCCATTTTACGGTCGACATAATTGTCCATCCGAGCAAGTAATTCGAATAACCATGGATTGTTTTCGCACCACGCATACTCTAATTAATAATACGCATTCGCAGAGACGTCGTACAGTGTGTACTGAAGAAGTTGTTGCTGCAGTGGAGCGTAAAATTGAGGAGTCGATTCACTATTGATTCGAATGAGTCAATTCGCCATCGTGCACAGCAATTGGAGTTGTGTCCATCCACTTACGGAAGATTTTTCGGATAGATCTTGGTTTACGAGCTTACAAGATCCAGCTCGTGAATTGAAGTCGCTTGACTACTGTGTGCGTTTTACGTTCAGTGAATGGGCTAAAAACGAGATTGCTCTTGATCCTCATTTTCAACATAAAATTTTGAACAGCGATGAGGCTCATTTTTGGTTGAATACCTACGTCAACAAGCAAAATTACCGCGTTTGGAGTGAAGAAAATCCACAAACCATTATTGAGACACCTTACATCCACAAAAAGTCACTGTACGGTGTGCTTTATGGGCTGGTAGAATCATTGGTCCATATTTCTTCAAAAATGATGCCAACCAGAACATTACAATCTATAGATCCACGATTACTGACTTTTTCATTCCCAAATTGAATGGCATTAATGTGGAAGAGCTGTGGTTTTAACAAGATGGCACAACACGCCACACAGTGCGCGCCACAATCAATTAATTGAAGGAAACATTCGATGAGCGCATAATTTCGTGTAATGGACCTGCGAATTGGCCTCCAAAATCGTGTGATTTAACACCTTTGGAATATTTTCTGTGGGGATATGTGAAGTCACTAGTCTACGCTGATAAACCAGAGACGATAAACTTGAAAGCCAACATTCGTCGTGTTATTGCCGATATACTGTCTCAGCTACTCCAAAAAGTGGTAGAAAATTGGACTTCCAGATTGCACTTTATTTGAGCCAGCCACGGCGCCCATATGCGCAAAATCATATTTAAACACTAATGGCATTAAATTTCGAATCCGGACTATAATGCATGTACATTCTGAGACTTTGATCTTTTGTCTTAGTTTTGTTGGTAAAATTCAGAATGTATATATTATAATAGTTGCAATATTTTATTCCATATGCAAATAAATCATAGCTCGCTTCACCCTTAACACTGTACTGTCCTTTTTTATACGCACCATTAAACTCATTATAAAGTAATAAATTAAAATAAATAAATAAACAGGTGTTTTCAAATAAGTAAACATTTCAACCAACTTATTTTTTAAAAATTAATGTGAAACATGCACTTAAAAAAACTCATTTTATAAACAGGATTCCAGGAACGAATCATTTTTGTATACCTAAAAATTACTGTACTGCAATAATTTACCTTCAGGTTTCAGTATGTCAAAAGCAGATTTGAAAGTTCCCGGAGATTTCATATTTTGATAGTTTTTCAAAAATCCTGCTGTTCCATAAGGGGAATTGATTTCCCCTCCCTTTTTAATAATTCTCCACAAGCTCAACAGCCACTGGCTTGTCTGTTGTATGAGAACACTATTTTCACCTTCGTACGTACAATTGGCATCATTCTCGTTCCGCATATCGCCAATACCGGAAGCTGAAAATTAAATTCGAAACATGTATAAGACCAGATTTAAAAAATATCATTCTTTTGTGTAGTTTTCTGGGCTATTCTGATGTTTTTCCGACCTCTCTGGCCGACCAGATGATTTGAATACTTGATGAGTTGAATCCCCTTGCAGGATTTATCGGCAGGGCTTATTGTTCAACCTCTCACTCTTTACTGTTTTCCTGAATATTATCAAAAGCATTTCTTCAGTATAGAGTTCTCAGAGTATGAAGATATTCATTTGTCTCGCAGTCCATGGTATGCATAGAACCAACACCAAATCTCGAAGGTGTCGAGCATGGAAGGAGAAACAAAGAGATAATCTCAGAGATTTATTTAAGATATGTTAGTACACATGTTGAGACTTTGATGTGGAGATAAACTTGGAAATCAGCTTGAGATTGGTAGAAAGAGACTATAACTCAAACCGTTCGATCTGACACTGATATTTTATATGTGCACACAAATATCACCTAAAATTAACATAGGTCCCTACAATTAACAGTAAGTCAGTAAACTCCTCTCTCTAACAACTTTATATACATCTATTGTAAGAAGTACGCTGGAAATTAACTCCACTCTGTGGAGGTGCAATATAAATTTCTAAGATTTATCAATTTTAAATTGCATATTTCGATAGAAAATATAAATTATGATTATTTAATGAGTATTTCATTTGAAAAAATTAGCCCGGAGAAGAGATGTGAGCGATATAGTATTTCTATATAAAATTATCAATAGCATGTTGGACTGCTCCGAGTTAACACAAATGGTTTTGTATAAAGTACCAACTCAAACGAGACAACATGAAGTGTTTTTTGTGGGTACACATATAAATAATGTTGCTATTAACTCGCCAATAATATGGATTTTCATTGCGGGCATACCTGAATTGAAGAAATATTTGTACGTAAATTATACATAGTTTTTTGTGTTATATTTAAACTGTTATATTAAAAATGTACTGTCATATTTAAATTAAATAAATTATTATTCTTATGTAAAAGCCCACAAGGGCGTTGATGGAAATAAATAAATACAGTAAAACCGCGATATAACGAAATCCAAGGGACCAAAAAATAAAAATTCCTAATAACGAATTCCCACATATAACGAAAAAACCTACTATATGTTACGCGCCGTCGCAAAAAAATGTTGCGCGGCTTCAAAAAAGATCGCAAATTCTGCAAACAATGAAGGAAAAAGGCCATAGGGAACTGAATACCTACATATTTTTAGTAGTTTTGTTATTAAAACAGATAAGAAAATGGATAATCAAAGGAATTAAATTAAGAACAGAATCTATTCAACACCAATTGGAAGATATTTTTGTAAATTCCAGAATATTACAAACACAAAACAATATTTTAATTGTGTTTAAATGTAGAGCCGCTTCAAACATAGTTTTGGGCATGAAACATACAAAATAATTCAAAAATAACAATTTTATAGTTGAATCGCGGCATTTTTATTAAATGAGTCGTATATAAATTACGAAGGTACTTACCGGTAACGGCGGCAACCACTTCAAAATATATTTATAATCGTTAAAATTGTTCACTTAAAAATTATCGTTAACATTGTACATTTAAAATACACGAAAACAATAGTTAATAGAAATACAAAATACCGTACAAAAATAGTCCATAGAATATTTTAACGAATTATTTATATTATTGACGAGTTCACACGAAAACAATTGTCAAACGAAAATGAATTTATGTAAATATTCAGTTCGGTCATGCAATAATCGCGTTAAAAGCTGAACAAACTTTTGAACTCTACAGACGTTACACTGAGACTGACATTTCCAATAAGTACATACTGCAACTTTCGGGGGGTTCCTATTAATTTTTGTATTTTAGAGCTGTTTGGGTCTGGGTTGCAATCATATTAGAGGCGTATGCGTACGTAAAACGTGTCAGAGAACGCCGCAAGAATTATGTCAAATGGTTATATGGGCCTACTATGAACCCAAGAAGAAGTTTGAATTGTTTTACTACCTTGTCGGCCGACCGCCGCGCACCGCCGAGAAGGCCATAAAACCGTTCGCATACGGCAGATGCATCGGCGCGGCTTTGTTAAGTGCGAAATAATATTTTCATCTTTTAACATTTTTTTTATTTCGTTATAAATTTACGTAAATGTATTGGCATTTTTTCGTACGGGACAAAAATGATTTTGTTATAAATATTAACGGGATTTCGTTATATAGATGCATTTTTGTATGAAAAATTGGTTTTAGGGACTAAATTGCGATTTTTTTTTCGATATACGTCATTTTTCGCTATATCAGGTTTCGTTATATCGCGGTTTTACTGTATTAACGCGTTTAATTCAAGATCTTTCTTATTTGGGGGTGCATAACTCTATTGTTGTATTATGTTGTCGAATGTATATACATATATATATAAATAAATAAAAATAAAAATTACAAACATTTATTCCACTGTAACTGCTTCTGGGGAGATTCATAATCACCCAATAGACATTTGACATTTAACGCGTGTGAAGTGAGGCGATGGACAGTGTATCTCTAAGACACGGTATATATGAATGCTGAGAGTTGTCTCTCTAATGTAATGGGAGCGAAATTCATATCTCAGAGATTGTCTCGAGTCGAAAATCTCATTCGTGGACACGAGTCATTAGACAGATGTTTTTAAGTACATACGTCCAAACTATGCCAATTCAGGATCTTGTAGATTATAAGTTTGCATAAATAGTTCAATACACACATCAAATAGTTGAAGATGAGAAGAAGAAAGAACATTCAAAAAATCTAAATAATATTTACCCTTTAAATAACCGTGGCCTCCGCAAGCTTCCCTGCAGACCTGAATACCATCTCTAGCCATCCAAGTGATGAAAGGTTTGGAAGCAGACGATATAGCGTGCATCTCCATCCCTTTCCATGGGTCATTCCCACTTTTAGGATCTGAAATCAATAAACAGCATGCGCCATAAATATTTTAAGACAATTTAAAAATTGAAATAGTGTACACATAAATATTCATTGACAGTTTAGAAATTCATCTTGTCCCTGTTGTAAAACAAATTATCTACTTCTCAAAACGTCCAGGGAACATATGTCACGCAATAATCAAACAGTAATAAAATTCAATAAAACACTACGAGATTAGTAAGATAAAAAGTTTCATGCGAATATTTCCAAGAAAACACTCACCCAACATTGCTTCTATAACAAATGTAGTGTGATTTTCGGACAACCAAGTGCAGAATATTCTCATTCCGTAAGTGACCGCTATGTAGGGGAATAAGCGAAATTGCTGAAATAAAAAATATACATAAATATATTTATCCTCCTCCTCCTTCTTCCTTCCTCCTTTCCTTATCCTTATCCTCATTTCTGTTCCTCTGCATCGCACAGCAATGTAAAATAAATGTATATTGACAGCAGTCTGTGACAAAATTACTTCTGCGGTAAACGTATTACATGTTTTTTTTTTGTACGGATAAATTGAGTTCAGTTATAAATATTTTTATTTCTTAGGCGGGAAACTTACTATTTGGAAAATGTATTAAGCATAAAAAAAATACATAATTTGTATGGGACTTTTTCGGGACTGAAGAATGTAATCCTATTAGGCAGAAAAACCTATTAAGAGGGTTTCACTATATATATATATATATATGTAGTAAAGAGTCTGTGGGCAAAAAAATACATTTATTATGTTAAACTTTTAACTTAACATTTTGTAGGAGGGATACATTAAGGATGGTAGAATGTGACTTGGCAATAAAATTTCCTGTTAATTAAAAAAATAAAAGTATATGGCAGTCGCCACTAGCTAGCAACATTACACGATTCCAAACACTGTTCTAAAGTGGACTACAGCCGAGCATTAAACAGTGTAGCGACCGAAAGATTGGGACTTTGCCACACTCTGAAGGTAAGACTATTTCCGGCATTTTCCAGCTAAAGCTGACCAACTCACTAGCAGTAGAAGAGTTTCATTTGAGTGATATTTAGCTCAGAATTCAACTCAGTACTTTATACATTTTTGTGAATAAACACCTGAAGACAATTGTTTCATTTGCCGGTCTAATCCCGATTCTGGTATTGAACCGACTGGCGTTATTAAGTTTAAGCATTGGCTCATGTTGGCCTATTGATGTGAGTACAAAAGTAATACACAACTGCACCATATCACAGCTAAGTACATAAATACATATTTTTACTAATAAAAATATGAATGGATACTACAGTTAATTCAAGCCCCTTTTATTAGAAATTTGATATAATTCAAAATTTTCAAACACTTCAAGACCCAAATTATCAGTCTCATACTTAATTAACCTCTTTAACATGAAAATCCTTTTAACTCATAGTACAAAATAATTTTCAGGCCACGTGTCATAAATCAATACATTTTTACATCACACAATTCGAAAATTTTGATCAAGTTATAAAAAATTACCAAAGCGCGCAGTCAAAAAACCGCATGCGCCTGTATGAAGCGTTCTTTATGTATTTCACGATACCAACTGACAATGCGCGTCTGAGCCTAATTTGTGTGCAATCTTTTTTATGTATACATATATTATGTCACAATAAAATTGAAGAATTCCAGGTACGCTTTCTTGGCAGTTTGAGCCTGTTTAAAATGTATTTTTTTTAAAAGATTGACTTTTCGTATTATTTCACATATTTATGAACAGTTGTATTTCTAGTAACTGTCTGTTGTGTTAATAATGATTTTTTCAAGCCGAAATATGCCTGACAATTAAAGATGTTTAAATTTATTCTTAATTTAGCATTATAGTTATTGTGCATTTTATTTAATGATTGTTTAATTTCCTGAGAACATTTTAAGGTTAAGATCTTTACTTATTATTATTCACCCAAATTAGTTTCAGTAGTACATATAATAAATTACAATAAGATTTTGTATTAGTGCAATAAATATTGCGTTTTCGAGATGATTTTGCGATTTTTATCCTTGAATTTCTTATTAACGGGGTTCCGCACAATATGAATTAATTTTTTTTTGATCTCTTGAACTTTGAATTAATGCGGTTCTACTGTACTACTAAAAACACGTAAAAATATGATACTAAAACGTAGGTACATATTTTTACTACTTTTCAAACCAAGCACTAAACATGGGTTTCTTGGTATGGAGATTGATTATCCAATCTTGTTCACTAGGTGAGTATTTTATCATCAGACCTAACAACCTAATCAAAACCCATATTTATTTATGTATTGTAATTCTCAAATTTCTTAGAATGCATGAACAAACCGAGTTGGTTCTAACATTTTTTATGATGATTATACAATTATATAACTTTTAAACTATAATAATTATCATAGAGAATTTAAAACAATATTTAATATTATTATCAAACCTGCTGTTGGTATTCTATCACGGGAAACTCCACACTCGAATCGTCAGGTCCAAATTGTTTACGCGCTGCCGAATAGCGGATCGCCACCGTGAGGGCCTTTTGTAGCTGATTTGTGGCCATTCCTCCAATTTGCACTCTCCCTCCGGATAATATGCCGAGTGACGCTCCGAACCGCTTGTTTGGATCCTTGATGGAAGTAATGTAGTTTCCTCTTTCATCTACGTCCCCTAGTCTATTTAGCAGATTCTCAGCAGGTATCCGGTAATTGTTGAAAATTACGAACCTAAAATTAATTAGAAATTTGTAATTTATACTTAATTGATTTTGACAGTGCAGAAAAATCACCCGCCCTCGTGTAAGATAGATGTCTTGACTATATGACACAAAGGCTTCACAAAGTAATGTAATATAATATCTCACAACTCACCTGCAACAAATTATTCAAATATTTATTGTTGCACTCAATATAAAATAATTGAACTTTGAGCCATCATACCATATTCTACACCCCGCTGTAAAACAGTAGCCCGCATACATATCTGTCTCACATTCTGTTGGATATCAATTATATAGGGTGCGGCAGAACCGATCAAGCAGTTAGGAGGGGTCAATGTTGGGTCGGCCGTCATCTTGAGGACATTATTTTCAAAACGTAATGATTATAAATGGTATGTACTGTTGACTTCGAAAATAAAAACCTGTACTAGTTGTGTCATAAAATTTTAATCTTGACTAATTTATCAGTTTTTAAACAAATTTTGATATGCTATGTAAGAAACAGTGCAGCATTTGAGTTGCCTTCTAAGATTAAAAGGCTGCCGGTGACCTTGTATTGTCACACATAAATTTAACCACTTCTTCTATTACTAAGTAATACTAACCGAGAATCATTATTTATGATTCTAGACTAGTACCAATTAATTAGGCCAATTTTTATATAGTTCACATGTAAAAAAAAAAAGGAATACCCATTATCAACTCCATTGAGAGCGATCTTCTCCCCGAGATCTCCAACCACCACGCCAGAATAGGGCATCATCGTCTGGGGATTCCTGATGGGGACCACAAATGCATGGAGTCCCTGGTCTTGTCCATTCACTGTGATTAGCTTGGCGTATACCACTGCATGTGTTGCACATTTTCCTGAACGTCAATATTTATCACAGGTGTCAACAAGAGATTTTATAATATTTTGGTAAAATAATCATTTTAAACATACATAAATAAAAACATGAAAATAATAAATGTCAAAAAACTAATAAAGAAGACAAAGATTCAAAGATCTATTTATGTTGCACCAACAACGTTCCTTTTAAGACTGAAGTATTAGTGCGCGCTGAGCAAAATGAATTAAGCAAACTTAAAATTCTCATAAGCAGTTTTTTCAACAACAATTTTTTATTATAGATAACTTAATTTGATAAATTGTAAGATGCAAATATATCATAATTTATTTCTATATTTAAACTACGCTGACGTTCATCTGATTCTAATGATCGTACGTCATGATCGATGCTTGCTTCTAAATGCAACCATTCCTCATGAGTTTCTGATGGCATTTCTAGCTTTCAGTCTTTTCAGATTTCAATTGAATATTATGCTTTTGTAGCTACCACGCTTATTAACAATCTACTGATAATCTGTACCCTTAGAGCCGGTTTTGTGAGCAGTAGTAACTTTTTACTATAGTAAAAAAGTTACTAAAGTAAAGTTTTTTGCGAAAATGGGTTGTTTGATTGTTAATAAAAAAATATTTACTTCTCAAAATCCCGCAGTAAACTCATTTTACTTTGCAATATCCTATAGTAAAAATGAGAATCGATAGTTAAATATGGCGGACTTTTCACAACTGTTCCAAAAGTTATCTGACACATCAATACTTGGAAAGTTGCAGTATATGACAATTAATCATTTAATATTCCACTATTAGTGATGAGAGTTCGTCTGATGATCATCTTGTTGTTTAATACATAATATACAAAAAAAATTCACCATCAAAGTGACAGATTTCAAATGCCTAGGTGAAAAAATCCATAGAGAATGGATAAAATAAAGCATATTTCATGATTATTTGTCACGTCTATAGACATCTCAATCTATACTTTGACAGTGGTAAATGTGATGTATTAACAACCTGCAAAGGACTTTTACTACGGGCGTTAGTAAAAAGTTACTACTGATCACACAACCGGCCCTTACTCAGTATTATATTTTTCCATAATACAAATATGTTTGAAAAATTGAACTTTTTTTGTCAGACTGTGAAATTCTGTATGTTCTGAAAATTTGGCAACCCTAAATCAAACCTATATTGAAAATAGTATAAAACGATGATTTGAAATTTTTTACATTTTCCAAAAACAAAATTTCGTTTAGTCTATCGGTTAATTAATTGTATGATAATATTATAAAGTTATATATTATTGTTTAATCTGAAAAACCGAATAGAACAAACTTACAACATTACACTGAATTTACAAGCAGTTAATTGATACAAATATTTAAAATTTACTTTACACGTCAGATGACAGGTTCATCATCTGAAAGAGGAAATAAATTTTGTATCGCAATTATTATGGGAATAATTCAAGTCAAAGTATACATAATTGATTTATGGTTTAATATGTCGCAAGTATTTGGATTTATCTTTGAATAATTGACAAGTGCAGCAGATTAAATTCATAACACTTTTAAAAAAACAATGGTATTAAGTATACGTCAGCGAGAATTTTATCAAAGAAGTGTAATTAAGATAGTATTGTTTTAACAACAAACGCAATCTACTGAACTTTGCATTTTCAGAGATTGGTGATTATTATCATATTATCACAATGATTGAAATTCTAACAAGTTACAAAATACTTTTAAAATTAGCAATATTAAGTGGTTAATAAAACAAAGATAATAAATAAAAATATAAGTTACAAAATAATAAGTTGTTACCTAAATTTCCCACCCAACACTTGCCCGCTTCAAAATCGGCACAATGCAAGATAAACTGTCTGTTTTCTACATCGTGCGTGGCAGTTGTACGCATTCCCTTGGCGTTGGACCCGTGAGCAAATTCTGTTAGGGCGAAACATCCGGCGATCTCAGACTTCTCTGCGGCTTCGATAAACTTGTAATGCCTCTCGGTGCCCATTCCTCGGATAACATTGATAAACATCTTGTATACGAGGCCGTGCTTGATTGCCATGCAAACATCGTAGGTAAAAACAGCTTCTGTCCATGCGGCGGGTAGTCTTGGATCCATAAGAATCTGTAATTATGTGATATTTACATTCACAAATATATACCTTATGAATAAAACTCTAGCCGGAAAATAGTTTGTCTGAGCATAACTCTGAAAATTGAGCACAACGACAATGCGTATAGTATACCAAACAGTCCAACATGGGGAGATCCGTATGGTGTATTACAGAATTTGAAAAAAAATATTTGTAGTTATTATTTAAAATAAAAAATAATAGAGATACATACATGGAATATGTGTCACATTAATATTCTATATATAATATACTATTTTCAAACTAAGCTAAATGATTGTGCTATGAAAATAGGACTAACTTGATGGCCTCCTTGAACGAGACTCGAATCTCCAACCACTAGATCACTAGGTGAGTATTGTAACCACTAGACTCGCACGTCATTTTTATTGAAAAATATATTTAAATGTGACTGTTGTATCACAATTCCTAGATATTGCCATTATGTGATAAATGCCGAATATGATAAATATCGCTTGAGACCAAACGCCTGCATTAACATTGGCAGAGAAATTCAAGAAAGTAGGTACCTAATTAGGAAAATAATTAAATTTTTAATGAAAAAAATTAGAGTATTGTAACTAAACCTGAACCCC
Source organism: Eubasilissa regina (assembly GCA_022840565.1). Classification (NCBI taxonomy): domain Eukaryota; kingdom Metazoa; phylum Arthropoda; class Insecta; order Trichoptera; family Phryganeidae; genus Eubasilissa; species Eubasilissa regina. Next base: position 31,444,622 of record JAINEB010000003.1, on the reverse strand, counting down.
GGACAACGTCAGGCGGAAAGAATCACTACATTATAATATTATTAATGTTGGAAGTGTAAAATAAAAAATAGTTTTAAAAACATAATTCGAAAAGACATGGCCGATGTCATCTTCCTACACAAAATAGCCAACTCCAAAGTAGACTGTCCCGATTTACTAAGGCGCTTATACATTTGAGTGCCATCTAGGTCAACCAGAACTAATCTCACATTTAACCTTCCACATTGTAACACCAATGCTAAATAGAACTCATTTTTATTTTACCCCCCTTTATTTCAACTTATACATAAATGAACTACACATTTTCAATACTTTAGAGTTACCACTATTAAATCTAAATTCAATATATAAATCTTAATTGTCTTCATTTTATTTTTATTACATAGATTTTATTCCCCATCCCATTTTCCTTTCTCCTCACCCTCCCGTTCCCCTAAAAGACTTTATTCTCTATAACTCTTATCTCTCCTCTGTTTATATTTTTATTTTCTATTTTTGATATGGCATGAGATGACCCATGTCGACACAAGAATAGGCGATGCAAGCCGAGAGCTGCAGTACAATCTTGGCTTGCTGGACATTGGACAGTGGACTGCTGGCATAACTAAGTGACAATTGGCATCCGCCACCCCACGCCCTGCGCACTATGCCTTCCGCACCTCTCCACACACAAATCACGTCAGGTTCTTCGAGAAAACCTTTTTTATTGCTGCATATGGTAAATACTAATATATTGTAATTATTTTATACTATACATAAATATATTACGGAGGAATACCTAAAATGTGAACTCTGTATTTAATATATTTACAGAGATATTTACATAATTAGAGGCAATGTCAACTCAGTTTACATCACCGGAGAGGAAAAGTTAAGAAGATTAAATAATATTAGGAAGGAGAGAAAACCTGATCATTCAGATTCAGTCGCTAACAATATCAATGTCATTATCAAGCAATGTTTCAACTCTGAATGGTGGTGTTGTACCAGGTGATACAAAAGTACCTTCCACAGGAGGCTACAACATGCAATGGATAGCAGAACTAAATATGTAAAAATGTACAAAATTACTGATTAGAAATATACTCAAATCATATTTACCTCATCCATCGTCATCATATTTGCACTGTTCAACACCTTCATTTTGTTTTGTGCTAGACGTCTCTGCTCATCTATAGGTAATGTCTCTGATGAGATGTTAAATATTTTATGACTCCGTAAAAAGGACCAGATTGAATTCTGAAATATTTAGATAAAAAATGTTTAAATTCTTAAGCTTACAAAAATTTTATAAGATATAAAAAAAAATTCTACGATTCATGCAACTCTAGAATTAGTTATGCATTTCTTATATGGACAGTAATAGTCAAACTAAATATTGAAAATACCGTTTTAACGATTAAGATAATTTATTAGGTGGTTTGGTCATATGGAACGGATGTATGAGGAGAGAATGGTAAGAAAGATATATGACGCAAGTGTTGATGTCACCAGAAATAGAGGACGTTCGCGAAAGACTTGGCACGACCAGGTAAACCAGTTAATGGAGGATGGTTCTGTTAGAAGCCTCAACAATCGGCGAGCTTGTATGAGAAGATGTATGAATATGGATGAGGCGAGAATTGTGTCAGGACAGAAGAGTGTGGCGCTCTATCCTCTCTGCCTATCCCCGTGGGGAATCGGCGTGATGGTAAGTAAATAAGTAAGTACAGGTAAACGTCGTTTTACGCCGGGGTTCTGTTCCGAGAGACACTGGCGTAAAATAAACACAAATATAATGGACAATATAAGATTAGGTTCCGTGTCAAAATTCTAAGAACAATCTAACATGATAATTTAATACATATCCTATATATATATTCAAAATAAATTATAAATGTATTTAATAAATACAGTTTAAATTCGTTTACAAAATAAGTAATAATCTCTTGATATAAATAATAATTTTTTTTAAATAAATACTAACTCACCAGTTCGTCGGTACTAAATTAAATTCTCACACTTTTTTGAAAAAAGCATCCAATTTCATTTGCTTTCATTGTTGCTCCCTTTCTTACAGATTATAGCATAAGGTCGAACGGCAGCTGTGACACTTCTTTTAACATTTGCGCTTCGATTGAAATCCACATCTATCTCACACAGCTCATCTGTTAACCTTTCTATAGAAGAAAGGATACAAGTTAGATCGGCCGTTTTTAGGGTTTTCCCGTAATTTTCTTTCTCATCCTCCTCTTCTTCTTCTTCAGGATTTTCTGATTGAAGGCGATCTAATACCTCCATCAACTCTTCTAATTCTTGATTTGAGAGTGGTTGGTCGTGCACGTCTAAAACTTCGGTCACATCTTCGGTTGTTACATCTTTGAATCCACATTCGCATGTAAGCCTGATAATGTCTTCGTTTATGTTATCTACCTCGTCTACACTACACCAAACGAACTGGGGAATCCTACGCCGGCACCAACTGGCGAAATTGTGAATCAGCGTAAATCGAACCGGCGCAAAACGACGTTTACCTGTATTAGGTCACTGATCCATCTAGCAAGAATATAAATTTCCCAAGTAATTACCTAGAGTATTTGCACATATTATTTATTTAAGTCAATATAGTTTGTTCAGGCAATAAAATAATTAGAGGGTATATTCATGACAGAAAATAAATTATTGAATAAAATTATCCAGTGGGCAATTTATCCGGATGTAGTGAAAATAGTCAATAAATGTTAAAAAAATATGTTCGCATACAAAATATGAAAATATACACACACATATAATTTTTATTCATCTAAGGAAGAATACAATATAATAAAGAGGTATGTATTTAAAATACATTGTTTATTTTTCCGCTTTCTCATGTCAAATTAGTTTTACATGACATCACATTTGATTACTATACATCCGATTTGAGAGATTGGCCGCAAAACCGCCACAATAGCCTCCCTTGAGTACATATATGATGCATTAAAATAATACTGTAATATCTATCTATACAAAATATAAATGACTTGTGTTCCGTACAGGAAACAAGAATGTAGACAAGGGTGGTTTGCCGATCTCAGCTTCTCTCAACCGGCTATGATGATTATGAGGTCGAAAGAAATGAAACACAAAAGATGTTCAATATAGGCACACTACGGTGGCAAAATCGATAATGGCCTCCGCCTGTAGAATACTCTGTTTTTATTCAGATTCATAACAGGCCGCCAGTGTAAAGTCTAAGACGTCTTTGTTTTCCTGAAATCTATCCCACAGGTTTTTTGACACCACCGCGCCGATGATTACACCTTTAAATTATTGACACGTGTCTTATCATATCAATTATATGGCGCCTCTTTGGCAAGTAATTCTGTGCGATACAACTTGTTTTTCTTACTTTGAATCTAATCATGTCTTCTCCTTCGACTGCTAATTTCATTTTTCTCCAGTCGAATGAAGCATTTCTTCTATATTCAGAAAGTGGGCCGGGAGGTAAGTCAGGCAAGAATTCCTGAATGCTCTGCTCTTTCTCCCCATCTGAAGTATCCATTCTGAAAATACAAAAAATGTGTTTAATCCTAAAAGAAATAAAATGAAACCTTAATTCGCATTTTTGAAAATAAAGAGTAATATAACTTTATTGGTACATTCGATCTGCAATTGTAAAGAAATCAAGGCACAAGAGAATTTTCTTGCAAGAGAGCAAGACAAGTTTAAAAATGGTATGAAAAATTCATATCTCTTAATCTACTAGTTGGAATTTATCTTGAAATATTTATGTAATTTTTTGTGTAAGCTTAATCAACAAAAATTGTTTATGTCCTTTGTGACATATGAAATAAATTTAACACGCATTGTGACATTAACGTCTATTTGAATTGATATAAGATTAATTATTAGGCGAACACATTCTTATTGTGAAGTTGTAATTATTCAGAACAGACGGTCTGTGATATTTTAAATATTAATTAAATGCATTAATTAGAAAGATATACATATAAAATCAATTTCATCAAAAAATATTGTTGTTGCGCCACTGGGATTCGAACCTGGATCTCTTTCCTGGATGCTACAACATTATTTTTGATGACAAATTTTCAAACCTACGTGTTACACCTTTTTCAAATAAATACATTTAATTACAACTTAACTTCACAATAAGAATGTGTTCTCCTAATAATATAATTATAAGTTGTATCAATGTGTTCAAAATTTAATAAAAATGAATTGTTAATTCTGGCGTCTGCTATCGGTTTACTCAAAGAAATTTGAGATTCTGTAAAAACAAAGTAGATGGCTCTTTCAAATAATGGAACAATAAATATATTAATTTGAAAAAGGTGTAACATATAGGTTCGAAAATTTGTCATCAAAAATAATGTCTATGTAGCATAGTTGAATAATGCACCTTCCCCGGATTGGAAAGAGATCCAGGATCGAATCCCGGTTGCGCAACATCAATATTTTTCGACAAAATTGATTTTATATGTATATCTTTCTAATTAATACATTTAATTAATATTTGATATAAGATTAAAATACATATACATATATTTTAGAACAGAAATAGAAACATAGAAAAAAGGTGCCGTAAATTAAAGAAAATGATATTCAAATGAAATTTAAAGCATCTGATGCTGCCATATTGAAAAAACTGTTGAAAATAGGTGCCAGAATACAGTGCCGGTGCATAAAGTCAGAAAAAAAGCACTGAATGCATATATATGTACATGCGGTGCCTGATGAATAAAAGGATCTATGGACACAGGAAAGGCAGAGTATATTTTATATAGCAGATGAGATAGACAAAGGTTTGACGAAGTGTGGAGAGGGGGAGGGGGCATAATAATGGCAGCACTGGGGCGGTGTCAGAAAATATCTGACACCGCACCTAGACTGAGCTGGTCGGTGGCAATGGTTTCTGGCATTCGATCCGCCAGAGCTAGAAAGCATTGTAACCATACATTAAATGTACCTTATCATAAATCTACTCTATAGATTATAATATTTGTGAACTATGTAGTGTTATCAAACACGTAGTGATGTCTGATCAAATAATTTACTCAAAATATAGATTAGCTTCCCAGAAAGATCAGATAAAAATGAATTGATAATATGAAAAAATACTTCAGCAATTAAGACATTATTTGTGTCTTCTAGGAACAATTGGACTGTGGTGTATCTAAACCCATTATGTATTGGCTTAAATTCTTCAGCCAGAATGTTCTCCTTCTACCAGGATCTCTTCCGCCAGCGATTTTACCTTAAATAAAGAGCGGAAACTGAAATTTTTCTAGATGGTCTAGTGACACAACCATATTGTACTTAGTTCTCATTGTATTAAGGATATTACTTTATCCTTTTGCAACTGAATCAACACACTGCCATTGTGACACATTCAGCTTATTTTTAGTTGCCGTCTATAAATCCACATCTCAAATGTTTCATGTTGTATTAGCGTTTCATATAAGAGTACAGAGATCATGTGACATTTTATCAAAAAATCACCAAAAATTCATTATTGATAACGATAATTATCTTATTTATTATTTTATTTTCATATCAATTGCATGAACAGTTGTGATTCTCACTAATTTGGGTAAATTAAAAAAAATATTATGATTTGTTTTTATTTATTATAAGAAATTACAGCCATTTTTTAAAAGACCCATTTACAGAGTGAATATTACGTTCCAGGCCGATGTTGTTTTTGAATAACTAGGAAATGAAAAACAATTTTTTAATTTGTATTTATCGATTATTTGGTTTATTACAATTATGTATGGAATTTGACATCGGCCAAGTGGCCGCCTCTGGCAGCGGCACAAATGCGTGGTCTTTTAACCATATTTATCATAATATTCTCGCACAATTCACATGTTATTTCAGCAATTTCATTTCAAATATTGTCCTTTAGCATTGTCGGTTTATTGGCGTAGACTTTTTCTTTCAAGTAACTCCACAGAAAATAGTCGGGAGCCGTCAATCAGGTGATTGAAGAGGCCAGTCGATATCATCACTTTTTGACATTATGCGGCCGGGAAAAATTTCTTACCAAATTTCAAGCGTAGCTTGGGCTGTGTGTGAGGTGGCACCGTTCTGTTAAAACCACATGTGTTGCAGTTCCAATTAACCCAATTCGGCCACCAATAAGTTTTTCAACATGTAACGATAGCGATCACCATTAATGGTTACAGTATTACCACTATTATTAAGATAAAATGTTTTAATGATTTCAACACATTATTGAGGCATTAAAAGCTCCATAACAAATTGTAATCAACTACTCTCTACAACTACCAAATACAAACTGACAAATGTCTGCCAAACCAAAATGGTGGCCAAACAAAATGGGTCTGGAACATAATATTCACCCTTTATGTATGTAAATATATATATTCTCTGATTAGTCCCTCATATTTGAGAAAATTGTAACCACACAACCATATGCCACAGTCTTCTGCTTGACTAAAGGTCTTCACCCCCTTGAGATCTTTAGCTGCTCACAGGGTAGATTCCTGTCTTCATCTTCATAACTTAACCACTTCAATATGTCAGTGAACATCTCTGGTCCGCAACTCACTTTGTATTCAAAATATGTATCTTAAACACAAATTAGCCAAATGTTTCTTTATTTTGAATCTATAGATTGGTTTGTTGTTCAAATAATTCACGGAATCTGGAGTATTCTGCACCAGCATCACATATCGAACACCACTCCAATGTCCAACTGTCTGTAACACTAATGGTTGAACCCAGTTATACAAAATCATGAGTGGTTCCTAGATCCTGCATTGCATTTTATCTGTATAGCAGGTTTGCCCAGTTGACATTATTATCACTGCGCCATTAACTTAGAATTCTTGTTTAGAAGTTCACATTTTCAGTTTTCTTCGTGTACATGATGCAGTAACTCCTAGAAAGTTCCTTTTCGTTTTCTATATTTAATGTTGTGTATCTACGATTTTCGGATTGTTTATTTTTTGACCGCCAACCATTATTCAACTAATGTAATCCCTTCTCATAATATATTATATTTCTCATACGAAGTAGCTTGGAAGCCATAATACAATCCTGTCGAATCTTTTTATTCTTTGACAGATGAACAAGGTGGGTCACATATTGATACCAATTCTTGTCTTTTGGTTTTTCCAGAAGGTGTTGGGTAGTTTAGCTAGGATCAAAATTACAGGCAGAATTTTACAAATGCAGAGTGGTTGCGCTATTTTAGATTATTTTATCATCTTGAATCTGAGTCTCACTTTAGCAATTAGTAGATGGTGGTCACTTCTACTTCATTTTCTAGTTAATTACACTCTGTGCCTGATGTACACTGGATAATGTTGATCTCCATCTCTTGTTGAACATGATTAAATCTATCTGGTTTCTATATCAATCTCCAAGTGTACAGTCTTCTGGTATGATGTTGAAACCATGAAATCTGTGTTCATGATTGCTAGGATTTATTCCGCATTTATCTGCTCTTGTTTTGATCATCAAGCTTTCCAACAAACTCTTTTAAGTGAATGTCTCTTATGATACTTTTTTAAGCTTGGCATTCATATCATCTTAGATGATGATAACTTCTCTCTGAAGTAGTTTCTGAAGTGTGTTTATAAGTTTGGTTTAAAACTCTTTATAATCTCTAATTTTAAGAATGAGTGAGTAGGTGTATAACTTTATAAATACCATTCTGTCATTAATACAGTATCTCAAATGGAGCAATCCTACTCCATTTCTACTCTTGTTTTCTGAATATTATATTTCTAATTTACGTTTGGAACTCCGGCCCCTTCTAGTAGGTTCCATTCAGTCTCATGACATTTACATCTCACTTTGCAATTTCTTTCTCAATAATGGAGAACTTTTCTATGTGCTGTACTAGCCCTTGTATACTCTATGTGGTTATCCTGCATTGTTTCCTTAATGTCATTGCACCAGTATTTTTCAGTCCATTTTCCACATGTCTGATAGGTATCACATAGAACTATCCTTGTTTGTTTTCATTGCCGTATTTGTTTTTAGACATATTTTACGCAGTTACAGTTCTTCAATTCTTCACTAGAGTAAGAAAGGTAAAAAGTTATATTTACGAGTAAGTAGTTTTAAAGAAATCACATGATACTGTGTATGTTTACCTATTTGCACCAGTTATTTGTGTATTTTCTTCCTCTAAATCATGACACGCAGTGATATTCTAACTCTTACTTTAGTTTTTTACAATCCAGACTATCAGTGAAAATGTGCAATTGAACCATAATAGTTTACGAGTTATTAATTAAAATGTTGTGCTCCAAAACAGCAACAGATTTAATTCGAGAAATTCATGGAAAATGTAAAAGGCCAACTGTTTCTCACGGATATGAGGAGTTGCGAATCAATGGGTTTATTGAATTTATAATGCCTTTTGTACTACGATTAAAGAAATAAACAGTTTGTTTTGTTATTCAGCTAATATTAAATGTACATACCAATTAGAAAGATATACAGATAAAATCAATTTATCGAAAAATTATTTTGTTGCCACCGGGATTTGAATCAGGAACCCTTCCTATCCAGGGAAGTGCTCTAAGCATTACACCATGTCAACAAAATAATTGAGATTCTCCGTGTATATTAATGACAAATTTTCAAGCCTATATGTTTCACTTTCAAATTGATACATTTGTATTAAAATATCAGAGAACTATGTTCTGAAAAACTGCAACTTGACAATAATGTGTTCTCCTTAAAAATATACATATAATTCTATTGTACAGTTAATCTAGTAACATTTTGAACGCCCTCTTCTATAAGTCAGCTAGCTGTATATCTGCTATTTATCTACTTCTGTATAGCAAGATTGCAGATTGTTCCAAATAATAAAAGTTGTCCGCAATGTCACTCATGTTATTCAACTGTCTAATAAGGCTTCTGTTCCACTTTATTTCCTTAAATAGGGTGTCCGTAGTGCTAGGCTATTCTTTATCTTAAATATATTCACATTGTTAATAAATGTACACATGTTTTACTGCATAAAGATCTAAATTTCCTCTACATTTAATCAATTATTTGTTCACCTCAATCTTCTTGTGATTGTGAAGTAAAAATTATGGTGCAGAGATGAATATAAATAATTTTGATGTCCACTATGTGTAATAGAAGCTCTACAGAAGCCAAACCATTGCCTTAGGTTCTCCTTCTTCCAGCAATCTTACCCTGCATAGAGATACAAGATCTCATACTTCTCTAGAAGTCTCATCACACGTCCGGGATGTTTAAGTTTTCAGATTTTTATTGTTTTAAATACTTATTTTTCTTTATTCATCCGAATCATAATATTTTCATTTGTAACTCTATCCATCCAGATTATTTTGAACACTCTTCTGAAGATTCACATTTCAAACGCTTTAAGTCGCCTTATCGTTTCTTCGGTAAGTGTCTATGCTTCCATTCCATAAAACAATATCGAGAGCACATAAAATCTGACCATTCGCATTTATAATCTGAGTTCATGACTGCATCTGTTTCACACGAATAAAGGTAGCACGGCTTGCTCGATGCGGCATTTGATTTCAAAGAATAATTCCATCTTTCATTTATATTGCATTTTATCATATCTTCTCCAATTTCGTTCCAGCAATATAAAGAGTTTCATTGTTAGCTGTGTTCTGCATGCTAATGAGCATATATATATACAGGAATACCTCGTGTAGTCCGGCTTTGATTAGTCCGGATTCGAAATAAAAAAATTTCGGACTTGAAAAAAACAAAAAATCCTACCAAAAAATTTTTCGTGAAAAAATTTCAAAATAAATTCGTGAATTAATTTTAATACATAAGTCATTTTATACGTAAATTTTCGGTTTTTCCCCTTTTTTATACCATTGTGGTTGCAGCTGATATACACATTATGCGCATGCGCCATTTTAGTTTTGTGATCCCAATATCGAACGTAACCTTACAATTCGCTGAACAATAAACAATGCAATTCGTTGCTACAAAGAAATGTATGAGGAGAAACAAGCAAAAAAGTGCAGACATCGTTATTGCAATTTTTTGGCAATAAAAATGATTTTAAAATAAAGGGTTTTTCATTAAGGCCGCTCAAACTTTTTTTTAAAATAAAACAAAAACGAATGAATATATCTAAAAAAAAATTATTATGTTTTGAAGTACATTTAGTGGCAATTATGTATGAAATTCAATTTCCCTCGCATGACCACCGCGGGTACGTTTGCAGAAGTCCAATCGTTGAATCCAATTTTCCACCACTTTTTCACATAATTCGGCCCGAATCGCACCAATTTCGCGTTCAATATTTTCTCTTAGCTCTTGTAACGTAAGTAGGCCGGTTTGTTGGTATAGACCAAAGATTTAACATAGCCCCAAAGAAAATAGTCCAATGGTGTTAAATCGCATGATCTAGGCGGCTATTGAACTGGTCCATTTCGCGAAATAACACGCTCACCAAATTTGGTTTTCAATAAGTCAATTGTTGCGTGTGCCGTGTGACTGGTAGAGCCGTCTTGTTGAAACCACATATTGGCCAAGTCCATACCTTGCAATTGAGGCCAAAAATAATCAGTTATCATGGAGCGATAACGATTACCACTCACAGTAACATGACGATTAGCATCATCAACAAAAAAATATGGTCCAATGACACCTCCGGCATGTAATCCACACCAAACAGTGATTTTTCCGGGATGCAATTGTGTTTCGTGAAGCACGTGTGGATTGGTGCCTGCCCAATAATGCATATTTTGCTTGTTTACATATCCATTGAGCCAAAAATGAGCTTCGTCGCTAAAGATGATTTTTCGATGGAATTCAGCATCATTTTCAAATTGTTGTGCAGCCCAATTGAGGAATTGGCGACGCTTCAAATGGTCAAGCGGCTTTAGTTCTTGTGTCAACTGGATCTTGTATGGATGTAGGCCAAGATCTTTTCGCAAAATTTGCCACAATGACGTCACAGAAATGCCCAATTGTTGAGAACGTCGTGTTAGTGACTCATTTGGGTCATCAAGAACAGATGCTCTAGCGGCGGCAATATTTTCCTCACTTCGTGCATTTCTTTGTCTCACTGGCACTGGAACATTGTGTAGCGACAATGTGCTTTCAAATTTTTGCACCAAACGTTGAATTGTTTATGTGGCAGGCAAGTGATGACGACGATAAAATGGTTGTAATGCTCTTAAAGTTGCGGTGAGCGAATGCGAATTTTGGTAGTAGATTTGAATAATTTGCAAGCGTTGCTCCGGTGTGTACTGCTCCATGATGATTTGCCAACTAAGTACGAGAGTTAACCTCAAAAAAAATTGAAGAAATATGGCGTAGTTTCTTGTCCCTGTTGAAAAAGTTTGAGCGTCCCTATTGAAAAACCCTTTATGAACCTCTGATTTTGTTTATGTTTAATTATTTCTAATAAATATGTGTATACATACATACATTTGAATATATTATCCTCGTTACATATATTGAAAAACAGGAAAAAAAAATTGTATGGAACCAATTATCGTTTTTTGTATATGGTTAGTTCCTCGATTAGTCCGGTTAGTCGGTGGAACCGATTAGCCGGACTATGCGAGGTATTCCTGTAGTTTGTATTAAGTTCTAAACCAAAAGTCTTATGTCTTCCCTATTTGGTTTAGCTGAAGTTGTAAATCTTTAATGTTACTTGCTAGAAGTACCGTATCATCTGCATAACGCAGGTTATTTAGAACTTCTAATACTATATAGAATAAATTAAGTTTCAGAATGATCAGAGACAAGTGGAGACCAGTGGCGTAACTATGCCAATTTACGTATGTTCCTAAAAGGCCATAGCCTATAAATTTTTTTGCATCAATACTTTTGCGAGGTCACGTGAAAATATTATCGATGTGTACAGTAGTACCACGTTATAACAGGTCAAATTAGGGACCAGACCATCACTGCAAAGCAAAACAGCCATAAAGCAAAATAGCCATAAAGCAAAGTAAGCCTTTTTTTTATTTGCGAGTGCGTTATTTCGAACTATTTTTGGAATGTATATTTATTTATACTTATTATTATTATACTATTAATTATTGAATGAAAATAATACGCTGTGCCTTTCCCTCCCCTTCCTTTCCCCACCCGGCCTCGCCGCCGATCGGTCGATTGGCGACCTTGAGCCAGTGCGGTTATACATGTACGGAAATGATTACAATATTATTATATACTAATTTGAGAATTCGCATCTACACTGTTTCGGAACCTTTGATGAAATTGTGATTAAAATATACAATCCACATTTTGGAGATGTCTGCAGAATCCGAATTATGGTGGTGCTTGTTCCTTCCATATCCTGAATTCTTTCAGTATCTGTGCTTGTACGCAACAAACTATATAGTTCATTTTACTCAATGGCTCATTTGGGCCTTTAGTTCATCATTCACTTGAGCACGAAGATGAATGTAGTAATGAATTTCAAATCAAATACAGATTTAAAAGTAATTACTACTATTCTATTCTATTTTTGTTACGGCACTTATTTTCCAAGATATGAATGATATTAAGAGTTAGAGGTGAGTCATTTGCGATCGAATGGGTTTAAACCAAACCAGGGAATAAATATCATATTCGCGATACGAGTATGAATTTATGTTGTGGGGGCTTTTTAATTACATGCTGATAAGCTGTTACGCTCATGCTGGACAAGTTTATCAATAGATTTTTATAATACATAAATAGTTTCCAACACTCCAGAACTATGTTCAAAAACCTCATAAAATTACAATTACATGCATATCTAAAATAATATATGTATTTGCACTCAAGTAGTTTACTTGTCAAATAATAAGGATCTGACAGCCCGCAATGATAATACAAAGACCTTGTTGTACTATACCACCAATATGTGATTCAGTCGTGGCCTTGTGACATTGATAAATTAAATAAATTACTCAAATTAATTAAGTTTTCAGTTAGTAATGTTAAATTTAAGTAGATTTGGGAACAGTATTTCCAGTTCAGTGTATCTGACCCGTTCGCTCGTGAACAACTCACTTCATATTACCTAATACATATAAAATATCCTAGATTTTTTTTTTTATAGGGGTCCAATGTACATTTACAAAAGGGGCCCTCCTTTCCATTTTGCTTTAAGCATAAATTTTTCTAGTTAAGTAACATTTTTGGTGGCGATTAAATATATCTCAATTTTAATTATTTTCCAAATCTGAAACAAAAACGCTTAACATGAGAAGATTTTGCATCTTAGAAGAACAAAATAATGTACCGACTGCCATATTGACATCAAATTGTTTATGACTTTGTGATTCCACTTTCTTTTCACTAGGCCGACATCTGATAATAAATAGATCCCACTTTCTGCACATCGCCCTTACCATTACATAAACATTACGAAATTCAGATTACCTATCGACGGCGTCGTCCTCTAATTGCATACTGTTTATGATTTTATGACTTAATTTTCTATTGACTAGGCCGGCATCTGTCATTCCTTTTACCATGAAAAAATATTTTGTCCCTAATAAGTTTGAATTCTTTAAGCGAAAATTTAAATAAACACTATGGATTTATTATTTTTTGATAAATCGCTCAATTTTTCATACAATATTGAAATTGAATAACGTTTGGTACGAGCTACATTAAAAATAATGTTTGTCAACTAAAAAGGAGCACAAATTAAAAAAGAATTAAATTTTCAAAAGTTATTTTTTTATCGATTTACAATAAATTTAAAATTTCAAAAGTTCTTTTTTTATCGATTTACAATAAATCCGCTTGGAGCCTATTCACTGGTATTTCCGGATTCCCTGGCCTGACAATGAAGAAAAATCTCTAAAAGTGATAAAACAATCGATCTAGAGCATATTCTTTCAACCATAGATTAATCACTATTGGGAATGAAGTGCGAAGGTAAAAAAAAATTAATCCATTGAACCTTATTCTGAACTTCAAAAACGAGAATCGATAGTTAAATATGTCAAAAGTATAATGTATATTCCAAAAGTCATTTAACACATTGATACTTTGAAAGTTGCAGTTTACGACAATAAATCATTCAATATCCCGCTATTTTAGTGATAAGAGTTCCTCCGGTGATGATCTCATTGTTTAATATACATTATTACACATAATACGAAAAAATGCCACTGCCAAAGTGACTAATATTAAATGCCTAAATGAAAAATCCATAGATAATGCATAAAATAAAGCATATTTCATGACACACTTATAGACATCTCCATCAATCCTTTAACAGTAGTAAATTTGATGCATCAACAACCCGCAAATGATTTTTACTACGGACATTAGTAAAAAGTTACTACTAATCATACAACTGGCCCTTAAAGAAAGAAAAAGAAAATCTTAAGAAAAGTTAACAATGGATATGTTTTTTGAAAAAGATAAAAAATCCTAAACCAGGTACTTTATTATATTGTAGATATAATAAAGGGTTTTTCATTAGGGGCGCTCAAACTTTTTTTTAAAATAAAACAAAAACGAATGAATATATCTAAAAAAAATTTATTATGTTTAGAAGTACATTTAGTGGCAATTATGTATGAAATTCAATTTCCCTCGCATGACCACCGCGGGCACGTTTGCAGAAGTCCAATAGTTGAATCCAATTTTCCACCACTTTTTCACATAATTCGGCCTGAATCGCACCAATTTCACGTTCAATATTTTTTCTTAGCTCTTGTAACGTCGCCGACTTGTTGGTATAGACCAAAGATTTAACATAGCCCCAAAGAAAATAGTCCAATGGTGTTAAATCGCATGATCTAGGCGGCCATTGAACTGGTCCATTTCGCGAAATAACACGCTCACCAAATTTGGTTTTCAATAAGTCAATTGTTGCGTGTGCCGTGTGACTGGTAGCGCCGTTTTGTTGAAACCGCATATTGGCCAAGTCCATACCTTGCAATTGAGGCCAAAAATAATCAGTTATCATGGAGCGATAACGATTACCACTCACAGTAACATGACGATTAGCATCATCAACAAAAAAATATGGTCCAATGACACCTCCGGCATGTAATCCACACCAAACAGTGATTTTTCCGGGATGCAATTGTGTTTCGTGAAGCACGTGTGGATTGGTGCCTGCCCAATAACGCATATTTTGCTTGTTTACATATCCATTGAGCCAAAAATGAGCTTCGTCGCTAAAGATGATTTTTCGATGGAATTCAGCATCATTTTCAAATTGTTGTGCAGCCCAATTGAGGAATTGGCGACGCTTCAAATGGTCAAGCGGCTTTAGTTCTTGTGTCAACTGGATCTTGTATGGATGTAGGCCAAGATCTTTTCGCAAAATTCGCCACAATGACGTCACAGAAATGCCTAATTGTTGAGAACGTCGTATTAGTGACTCATTTGGGTCATCAAGAACAGATGCTCTAGCGGCGGCAATATTTTCCTCACTTCGTGCATTTCTTTGTCTCACTGGCACTGGAACATTGTGTAGCGACAATGTGCTTTCAAATTTTTGCACCAAACGTTGAATTGTTGATGTGGCAGGCAAGTGATGACGACGATAAAATGGTCGTAAAGCTCTTAAAGTTGCGGTGAGCGAATGCGAATTTTGGTAGTAGATTTGAATAATTTGCAAGCGTTGCTCCGGTGTGTACTGCTCCATGATGATTTGCCAACTAAGTACGAGTGTTAACCTCAAAAAAAATTGAAGAAATATGGCGTAGTTTCTTGTCCCTGTTGAAAGAAAGTTTGAGCGTCCCTATTGAAAAACCCTTTATATTTTTGAAATAACAAATTTTTTAAATTAAATTTTGTTTTGTTTTTAGTATTATAAGAATTATATTTTATTTAATTTTTACAATTAGATACACTTAATAATTGAATTATATATAATTTTCAAAGCTTTAAACAGAATAATATTATACTTCATGTATGTATTTTTTGATTGTGTGGAACTTAACTCTACATCTCCATTATAATTGGATTAATTTTATGTCGATTTAGTTAACACCAGCAAAAATATACATTCACGAAATACATAATGTATATATGTATTTGATTTATAAAAACAATGGCCCCACAATGAATACTTTGAAAAGATATACATATTCATAAAGAAAATATTGCAATGTAAATCCATTATGAGCTGAATAAATATGACTGAACACCTTCAACTCTTGTAAATTATTATGCAATACTATATTATGATGTCTTGACCTTTTGGTATTGACTTAAGCATTACAAACAAATAATTAAATTGAATTTTGAGGATGTGAAACGTAAACAAGAGTACAAATGGCACTTCCAACATTTTGTAATTTTACACTAGGTTTCGCCAGTTGTTATGTAATGATCTCATTAAAATATTTTTTAAGACGATTCTTTAATTGAATTTAATTCATTTCAAAAACACCAAACAATTTTTTCAAAAATTCCTTTAAAAAAAAATTCATTATGAACATTGCAAACTATTTGAAAGCGTTGTTTTTTTCATTCTGTTCAAAAACATCATAAATGCAGCATTTGTAGGGTTTACGTACAGATTGACGTAAACATGCAAATAAATAGTTGAGATTGTAATTTTTAAATATTTTGTTGTATGTTACACGAAACAAGTAAAAGTACCTATACAAAGCATTATTTTTAAATATGCACAGTGTAACTGCCGACAGAGTTCGTCAACTTTACAACTTAAAAAGAAAAATATCATTCCATTTGAATTGAGAAAAAAATCCACTGGCTCTAGGTCTAATGCGATATCTGAGGATTTTTGTTGGAAAATAAAAAATCACATTGAATCTTTTGTAGTTAAAAAGACCCATTATACAAATTAAAAAAAAGTACCTTGATAGTGGGCTTGGACATTTTCTCGAATGATTGTCCTGGTCAAAGAAGAAATCATAGCGTGGTTTGATTTTTACTTGCATTTACTGATACCAAAAGATTTACAAATACAGTCAAACTTGGTTATAGCGAGCTCGGGTATAGAGAGTTCACGGCTATGGTGAGCAAAATCTCATTGATATTTTATTTTACGCAAGTTTTCATACAGAAGTGAACTGTAATAACGAGCTTGCTTCTCAGTTAAAAAGTAATTCTCGAAAAATAAAAGCAATTAAAGTGAAAGAAGTGACGGACACGGTGACCGTCACCAACCATTGGATAATATAAATTATGACACTACTTAAGATTTCCGGCCGCCAAAACTTTGATCATGTTGACACTTACAACTTGTTACTGAGCATCAAACAAATAAAAAACAGACATCCGAAAATGCCATTTTACAATCTCATTTCCTTTTTATGTTTGTATTTTTCTCTGAATTCAAATTTATTACGAGATTGTCTAAAGTAATGTTTGTATATGCCGGCAGTGTCATATTGACAATTTAAAAAGTAGCCCTTGATTTGCAAACATACCTATTAACAAAAGAAAGTGTCTCTCGATGTTGAAGTGTGTAAATTTTTATCGTTTTCTTCTTCAACTGTTTCAACATTATTGAAAAATAAGGATGTTTGCTTGTCGGTATTTGAAAACAGCATCACGGAAACAAGAGAAAATTGAAAATACAATCTTAATGAGGTTTGAAGCAGTATTATTAAAATGGTTTAGCATCCAAAGGTGTTTCGGATTTGCTATTAACGGGTCAATTTTGAAGGCACAGACGGAAAAATTCACAAAACAGTTCAGGAAAAACAATTTTACGTGTAGCAATGGTTGACTGGATATAATAAATAACAAGCAAATTTAGTCGATCCCCTCATGCTCGTTATAACCAAGTTCAACTGTAAATTCATACTATATATACCTATTTAGTATTTGATAAGAATTTGTCACTTTCTATGATACCGACAATGAAAACATTGAGGAAATGCGATCAAATATTATCTAGACTAATCTGCCATGTATATCTGACCTTTCTAGCTGACGTTTCGGATCCCATTGCAGGGTCTATCACATCAGCCCTGATGATGGACCCTGCAATGGGATCCGAAACGTCGGCCAGAAAGGTCAGATATACAAGCCAGATTAGTCCAGAAAACTATACACAGAAGATTCTGAACGACCGTGAAAACCTAAAAACATTTTTAATATTATCTAATCTAAAAAAATTCTTTGAATTTATCTATTCATTTCGAGTTTTAATTGTTTTTTTTCAACTTAAAACTATTAGTTTTGGAAATAAGATATTTTGTTAAAAATCATCTGGAATTATGATATGCATTAGGTACTCTATTTTAAATTTGACATTGTAAAAGTTACACAGTTTTTTATTTCTCCTGTAAAATTTTGTTTCAGTCAGTTATGATGTAATGACCAGTTCAATTGTATACATATATGATATGAAATAAAATAATCATCAAGCATTTTAAAATTAAACTGAAAGAGGACGGGTTAAACAATGAAGATTTTAAATTTAAAAACAATTGATGAATAAATCTTGAAAAATCTATATGTAACGGTTTAAATGAGTACACAAACTGTTTGCCTTCAGTAAAAAGATAAAAATTATGTGTAGATAAGGAGGTATCAAAAATTTTATGCTTCAGTCACGACTTACTGATAATACTAATCTGCTAACTCTGCACAAACTTACAATTGAAAGCTAGTAAATATTAATAATAATATGTAATGACATTGAAGCATTAACAGAAATCAAAACATATTTATTTATTTTGACTTGTCACCACTGTTACTGTGCAGTATTGTACCTATCTTATCTATTTCTTTTTTATACCCTTTGAGTTATCTATTCTGGGAAGAAATAATATTATTTTAAGTTAACTTAGTTTGGTGTACATATTTTTATATAAAATTTCACACAAGATATAAAATATTTAAATTGAATTTAAAACTTTCTAAAAAGGGACTGATTTGTAATATGAAGCCTGCACAGCATTTTATCTGCATGCCACAAATCCACCACGGCCAATATTGAAACCTCGATCTTTGAAGATTTAATTTATGTTTGATTAGTCTGCGCTAGGCCTCGCCTGGTATCTTGGTTTAGTTATAATTTAAAATAGATGGTTAGGGTGCGGGAAAAGTGGAGGAGTGGCATTGTTTGGGATGATGTATGCTAAATTTGATTCAGACAGGGGGAAGGTACATATGATTGGCACAGAGTCCTAAAGAATAGCTATGCAAACTTTGGCTTAGATAGGTCAAGGGTATAGGATTATATAGAAAACAGACAAACATACATTCAATTTATATATATATATATATATATATATAAATTGAGTTTGAATTGTGGATAAAAATTCAACAGTATTCTTTATCGTTTGATATTTATATAAATTCTTCATGAACAATATGAGGCATTTGCTTGCTATGGTATTATATTTATAAAATAAGTTACACGTATTGAGAATATCCATATACCATATCAGATTATGTTTATTAATTTTCTCTTATACCTAATACTAAAACTATATAAATATAAGTGACCCAACCTAACAAAAAGCATTGAGATATTTTTTGATGAAATGGTGGGATTGGAAGGAATTTAAATGAAAATGAGAGATTTAGTATTTAATTGCATATCCAAATCAACAATTTTTGCTAAATGTATTTTATTATTATTTTAATCAGCCGCAAAAACTTGTAAAGAAACTCACTTGTGCATAATAATGACTAGGTAGTAAACACGAAAACACTTTTAAAGCACGTACTTTGCGCTTTCCTCCGGAGGTATAGACACTCTACGCACGAATGACGTAAAATTTGTCAGCTTCTTCAAAAAATTATGT
The DNA here is from genome assembly GCA_022840565.1 of Eubasilissa regina. NCBI lineage: Eukaryota > Metazoa > Arthropoda > Insecta > Trichoptera > Phryganeidae > Eubasilissa > Eubasilissa regina. Next base: position 31,424,940 of record JAINEB010000003.1, on the reverse strand, counting down.
CTTATCATTGCTATCACACTTTCCAAATAACATCAGTCGCTCGCACAGGATTTAGGATTCTATCTATATTACTATTCTCGTGTCCAAAAGTCGTGCTGTCTCAGTTCGAATAATAGCACTGCTACTGCCCACCGCTGACCACTTCGCGAGGATATACATAAAAGGTTCGAGTAAGGTCAATAAAAAACAATACATTTATTTTTTATACAACGTCCCACGTGACTTTGACAATTGCATGTCGGATGTCAACAGACGAATAAATGAACAGACTACATTTTACAATGAGGTTATATTACAAAGAGACGAAACAAATGTGGTGATTTGAAGCTTCAATGGTGATTTCACGAAATTCGTACGGACACATCGATTAGTTTTCTCCTGCCTTTTACTGGTGATGCTTGGCTATTATTATTAGAACAAAGTCCGTTTTTTAAGTTGTCTAATTATTCATAATGGTGACTTGTGCTGTCAAACTGTGTTCATCAAACTCAAATAAAATATCAAAAACATAAGATTTATTGGATTTCATCGGTAAGTATTCTTAAGAAGTATTTTCATACTTTAATATCGGCATCTATCACAGAAACGCGTTAAGTTCAAATTTTGAAATTAATTAATTACTAGAAATTAATATAGAGTACATCATCGTGTTAAGGTATAATTAAATTAAAGCAATTATTTGGATAAAAAGAACTAATATACTTGAACTGCTTTTATTCAAGTTCAACTTCATTAGTTAGTCCAACAAATGGAATTGAATATATGTGTGAAAAAATTATAATATTATCGAAAAATATTAAACACAAAACAAAATACTAAACGCCATGACAGTTTACCACAATATATAAAAAATTACTAATGCATCAGGAATTACGAGATATAAGAAATATACAGATTTTGAATTGTTCTTCAGCAATAACAAAAATTAATAGCACAAGTGACAATTATAGACCGGAATTTATAGAAAATGAATCAAATGAGGCAGATAGTGAAAATCTATCAGAATTCCTAATTACAAATTTGACGGAAATTTCTAAGCAAATAATTCATTATATTGGTGGATTCGTTGTGCGACAATTGGCCAAGAAGTTATATTGCACGACCTGTATAGACAGTCTCTTTGCCAACGAGAAATCAGTTCGCCATAGTTTTATCATACAGAAAGATAGGAGAGGGTTATTATATTCATCTCAAAATGTTATTGATATCTGTTCATGAGCAGAATCGATGCTAAAAACTATACTTCAGGGATACACTATAAAACACCCTCCCAAACAATATGATAATATTGATAATTTAGTATCAAAAGCGTTTTGCATAAAGAAATTTTTAAACGTAAATTTCTTTGACAGTTTAAACGTTCATTGTAAAGAAACGCATCCACTAGACAATCACTAGACAATTTGTCTGTTCAAGTAAGGTATCTTACAAAATTATCAAATATGAAACCCACTAAAAGGCAGTATTACAGTAAATTGGTAATTTTTAGTGGTAACTAGCAAATGAAATGAAAAATCATATTTATTAATTTATTGTAATTATCTCATATTCTAAATACTACTTACTACTACTCTAATTTTCAATACAAGAATCGTATTTCTGGTGTGCACGTACACTGTTAATGTAAAAATTATGTGAATTAGCTATTTCGGCCTTAAATCATTAAAGGATGTACTTTTATTTTTCCAGTTTGAAATTTGAGAAATTCTTCGTGAATCATTGAATATTTATTTATTATTTTACATTGAATAATATTGAATATTTGTTTTACAGAAACATTGGCCTTACTTTTGTTTCCGTAACTACTCACTACCCAGCAAATCGAATCTTGTTTAATATAGTAACGAATCCCCACAAACTGGGTCGTATTCATTAAACTCATAAATTCAGTCATTAAAAATATATAACGAATTTTAAAACGATTAAAAACATCTCAAAGAATGATAATGCAAAAATGAAACAAACAAAACACAATATAAATATCGACATTAATAAATAAACAAAATTAGTGAGAAAATAAAGTAAATTTACATTATTAGTTATTTTGTGAAAATTGACTTATGGTGTTATTGTAAGTAACGCTCTTTATGTTTGGGTATTTTCGAGAACTGCTAATCATTGCCGGAACGTTCTCACATACGATAAGACCTGACTTCAAAATTTATCTCAGAACAACGGGATAGTTCAACTCTCTGGATAAATCTCTTTGCCATTTTATGAAACATAGAGGGGTTTTCGTCATTACTTTACAAGTGACAAATATCGATCCCGATCCTATTAATATGTGTTTTTTAATTGGCAATTTGAAATAAAAAACACACACATTAATAGGATCGATATAAATATTTTTAGAAAGAAATTTTTGTGTTTCTGATATAAGAATTGATTTTAAATGGTAGCTAAAACCCCAAAGCATGTAAGTAAATATAATATATTATTTAAAATAATTTGTATTCACTAATATAAGGTGTTTTAAAAATGTCTAAAATTGATCACATGTACTGCAAATTGAATGGTTTACAACTATTAATTTTTAACATTTTGCTAATTTGGTTCAATGTAGATTTGTCTCCATAATCTTACCTTCAAGATTATAAAGAAAATATATTTCGTATAATAAAGTTGTGTAATATATGATAATGGTAATTTTCTATATTAAGGCAATTTTGTAGGATGCGGAAAATAAATATAATGGTCGCGGTCTTTCTTATAATGCTAGTATTTTCTTAATTATGGCATATAACATTAAGTTTATTAGTTATACATTAGTGTAAAGGTTTTATCTAAATAATAGTTTATAAAAAGTCAAATCTATCGTATGACTTTTGATATAAATGAATAATAAAAACCCATATTTTCTAAAAAAAAGATGCAGAAATATGAATTATTTTTGAAAATTAAACCTTAAGGATGTTTGTTTTTAGGATGAGGTTTTTTTATGGGTTATAATTTAAAGCTGCAATTTTTGAAATATTGAATCTCAAAACAATAAAAAATGTATACACGAGATTGAGATTGAAAAACCTCTATTTTTTGCAATATTGTTTACATACATATATATATAACATGGGTACCTTAAATATGTTTGATGTTTGACCATAGTTTGACTTTGCTTGACGTTTGAAGCTTGCCCCTGCTTTCCTGGGTAAAAATTAAAAAGTGGCCCATGCAGGCATGTGGCTCTTTGAAAATGTTAGGCATGTAACTAAATTTTAATACATCTACCTAGTTTACTTACCAACTTACGAGTTATAGAAAACATAAGTTACTCTTTTGAGATTAATAATAAGTTACTATGCTATAACAATGTTGCATTAGGTAGGTACATAGGTATTCGTGTCGTCTTTATGCACCTAGCAGATAGAATAATTTTGCCACTTGGAATAGCATTCCAGGCTTATGTGATCAGTTAAAAAAAAAAGCATTACATATCTCAGACACATGTATTATACTACCCCTACATATGTTTTTTTTTCTTCTACATATTTCTTTCCCATTGGTGGATTTGTGGTGGGCATAGACACATGTCGCCATTTGGCAATACGCGCTAACCGGGATGCGCGCCCAAATGAAGTAGCACACTTGATGGACCCTGCAACGAGATCCAAAACATCGACCAGAGAAGTGTCGGAGACACAACAGAAAAGCCTAGAAAATTTGTCAAAATCCAATTGGTACAACAAAGTTTGACATTATAGTAAAATGTTCTTTTTTGTATCTAAATTCTGAAAATATTTTTTTTCTTTAAAACTTGAATTCAACAGAAATTAAATCTATGATTTATATTATATAACATGCCCAAAATTAAGAGTCAGATTACTTTATTACTCTAAATAATATAATGATATTTTTGTAATAATTTTACCTCAATGGCATGGGACAGACCAAACTCCACCGAAGAAATTGAAAAATGAATATTCAAAACTTTAAAGTTCAACATCTCAGTTTGATGTAAATGTCAGATGATAATTTGTTGTTTCAAGGGTACAACACGCCCTGCAATTTTGCAGACACCTCCATTGTGTGCACCATGGAAGGTCGCTTTATTGTCTCTGGGATTTATTTATTTAAAATTATTAAACTGCAACTTCACAATAATAATGTGTTTTCTTTAAAAAATATATAAAATTATTATTAGAACACATTCTTACTGTGAAGTAGTAATTATTCAGAACATAGGTCTATGATATTTTAAATACTAATTAAATATATTAATTAGAAAGACATACATATAAGATTAATTTTATCAAAAAATATTGTTGTTGCGCCAGATGGCTTTCAAATAATGGAACAATGTATTAATTTGAAAAAAGTGTAACATATAGGTTTGCAAATTTATTATCAAAAATAATGTCACTGTAGCATAGTTGGATAATGCACCATCCCCGGTTTGGAAAGAGATCCAGGTTCGTATCCTGGTGGCGCAACAATATTTTTCGATAAAATTGATTTTATATAATATGTATATCATTCTAATTAATACATTTAATTAGTATATAAAATTATTACTTATATCTATTTATAAAATTCAATTGATATCTATCTGCTCTCAAGATTATAACTAACTATATTTAAATTACTTTTGAATTGTTACTTTCTGAGTTTTTACTAGTTTGACATTTTCAATTGCACACAAAATAAGTAGATTACAATAAGTTGATGGCCCATGTGTCGTCGCTCTTATGCACCATATCTATATTTGAACAGCCTTTTATCTGCATATGCATTATGTGTCACAGAATGAATGATAAATCATTCTAACTATCTCTGCCATTCACTTAGGTGCTTTTTAATTTTCTATATTAAACCAATACATATATATAAAAATAAAATGCTTTTTTTAAAACATTTTTTCCCCCCGTGTATTTGTTCTAATAACTAAATTCTCTCTCATAAGAACAATTTACAATTGTTGAATATTGTTTTAACAGGTTTTATAATTTAGATGAAACTTCTCTTGGTTTGATAACATCAAACCACCACTTGGGTCTTGTCATAGAGTCAGGATTTGTCAAAATATGTTTCTGTATATTTTGATATACCTAGAAAACACAACAAAAAAAATCATATTAGTACAATATTTTATATATTATAAAATTATATGTATTTACTATAAATGTTATAAAATGATAAAAACAACATTCTCTCTCATATACATATATATATATATATACATCCATATATCTGTATTATTTGAGTTAGTAAATTCTTTGAATCAAGTCTATCTGAAGCCCACTAAAAATAAAAATGTATCTTGATGGACACAAACATCTGACTGTTAATATAGTGAAATAATCATTGAATGTTTGCTTTTAGGCTGCTAGTTGCAGAATCAAAGGTAAATAAATTAATTGTTTAGTAAAGAAAAAAAAAGTAGTGTCAGTAACATTTCATACATTGTATTTCAATAATAGGTACTGTGATACTGAATCTTCAGTGGAGTTTTGTTTGTTGTGAGGAAAAGAGAAAACAATATTACCATTTACGCTTATGCTTGTTTTTCATTTGTTTATAAATTAATTATTTGAATAAAAACAGATTTTTTTTTAAAGTTTATATTTATTTGTATGAAAAATTATGAGTCAAGTTATACGATAAATGTACATTTCCATGCGACAAATTTATAATTACCATTCCATCACTTTTTCCTAATACAGAATTAAGAATGAAATCCGGTGGAGAAATGACATCAACAAGAGCTACGGCTTCTGGTGTTATTGCACTGCATAACTCTAAAATGCCATCACGGAGCCAATTCCCTTCATTACCAGAAAAGTATCCACCCTAAAAACATGTCAACAGTTTATTTTTAATATGTGATGGTATTTTATTGAGTACGTAATGTTAAATGGGGTCATTTTAATAATACATAGTAAGTAAAGATAAGGGAACACACGACCGAGAATAAACGATTAAATTTTAGCAATGTTTGAATATGTTCAAAAACACACATTTACTGGATTTTTTCCTATAAAGGCTCTGTTATTAAATAAATATCAGATATCTCATAGAGACGAACCTATTCTATTCTATTTTAAAGGATTGATACATGGAAAATATGAGTTGACATATAATATGCTGTTTTCAAGGAAAAATGAATTATCAAATTTGGTCGATAGATGGCGATGTTGTAGTGGTACTCGAAGTGAGTCCATGTAATAACATATATAGAATTTTCAAAAAATTTGATAAATATGGAGATTGAAGGGTGAGAATTAGTGAATGTTATATATATAACGTTTACCAATTCACGAATATATATATATATATAAAGTGATTACTTAAGCCAGCCGAAGACAGGTCGTAAGCCCTGTAATTATCCCCATATATATTAATCCTTTAAAATTGAATAGAATAGCTTTGTCTCTATGAGATATCTGATATTTATTTAATTAAATTTTAAGTTATTTTTATATAAACTTGAATAATCACATACATATCACATGTACATACGTACACAGAAATATAAAGTTTATTTTTCTGCTGTCAAAGGTTCTGGCTCTTCTGAAATTCTTGTAATTTTTTCTGATGATGCCCAATAGTTTTATTTTTTGTTTTCTTTTTTCTCTCATGAGCAATTATTAGTAGCAAAAGATTTTATCTAAAATGCCTTGTCTTGTTTTTGTACTTTACTTGAGATAAACATAGATTTAGGATTTAGGGACTTACAGCGTTACCTTTCGCTGATTAGTTCGGGTTTGGGAATAACCGCGTTACATACAAATCAAGAGAAATGCTGCGATAAATTCATTCAGCATATTTATTCTTATCGAAGGGATACTAGTGTTTATTTATTAATATTTTGATAAAATGAAGTACTTAATTTGCTTCCAGTGAATTGAAGGACAATATAAAGTATTATTGAATTTTCATGCATAATAAAAATATTATATAAAGAATATAATTTATTATGAAGAATAAAGAAATTAAATAAGTTATTTAATTACCATATATAGCGCCCCCAAATGTTTTTCCAGAGTCCAAGATCCGAACAGTGATGCCAACTTTGTCAAGATATCTTTTGAACTTTGGTCATCGACATTTGAAATAAACTTATGGAAGATATCAAGAATAGAATGCTGAAATTTTTATTTTTTTATAGCAAATCTTTTTGTATTACAAATTCACAAGGTGTCAGTTTTAGCAATATTAAAATTGAAAGAATCAGTCGTTTACAATTTATTAGTGGCTGTTAGAAATATGACATATTGCTTGCAATATTAATACATAAATATTGTGGAATGAAATGGTCCAACACTGGTTGTTTGACCATTTTTAAAAAATCTCATACTTTTTGTTGAATTATTTTAATTTTATTATTTTTAATTTTTGCATGGTGGCCATATTTGTTTTACGGGGTGTAGCATATTTTGCATTGTAAAGGTTTTGCGCGGAAACTGAAATATCTCTGCTTCTATTTGACCTATCAACATGGGGTTAAAACCAATTTGTTCAGAAAGAAACGGGTTACAAGATCGCTTATATACATTTTCACTTACATACGTTCCCACAGTGTGAAATTTCAGCCTTAATTCATAGCTTTCGTTTTATTAAAGTCCCATCTTCACGGGGATTTTTTTGCAGAAAAGGTCTAGGTATCAAAAGTTTTTTTTACAAAGAGGTGAGAACTAGTTGTATTCACACACCAAATTTGAACCCTGAGACTTACATCCCTTTTGTTCTAAAAATTATTTTGCTTAAGTTTGGAAATTTACAAAAACTGCACTTTTCAAGGATAAATATTTCTGATGGGGTACCAGATAAAAATCTGAAATATCAGCCCAAAATAGTGCTATGACTTTAGTTGAAATGTTGTATGCCAATTTATAATTTACAATAAGAAAAATAAAATTACATTTCTTAAAAAACTTATTTTTATTTTTTATTTCTAAGTTGATGTATCGCGACATTCTGCAGCTACTATTGTCATGTCAAACTATTGACAGGTGTGGCGTCTTCCTACTGTTATCAATCATGTCATTGTAAATTGCTCCTGTCTATTTTTAAAATAGTTAGAACCAGGTTTTAAAAAAGTGTTTAAAAACTCGTGTTAGAAAATTATCTTTTGATAAACACTTTTGGCTCAGATAATAATAACAGAATTTCGAATAATTATACATAATTGAAATTCTACTATATTAATAACATTCTCTATAATAAAAATACCTCAGCATAAACCATGGACAGAATGTTGGCATGAAAAGTTTGAGATTTATTATGAGCTGTGATTGTATCCTTGCCTTGCGTCAGAAGACTTTGTACTTTTTCAGCTGTCAGCTTCAGGTAGTGACAAATCAGCCATTTGTAACATTTTAAAATATCTGTAAAAATCACAAAAAAACATGAACGATGTGTACATCTGATGATCTGGATGAAGCAAATTATTTGACTCATGAGATAGGCTGGGTACTCACTAGTGACATCAGTGACGTTGTCAGGTGTAAGAAATTGAGATTTTTGACCTGAGAAATTATGATAATCGTTTAAGAAATTGGCTGTCTCATAAGGAGTCTTAATAACTTCTCCATTCTTAATACTTTTCAATAAACGAAGAAGCCAGTTACTTGTCTGCTGCAGCAGAAGATTATTTTCACCTTCGTATGTACAGTTTGCATCATTATCATTCCGCAAGTCTCCGAATCCAGCAGCTATAAATTGAACATTAAATATCAGATTATTTTTTATCATTGTTTCAATGTTAATTCAGTGTGTTTGTATAATTGAATTAATTACTTATTTAATTAATAATTATTTATGTTTAAAATGTTATGTAATAACATAATTAATTTATGATGTTTGTCAGTCCAGTATCCAGACTATGTTGGGCTCAGTTTTGATTTGCAGATATAAATTCAAAAAATATGTATAATACACTTTCACCACTTTTTCATTTCAAACAAAGAATATCCTACTTCTAATTGAAATGGATACTATTGTTTACCTTTAAGATACCCATGGCCACCACAAGCCTCTCTGCACATCTGTATTCCATCTCTTACAATCCATGAAACGACTGGTTTTACAGCTGAAGATAATCCATGTATTTCAATTTTTTTTGAAATATCCTTCGAACCGGTTTCTATTAAAAGAGTAAATAACATGTATATTTAGTTACTTTATTTCATAATTACGGTATTTTATATTTTATTATAGAATACACTGACTTTCATCCTTGCGATAGTTAAATAGGTTATTAATAATTAATTAGAAAATAAAATGAGAGATAATCAATTTATACCACTTAACACATAAGCGATTGTGAACCAATTAGAAAATATTTTCATCGCATAAGTGGCAGCCAAATACGGAATCAAACGAAACTGCTGTAAAATAAAATTGAAAATTATTAATTACAAATAAAAATTTAATAAAAAATCAAGAAATTAAATACCTACAATTTTATTAAAAGTTTTAAAATTTTCCTTGTTCCTAAGTCCTTGATTTTATTTTAGTTTTTAAAATATAACATTTTTTCCATTTGTATGTCAATGAGTAATGAGAAATAACTTAATTTTAAAAGTAATGATATTATGTTGTGCTGTACTGGTGTACAGTTCTGACATTTTAATATTTCCAGTTCTAGCTAAATCTAGTGCTGATATTTTCAAGAAGAGTTTTAGTGTTTTTAGAGTACTCTGTAGGTAGTTTTAAAACATTCAATACTTACTAAATTAAATTATTTAAATTCTACTGGAAGAAAATTATTTTTTAATATATTATCCTTTGCTGTAATAGCACAATGCAATATAGATTGGCCCAGAGCAAAGTATACATACAATTTACATTAATCAATAAAATATGTCACACTTTATGAATATGTAATATATATATGAGTTTTTCTTATTCCGGTTACCATAGTGTTAATTTGATCTTTCTATTTAACATCTTTGTAATTTATAGCACCTAAATATTTAATGAAGTTTGGATTTAAATTATCTACTTATAGTATTGTAATTCTTTACTTGTATCTAAATACTTATTACAAAAACAAAAAATTCTGTGATTATAAATCAAAAGCTGGATCGCAGTATTAATAAAAGTTATTAAAAATAAAATTAATTCTAACCTGCTGTTGATATTCTAGAATAGGAATTTCTTCTGAATTATCTGGACCAAATTGCTTACGGACAGCGGAATATCTAACTGCTATAGTGATTGCCTTTTGAAGTAAAGATGTAGATACACCTGATATCTGAACACGCCCCGTCGATAAAATCGAGAGAGATATAAAAAATCTCTCTTTAGGATTTTCAATACAAGAAAAATATTTCCCATTTTCATCAATATCCCCATATTTATTAAGCAAGTTTTCTGCAGGTATTCTATACTGGTCTAAAACCAAAAATCTGAAAAAAATTACTCATAATAAAATTAGTTTATAATACTCAAACATTTGTAACAAATATTCCACATGAATGTGAAGATGTTTTAAATGATTCACAGAAAGAGCAGTTAATATTTGACCACAGTTGGAAATCATATACATGTATAATTGATCAATAAAAGTAAAAATTCTTACCCATTATCGATACCATTTAAACCAATCTTTTCTCCTACATCGCCCACTATGATTCCAGGATACGGTTTCAAAGAACGAGTGCAACGAATAGGTACAACAAAAGTATGAATTCCATGATTTTGAGTATCGGGTGTTATGAGATTAGCATAGACCAATGCGTGAGTAGCTCGTTTGCCTATAACAAGTATTTTAAAATAATCTTTTCTAAAAAATAATTACCAAATATATTTTAATCCGAAATTAATAAGTAATATAAAAAAGGAGGAACTACATAAGAGAAAAAGTTTTATTAAACTAAAATGTAAAATGATAAAGAACATGACAAATCTACATACCTATGTACTTGATTTTTTCAAAAAAACATGTTATACAGTACATATATGGTATAATATCGACGTGTCTGTGGTGAGAAAGAGTTGGGATACCAGGTTCAGAAATTAGATTTGGGGGCAGTGGAATCAAACCCTGGCCAAAGTTTTTTTTAAATTAAATTTACCAAAATTTCCCTCTTATTTGGCCGGTGTGGGGATTATTAAGAACCACACTCGGATAATTGCGGACACTACCTTTCAACAACAATCAGAATGGAAAAACTGACCGTACATATGTTATTAAATTAAACAAGCAACTAGAATAAAAAAAGTATTTTTGTATTTTTAAAGTAAAATAAAGTAAAGTAAATTTATTGGTATAACTTTTGTCTAAATTTGTTTATTTTGCAGAAAAAAATTTTTAGTGTCATTGGTTTGGTAAATTTAATTTTCATTAATATGTAGTTGACGAAAAATTGTTCCACCTAAATAGGTTATCAGAAATTGTATGCATAATCTTGTGAATAAATTGACCTTCCTATTATAGATGTTTATTTAAATTTACTTAAAAATAATATATATGATACATTGTCATCAATTTAGCTTATCTCACATTTAACATTTTAATGAATCCTTTATATATAATTACATAAAAAATGCAGGTTCCTATTATAGCTTGTTATTGCTGTGGTTATGGGAAGAAAAGAAGTGATGAATCAGCAACTTTTCTTGTGCCACTTGTTTGCTACGAGAAAGATATATTTTCCTCAAGTCAAGTTGTTAGCATTCTATGTACTTCTTAAGATTTATAGTTACAACCAATACAATAAAAAATACAAAGTGTATATTAATATTAAACAAATCTATATATCGAAAGAATATTTTTGTATTTCTTGGACATTAACTATGTATGAAACAATTTCTAGACATTTTGTTTTGAAGTGTGAAGTGAATGCACATATGTTACAGTCATTTCGGGTAACATTGGACAAACCCTAAGAAAGTGCATTTTATTTTTTTTCTGTTGTCTTGTGATAGGGAGCATTTATGTTAATAACAAACCCAATTTAGTTGCTTTCTATAATTAACAGAAAAAACCACCTTTGATCTGTCAAACTATTTAAAAATGAACACAGAACAGACACGAGCAGCGTTTGTGTATTTGAAGGTTATTTTCAATTCATCATCTAGTATATTTTTAGTACCTTAAGAAGGTAAATTTTGTTCAAAACTATAATTGTAAACTTCTCACTTAGCATACAAGAAAAAAATTCATTTAATTACGCTGTTCTTAAGCAAAAAAACTTTTTTAATAGAGACATGTCTAAAGTCACCGGAAAACTTATAATTTAAAAGTTTCTGGTTATTCTGAGTGTTTTTATGTTTCTCAATTAAGTTATTTATCATTTAAGAACAAAAATAAAACTCCTATGTTTCTTAAAAATCAGAACCCTCTGTATAAAATACAATTTCCAAGATTTCAAGATGAGAAAGTCTTTGTTGTCTCTTCCCGGAACAAGAAAATAAGATATAAAGACAACACTACTCAATAATTATTACAAGAAGCCCTGAATACCTATCCACATTGCCCTGACTAATAACCCTGTTGTGATCATGGACTCGAAAATTGTGGACTTGAAACCGCTCCCAAGTTCATGCTTCACAAATGAGATAAATCAAAACTTATCATTTATTTTTCCAGAAGAATGGTTTGACTATCCTGAAATAGTTCAAGAATTTATTGTAGTCAGTAATGGAGATTTTGTGGAAACACATCTACGATTAGACTCAGAATCTGTATACGTCAATTCTGCACAGTAAATTACGAAGGCGCAATTATTCCCAGAACAGATATCATACGAAAAATCTTTGTTAACATTCTTTAAAAAAAAAGTTAAGAATGCTGGATGGGTATGGCTAGTTAAAAGAGATACCGTGAGTTTGAATATCACCAATATTATAAAAGGTATAGATGTTGACCAAGTATACAAGGAAAGGACAGCAAATCTCATTATTATTTTATTTACCTATGCGTATGTTTTATAATAAGATTTGAAAGAGAATGTGGCTAATAATTTTTATTTAGCCTTCAATGACTGATTATTTGATCAAATAATTAAAAAAAAACAAGCTTTTCTTTTGTTCGAATCAGGTGTTTTAGCTTAAATCAGATGATTTGATATGGGGGAAATGTACCAAGTCATAACTTTAAAAAAAATTCTCTATCAAAGATGTCTTTTCTACCAAAAAAGTACATTTCAATGTTATTCAAAAATATTATACAATTAAAAATCAAGAAATTTTAGTGTTACCCAACTACATATCAGTATAACATTGGACCACTTGTAAAAACAGGGTTTTAATCATGTTTTTTTTCTATTTTTGTAGATTTTGTGGCCAAAATTATTTAAATGAAGTTGTAAGAACACCTAATAATCTGACTGTTTTCGATAACAAAAATATCACTAAAAACATCTCAAAATGGTCCAATATTACCGGATTTACTATACTTATTTTGTGTCAAATACGCTACCGGTTTCATTGCACAGTATGTAGACCACAAGAAATTTTAAAACTAGGATTAGGGAGCATGAACTCTGTTTACGAAATAATAATTATTCAGGATTTTCAAATCATTTGTTAGAAACAGGCCACAGTTTCAAAAAAGATAATTCCTCTTTTAAACACACTAATGTTAACAAATTCTTCAAATTGTCTGTTTTAGGAACATCAGAAATAATAACAAAAAAATAAACAATCAATAATCAATCAACAAAATAATAGCACCTGTAAATCACCTTTACCAATAATGTTACCTTATTTTGACTCCTCCCACCCCCGTCCCCCCAAATCTCTTTCACTACACCCACATAATACTTGTATATTTTAAGTTAGTTTAAACAACGCTTGTAAACGTGTCAAATCCAGTAATACAAAATAAGTAACAAATGTACATTAAATAAACTCTTCAAAATAAAATAAAAATTATTTAGTTGCTACCCGTAGCAACTAAATGTTTTTTCGATGGATAGATTTTTTTACTGTATTTTTTACTAGTTGATTAATTTAATTTTCATTAAAATACCACACGACTATATCTGTGTTCTGAAAATGCAACTTCACAACAAAAAAGTGTTCTCCTTAATATTAATATGATAAAAATAAGATAATATGTATTACTTAATACGCCCTTTATATACTTACACAAATAATAAACAAATACAAAATGTATATTAAGAGGCTATGTATAGTACACGATTATTATATAAAGTATTAAATAAGAGCAAAGTATTATATGAGAATCACCTAATAATCCAATCCAAAACTTTGCAGCTTCAAAATCGGGTGTGTGCAATATAAATTCACGACTTTTTGGATCATATGTAGCAGTTGTGCGAATTCCATGAGCATTTGAACCATGAGCTGTTTCAGTCAGAGCAAAGCATCCAACAATTTCATCTTTAAGTACGGCATCAATAAATTTATTATGCCTGCTACTCCCTAGGTTTTTTATTACAGACACAAAAAATCCGTGGCTTAAAACGTAGGTTGCTGGACCACTCACATCATACATAAACATGGCCTCGCACCAAGCTCCTTGTATTTCAGGTTTCTTCATTATCTGTAAAAAAAAATATATCAGTCTAAAAATTTAAGAAAGAGGAAAATCTTCTAGAAAGAAAAAGGACTTTTTTTTGTTTTTTGCAATCTTTTTGTAATGATGTTGTTAGAGATGAAGAGTATGACAATGTTCAAACTCAATTTGTCAATTGTTTTTATGTGAAATGGAAGCAGCATGTTATTACAGTAACACTTGGGATGGGTCTGATACTAAAGTGCCCATTCTCCTTTCATTTAATTTCAGATTTTTTTTTAACAAATACTTGACCCGATATGAGTTCCGGTATTTCTTGTTCTACAAAAAAGAACTATACTTAGATATTCATATTCAATCAAATCGACAGTTTATGATGAGAAGCGAATCGTGCAATTGCATTTTCACTTAAAGAGAGCAGTTAATTAGAGAAACTTATTTCTATTGGTGGAAAATTTAAAAGTATAATACACTCAAAAGAAAATAAATATTAAACCCACCTCTTCCAAAAACAATGGCATTTTGCTGCTAATTAACCTGGAGACCCTCAGAGCGGTCCAACGTTGTTCATCCAAAGTTAAGGTCTTTGAATGCTCACGTAGTTCATCAAAGTCTTTTAATGTTGACCAAATATTGTTCTGTGAAAATAGTGATTAATAGAATTTCATTATTTTTAACTATAGAAATCATCTGTGTACATCATTATATATTATTGAAAGCTTACTTCATTACATCTTCCTTCATTACCCGTGATGTGTTACTTTCAGATGTGATAAACTTATACAAATCATAGAAAGAGAGTATTTCATGAGTCGCATATCTTCTATGACTTTAGATTTTATGATATCATATTTTTTAACTGCTATTTATTTACAGTGAAACCCTTTTAATACGTTCTCCAAGGGACCGCCAAATAAAATCTTATTAAGCAGGAAAACTTATTAACAGTGATTTCAATATTTCCGTGCTTTATTTGACCATAACATCTAATATTGTATTTTAACTAACATTAGAATAATTCAAATATTTTATTTATAAAAAAATTATTAAAAAACAATTTATTCCATAAAAGTTACTTATATAAATATGAATTTAAAAATCACGGCCATAAATAGGCATACCAAAATGAGTAACAAAAATGCAACAAATTGACAATAACGAAGAAGATTAAATGAATGATAATAAAATGTAATTATAAGAATGCTAATAAAAAACCTAGATGAAAATAAAATGATTAAAATCAAACTTATAAAATGTTGATGACTATCTAATAAAATACAACTAATCTCCTAATGCACCCTTAAAATATATTAAATACTACTGCTTATAGGAAACTAAATGAAGTATAAAATTTGAACTATCTAAATAATTACCTATAAAAAAAATTACCATCTAAACTGCAAAAAAAAAAAACTACTACTAAAAAGTAATTTAAAAAAAAATAACTAAAATGAAATTTAAATTAAACTCACATAAAATATCTAACTACCTAAATAAAATAAATCGACGTAAAAAAGAGTAAAAGAACCAACGACAACAAGACCAAAACACGAAATGATTTCAAATTTAAATTATTCGGCGTTTTATAGTAAAATAAGGGTAGGTCAAAATTATTCGGAGATAAAATACGCCACTTGTAAGTCCGACGAAAGTTCATACTTTTTACGAAATGTAAAATTGTTTGCACGGCAAGACGTTCGTATCTTTTCCTGGCCAACTTGACGAATGCATATTTTAAAAAAGTACTGTTTGTAAATGAAAAGCTGTTGGACTGCATATCTAAAATTTATCCCTTTTGATGAGTTTTACATAATTTACCTGTACACTCAACATATTGCCTTGATCAGCGTAATTGCGACATGGAATACTCGCCCTTACTGAATCTCAGTTCAGGGAAAATATTATCGGCATTGACATCGACGATGGCAGGTCCGAACTTACAAAAATACGTTAATAGTATTTTTGTCCTTAATTTTACGATTTAAATTTTTTAATCACAAATATGATGACATTATTTTTGCTTTGTTTATTTATTTCGCGCTGACGTAAAAAATCAAACAAACAAATAGATCAGCCGGTTATGTTAATTCAGTTGTCAGTGCCTTGTGGTTTGCTCTGTTTTGTTTATTTATTAATAAATTTTCAAATAAGTATCGGTCGCGAAAATAAATAATTTGGTTATTTTAGTTGTCAAGAAATATTAATCAAAGCTGAACCAGAAGTAGTTAAAATTAAACAGCTCCCAATGAAAGCAGTTCCCTGTGGTTTCTCCGAAAACGGATATTATAGATTTCGAACATAATAATAAAAATAAAAAAATTTATGAGTTAAATTAATACATAAGCCGCTTTCGAAAAATTCATTTTCTTTCACGCAAAAAACATGGTTTTAATTAGTTTATTTGACATTCTGATGAGGGAAAAGATATTTTCCGAAACCGGTTGGCGTATTAAATTTAACTCATAAATGTGGTTTAAAACAAAGTTATAAATAATGTATGTTTAAATAATTTCGTGAACTACAAGTGAGGGTACTAGTTGCAAAGTCCTCCATTATTATTTGTTCTAACTTTTAATGCAGTTGTCTTTTCAAACTTAACTCATTTTTATATTTATTGGTCATTCAAAATCGGTGTTAGTTGCAAAATCAGTCGCTTTTGCCGCTGTCATATATATTAGAATTGAATCAATAGCAGTCTTCGTTACTCAGAAATTTAAAGGGCTGCTAATATGGAAACTAGATTATTTTTGGAAAAATATGTTGCATTTATTATGTATTTCAAACCAGATTATGGGGATTATTATTTATAATAAGAAATGCATTAATAAATATATTGGTATTTATGCTTCTATCAGATTTCACGTTTTCTCCAAATAAAAAATATGGAGGTAGCTGAAATTGCGACTAAGTAACAATAATACGAAGAAATATAAGCGGTTGTATTAAAATTGTTGTAGTCGAACATGTTCAAGGAGTGTGTACAAACTCTGTACCGTTACAGAAAACAATATTAGGAGATTTTTACAAAATCATGTTAGGCTTCAAATAAATATTTTCGAAATTGATTCATTATTATTATTATTCCATTATCATTGCTTTAGGCCATAAATCATCTAATAAAAAATAGTTTGGCTGCTCAAAGCTCAATGACCTTTATTTTTTTTGTAACTAACTAATTTACCATCACGCCGTTTCGGAGTAGGTAGAGAGGATAGAGCGCCACATTCTTCTGCCCTGAAACACAATTCTCGCCTCATCCACATACATACATATTCTCATACGAGCTCGTTGATTATTGAGGCTTCTAATATAACTATTTTCCAGTATCTAGTTTACCTGGTCGTGCCAAGTTTTCCGCGGACGTCCTCTATTTATGGTGCTATTAATACTTGCGTCATATATCTTTCTAACCATTATCTTCTCATTCATCCGTTCCATATGACCAAACCACTTAAGTTATCCTTTCTTAATCTTACTTACTATATTAAGATCTGCTTTACATTGTTTGAAGTGTTAAGAAGAGTATATTATCCAGAATAGTATTAATGGTTAATTTTATCGCATAATATTTTTACTTGATGTATATATCCTTGAGTACACATTACATTTCGCATGTACTTCTCAGAAATTCAAAATACGCAGTTTAAATTTTTTTTTTTCAAATTTGAATAATTAACTCCGTGAATTCCTACTTTCTTAGCAAACAAGAACGAGAAATTAAACGTGAATAAATGCTCCTTTCAAGATCAGCTTTACATTTTTTCCTTATTTCTTCATTCTTTACTCTGTCATAAATAGATCTGCTGCATATACGCCTAAGCTATCTCATTTTCACTGCATTCGGTCTACTTTCGTTCCTCTTCTGACAGCTACCGACCTCACTTCCGTACATCGGTATCGGTACCGGGACTTCATTGTGCGCCTCGGTTGACAAGTTCTCACTAAGATTAGGTACAGCACACGCAGATTCAACATTTTCAACTTGTATTTTTAATCCATATGTATTTACTCCTAAAATATAGTGTTCCACTCAGTATACGTAATAAGATTACACAAAATTTATTCATTCAATTATAAACTCAAAATTTGACGAAGCAATTCGATACTTGGAATTCCCGAAATAAATTAAAGGTTCAGGCCAAACATAATTAGGGTAATACGGGCAAACAGATGAAAATAAAAATGTCAATGTATTACATATTTTGTCTATATGTTATTTGAAAAGACAAGCTTGTCCTAAAATAATTCAATGCGGATTATCGTAAGAGTTAAGTAAATTGTTGTGTATTCCAAGAATTTATTTTAAGGGATTTTCTGCCTCCAAAGCAATTAAGAATATTTAAAGGTAGATATTAGTGGAAATACAGCAAAATTACCAATGCGGCTCTGGTATTGTACATGCTGAATGTATTGTTTATGACAGCTGGGGTTTTGTTTTGTTGATTTTTGGGATTTATTTTGCTTGGGCACTATGTTTTATTAGCCTATTCAAATATTACTGTCTTTGTAAATGGATAAACTTTTATGACACATGGAAAAACCCATTTAAAGAGAGTTCATTTTATTGCACCCATTGAAAGAATATCACTTTCATTTTTATAAATGTCAAACAAAAAAAATTCTGCGAAAAACGTATTACAAGGGACATTTTGTAGGGATTAACTGAGTTCTGTCAGAAATATTTTAATTTATTAGGCGGGAAACTTATCATTTGGAAAACATTAAAAAGCATTAAAAAATTCGTAATTTGTATGGGACTTTTTCGGGACCGAAAAATGTAATCCTATTAGACCTGAAAACGTATTAAAGGTGATCGTATTAAGAGGGTTTCACTGTATTAATGTGTAAATGGTACAATTTTACATACGGGACCCAGATTAAAAGGGTTAGCCTTTGTTAAGCTAGGGTGCTAGACTATATTAAAACCTCTAGGACGGACAAGATTTTCAGGAATTGCTACTTACAGTAATATATGTACATAAAAATTAATGCATTCTTTATTTTCTTTTTAAAGAAAGATACATTAACGATACAATTAAAATAAAGTATTAATATAATAAAAGATCAAATATTATATTTATGAATACAAATATTTTATATTACAGTTCGACAGGGTGTGTTAGTGTAAATCAAATTTGTTATCCATCAGGCCTACTATAAGGTAAATAAATTCCAAAACTTACTTTGTATCTGATCAAGAATTCATTATCAATTGTTAACTTTAATTTTCTCCATTCAAACGATGCTTTATTTCTGTAATCTGTTAATGGTCCGAATGGAAAATCTGGCAGAATATCTTGAATCGAGTTATTATTCTCCATGATCAAAGAAAAAGGTATTTCCAGCTAAAAAAGGAGAACACATAAACAATATAAAAATATTTGGAACCTTTTGGACCTATGGAAAACATTGAGATCCTGAAATTAAAATCATTTTGCATATAATGTTGGATTATCACAGGGCCTGTCTCAATATAAGTAATTTTGCGACAAGTCCACATGCAGTTAATTCATTATTTTTACTTTTTTATACATATTTGTAATTCTCTTTTTATTCCTGTCGATGACTTAAATAACACCACAACAGCACGAAAAAAAAAACTGGCTACTTTAACACAGACTTCAGTCTAGCAAAGTAGCCAGGACAACCCTGTATATATCAGAGGTGAAGTCTACTCTATCCCACACAATAAACTATTATGTATTCACCATTTAGAACAAAACAGAGTTAGAACAAAAATATGTATGTCAATATATATATAAATAAATTCTTAATTGATTCATTATTAATTCATTCTTGACCAGTTAGAAAATTATTTTCATTTGATGTTCAACCACGTTCAATGTTTATTTCATTTAATAATCCATCAAAATTGAACGGAACATGGCATATCCTATTATTGTTAAATTCACCCCACGCCCTATCCTATTATTGTTAAATTCCATTGCAAAAATGCTTGTGAAAATTTTCTAAAAATGGCGAAAAATTACAATGTAAACAGTGTGGGACGCAATAGGCTCAACACCTCTGATATAGGGATGTCAACAAAAGATTTTCAATATATTTACATCTCTGAGCACTTACCGATTAAAATCAAACGTCTTTTAGCTATAACAAAAAAATGGGCAAGAAAAAAAAAAATTGAATTTGTTTGGAACCGAAATGGTAAAATCTATGTACGGAAAACTGAAGGCGACAAAGTTATTTTAGTGTCCAACGAGTTTTGCTTCTCGTCTATATGACTATCCAATATTAAATTTATCTGCTATCACATAATTCACTTTTATCCTATTTTTCTTCTTTTAAAAAAACCACTTTTTTATTTTTCGCCATAAATATATTTACACATCTACACAGACTATTCATATCATTAATGGAGCCATTAACAGAATTCAAACGAATCTATCTATATTTCTTATTTACTGTCAGCAATTTCCAGTACACTTCATTCACACGTACATGCATCAGACTAAACTGTATCGCCATTAGCACAATAAGTACGCACAATTTTAATTTCGTTAAAAGGCTTTGAAGACATTAATTTTGATGACGCCCTAGAAGAATTCGAACCTATAGAAACGAGAGAAGTCGGGGAACCGGAATCTTGCAAAGAAATAATTAATGAAAATTTAAGAATTAAAATACTCAACGTCAACATCCAAAGCATTAATTATAATTTCGATAACTTGCAAGTGCTACTCCAACGCACTAACATCAATTTTGATATAATAATTTGCACAGAATGTTGGCTGAACAACTTGTACGTACCAAAGCAAATAGAAGGCTACAATGTACACGCTACAACCAAACATTTTAACCAAAATGACGGAGTGGTAGTGTACACTCATGACAATTTACATGTCACACATGAAGAATCATCCATCATACAAGATGCAAACTGCCTTCTCCTAATCATTGACAAGTTTACTCATGTTCTAGCGTTATATCGCCCGCCCTCATTTCAGAACGCTGCGACATTCGTAGTGTCACTAGATACTTTCCTTACCACTCTCTCACAATCAAAGGAAATAATTATCACAGGGGACCTTAATATCGACGTCATCAATCAGTCACTGTCAACCATCACTCAAGACTACCTCGATGTCCTAGCTCACCACGGATTCCTCTCAGCAATAAACAAACCTACACGAGATAAATCTTGTCTCGACCATATTATGATTAAGTCCAAGTCTCCAATACACGCAGCAATTTGTCAAACACATATAACCGACCACTTTCCGGTTATGATGGGCATCGAACAGTACACCAAAAAATAACACAAGACTAACAATCTGCAAAGAAAATGTATTAATTACAACAAACTGATTAAAGACCTAGAACAGGAAGCATGGAATTCAGTATATGACTGCGAGGATGTAAACTCAGCTTTTAAAGAATTTAATACTATATTGCAACAACACATCACCAAAAACCAGTATTATAAATCTCACTCTACAAAAAGAAACATAAAACCGTGGATCACTGAGGGTCTAATATCAAGTATAAGAAAGCGCGACAAACTTCACAAAAAAGTTCAGCAGTATCCTCTCAACTTAGACGTACGAATTCAATACAAGCGATATAGAAATATCTGTAATAAGGCAACAAAAACGGCGAAAATACTATATTATAGAAATTTAGTAGATCAAAATAAAACCAATACAAAAAAATGTTGGCAAATTATTAGAGAATTTACCAATTCTAATATAGAAAAAAGTAATAAAGTATTTCAGATGGTTAATGATGAAAGTATTCCAAATTCTGATGAAAATCAGACTGATATTTTAAACTATATAAATAAATACTTCTCCTCAATAGGTAAAAAATTTCAGATGAACACTTACTTAGAATGAACACAAATGAATTACAGTTATGTAATAATGTCCGCCTAAATTCGCAAACATCAAACTCATTATTTTTAATTCCGACTACACCACATGAAATTAACACAGCTATACAGGGATTAAAAACTAATAGTGCTCCAGGTAAAGATGGTATTTCAATCAAGCTTGTAAAAGAAATTAAGATACACTTAACCGAACCACTTGCATTTATTACTAACCTGAGTTTACAAACTGGAGTCTTTCCAACCGTGCTAAAAGATTTGTTGCTATGCCCAATTTATAAAAGCGGAAACTCTAGTGACATATCCAACTATAGACCGATTTCTCTTCTAAGTGTTTTTTCAAAAATTCTCGAAAAAATTGTTAAACGGAGGTTCCTTAAATTTCTAGATGTAAATAACATTCTATCCACTCAACAATTTGGTTTTCGATCGAAATGCAATACAGAAGATGCACTCATGTCTCTCGTGGAATATATCGCATCAACCTGGACAAGGGAAATAAATGCATGGGGATTTTTCTTGATCTTGCAAAAGCATTTGACACCGTACCGCACCTACTATTGCTAAAAAAACTTGAAAACATAGGAGTAAAAGGCACAGCATATAAGTGGTTTAAGGATTACTTAACAAATAGAATAATAATGAAAAATACAGCAATCCATCATTGATAACACACGGTGTTCCACAGGGAAGTATTTTAGGTCCTATATTATTTCTAGTATACATTAACGACTTTTGTAATACGACCCTAAACAATGGAAAAATAATCACTTTCGCGGATGACACTGTGCTTTGGTTTGAGGGTAAGTCTTGGGAAGAGGTCAATACTCGTGCACAGGATGATCTGAACAAGGCGAAAAAATGGTTTGACACGAACCTTCTATCATTTAACACAAAAAAATCAAAATATGTATGTTTCTGTATTAACTAAAGAACAACACCACATCAAAGTCCTACACTCATCGTACACGACTGCAAAGCAAACAAGAACACGGCTTCCGCATGCCAATGCGAAAAACTGACAAGAGTCAAAATTATTCGACATCTGGGAGTACTGATCGATGATCATCTTAACTGAAAAGAACACATATCAAACCTAGCAAAATGCATAAGAAAACTAATTGACTTTTTTAAAGGAATACGATGTATAGTTGATTACAAACTTTTGAGATCGGTGTACTTTGCACTGTGCTACTCCTTAATTAATTGTGCTATTTTAGTTTGGGGAGGAGCAGCAAAAACAATATTGGAGTCGGCTAAAAAAACAAAAAACAATTCTCAAGGTAATAATCGGTCGTCCCTTTAGATATCCTTCAGATCTTATATTTAAAGAGTACAGTGTCCTTGATATAAGACAAATCTTTATGTTGAGACTCATTCAATGTTTCCATACTAACAACAACTCTCCTCAAGCAATAAATCATGGACATTACACAAGACAAACAACAAACATCTTCACACCAGTTTCGAGAGCAACAACGACATTTTATCAAAGATTTTACATGTTCCTAGCTCCGAAACTATACAATACACTCAGTACCAACTGGAAATCGTACAATTCCCATAAGATTACACAAATATGGACCCAATATATGATTCAATCAGGTAGAGATGAATCAGAAGCATGGATATCCGACAATTTAATATAATTTATACAATTCTTTTACTAATAATTCACTAGTCCTACAACACTCCCACTCCATATATTTTTATTTTAGTTTTACTTTTTTATTCCAAATAACACCATAACAGCACGAAAAAAAAAACTGGCTACTTTAACAGAGACTTTAGTCTAACAAAGTAGCCAAGACAACGCTGTATATATCAGAGGTGAAGTCTACTCCATCCCACACAATAAACTATGTATTATGTATGTTTATTATGTATCCACCTCTGTTAATACAAAAATATGCATGTCAAAATATATATAAATAAATAAATATATTGAAATGCAGCATGAGACCTGAGATTTTTCCGTCAAGCTGAAGGGTGCATGATGTGTTCTTCATCTTCAAAATGTAATAGACATTTAAATAAATGATGAATTAAACATTATGGAAACTGTTTTATAGTTTATGATTATCTTATTTTGTTTTGATCTGTAGTATTTTAATACAGTAATATTATATTAATCTCTGAATAATTTATTAATGAGTATATTATATAGTATAGTATATTTTATGCATAAATTTTTAGAAAAAAAAAAATCTCTCTAACTTTTATGTATGTGTTGACGCAACTCGAGTATCTACACTCCACGTGCATTTTGTGCTTCCAATATAAACCTTAATATACACGCCGATGGGGGAATAAATTGCATTTCACCACAAAACGGTCAACATCTGTGTTTCCTTTTACGTTCGATAGTAGCGCTGTGCATAACACTAGGACCATAAAGAAATGGTGTTCTCATCTCCGGAAGTGCAGTGATACCACCGTTCTTCATTAAAAAAGTGCGAGTCAACTGGAGGTGAAACTTGACATCCAACCCAGGACCTTAGATTGAGGTAGGCCAGATCCATCTGCCATTATTTTCCATTCTGAATCCAATTCGGCTTGCATCAACTAATCATTATTGTAGTCCACGGGACCTTATCTCACCAATATGTTTGTTTTATATTAATCATATTATTAATTATTATAGTACCTGCCTAAAATATTTCTTAATAAATAAATATTTTTAATGCCATTCTCTTATTCTATTCACATTCTTAGTCTAATTAGAAAAAATATTATTCTTCTTCTCTTTGTTCTCGCCTTGACATGTTCATTTGGGATCGGCTACTCTAATCATTCTGTTTGATTTTGTTCTGTCCTGGGCTGCATCCTTGGTTCAAATATTCAAGATCGTGACTGACTGAAGCAATCTATGTTACTCGTACCCTTCATAGTCTTCTATCAAATCTATCATCTTAATAGTATTTTTTAAATTGCAAATCATCAAACTGTTTTAGAATTTTGTACTTTGAACTCTATTTTTAAATAGTCACCTGCCACAATCATTGGATAAATTCCTTTAATTTTTTTTTATGTTTGCAGAAAGAACAAACAAAAGTGTGTTGTGGTAAAGGTCAACATGGTAATTTTGATTATAATGCTTTTTATTTGTGCTTTTTAGGATCTGATTTCTCGCTATTTACAGGTGACACATAAATATTATTTATTTTTTAAATCCCTTAATTTTCATGTAAGTATATTAAAATTAATTAAATAGTACATAATCGGTGTGAAGTGATTTGGTGGACTACTCACAAAAAGTACCTACTTCAAAATTCACGGGATCCATTTTATCGAGTTTTTTTAAATCTATTATTTTCATATATTAAAATTTTCAAACGATAGATGCTCACTTAATCTTATTTTTATGTATTAATAAATAAATAACGGACCATTAAAGATTAACATTAAAATGTATTCGCCATTTTGTACTTCGGTGCGACTTTAATAACGCAAGACGCACATTTTGAGTAAAATAATTTTATAATCACGTACAGTAAAATCCAGTTTATTCGAAATACCCCGCAAGTCGGATCAGAATGTGGTCCCTCAGAAAAGTTTTCGTACTAAATTGTACTTATAAATCGATGATCGTTATTCGAAGATATTATTAGATCCTATCAAATGAATTTGTCGATCTATTTTTCACCTGGCTTGTATTTTTTTTTATCCAATAATAGATCCCCGTTATCTGGAAAATACGCATTACAAATTAATAAGAAAACATTAACAGCTGGCTTGCGAAAGTACAATAGTGGTTAATGGCGTAGTTAACAGGTGTGTCTGTTAAAATTTCGGTAAATGGGTAGTACCAACCTTATAAAGTTAATTCGCTTTGTTTGTTTTCTCACTCATTTTCTTTAGAATTAGAAAAGGATAACGAATTACACCTTTATAATTACAAAACATAATTTTACCAGTTGCGAGGTTTCTAATGTCAGTGGTTGCTGAACGTCTATTCCGTAATTACCATAATTATTCTTGTTTCCGTTATGGAGACACTACATTCTTTATTTATGTTAATGGACATTTCGTTATATAAACCCAGCTGAGTTACTCAGACTTCTCCGTATTTAATTATTAATGTATTAAACCTTTTTTGCGATTCTGACTAATAATTTTATATTCTAAAATAGCACTCATACAAAACGCCGACAGTTGCTAAAAAAATCGAATTAATACAAAAAAATATCCAAAACAAATTTAACAGAAAAATACGCAACCCCATTATTGACGTTATCGTTATCGACAAGCATGATGCCAGACAGAACTTTAGAAAGATGAAAAATGTCACGGAGGGAAGAGGAAAAAGGAAGAGATGTTTTTTTTTTTAACAAGTTTGTTTAAATTTGGGCTGCTTTGGGTCTATTTAACTTATTTTTTATTTTAAAATGGACAAAGTGAAAACATTCCATGTGACCAAGTGAAAATAACTAAATACTTAATATTATTAAATTAATTAACGCTATATTTTGACAACTTGTTTGTTATTTTAAAATACGTGGATATAGGACTACTTCGAGTTGTAATGAAA
Organism: Eubasilissa regina; assembly: GCA_022840565.1. Lineage (NCBI taxonomy): Eukaryota > Metazoa > Arthropoda > Insecta > Trichoptera > Phryganeidae > Eubasilissa > Eubasilissa regina. Next base: position 31,398,138 of record JAINEB010000003.1, on the reverse strand, counting down.
AAAATAGTATATTGTTTGAAATCGTCATTATCACTGACAAAATGTGATTCACAGGAGAAAAGAGGAAACGATAACAAATTACGCCTAGAAACACTACTTTAGCTCCAAAAATACTGACAGTTCCGATTTTCTCGGCTGCCGCCGGGTATTTGTGACTACATGCGCGCTCGGTCTTTGTTGAAACCTGAAGGTCTGTTATTATTGATAGTTTAATCTAAAATATTGCCTCTGTATCTGTGTTGCTGTTAGTAATTCTCGTTGGATTGTGATATTATTACGCCCCTGTCTCAAGACAAGAGGCCCCCGTGACGGGAGCGTTTCTACGCCAATGCAGAGTATCGGAGCCCACGTAAGATAAGGAACCAAAAGATCTAGTTAATGTTCTCATATTCAATTAACTGATTGCACCGATAGAGTGCAATCTACCAGGATGTAGTGCTTAAAAAAGTCCTCCACTAAATAAAAACATCGTTTGTTTTCTTTTCTCTGACATAGTTAGGTATTTTTTCACATATTAATTAATACACTAGTATCTCTCATACAAAAATCAGTTCACAAATAATAATGAAAAAGTTCTTCAGTGATTTTAGTTTTTTGTTTCAAGCATAAATGTCATTTACACTCGTTTGCACATTTTGGCTTTACGGCGAGCGTATGGTCCCTAACCTAACCTAATCCCTATGTATTAACGGAGTACTGTATAGGTACATCGATAATGTTTTTATGTGTTCTCTTAAAGGCGTGCTTTCAGTTTTCCAGTTTGAAATTCGAGAAATTCTGCGCGAATTAAATATTTCACGGTGAAGCTAATACTTTAATTCTTATAAGTATCAGATAAATAATTGATGACGTTATTTGTTACGTAAATCATGCGAGAAGGGAAAGTTTGAATAGAAAGAGACGACAATAAAATTGTTGATTTTCTCGCATTCTACACAAATGTCAAAAATAACTCTTCTTTTGGAGTCTTCCATTTCATATTAACATATGAAATGAAATAAAAATGCCATTTCAATTAATCCATCGAAAATTAAATCACTTATTGGAGTACCTAATTCATATACTATATGCATATGTTTTGAAATCAGACAAAGTACTTACATATATTTAGACGGTTGCTTAAATCAATGTTTTAAATTTAAACTATTATATCAGATGTATTTTTGTGGTTATGTTTAATCTTATCGATTTAAAACATCACGTTGCTGTATTGTGAGTTGTTTATAAAATTTGCTACTAATTTTGTAAATAAGTTCAATATTGATTCATACTGTGGATAAACTATTTTAATTTATATATAAGAAATATTTATATTTCACATATACACAAATTGTAAAATATGTGCCTCACACAAAACATACAAAAAATGAAAACGTACTAATAAATAAAGACTGTGGATAACATTTTCACGGCAATATTCTATTGGCCGTTTCGTTATAATTTTATTATAATGGAAATGTGACTATTGAATCAATTTTCAAAAAAATACTTACGATTGTATCTTCAATTATCGTGGATCAAGCTCTGCCAGAATGTTTTATAAGCTGTCGACGACCATCCAGTACTCGGGTACTATTATTAATTTATTTCATTTAGTTTATTTACTATATGTATTAAACATAAATAATGCGCATGCACTTTCAAAGTAAACTGAAGAATTTTTTCTCTCACTTAACACCGCCGCCGAACACTGCACACGAACAGAATAAAATTATTGTTTTATATAAAAATATATATATAGAAAAATCCGCAAACGTCACTTGATAGGTAATACGTTCAAGGCAAAAAATGTTAAAACTTCATTGAACTTTGTAACGTGTCAATGTTGTAACAAAGGAGGATAATTATTTTGCAACCAAGTCTCACAATGATCCGAATAATAATTTTTTATCGCCAGGGATAAGTTGAGGCAAGTTTATTGTTAATTTTACTTGAAATTCAAGTTTTAGAAAAAGTTTTTAAATGACTTTTTTTATTAATTTCTTCTAATATTGATAATACCGACAGTTATCCGAAACATCAACTATTTAGTGTACAAAACGCTCATCACATCAATGCTTTCGTACTCGTCTGAGATATCAGTACTGAGCGTGTTTATTTTTTTGAAAGGAAAATTTTGAGTTCGTTTGGACCAGTTTTAGAAAATAAATTTTGACGTAGATGCTACAACAATGAGGTCTTTACTTTGTATAACGAGATAAACGTTTCAAGGTTTAGTATAATATAAAGACTTCGGTGGTTGGACCGTGGGGAGAAGATGACCGAACTACCACCACCGAAGTCATTGCTGAACATAACACCAACAGAACGTGAGAGCTTGGAATGGCCAAGTTAATAAAGTTTGGGGGTTGGGTCGGTGGTTAAATGAAAGAGTGGTGGTTGGCAGTCGGGTAGAACAGTAAAGACAGATGAGAATGAAAGAAATGAGTGAAGATGTAGTAAGTGCGCGTGTATTATGAAATGAAGCGAGTCGGCGGTCTCACTCGGTGCGCGTGGGCCGACGAGACTTCTGTTGCGAAGCGATGAAACAGGAGATACAGCTCGTCGCTGAAGGATCGTGACAGACCTGTAGCAGCAGCCGGCATCGCTGTCGGCTGAGAAGGCAGTGAATTTGAAATCTGATCCCTACAAATGTATGGCTAAAGTGGAGTGACTGAAGAGAAATGGCTCGTAATAGGGATCAATAAAAAAAAATCTTGAAGAGGCCAAACGATTAAATTGAAAAGAGAGCAATCAATATCTAATTAATTTGACCAGCAGTGTACTTCGACAAAAAATGTATAGACGGAATATAGACTAGTTTTAAGATAAACAATTTTGAGGGGGTATCAAACTTGTACAAACCCACTTTTGAGATAATAGTCGAATTCAAATATACTTGTATTGGGAAGCAGTAATATGTATTATTAATAAAATAAAAACTATCTAAAACTCTCAAATTTTTATAGGATTTTAGATCAGATTTTACGTGTCAAAATCAAACTATATCAAATGTAAGGTGAGATTCACAGATGAGATTTCTCTCGAAGATTCGACTCGAGTGCGCGTAAAGGACAGTACACAATGAAGCCATCTGCGAATCATCACCGCGTGTGTTTTGCTCGCGGATTAGAATGACGCATCCAGTTATGATTATTATTTGCCGTTGCTGTATTCGGGAAATTTCCACTCCTTGTTATCGGATCAGACTGAAAATCAATAAGATCCTCCCTCCCTAGCATATCAGTCAACAAAGAGAGCGCGACGTGATCAGCTCAATTGCTTTCAATTTGTGACGCGCAGCAGCACGTTTACAGCTCGTAGTTTAAATTTACCCATGGAAGAATAAACAGGTTATTTTCAACTATCAGATTTTTTATTTGATCGTGACGAGACTACCTGAAATGCCAGTATACCTATATGTCCGTCCACCTTAAAATAATGACTTAGAACTGACTAACCTTTGGAACTACTCTAGAGACAAAAGTATCTACATGTAAATTCATACTTCTCAGAATTTCAAACTAGTTTTAAATTTAACAGTATGCATTTTTTGTAGGTTTATATATTCTGCTAAAACTATTCTTACTCAGCACATTGAATGTATTTAATTGTTAACATTAGTGACGTAATTTAAAAATCACCTTCAATACAAAATGAAAGATACCTATATGCATTGTATATAAGACGCATTGCATTGTATTAAGTACTTCGCAGTTTTATCAATTAAATAGTAAGAACAAAATTGGTTTCTTGTCTAATAGGATATTCACTATATTAATGAAAAAAATGTGTTTTGTGTGTGTGTGAAAACAAAATTGGTCTGGTCCTTAAATCCGGAGTACTTCTGTATACAATGATATAACGTTTTAAGATTTCAACGAAAATATACATGAGAAATATTTATAGAATTTTAACATTAAATTTTTTGCTGCGGTGGTTCCATATTAGTACTTGGAAAAATTTCGATTCCAAACGTAAAATGATCGATTCCAAACTTAAAATGATCGATTCCAATCGTAAAATGATCGATTGATACAAATGTCTGTATATACAGAATGCGTAGAAGCTTGGGAAGGTTAAAGCTAAGATGGTGCCGACATATCTGTTTTAGAAATCCAAGACAGAAGAAAAATGGAAGACCAATGGAGGAACATTCTTGTGGAAGCGGAAGAATGTGGAAATTCACCAGAGATTGTAGAGCCAAACCGAGCCAATTGTAGCAGTGGCGCAACAAAAAAAAAAGGGTCCCCCAATAACAACGACTTATGATCTCATAAATACACAAGAAATATTTTAAATTTTATAACTCTTGCTGTGGTGGATATTTAAAATGATTAATCTATATTACTGCCGGGAAAAAATAGTTAAAATCCTCACAAAAGTATCGAGTTTTGTAGGACGCGGTTTTCTGTACCTTTATTTTACGTGGGCCTCAATATGCCGCATTGGCTGCATTGGCGTACTTACCCCGTTGGCCAATGGTGATGATGACACTGTTTGTATATTATTTAGAATGAAAATTCTACTAAAAAGTTAGCTGACAAATAAACCGCTATAAGGGAACAAATTACTCATACATCGGTAGAGTCGTGACTAATTCGCAGCACAGGTGGTGGCATTCGTGTGTTTCATATCAATTGCCATAGCACGCCACCACTATGCGGTGGCGTGCTATGGCCGAGGATTGCGTAATCAGACATTTGTTTGTCGACTCTACTAGTACACCGGTCGGAACAAAGGACACATATTTCTTTCCCAGCCAGCGATGAGCCACTAATAGATGACGCCCTTAATATGCATTTTTCACATTAAGCTTACCAGAATTATCACTATCTCTATTTACCTCTAAGTACATCAATCAGTATAAAATACAATCAGTATAAAAACATTTCACATTCAAGATCCTAATTAAATTATTTACGGGATGGCTCAAAAAAAGTGAGAACACTTCGTAAAATGTGATATGATTACATCAAAATTGGTTTAACTATATCAACAATAGCTTAAATAGTTTACTAATTTACTTACTTATCTATTTCCCTATGTTACGTTTTATTTCGACAATTTCCGGTCGCCATCTTTGATTATTAATTTAACCATTGTTTATATTTGATTTTTTCAAATTGTTGGCCAGAATGACAAAAATCACTGCAAAAGACCGTATTCTGATAATAAATTTGCGAATTGAAAAACGTCGGGGTGCTAGGGAAATGATCAAAGAGTTTCAAAACAAAGCCTGGAGTATAGCTAGAGATTACAGCTTAACAGGACATTACAGCAGGACGGAGCTTCATCTCACACAGCCTGAAATACAATCAACTTTTTTCGTTGCAAAAATGTTAATTTCATCGAGCCATCATGTGGCCACCGAACAACCCAGATTTAAACTCAGTAGATTGTGCAATATGGGGTGTTTTGATGATTTCTAATTAGCTATATATTGTGCAAAAAAATTACATTAAGAATTGTAATTAATTATATTGTGTTTTGAAATAACTCATGTGTTACGAGATGTTCTCACATTTTTTGGGTCACCCTGTATATGTGAGGCGATCTCCAAACCCCTCCATACAGGATTTTTAACAAAACCCATAAATCACGAAAAATGTTTAAAATAATTTTTTTTATCTAAATGCTTTAATAGATATTTTGAAGATAGGGTGTATGCGGATCTATAAAACTTCACCGACAACAATTCACCGACACGCAATACGAAGGAAAATTCACCAAAATGATCACCGGATGTGGTCAAAGGAACGGTGGAGGGTCCCTGTATTTTGAGTCATAAAAAGTTACTATGCACAATTTGAAAATCAATATATTACACATCTGTATTGTATAGAATGTCTGTCTATCTGTTCTATATACAATTCTACACATTTAATCAATCAAGCCAAATTTGCCTAATGTCAGCATTTAAAAAAATCGTAATTATGCGATTTGAAATATTTTATTGATTCCAAATTATATATTAAATATAAAAAATTAACGGTCATCAAATTTCGAGCGGTCAGACTATTTTTTGTTAGACGTTTTAGGGCCTGAAGCAAAAATATATATTAATAATGCGTACGTACGTAAAGTACGTATAATTGGTAAAAAATTCAAACAATATACGCAAAATTAATTCCCAAATGATAATTTAAGTACCTGAAAATAATAAATAATTAGCTAACACTTATTCCTGAAGCAAAGTTTATAGTTTGTTTAAACGATCAATGAGATCAGGTATACAACTTCAATTTTTAGAGTGGAAATTTCAAAATATTTGCGATTGTATTAAATTGTTGACTGGAGGGGGCTCGGAGAACCTCACCGACCTCATCCTGTATCACGTTTCCCTACTTCCCTCCACTACCCTGCGCTAATTCCGACTTACGACCGGAATTGTCGTATTCCATTCCGTGGGACGCGCGCCCTGGAGTTTGCCTAATTCGTTCATTTAGATCCTATCGATCCGGAATTACAGTTCAAATTCACTAGCAGTATGGAATGAAAATGAGCTTACTTAGGCGTATATGTGGCAGATCCATTTATGACAGAGTAAAAAATGAAGAAATTAAGGGAGAGTGTAAAGTTGATCTTGAATAAGATTAAAAAAATATCGCTCAGGATCGGTTTGATCATATGGAATGGATGAACGAGGAGAGAATAGTAAGATTGATACATGATGCAAGTGTTGTAGCACTGGAAAAAGAGGACGTCCGTGGTCGACTTGGCACAGCTAGATAGTCCTATTAGAAGCCTTAATAATTGACTGACGCTCTATCCTCTCTGCTACCTCCGCGGTAAAAGGCGTGATGGTAAGTTAGTTCTATGCAAAATTACATATAACAATGTATCGTGCAGTCATTGATCGATTGGAATTATGGAATAAATTTACAAGTTCATTGTTTGAGTTTTCAATTAATTATTAGAACATTGACAGCTGGGTAGAAAATTTTCAACGTTACTTTAATGTTATTATTACAGGAGTACATATCACAGTATGGCACCTTTCTTTCATACATACATAAATACAAAGTTAAATACATAAATATTAATATTTGTGAACTTGAACATAAACAAGAACTGAAAGTTGAAAGTCAACAAAATGACGACTAAAAAAGCATTAAATTATGCAATCAATTAATATATTTATGCATTATATTTAGCCTTTCTGATATAATATAAGTAAATAATGAAATAAGTAATTATCTCCTTAATATAGATTTATTTAAATGTTATTTGACCTTTTCTGAAGAAGATGAGGAAGAAAGGAAGGCACTTACATTTCGTCTGCTGGATGTTGGTTTATTTGTTGATTCCTCTCCACCACAAATACAAGCGTCGCGGGGTGTATACTAACACTCACGAAAATGATTATTATATATAACCGAGATTAAAGTAAAATGAATTAATAAATGAAGCGACAGTAGATATCCGCACCAAAGTTGCAAGTGCACTGAACTTGCTGCAGTTGAAAAACTTTAATTACTGCGACATCTTCTTTCTTCCTTGTGCTTAAGGATAGGTGAGGTAAAAAAAAGAGAAGAAGATATGCAAGTTAACATTTGGTTGAATGTATGCATGACACAAAAAGTCAAACACCAAAAAGCTCAATAGAATTTAATTAATTTTAAAAAAATGGCACTAACAACATATTTTCAATCCAACAAAGATTTTTTTTAAATGAAAATTAATGTATATGGGGTATTAATTCTATTCACTACTCAGATTACATTGTTAATCGCATATATAGTTCGATGTAGGGATTTAAAAATAATAATAATCACCTTGTAACGTATCAAGTTCTCGTAATCAAGAGACATCTATTTTAGAGTATCTTATTTTCTTGCATTATTTTGCTAAGAACATTAAAAAATATATTACATCTGTGTTTCTATTTGTATTATTTTAATCTTTCAGTTTTTTTTAGAAAATTGATGTTGGCATCGACACTACAACAATGAGCTCTACTCTATATTTAATTAATTAATTTATTTATTTATTAGTAACTATATAATACATATAAAAAATTGTTTGGACTATGCCCTTCTCACTAGAGAAATTCTGTGTCGAGACAGACATAATGAGCTTAGCGTCTCAAATTTGATCAAAATAGGAAAACTTTGATAGTTGGGCCGTGTGGAGAGAATGACCAAACAGCAAACACTAAAGTCACTGCTGAACATCAGACCAGAGGAGAAAGAATTCCCTTTATCTGCTTAAAAAACCCTTTTTCAGGCATTTATTTCAGATGCCTAAACTATCTGATCAAACCATTCCTCCTTATTCAATCAATTACACTAATCTCGACCGTCTATTATTTCTTACATTGTCATATTTTTTTCAAAAATGAAGAAGTATGCTTGCAAGAATGAATGTAGATTATAAATTATTTAAAAGTTGCCTACTCTGACCGAAACAATTTAATTTAAGAAAATCCTCAAAGGTCGACATAATTAAGAAAAATAAATTACTATAATTTAAATTTAACAGGTACTTTATATGTACCTATCGAGGTAAGAACAGGGTTTCTGAAAACTCGCCGTGTTCGAGACCGGGTTCTATAGTATAAACAGACCGGGTATTATAGTATTAACATAAGAATAAAAAATAAACAATTTTATTATGTTTATTGCAAATACTGTTACAGTACTTATAGGTTATTTTGTTTTAGAATCTCTTATATAATAATATGTTAGGAATACTGATGCAGCGAGGGACTTATCCCCTAATGCTGATCTAAAGTTCGTGCAATAATTAGTCGACACCGACAATGTTCGCTCATTGTCAGTCCAAGTTGGTCTCACTGTGCAAAGCGCATCGTAGAGCATCTCAAAATTAAACGTACACCTTTTGTTGTTTTTAAACAGGGCTAATTCTTCCCTTAAACATTTAAAATTGTTCATTTCCTGTTTATTCGATGTTTCGGCATCTTTTAAAATGAGATCCAACTATACATCCATCGTTAATACCTTATCCTTATCGTCGATTATTATTGAATTTTTTATACCGTTCATAAAATTGGAAAAGCCTGTTCATGAGTTGCGTAGCCAAATTTAAGGTTTCGTTTGAAGGAAGCGCCTTAAACAAATTGATCAAATTCGAATGCATTCGATTGTTCAGTCGTTATCCAATGTTTTGCAGCAATTCGCATGAAACCAGAACCTGGCGGGTTTCAGATCCGGGTTTTAAAGTCATTATCCGTTTGGGTCCGGGTTGGGTCCAAAAACCCTCAGTAGGACACGGCCAACAGGCTTGCAGGTAAATGAAATGTATTATTAATACTTATACTAAAGATTTTTATATTGATGCAAGCTATAAAGGAATGTTGTTATAAAAATAAATGCCGATTTATCGGCACTGAAAAATGAAATCTTCATCTTCACAATATTTTAAAGAAAATTTCATATACCCACATTGAATGAAGAGTTGTATTAAAAACACGACATTTATAAAAGTGAACTTAACAAACAGTACTATATTTAATATTAGTTAAAAATTAGAATCACATTTTAGCAATTCCAATTCCTAAAATTCAAACACACTTATCATGATAAAGCTGTTGGTGTGACTTTGTCGTAAGAGCGGGAAACAACCTTTTTAAATCAAAGTCGAATATATTTCTTTTCTATGCCTGATTTCTAAAAATTGATTGGGTTGCGAATATTTAAAAAGTTATTAGACTTTGAAATAAAAAAAATCATCCTTGGGTCACAACACGCAATGCCGAATACGACAACTTCTCGAATTTTCACAAAATGTTTTCTAGTAGAATTGAGTACCTCGAATCCAAAAAAGTAAAAGTTACAAGTACACAGTTAAAAAGTTATATGTAGTAGTTAAAAAAATTTGTCAAAGAAAAAATAAATAAATACTATCAATATATATATAAATTAATCACCATTCGTATGCTGGACGCAGTTGGATTCCACAATTTTATACTAACCTAAACCTTGACTTAAGGGTGATTTTTGCTTGTCAGAAAACCACTTACATATTTGCGACCCAAAATTTTTTTTTTATGTAATCAAGTTACTCACTTCTACTGAATAACATATCTTTTAAAAAAACCTGAGGAGTTACCGTATTCACCAATAATATTTTATAAAAATTTAATGTAATTGTTTTTTTTTAATAGAGATGCGCACGCGGAATACGTGTCACATCAATGTTCTTACTATTTTCAAATTAAGCTAAACGCTTGTGCTACGAAAATAGGAATAAATTGATGGTCTCCTGGAATGAGGCTCAAACTCCCGACCACTAGATCACCAAGTCCAACAAATGTTTTTTGATCAAGTCCAACAAATGTTATTTGTAGTTATTATGTTATGTTTGTTGTTATATCTAAATATTGCTGACAAGAAATATGTGTGGAGGTAGATGGTGAGATGAAATGAAACATGCGGTCGGTAGAGATAACAGATAGAGAATGAAGAAAACAGAAAATAGCGGAACGAGAAATACGAAAAGTAGATGAGCGGGTCTACGATGTTCGGTATCGGCGGAGCAGCAGAACGGAAGATGCGTCATCAGTGAGCGAGTGGCGGCCGCACTCTACCACCAGCTAGGTATTGAATGCAGAGAACCACTGTCCCCTACATATATGTGCAACGGAATTCAAAACTTCATGATTATAAATTGAAAGCTAGATAATAAAAAATATTTATATAAAATTCTTATGATCTGCTGTTAATATTCTCGAATAGGAATTTCTCCTGAATGATCTGGATCAAACTACTTACAGAGTGCAGAATATCTAACAGCTACGGTCATTGCCTTTCGAAGTACTGCTGTAAATATAACTGGTACCCATTAATAAAATTGACAGAAATGTAAACATTTCTCATTATGATTTTCAATAGAGTAAAAATATTTCCCATTTTCACATATATCCCCAAAAGTATTCAGCAAGTTTTCTGCACGTATTACGTACTAGTCTACAACAATGTTCATGTACAAACATTTGTCATAGTCCATAAATGTGAGAACTCTTTAAATGATCCACAGAGAACAGTTAACGTTTAATAAAAGTCGGAGACCATAAATATAGTTGATCAAAGAAAGTAAAATGTCTTACCCATTACCATTTATATATTGTTATCTTTTAAAACCAATCTTTTCGCTTACTTTTCGTCATTTAGCAAAGAAAAAACTAATAATGTTTACATTAATATATTTATAAAAAATAACAAATATAATATTAAATAAAATATATCAATATATTTAAAAAAAATAAAGCATTTGTTACATAAATATTATTTTATTACATAAAAAACTGTTAAATTTAGTTGTAAAACCAGACACTTTTCATTATACACAATAATAATGTACATAAATATTATAAATCTTTATAAAAATATTTTTTAAATCATCATGTACAAAAATCTCTGAAAACAACTTCACTTTGCAACTGGCACTAGTTTTAATAATATTTTGAACTTCTTAATAAAACATTAAATAAATTTTATTGAATCATTTTTATAAAATTTCATAAAATTACTGTAATACTATTCAAAGATACGCACAGTAATCAATCACATTGTAAGTACAGTTATTCGAAATTAGACATAATTTAAAAAAATTTCCAACAACTCATCGCTCAAATTGTCAATTTCATAGATTAACCCTATTAATTCGAAACCCGTAATTCATAATTCAAAATAATTTTCACACTTGCGCCACAAATCAATAAATTTATTGCATAATTCAATTCTTTTAAATTAGCTGCATGCCGATTTATTCTTTCTTTACAATATGCTGCATAATAAAATTGAATTACTCTCGTTAATAAACTTTAATTTTCCTTTTTAAGAAGAACACATTATTATTGTGAAGTTGCAGATTTTCAGAATATAGTTCAGTGATATTTTTAATACAAATTAAATGTATCAACTAGAAAGATATACGGTTAAAATCAAACTATCGAAAAAATATTTTGTTGCCACCGGGATTTGAACCAGGAACCCTTCCTTTCTGGGGAAGTGCGCTGACCACTTAGCAGTATCATGCCGTATGTTTTTCAGAATAATAATAATAACACTAAAAATAATATTTTTCAGGCCATTATGGCAAACAACACGATGAAGGAGCAAGGGGTCCGAAGTGACCCGGTACTCAAGCCAATAAACCAAAGTCCAAAAGTATTATTCCAAACTTAAATGTATTATATTGTGATATCTGAAATTGAGAAATTCTGTGTGTGCCTTTTTCAACCATGATCTGAGTGGATAGAGTGCACTAGTTACCAGTACTTATATAATATCGTATAATTATATGTTTTTTGAGATGTTTTCTTGGTACATGGTAAAAAAAATCATTTTTGGATGAAATTAGCCCCTTTTTTAATGAGTCTTAGAATTTTTTATACTAAATACAGAGTTCATATTTTAGGTATTCCTCCGTAATATATTTATGTATTGTATAAAATAATTAAAATATATAAGTATTTAACATAAACAATAATAAAAAATGTTTTCTCGAAGAACCTGACGTGAATTTGTAAATACGTGTATGTGTATTTGCAGAGAGGTGAGGACGGAACAGTGTGCGGAGTGCCAGATGGTGATCGTCACTTTAGTGGGAGAGCGTGCACTGGCCAAGTTAGACATGTCTTTATGTTGTCGTTTGTGATGATCAATGTTTTTTCTCATTTTTAGCACTTTTACACAATAATTAATATACATATTTCTACTATTATTTGAATGATTAATATACATAATAAATGTAAAATATTCATATTTATCTGACTTAAAAATACCAAAAGTCTATATGTACACTGAGTTTACAGTACCGGAACGCGCATTTTTATTTTAGCACCGTAAGGGAAGGGCTAATGGAGTAATCTTTACGTAAGTACTTTGATTTTTTTGTCGTGTATACATAAATACATTTTTAAGCATTGCTATTATATATTATCCTGTAGACAATCAGTTGGGACTCTTTTATTATATGCACCCGCAATAAATAAGGAATTTCAAAAAAGGAAAGAAGACTTATAATCCATAATATTTTTAAAATGCATACAGATTAACAGATGATTTGATCTGAGATAGTAAATTTTTCATTATTTAACATGAGGCTCGCTGATCCAAGCCAAATGTTAATAACTTGGGTTAGCCCCCTTCAGTCTACCCCAGCTAGTGACTAGCGCATACATCAATACTACCTCTTTAAATATTAATCAAATTTTGTACCTTAACCTATTAACGGATATAATCCAATATGAATAAATGTTATATTACACACATTAAAAAGATGTTTAATTAATCATAATGGACGTGCTCTTTTACGATACTGGATAAGCTCGTGTTGTGACGCAAGTAGACTAGTTATATATTACTGTAATATAATATGTGATAAAGATAAACATTAAGTCATAATAATATCTAATCAATGTCATGTTGTAATAAAATAGTCTATTGTACTTTACAATATAACATACAGTGCTGTTTTGCAAATTAGTAATTATCAAACATGTTGTCCTTGTTATAAAAAACTGCCAGAGTAAAATAATATCAGGATCATTCTAAAAGTTAGTCAAATTAAGAATCTCGATAAAATTATAACTTAGAAGCGGTGCAGGTTAAAATTTCACGCCACCAGTCTGGTCTAGACACGGAGCCAGAGCTTGAAAATATTTGTGATTGTAGACTTTGATATACCTGAAAAAATACAAAGAAAAAACTAATACAGATTTTTTAAAGTTAATAATAACATGGGTGTAATTTAAATATGACCTCTAACCAAAATATGATTGAAACTGAACTGAAAAGATGAACTCTTATGTTAGATTGCTTTTATAATTGGGGTTTTCCAGCAATTTTAGGTCTACTTGTCAATTTAATAATGTTTTGATGGAATTGTATCATTGATATTATCCAATAAACCTCTTATGTGCAAAGTATCGCAATTAACAAATAGTAATAATTTATTTTTTTAAGAACACATTATTATTATGAAGTTGTAGTCTCTCAGAAGATAGTTTTGTAATATTATAATTCAAATTAAATATATCAATTAAAAAGATATACCCTTCCTATCCGGGGAAGTGCGCTGACCTATTAAACCATGCCAACAACACATTTTCAAACTTGTATGTTGCACTTTCAAATTGATACATCTGTTATTCCATTATTTGAAAGCATAATTATATAACTCTATATTTACAGATAATCTCAAACACCTTTGAGTAAAATCCGATAGGAGGCGCCAGAATAAAATTAATTAATGAATTTTTATTAAATTTTGGAAACGTTAATACAACTTATATATGTATGTATTTTTAAGGAGAACACATTATTATCGTGATGATTTTATCCATACATCTGTATGTTTATGAATAGTTTGTTCTAATATTTTGCAGATATTCAATACATTTTTAATTAAAAACATGAATGTTTCAATTTGCTTTTATATGACTGGTGTCAACATTACGATCAGTACGCCAACACTTGAATAAAAAATAAACTATTTTATTATGAAAATTAAATAAACTGTCATCTTACCATTCCATCACTTCTACCCAAAACAGAATTCAGAATAAAATCGGGAGGAGCAAATGCATCCACGAGACAAACGGCATCAGGTGCTATTTTATGACACAGCTCGATAATTCCATCACGCAATAATTTCCCTTCATTGTTTGAAAAGTATCCTCCCTACAAAAAAAGGTGAGAATTAAAAAAAATCATACGTCATCGCATTCAGAGTCAGTGGCGTAATTATGCCAATGCAGCGCATTGGGGCCCACGTTAGATAGAAGCCCAAAAAATGCACGCACTACAGTCCATTTGTATTGATATTTTTGCAAGTATCAATACTTTCCCAGCTTTAACAGTAATCCACAGAATTACTCGCCGAGAAGGCGCCAATTAATTGATTTAATAATATATGTGTCAATAATTTAAAGATCATCATCGTGACACCGAAAAACCTGTGGGATAGATTTCGGAAACGAAGACTATCATTCTTAATAAAATATATCACAGCGGCAGCCTATCGCTGTGTACCTACTTGCAAATATGGTGGGAAAAATATTATATGAATGTATGTATTGTATGTATCTAAAATAAAACAGGGTATTCAGCAGGCAAAAGCTCATTCTCGATTGTGTCGTGTCGCTGTAGTGTAACGATATTGAACATCTTTTGTGTTTCATTTCTTTCAACTTCATAATCATCATCATCATCACTGGTTGAGAGAAGCTGAGATTGACGAACCACCCTTGTCTACATTTCTTATTTCCTATACGGAACACACAGTAAGAAATGAAATTATAAAATCATTTCTCATTATCATTGCAAACATTATCAATGTATGCAGTAGCAGTATCCCGCGTATGTCGAGTTAGGGATCAGATCATCGCTGTGAAGTGAAAAGTATTTTTTTAAATTGTAAGTGTTTACAAATGGTTAAAACACAAATATTTTTTTCATTATATGAGATAAGAGACTAATTTTATTCTTACTATTTATTGGCTATTATAATTATTAAACCATGCAGTATAGTAATTTGTATATCGTAAAACAATATTTATTTAGGGGACCCTTTTTTTCCATTCTGCATTGTAGCCCAATTTTTGTAGTTACGCCACTGCTCAGGGTCATGAATTATACTATATTCATCAGTATCATGAATCTGAGAATCTAACAAGGTCAGTCATGGCTGCCAATAAAATTCTTCTCTACTAGTTTCTGTCCAATATGGCTGCTCGCCAGTTAATTTTCCCCATGGCCTACGCCTTTCTATATTAGTAGACAAAACTTTCTTTGCTGATTCCTGGTCTACCGTGCGCTGTACACAACCATACCGGTTTAGTATACCAATTTTGATTAACTTATTAGATGCCCAAAAAATTTCTAGGTGAAACAGCATCATACCACCATATTGGCACCAAAATTCTTAAAATTCAAAACACACAGGCTAGCTTTTTCCGAATTTTATTTTTTTACAAAAAAAACATGAAAACATCGGTAAACTAAAAAAAAAAATGTGGGTAGTATTTCATCATAAGCTTCCAATTATTATTTATTTTATATTTGTTTTTGGAAGGACGACATTAGATTTTATTAATATTATTGTGTTTAATGTGATGTTTATAATGAAAAAATATTAGCACTCCACATCACAACTATGTACACATTACACATCGCACTTATATAGTACTAACAACACGCATAAAATGATGCCGCCAGCCATTAGATTTTCAAATGCAATTGAAATTTTAGTCATTTTCATATAAATCACTTTTATATATGGAATAAAATAAATCTGGCAACACAAGTGTATGGAGGAAAACGGATGATTTTTACACTAGATTTTAGATGTGATATTCTTGAGTTGAATAATATTTCTATGGGTCACCGTATGATATCACTACTGGAAAGAATAATTTGGTTTAAAATCTGATACGTGGCACCTGTGATATCAATTGTTATTTACTGACGCCGCGCGCTGTTACATGAGTGTCGGCCATAGAACAAGGATAGTCAACGTAACATTCTGAGATTTATCCCTGTCTTTTTCTCTGTCGCAAGTCCGACGAGCCCCTTCTTGTGATTAATTGGATCACGTTAATATCATTATTTTGCGCATAGAGCTCCACATTATAACTTCTTAATTTTTAATACATTATTTCAGATCTGAATTGCAATAAGTTTGTTAATATAATAAGTTAGTAATGAGGAAGTAATAAACTTACAATATATAAAGTTCCCAAGTGTTTCTCTAAACTCCAAGATCCATATAGTGAAGCCAACATCATCATAATATCTTTAGAACCCGTATCTTGAATGTTTAATATAAAGTCATAGAAATTTCGTAGAATGCAAAACTGAAAATAATTGACAATGTAAAAATATTTGTTAGAATTATCTGTCGAACAAATTAGAAAAATTATTTAATTAACTACTGTTACCTCAGCATACACAAGTGACAAGGATGTAGCGTAATAGGATTGTGAATCATTTTTTGCAGAAAATTTACTCATTCCATGTTTCAAATTACTTTTAATTTTATCAGAACTGATTTTTAGAGTATAACAAATGAGCCATGTGTAGCAACTTAATATGTCTGGAAAAATAAAATTTTATGTAAAACTTAATAATTATTAAAACAATATAAAAAAAACTTAAAAGTCAGGTATTATTTGAATGATTCTCAATTATTCGAGGTGGTAGGGAAACAAATTGACCCAAATAAAAAAATCCTGGATAATCTTCGACAAGAAAACTGACAATTTGAGTAAATGTAAACACTGAATCTAAGTGTGCCCAAATAATGGGATTTCTAGTTAATGGCATATATGCAACACCAGTTTCATTTTCTGTTACTTTGCCAGTTTAATTGTATTATGTAGCTGAATAAAATTATTTTTACATGTTAAATAATATTTCAGAATTTTTTATTGCCCTGGTATAGTTTAGAGTTAGATAATATTGTATCAAATTTAATGGTTTTATACATGTTCAGGATATCTTAAAATTAATGGTTCAATTCTGGTTAAAATGATTTAATTTTACATTTAGTCACAATTCACCTCAGGCTTAGCACGCACGCTGTGATGGGACGATTTCAACATTTTTACCGACACATTGTAAAAATAATTAATTTAAAATGTATTATTTTTATTACTATTACTAAAAATAATGAATTAAAATTAATAATGAACTTAAGTTTTAATTATATACAAGATAAAAAAATAGGAATCGGAAATGGAAGTTTGTGAAAAGTAGAATTGTACCGGAATCAGTACAAATTTTGGAATCGCCCTAAAATTAGTTAAAACCACACGCATTTAATGGCAGTGCATGCTAGGCCTTACTTAAAAATAAGACATGATCCATGAAATTAATTAAAAAAATATACATATGTATATGATATAATAACATAATAATATGCACATGTAATTAAATTTCGATAGGACTGGCGTAAACTTACTTTTAACATCTGTGATTTCCATTATAGACACTGTCTTTGCTTTACGTTGCTTTAGTATATTCTTGAAATTATTCAAGAAATCAACTGTACCATAAGGCGTGTCAATTTTTTCACCCATTTTAACAAATTTCTTCAACAAATGTAAAAGCCAGTTGCCGGTTTGCTGAAGAAGAAGACTATTTTCCCCTTCGTAGGTACAATTTGCATCATTTTCATTGCGTAAATCACCAATAGCCGCAGCTGAGAGGAAGAGAGGAACAATTAAATTTAATATGAAAAAAGGTGCAAGGCGCTTCGCTAATACGGCTATAAATTTTTTAATTAATTATTATTATTTTCGATATTGCATCGTTCTTACGGTGCAGTATTGATGCTGTACTATGTACATTAGTTTTTTAGACCTAGGGCTATTGATAAGAATAAAACAAAGCATGATTTCATGATTATTCAATTTGTCACACAATGGGATGAGATTTCTTATCTATGTTTTGATAGTACTAAATTTGATGTACGAACAAGCCGCAAATGTTTTTTACCATGGGCAATGGTATAAAGTTACTATAGTAAAAACTTACCATGGTCAAAATTTACTAATAATCACGCAACCCGCCCTTGGAAATTGTGTGTGATAGTATTTTTATTTATTTTATATGGTAATTTAATATATCATTCAATGCCCAAAAAATATTCAACGTTGTGCCATTCTAAACACAGATCTGCCCAAATACGAAATACAGTATTTTTATAGGGTTGGTCTCATATCTTCTCCATATAAATTGATATAATGAGCAAAGGTTAATAATATTACTTTGCGACAAGAATAATCATTGAGAAGACAAATTATTAGTTACCTTTGAGATATCCATGACCTCCGCAGGCCTCCCTACATACCTGGATACCATCCCTCGCGGTCCAAGAAATAACTGGCTTGGTTGCGGAAGACAGTGCATGGATTTCCGCAAACTTATCAGTGTCCATTGGACTTTCAACTAGAGAACAGAATTAATGCATTTATCAGTTTATTCCTCATTTTTATTACAAATTTCTAAGCCTCTTCCAAAATTATTATATTTTTAAATATAGAGTATGTTTATTCAGCGGGTACCCCAGTAAAATTTGTCACGAAAACTGTGTTACAAAATTTCGTAATATTTTAAAATACTGACATTTTTATTTTCACCTTTACCGATACCAGGCATATCCAAAACCTTTTTGAAAATAAATTAATTTTGTAGAAACCGAGTATCGATCCCGCTACCTCTAACATGCTAAGAGAGTACTTTACTACCTTGCATTTGCCCTAATAGACTAGTGTAGTGTCAAATTTAATTCAACAAAAGATAAATTGATTGATTTATATAAATATAAAATTTGTTTCTCAAGCATACAAGCAGCATAGCTATTGGGACTTACTATTAATAGTATGAGTTTCCAGAAACCAGTTGGAGAATACGCGCATCGCGTAAGCTGCAGCCAAATATGGTATGAGACGAAATTGCTGAAAAGTAGTATGACTTCCAAAATCAATCTCAGATGATGTTTACAATAAGTTTCAACTAACATACATTACATCAAAAGAAAATAAAACAATTCAACAATTTATTAAATGAAAAAAAACTTTTTTTGTATGAATAATGTGCATATATTTTTAATTAACTTACATTATATCAAAAAAAATTTAGAACAAATACAGACGGTCCTTGATTTTCATACGAAATTGGTTAGTGAAATTTGTACGAAAGTTGAAATGTACAAAAATAGAGCAATGTAAAAAAAAAATGGAAAAGGAATCTTCTTTTAATCGTTTCATCCAATCTTCATGCTAAGTTTATCAATTATTCAATCTGAACTAAGAGCCTTAGCTTTATTAAGTGATAAACTCAGAGTGATGTCTTCTTGATGTTGATCTTCAATACATCAAGTCAAAGATTTCTCCATTTCATCTAATACTATGCCGTGTCTTTTTGAAACAATCTTTGAAGACATTTTTCCACAATTTTGAATATATTCCTTAATTTTATTCTTGCTTATCAGAATTTTTCAGAAATCAAAATTTTTAATACGTAGGAAATAGCAAATTGTACAAAAGTAGAAGGTAGAAAAGTTGAGAATCACCTGTCTAGTAGTAGTGATTAAACCCCATTCTAGAAAGGAAGCCTAAAACATACATAGGATAGTCGGTATGGTAGAAAACGTCAGTTGATTGTAGTTTGTGTTTCTTCCCATCTTACTTGCGCTTGACGGTTTGCCATTCTATCAACATTTTTTAACTAACTTACCATCACAAGGTTTTCTGCAAGGGTAGGCAGAGAGAATAGAGCGCCATACTCTTCCGTCCTGACACAATTTTTACCTCGTACACATTCATACATCTCATGCAAGTTCGTTGACTATTGAGGCTTTTAACAAGGCCATCTTGCAGAATATGGTTTACCTGGTTGTGATCAAAATTTTCCCTACCCTGAAATGTCATCAAGCCCACTATTTTTGTTGTCTTTCTTTATGCGTGGTTTTTACTGAACTGGATCGTCTTACATTATTAATGAAACATCACAAATTGAATACCGCAAACATTTTTTAATACCCATGTCACATATCCAATATTAAATTAAACACTTGGAAACAGAAATAATTAAAAACTAGCAGTAAAGCAATTGGCTCTCACTAGTTAAATATCCCGTTTTGGCGCCCCCCCCCCCAACTCCATTGGGCATGATGACTTATTTTGCCAAGGCGAGACAAGATATTGCATTATATTTTTGCGTATAGTATAAGATGCACATTTATGTATTGAGTTACATGATTCACCACAATTTTTCATTATGTGTTACTTCAAATTTTGTTATTCGTTGTCAGAATAGAAAAGTACTTATTGTGTGTGTTTATAAACATATATTCAATCTAC
This sequence comes from Eubasilissa regina, assembly GCA_022840565.1. Lineage (NCBI taxonomy): Eukaryota > Metazoa > Arthropoda > Insecta > Trichoptera > Phryganeidae > Eubasilissa > Eubasilissa regina. The sequence continues at coordinate 31,377,323 of JAINEB010000003.1, read as the reverse complement.
TTCATATGAAGTCATTATAATTTATTTTTATTTTCAATAAAGGTATCTACCAATCTGAGCTGTGTTTTATTTTTTCACTTTTTTGTTGACGAGAGTGGAAAAACAATGACTCCTCACGGCTACACTAAGGGCATGATAGATATTTGTATACTATGGGCATGATGACTTATATTTTGACATTGCAATGATTATTATTTGACGTTATTGCTTTGTTTATGATGATATATTTCATCATTGTATTATGGATAATATAATCCTATAGACATAAGACACACTCATATAAACATAAGCGAAAGAATCTTCTTGGGTTAAGACGTAAAGGGCAATTTTAAATGAAATATTTTACTAACTTTGAAGACGTTATTACCTGCTGTTGATACTCGAGAATAGGGAATTCCTCAGTAGAATTATCCGGGCCGAATTGCTTCCGGACAGCTGAATACCTGATGGATATGGTGATGGCCTTTTGTAGGAATGCTGTGGATATACTGGTGATCTGTACACGACCCATAGACAGTCCAGAGAGAGACATTGAAAACCTGACATTTGGGTTTTCAATTAAAGAAAAATAATTTCCGTTTTCATCAACGTCTCCCAGACCGTTGAGCAAATTCTCTCCGGGTATTCTGTACGAGTTGAACATCACAAATCTACGAAAAACATTCAATTGATAAACTTTAAAACCTGGTAGCCAAAAGGTGACTGCCGTATAATGATGCCTGGCAAATAGTGAGAGGCAAAAATTCATATCAGAATGAACACTTCACGAAGTACACGCTCACCAACTTGAAGCGTTCAACATGAACGCTTGATTCGAAGAAATGTTGGTACCCGTCCTACAGGTCGAAGTAGCATCGCACTTCATACAGTTTAATAAAGTATCTGAAGTACGAAGCGAAGAGCAAAGTGTGAAACTCGTGAAGTACTAAATGAGTATACTTCTCATTTAATATACTTTAATTAACTCCATGAAGTGAGCAGCAAACTCATGTAGTACTTTGTGAAGTTTCGTTCTCTATACGTACACAGTTAGCTGTTCATTGTGTTCATTACTGAGCGAAAACTCCATTTCAGGCAACTAAGTTGTTTGTGAATCTCTTCAAACTCCATACTTCACCGAGAGTAGTACCTCATTCAAGTAGTTCATTCAGTGTGGACCCAGCAACAAATTATATGAGCCGGCATGTGTCATAAATTTTTGGCTATTAAATATACAGTAGATTTTTGCTTTTTTATAATAGTCATCCCTGTTTCAAGGGATAATAATTTTTGTTTATAAAATGGTCTTTAAGCAAAATTTTACCTTACCCATTGTCAATGCCATTCAAGCCCATCTTTTCCCCCATATCTCCGACTACTAATCCCTTGTGAGGTAGCAAAGTGTCAGGGCAGCGAATGGGAACCACAAAAGCGTGAAGTCCATGATTTACACCATCTGCGGTGATCAATTTTGCAAACACAAGGGCGTGGGTAGCTCGCTTTCCTAAAGGAAAGAACACAATATGATATTAATTCATGACCTGTTAATTTATATTTATTCAAGTGAAAAATATAATACTATGTATCTAGGTTCGGTTCCATGTAAATGTAATTCGATAAGTTTAACAAAAAATCTAATTAGCTTCTGCAAGAAAATTGGTAAATAAAAAACAAATAAGTAGTACCACCAAAGACATGATAAAGGTGTATTCACCAAATTGTTTACAGTTTATTATACTAGGCCGATACCAGATAATAATATATATAAGGATGCTGCTTGCCACACATCGAATGACCACATTGTCACCGAATAATTTACTAGCAATATTTAAATATGTCCAAGAACACACAATTACTAGATTTTCACCTACAAAGGCACTGTTACTAAACAAATAATAGATATCTCATAGAGATGAAGCTATTATTTATATTTAATGGAAAATATATGGGATATCTATTATTTGTTGAATAATTTATTGTTGATAAGTTAACTTTCTATTGACTAGGCTAGCACTTATCAATAAACAATAAGATACAAAAATGACATGGTGCAAAAAAAAAATTATAAAAATGAATCTACAGTAAATTTTTATTTCATTCAAAATTTTTACATATTGTACATATAATATTTTTATATCAGTTGTTGCAGCATTATATAGTAAAAAAAATAATAAATGGTAACTCGTTTATTAGGGAGAAGAGTGCAGTTTTTTCATAACATAATGCTGTGGTATTTTAATACAAATTAAATGTATCAATTAGAAAGATATACAGGAAAATTCTATTTATTGTAAAAATATCAGCATTTCCCGTATAGGAGAGGATCCAGATTCGAGTCCCGGTAGCAACAAAAATATTTTTTCTATAAATTGAATTTTCCTGTATATCTTTCTAATTGTGTTAAGAAATAAATGGTACGTGATTACCCACCTAATAGTCCTACCCAGCATTTGGCAGCCTCAAAATCTGCCGAATTCATCACAAATTCTTTGGTTGCCGGATCGTATGTCGCGGTTGTACGCATGCCTTTAGCATTTGATCCGTGCGCCACTTCTGTAAGGGCGAAGCAGCCGATAATTTTATTATCCTCAGCGTCTCTAAAAAATTTCTCATGGCGACTCGTACCCAAAACTCTAATGGTTTTCGCAAACATCTTATGTGAAATGCTGTAGGCCATGCCAGCTGCTAAGTCATACATGAATATAGCTTCAAGCCATGCGCAAGGCAATCTTGTATTCATTTTCATCTACAATTATAATTATTATAGAAATATTAACAATTTGATTATCTATACACAAAAGAATTGTATGTAGGGGTGAAAGATGTAAACAGAGAGACTAAAGTGGTGTGTATTTGTTAATACACTATTTGAATTATAATATAACTAATATAAGTATACGCCCTCATGTAATAATAGGATTAAGCCATTAAAGTATAAAACTCTTCTCAAGTTGAAGGATCGCTGGACTACAGACCAATGGGTTACAAATAACGGATTTTAATGATCTTAATTGATGATTTTTAATGAGGATTTTTAAATATCTTAAATTTTTTAACATTCACTAATTTAAAATTTTTTTGGCGTCTTTAGGTCAATGGCATCCTCTTGTGCTACACAACTATGCCCTTTTGCACAATAGTTTCGGCACCACTTATGAGTCCATGTCGTTATATGGCTTTTATGTTTACTGTTTAGTATTGAAGTTTTGTTTTTATGCAATAGATAAATAAATTAACATATAGAGTGAATGTCTCATGAAAGTGTCGATATTTTCCACCAAACTAAACACTATTCCTATGATGCAATTTTAGTAATCTCATATAGACATACCTGCTCGGGCATGGGAACCGCTTTATTGGAGAGAAGCATCAAACGTTTCTGAACAAGAAGACGTTGCTCATCCAGGGAGGGTGTTTCTGATGCTTCCTTAGAACTATCATAGCTGTGGAATATTGACCAAATCTCATTCTGAAAGAAAATAATTATTATATATACAGTTATCCCCTGTAGTGCTGAACAAACCCCCCCCCCCCTCTCACTTAAATTACCACAGAAATTTGAAAATAAATATGTTTGAGGTTAAAATCAAATGATTTATGTTAGCAAAAAATTGACTTTTATAAACACTTAAAACCGTGCATATGTTAAAAAAACAAATGAGTTACAACAAGAAAATTTAGGCATGACTGTTTATTTAAGTTCAGTTAACATAATTCATCTGTCTCAAAATGCATGTAGTCAATGGTTGAAAGAATGGGATATCGCCGCGCACCTAGATGATCTAATTTTTAACAAAAAAAAAACAATAAATTTCCTCTTAATGACTCACATTTTGAAAATGCCACAGTCCTGTATATATTTTTTGAATTCTCATAATATCTGCTTGCTGCATGGTATTTGATGTACAAAATTCTACTGTATTAAAATATTTTTTAAATGTACTTAAAAAGTATGTTCCGTATCAAAAAAGTGGCAGGGCGGCGCGCACAGGCTCGAAAAGAAGTGCCAGGATGCAGCCCTAGCCCCACTACACTACTGGTTATTATCCCCTACCATTATTATTATTCTGCCAAAGATTGTCATTTAATAGATCGTTGAACTGCCAAACGATTATAGGCCCCATATTGAAACTGGCCATTAAACGATAATAATTACTACATGTGCAAAATGACATATGTACAGGGTCTTTCAATAAGGATGCTCGAAAACTGTTAGGTTATAATAGCCATTTAGCCAGTTTAGTAGTGTGCGGCAAATCACCATGGAAGGTTATAGCGTTGAACGACATGTACAAATCATCAAATTTCATTATCAAAGTCACTGCTCTATTTGAGAAACGTTCCACGCAATACGTGATTTTTGTCCTCGCCACAACCATTCTGCCGAGTTGACTATTCGACGTTTGGTGGCCAAATTCGAATTAACCGGTTTGGTAAATAATCGGCCGACACCAGTACGTTACTGAAACGCAAGATCTGCTGAAAACATCGCTGCTGTGCATGAGAAAATACGGGAAAACCCAAGGCAGTCAATTTTTCGTCGTTCACAAGAACTTGGCTTTTCTGTGACTTCAACTTGGCGAATTTTGCATCGGGACTTGGGTCCAAAATCCAACTAACCCAGAAACTTAAGGTAAACGACCATAGACAACGCCGTGTTCGCTGATTGGGCTCTGAAGCAGCTGGAAGTTGACTCAAATTTCACCAAAAAATCATCCTTAGCGACGAGGCCTATTTTTGGATGAATGGATATATGAACAAGCAAAATTGACAGATTTGGGGAGATACCAATCCATACGAGATACACCAGCACCAAATGCATCCCGAGAAAGTCACTGTTTGGTGCGGATTTTGGTTTGGCGGAATCATCGGTCCGTACTTCTTCCAAAACAAAACTGGCATTGCCATAACTGTCAACGGCGAGCGCTACAGATCGATGATAAGCTACTTCTTGTGGCTTAAACTGCATGATATGAATACCGATAACATGTGGTTCCAACAGGACGGCGCTACGTGCCACACAGCACATTCCACATGTTGAACACGAACAAAATAACAATTGAATTATAATATATTTAATACAGATTTATTTAAACTATTTCTGCATGTTTTCAATCCAATAATTAGACATTAAGATAGTTAATGACATATAGAATGCACGATGTAGGAATTTTTACAGAAAAGGAATCACCTTGTAACGTATTAACTCCTCACCATCGATGGCCAACTTTAACTTTCTCCAATCAAATGAAGCTTTCTTTCTGTAAGCTGACAGGGGGCCAGGAGGAAATTCGGGCATCAACTCGAGCATCTTATTTTCTTGCATTATTATACTGAAAAAATTGAAAAATGTATTATATTTATGTATAAGTTTGGTATCCTTTTCAGATTGGACCTCAGCACCTTTAAACCATTGCAGTGCATAATTTTTTTTTATTCCATCAGATTCTTGATAAATATACAAAATTTAAAAAAATAAGCTTTTGTAGTTCAAATTATATGCAAGTTGAATCTCATAAGCGTTTATATAGATTGTAACATGGGTGGAGTGCTCGTTCAATATAAACTGGTTATTTTGTCAATAAATTCTGAAATAAGTTCTAATTTTTAAATTTCGGAAAGTAGGAATGAAGTTGTTCATTTTGAAAAATATGCCTTCAGAAGAGAAGGTTACCTATCCACCTAATTCGTATTTCGCAAGAAATTGACACTTCACTCCGATGAACAACCGATGACTCCGTATTAGTTTCCTTTCAAATATGCCTACAAAAAGAAAACATTAGACAAAAAGCTGGGGCATTCATTTATATGTGATAATACTTCAACAATTTATATTATAAATGTTACGATTAACTTAAGTGACAATTTTAATTGAATATAACTATTATCTAATCATAATCTTGATTACTTTTCAACAACAAACAGTCACAATCTGGAAATGATAAAAAGTCACATATTCCTGTCATTATTTAACCAATTATTTTTTAATTTTCCATTGCCATCTATTAAAATTAGTTTTTCTGTTTCAGATCCTATGTGATCGCCCTGTATATTATCCACACTATCCCTATCTGGTACGGAAACTTGGAGACTTACAACAGGCATCATCTATATTCGGAGTGTCCTTATGGGATTGTATAAAAAATATATATTCACAGTAGAACAAAAATAAAAGATATAATTTGTTGAATAATGAAGCTGAAATGGCAATGGTATGGGTATTTTAATCAAAGCAATGACAACCTTTGTATTAGAATGGAGACCCTGTACAGGAAACAGAAACTTAGGTCGTCCTCCAGCTCACTGGCCAATAACATATGATTACAGAAAGCAGCTAAATACGCAGAACAGAGGATAAAAAGAAATGTCAGTCATTAAGAGGCCATTATCTAACGGTTGATAGATATGGGTTGAAGAAAAACTACTTTTGCTGCTGCCTACGTAACCCTTCATAAGTAACCCTTCAGATCCATGAACCATCTAATTAAACCATTCCTCATTCAAAAATACACTCATTTTGGTCCTCCATTCTTTCTTACTGTGCCATGCAATTTTTTTTCACAGAAATTAAGAAAGAACAACTGTAAAGCGATATTTTGGGCAGTCGGCCTAATCAAGAAACATATATATATTTATAAATGTCCCTACATTGAAAGAAAATTTCGAAAAATATATTTAAAAAATTATAAGACATAAGTAAATCAATATGATTAAAATTCATTTTCATCTTCACTGATATTTAAAAAAAATTAATTTACCTACGAAGAATGGAGAATTGTACACGACGTTTACTATGGTGAACTTAACAATACAGAGGATTATAATTTATACCGATCTGCGAAAAGTGAGATGTTAATTAATTAGCAAGGTTCACAGTCCGAATGTTATAATTCGAGCGTATCGTGATAAGCTGATTGTAAGAGCGGGAAGTGGTTTTTTTAAATCGAGGTCGAGTATATCGTTTAAAATTATTTAAAAAAATATAATATGAATGTTTATACTAATACTACATAAAAAAAACACTTCAATTTCTTGGACCCTACGTGTTCATTCTGACAATTTATTTTAACTTTTGACAGATGACAGATGATTTGAATGAGATGAAAAGCAGTAATAACGATAAACGATACGTTCACAGGATCTCGCGAGAGTATGTATAATAAATAAATTGTATTATTTAGAGGTAAGTAGGTGCTTTGTAAAGAGCTTTGAAGAAGTTAATGCTATTTTGAATTTTAACTGTCAGTGTCAAAAGAGTGTGTTTGTAACAAACGTGGGAACGTTGGTTAAAGTCAAAACAAAATGATTGATTGCGTATGACTGATCACATGCGTTTAAGAAGTGAGTGAAAATATTATGAACTATTCCTTGTCCACTCAAAATGAATGGAATAGGTAAGTTGAGTACTTTTTTTTGCGTGAATCATGATGCTAATGTTCTTGAGTAGAAGTTTATCAGATATATTTCATTTATATCCCGGCTTTTTAGAGTTACATAGTTCACTAGATTCAGCTTATTACGAGAAATAATATTTAAAATCAAATATGCAATTCAAGTATCAAAATGATTAATACTATACTATATACTTGTAATTTATGTCACTTCCAGAGTGTGAAATATAATTTCTCTTATCCCGACGAGGTATTGTAATCAACAGGTAATGGTAGAAGCTAACTAATTCAGAAAATATTATTTTACAATTGTTTTTCATACTAAAAATACATCAAAGTATCGTAACAAAAAAATCTAAAAGTATTGAGTACAATTCAATTAAAAAATTTAAGCCTCTATTTTAAATATCGTAAAAGACAACAGATCAACCACTTTTGTACATGGTAGATTATATTGTAAGTGCTATGTATTTGGCCATCAGGTTAAGTATCTCAGCCTCTATTGTTTCTTGATATAGTACATAAATACACTTTATGCGTACTAAAAGTCAAATAAAACAATAAATTATATACAGCATAAATCCATGAGTGATGTACAATGACTGGAAAACAAATACATTCTATAATTTTTTTTTTATATTGCTGTAGAATAATTTTAAAATTACCAATGATCACTTCAACACTATGGACCCTACCAAAATAAAGCCTAAATTATATTATAAAGAGTGTGTAAACATATTTTCTAAAACCTCTTGTATTATAATTATATATCATAGATTAGTGATGATCTAAATTGTGATTTTCTGATTGTTTGATGTTCGATTGTAACAATGTTATTTATTACATTCATATGATCACAGTTTATCTCATTGTTATTATAGTTTGGGAATTAACAGCTCAAACAGAAAACATTGATAAATTTGGTAACGAGTACCGCAATGTACGAAAGTTTGGACATGTTAAGATAAATTGAGTTACACCATTGCTTACCTCAATCAATATTACAAATGTACCTATGCATTCATTTTCTTATAGATGCCCTTAGAAATAAGCTGTTAATTATGATTTACTTGCAGAAAAATAAGGCATTAGTATGTAAGTAAACAGTTTACTTCAACGTGTGCAATTTGACAGTATTTTTTACATTATATATTTTTCATAGTCATTTAGTTTTGTTTGTGATTGTAAAATTTGTGTTCGATTGTAACGATGATAAGTAACTGATTATTTGTAATTCAGCGAGCAATCACTGATGTACTGGAAACTAAACCTCTAACAGTTAAATATCAATTACCAATCATGGTTATAAAAGAAATACCAAATGCACAATCACACTCACAATAAACTCATCACTAATGGCTATATATATATTATACAATTTAAAAAAGGAAAAAATTGGCAGCATTAACTGCAATCCTTTTAAATTTCCGTCCATAGTAATAATATATAACCAATATCATTACTTGATGATGTATGGCGGACACTTTGTGGAACAGCATTATTTTTATTTTTTTTGATACAAATTTTGTCCTATATGCACAACTGAATTTTATGACTACATTTCGAGAGGTGCATTCCCATTCATCAACACTAGCCAAAAATACAACAATATTTTATTTGAATAACGCAATGGATTACCCGTGGGCTCTTCACTATCGCCTATCTTGGCTGATATGTTTTTGAATAAACTGAAAAGAGATTTGTTAAATGGCTAGTTAAATTCTGTATTCTTAGATGGTATATTTTGTATATTTACAAGTACCGAAAGGTAACTAGATTCATTTCTCTCTTATATCAATATGCTACACAAAAGTACAAAAATTAATTGAACATTTTCTAGACCTCTCATTAAAGTAAATTATAATAAACTAGATTTTAGCATCTACTGTAAACAGTATATGCTAAACACAGGTATACACACCAACATCACGATCCCCATGCATACAAAATGGCATGTTTCTGCTCCATGTTTAGCCGACTAATCAACATTCAACTTACGTAATACCAAAAATTGTAATCAAGAAGTAAAGACAATTCAACAAATTTCAAATAATTAAATTCATATTTGATTGATTAATAAATAGAATGTTAAAATAAAATTAAACATATCAAACTGAAACATAATATTATTTTAAATCTACTGAAAATACATTTTGGTGAAAAATATTAAACACTGACCCTATCTATTTCAATTAAAATTATGAAACATTTTTCTTCTCATATTAAAACACATTTAATAACAATATATTTGCAAAAATTATAAAATATATATATATTTTTTAAAGTAGGATATTTGAAATAATCAGTGGAGATTAGGAAAAAATAATACATAGGCCAAACCGTAAGAAATTTAATATATAAATAAGTGAACTTCCTAATTGTCTCAAAATAATAACTTTTCTAAATTTTCAAATCATTTAATTGAACAATGTATAACCTAGAAAATGTAAAAATTTTAAAAATCTTGATTCAGTGAAACATTCAACTGTGACAACCCTTTCCCCTCTCTACTTGAGTAAATTGTTACCAGATTGTATTTAATTTATTTGTTATTTACACGTGTTGATGAAAGGGAATGCACCTGTCGGAATTATACTTATAATCAATTGTGTGTACAGTACAAAGTTTCTTTCAATAAAAAATTATGTAATGTTTAACCAATACTGAATCCTTTTATATTTTTGTCGAAATATATTTTATTCTACCTAACAAAGTATCAAAATTTAAACAGTCAAACTTGTTTATAAATATTCCCGATTTCCTTGGTTGAAATCTACCAGAGCAAGCGTCAAAATTTTGAGTCAAAAACTATAATCTAAATATATAACTTGGTTTCTTTGGTTGAAATCTTTGTTCGCAATTTCACTAATAATTGTTTATATGTATTACTAAAATAAAATAAAATATAAATTTAAAACAGTGTCCCACTTTTTCACATAAATAAATCAATTTAAACTACATATTTATATTTTTAATCTAAGGCGGCTTTCATAAATGGCGTCGCAGGTTTTTCGTGAAATTTTACTACCCCATCACTTTATGTCACAAGTTGTCATATTCTGACCCTGCAGATTGTCACAATTCCGCTGACCTCTTCCCTCCTTAAACCTGTGACACCGTCTATGGAAGCCGCCTTATTTGTATTTGAGATGACGCTATTACGTTTCTATTAATTAATTTCACCCTTAGTGTTACACCAATTATATTTTCCACATAACCTAACCTAACATCGAAAACATAGTCGTGGACCGACTTCAGAACGGAAAACGGGCGATTCGTATTCCGCGGGGATTTTCACATACAAAACGAACTAAGCACCGAGCAAACAGTCTCGCTCTAACGGCCGTCGCGGCGGTAGTGTTCGCGGAGGATTTCTTAAAATATTTTTCTGCGATGTTTTATAAACCAGTAACGGTTATACTTTCAGGTATATCTAAATATATTTATTTCTACATTTTTTTTAAATGATTCTAAACATATTAGATCTGTATAAATTTTTAATATATTATATTTTTAAACTTTAATGTCCTAATCTCATGCCTAAAAATTATTCGTTAACTTCTTTTTTTTTTTTAAGGAAACACGCAACTTGATTTCTTGTTAAATATAAAAAAAAACATTAGTCCATAATGTATATAGATACTAACAATCACATCTTATTTTAAGCATATATATATATCTTCAATAATAAAATGAATGGAACAGAAATATTTTTTCTAATACATTTGTTTTATCGTATCGTGACCTCGGAACTACAAGGTATCATCTGACATTTTGGTCAAAACTAACGTTTTTTATATCAAAATTCTGACAATGATTTTGTTTCCGTAAATACTTCGATAGCTAGTTCTGGGTTTTCTATTGGTAATGATGAATACAGTTATTCAATCTATGTAAATTCAAATTACACAAACCTTTGCGAACCTGTGCTGGTTGAGGCCGACGTCGCTATCCTTGTAGCTTGATGGTCCGCAAATATGCTGGTCAGCCACGTTCACACCTTCACACAACCGATAATCCGAAATTATATATACTAAAAGTTTTATTATTGCCGCCGTAAAAAGTCCGTCCGAATCACAATAACTCTTTTCCCAGAAGCAGCATCGCTTTTGTTTTCTGTTTTTCAAATCTACACAAATAGAACACACATATTCAAAATTTTATATCAGGCCTACCTATCGAAGTATAAAGCGCGTAAACAGATTTTATCTTTAATACTGTGGTATGGTACAAACGTCAAATTTCGTAATTGTTTAGAAGATAACAAGAAAACAACATTGTATTTTAGTAGCACTTGTAATAATACTTTTTAGAATAACTACGGTCGATATGAATACATACTAAGTATATTAGCTATATTATATAACGTACCCGAAATTAGGAAACATTGAACTGTAAATTATAGCGACATTTTTTGTATGAATTTCACCTTCATGGGCGATGAACCAAACTCCGTCGAAGAAATCGAAAAATGAATATTCAAAATTTAAAAGTTTTATGTAAATGTCAGATGATACCGTGTTTTTCCAAGGACTATAAGGATGTGTAATAATATTTTTATTGTTTCTTTATGTACTTATAGTTTGAAGGTTCCGTAGCTTTGATAATTATTTTATTTGTCCCTTCATTACAGTTGTGATATAAGTACATGAGTTGATTTTTATATTATTTATTTAGTGATATTTATAGTCTAGATACAAGTAAAAAAGTATAAAACATTATTTTGGAATCGTAAATATATTTTTTTTTCAAAAAAAAAAGTAATGATTGTTGTATTCTTCTTGTTCCAGCATTCCTGTTATTACTGAATTCTTTACTTGCAGTATCCTCTCTTCGTAAGTACATTCTTACATAACTACTTTTGATTTTTATATTTTTCTAGATTTCAGTATTCCATTGCAATATGTACATAAACACCACTAACTATTATCGTAATCGTCAACATTCAAATAATTCTCGGCGTATGAACGTCGGTCGCGTTTTAAGTAATTTTTGGATATTTCGTACAAAATATTTTTACAATCGTTTGTCACTTTGGCTAGATATGAAAAAAATATTGTTATTTTGAAGATCTGTCAATCACGTCCACGGAATGAAATGTGATAATTCTCAACACCGCGTACCTACGCGTAATGACATTTTCATCTGGATATAAACTTGAGATTGAATCGAACCCGTGTGTACGACATTCGATTTGACAGCGAGACTCGAGTCACACGGAACCGTAGATAACTATAAATGTTAATTCTGAAAGTTTGACAAACAAAAGGCATTAAATTATACACATTTATTCCGTTTTAACTGCTGCTGGCGAGATTCAAATACTTCTAACTGACGAATGATACAATAATGGTCTATGGATTGACATTTGACGTACAATAAGTACGAAGTGAAGCGCGACACGGCGAATCTCGCATATCGTATAATAAAGATTGTCTCGAGACGAAATTCTCATCCGTGAATACATCATAAGAAATACAAAAATTCATGATATCTACCGAAATCTACCTAAAATTGTCAGCTCTCTGGCTTGCCTTTCACTAATTACGTTAAACTTCACTAAAATGTTATCTTTATAAGATAAGCGGGTGGTTTCTTGTTTCAATTTTTTTCAAATACCACATCCAAAATGTTATCATTAGCGGCGGGAAAATTGACAGTTATAACCTTTAAAAAGTCGTTTTTACCTCAATAGCAACCGTTGCCAGGCGCTTCGCTCCATTAATATATGTATTGAAAGATGTATATGCAATGGGCGTAGTTGTGGACGGCTTTATGTGTAACTTGGTCTAGATTATTATTTTTTGAATCGCTTCATTTTAATTGAATTAATTAATAATTTAATCAGAATCAAAAAATGAAATTTCCGACGCTACAATGGCTCCGCCTTGTGAGAAGTAAATCCACAGACTACCAAAAATATAGACATGAAATTTCTTGTTTTAATACCACTTATGTAATTAAATAGCTCCGCGACTTTTTTTTTAAATATGACTCGATTGGAACAAAATTATAACGCTGACAATATAATATGCATTAACCTTTCCTCTCCGGTGATGTAAAGTGATTTGACATTGCCTCTAATTATGTGAATATCTCTGTGAATATACTGAATACCGAGTTCATACTTTAGGTATTCCTCCGTAATATATTTATGTATTAGATAAAATAATTGCAATATGTAAGTATTTACTACACGCAACAATAAAAATTTTTCTCGAAGAACCTGGCGTGAATTTGTCAATACGTGTGGGGAGGTGTGGAAGACGGTGTGCCGGATGCTGGCTGGTTTAGCCGTATCTTATGCGTCTTTATGCTGTTGTTCGTGATATTTTTCTCATTTTTAGCACTTTTACACAATAATTGATATATATATATTTCTACTATTATTTTAATGATTAATGTAAGTAATTAATGTAAAATATTATATAACTTAAGAATCACAAAAGTCTACATGTACACTGAGTTTACAGCACCGGAACGCGCGTTTTTATTTTAGCACCGTCAGGGAAAGGTTAATGTAAAAAAAATCGTCTTTTTTACACAAAGATTTAATACTTTTACTGTTGCAAAAATGTGTCATAAACTATAGGATTTATGTTTTCACAAAGAATGTGTGTGGAATTCCCGTCGTTCCGCAAGTAATGTTCCGAATCCCTCTCCTATATGTATACTTTATTTCATGTCTATTCATTTACTGGTCTCTGGGCAAATCTAAATAGTACATACCGTCTAGCAAGCTGCTGGAATGTTCCCAGACTTCTTTCGAATATTCTTAGATACGTTATCGGACCTCATTGTCTCGGGAGGGTGTAATCCGATAGGCCGATTGATAAGAAAGTTGCAGGGATATGACACACGCGTGAATGTGATATGACACACAAATGAATGCGAGTTTGTTACCAGAAGGTTTGAAATCTGTTAAACATGTAAAGTAGAGAAAGAAGAATATAATTAATTAGCAAAAAAGCTTATTATAATTGTAAGCACCCCCCCTGACTCTCGACATTGCGATTTTTTTAAAATTAAAAATTAAAAAGCACGTTTTTATTGCGAAGTTCCAATTTCAGAACATAGTTCATAAACATTTAAAATAAATTAAAAAGATGTGCAGTAAATATCTACACCGGGATACGAACCCTGAATTTTTCCTTTCTTGTGTTGTGTTTCCGAAAAATTTAAGACTTATATTATATACTCGTTATAAATTATTATTTATATTTTATTTTTAAAAACAAAGAAGTTTATATTGCAATGAATCCCAAAAACATTTTAGTTAGGAATAAATCAATTAATTTTATTAAATTAAAAAAATCTTCGATTTTTTAATGAAAACTATTTTTATATGATATTTAAAACAAATTAAATGAGTAAATTAGAAAAATATACAGAAACAAATCTATCGATCGTAAAAATATTTGATTAGCATTTCGCCACATAGACCGGTTAAGTTTTCGACAAATTTGAAACTTATTTATAAATGATGCATCTACAAGTTTCTAGAGTTAAAGAGTCTCGAAACCGCGTCATTGTTACAAATATTATGTAGTTTAAATTTGAAAATATGATAATTTACTCGCGAGGTTCGTACCGTCACGAATTTTCGTTTCTCCATTTCAAACTTACGCCGAAGTTTTTTCTTATTACTGCTTTTCTTGACATGACTCGTGAATTTGCCGTGCCTTATTCCGGCGTCTGATATTATCCGAGCCCTTCGGTTGTAATTCGCGTCAGACACGGAGCCGCAACGTATAATCTCTCCTGCGGCAACTTTGTCATCCGTCACACACGATTTCGTTCAATTTATCCACAATACATTATTATTACAAGTCAAAAATGACGAGAAAATTGGCGGAAAGAAATTCCGCCGAGTGCATCGCCCGAGTTACGTCATATAAACTGTCATATAAAATAGTATGATGTCTGTAGTAGAAAATAAAATTAACATGTGTGAGGGTAAATTTTTTCGAGAAGTAATTAAATGATTCGACATTTTAATATTGGGTTAGCAATGTTTTTGTCGGCAGTAAAAAGATATTAATACTAATTAAATGAAAATATGAATTAAATATATTAATTAGAAAGATGTACATATAAAATCATTTCTATCGAAAAATATTGTTGTTGCACCACCGGGATTCGAACCTGGATCTCTTTCCTAACCGGGGAAGGTGTATTGTCCAACTGTGCTACAGCGACAATATTTTTATCGACAAATTTTCGAACCTGTATGTTATTTTTTTTTTATATTAATACATTTAACCGTTCCATTATTTGAATATAGACCGTCTGTTCTGAATAATTACAACTTCACAATAAGAATGTGTTCTCCTACTAATTAAATATATTAATTATAAGGATATACATATAAAATCAATTTTATCGAAAAGTATTGTTGCGCTAAATATTCGAACCTGGATCTCTTTTCCAATCCGGTGAAGGTGCATTTCCAACTGTGCTACGGCGACAGTATTTTTGACGACAAATTTTCGAACACTTTTTCAAATGAATACATCTATCGTTCCATTATTTGAAAACCATCTAGATTGTTTTTACGGAATCTCAAATACCTATGAATAAACCGATAGCGGACGCCAGAATTAACAATTTAATTAGTATTTAAAATATCACAGACCTGTGTTCTGAATAATTATAATTTCACAATAAGAATGTGTTCTTCTTGATAAACTAAATTGTATCATCATAGTCAGCTTCATATTTATGCGTATTGAAAATAAATTGTCATGAAACAAAATTATTACTTGATCAGCAACAAAATAATATCTATAAGGTTAGGTTACGGATATCAATTTTACAGCTTTCCAAAATGTTATTAAATCTGACTTACGATTTACCACTTCATCACTTATATCGCTTCAAATGTATTTAATTAACTATATAAGTAACTTTAGACCTGCCTAATATGACATTATTTGCTGATCAATCTTGTTCAACTTGCCGACCACAAGTGGTGGCTCTAGTGACTATATTTGCCGGCAGAAAACATTATAGAGATGATTAAATCTTCAATACTATGCTGACCGTTTAGATGATAGCCAATTTTTCCACAGGGGATTAACGAAAAATGTATCTGTTAAGTAAGTGCGCGAGGTATCATTTCTACCTTTCCCCAAGGAACGCGACGTGATGGTATTTATTAGTGATGAGAAAAAATGCTACTCGTAACTCACAGGCGTGACTGTGATTGATATTCGATTATATCAGTGATTGCAAACTGTGACTGTGATCACAGTTTCATTACTAATACGCGTGCACCGCACGATATCACAATACACAAAATAAATAATTGAATTAAAAAAACTTAATTTTAAGCCTTTTTACTTATATTATTCAAACTTTATTTGCGTGAAAAATGTATTCTAGCATATATATAATTTAATATCATCACAAAGATAATGAAAACCCTTTAAAAAAGTGAGTTTATTTTTCGTGTCGAATTCTCAGCATTTCAGGTCAAATGTGTAAAACATTTTGGCAGAATCTACTAGATGACCCATATCAAGAATTATAACGGCACTCTTTGATGAATATTTTCGTTTCATATGCACATGTACTGAATCACGGTTCACAACCAAATATAAATAAAATAAATTAATTAATCACGATATTCTCAGATATCCAATCACTGATAGTGAGTGTGACTCAAAGATATTAGTGATTGACTCATAGTTCGTGATTTTAAGCTCATCACTAGTATTTATATGTGAAGAAATTTGATTTATTTTACCCTGTTATGTTATGTTATTCTTATTGTGAAGTTACAATTTTTCAGAACATATTATTAATATTTTTAATATAAATTAAATGTATTAATTAGAATGATATACGTATAAAATTAATTTATCGAAAATTGTTGTTGCTACTGGGATTCGAACCTGAATCTCTTCCTATCCGGGGAAATGCATTAACCGATTATGTTACACCAAACAGTGAGTTGACGACAAACTTATATATTGCACTTTCAAATGGATACACCTGTCGTTCCATTATTTGAAAGCCATCTTCATTATATTTACGGAATCTCAAACACCTTTTAGTAATCCGATAGAAGACGCCAGAATCAATTTATAATTCATTTTTATTAAGTTTTAATAGGAAAAGATCCAGGTTCGAATCCCGGTAGCAACAACAATATTTTTTTCAATAAATTGATTTTATATGTATATCTTTCTAATTCTTCTTCTTCTTTTAAATAGGCAATCCACCCTTCAGAGTGATTTGTGCCATTAATCAAGTTAAAAGTTTATTTTATAGAAAAAAGTACAATAATATTATATTACAAGTCAATACCATTGGACATGCAAAAAAGATATGGTAAGGGTTTCCTCCTCGGCACCACACTCACACATTGGGGAATCTATTAAGTTCAATCTGAATAAATGTGAGGCTACCTGGTAATGGCCAATTCTCATTCTAGAGATATTTGATATTGTTCTTTTGGAGACTTTTTGGGTGCAGGGTATATCTTTGAATTATTTTAAGTCTTATGATTATTTGAATCCATCCACTTTCTAATCATCTTTCTAATTAATACATTTAATTTGTATTAAATATATATAATTAGTAAAATTATCACGTTTGATTGATACTTCGCAACGCGTGGCGTGGTGCCCTGGATCTATCATGTGACCAGAAGCTCCATACAGTTGACAAAAAAGTAACATGTAATATAATTTTAGAAGAAATGATAAACAATTTAAATATGAATACTGACCCTCACCATAGCTACGCTATCAGATCTTCGGGGTGAACCGTGAGAGTACCGATTGTACGGTGTACGAACAAAGTGTGCGGTGAGAGAACGAGAGAATGTGTTGTGCCAAGAATTTTTAATAAAATCAATAAAGAAGACTCCGTAAAAAAAAAATTAGTACACACTAAAATTTAAAGTCAAACACATTCTTAACTAATTATTTTATTTCTCTATTGTATTACATGTATATATTTAAATTGTTGCTGATAAAATTTTAGTTTACATTAATTTAATATGTTAATTACTTTCATTGAACAGCAATTCTAGTGAAACTGCTATGCAGTTTTGGCAAAAAATAAAAATTGTATGAAATATTATATATGAAATAAAATAAGAATAAAAAAAATAAAATAAACTGCGTGTGGACCGGGTGGAGCGCAGATATGTCGCCATACTTAATCAATCTCTGTGTACATCATAAATTCAAATATTTGATCGCAGCTATCTTCGTAGTGCATTTTTAAACGTACAAAATATACAAGTCCATTTTGTTATTATATTTCTTGTATCTGAAATGAAGTGTCAAAGCTGTTGGACACGTTAGTTGAGTTGTCAACTTTTCAAAAAAATATACAATATATGTTATATTGTATATTTTTTTGAAATCGCTAAGATATCGCTCTCAAGATAATATACCACCTATATCGTATGGTACATTTGCTTTTGGTTCTTTTAACTATCGAAATTCACTTCTATGGCCATAAATCTCTGCTTACATACTATGGCTGCGTACCTGGATGTGAGTTTAATACATTAATCTACAAGGGATGGTTTTAGTTACGAATTACAGTTAGTTTTTTTTTGTTTGGTGTTTCTTAACATGACATATATTTTAACAACTAGCTTGATGCTACTTTAAGAATGGTCAGATTTTAAAAAAATACGTCTACATTCCCATTTATTCAATGCGTGAGCTTTCTAAAATGTATTTCTTTTAAAATATGTTCCGTATTTCAGAAGATCGTAACAGTGCAAAAGGACATTACTGTTATATTAAATATGATATATATTTTTTCATTTGTTTCGTTTCAACCCGGGCCCTTTTATATTCAAAGGCGTGTTGAATCACGTCGATAAAATTCTGTTGCCGGGCTGAAGTTCGCCCCCGTTTGTGATAATGAGGTAGTAATGGACAATAGACAGCCTGGACTCGACTCTCAGCGCCCAGCGCCCCTGTCGTCACCCCCGGCGCAGTGCCACGGGCGCGGGGAGGTATTTAACTTATCTGATTTTGTTGTTAGGTCGATATGATGCAGCAAAATTTGATAATCAGTGACAAACAACCATTCATTTGTACGTGCGCTGTTTAAATTACATCTGCAGATTGTTGAAATATTTTATCTGTGGAAATTGAAAATGTTTTCTTTATAATTTATTGGTTATGTTAAATATTATCCGCCTTCTTATTCTTCTTTAACTTTCGCTCTTCCACTTCCACGATACTCAGTCTTCTGTTGTCTTTTCACAATTATTCACCAGCAGCAGGTCTTTAGCGTCATTTTAGTTTTTTTTTTTTAAATAAACTAAATTTTGTACTAGACTCGAGTCAGTGAGTTATATTTTTGTCACAATCATAGAGGTGCAATCCGCTTCATCATCAGGTGTAAATGGTTGATAAATGGTTTACATATCTTAGACTCTTTAATAATTAAGCTTGTTACACCAAGTGTAACTTGTTGCTAATAAAATATAAATCAATTCATTAATTTTTGATTTTATATGCCATGAGAAATAGCAAAAAAATAGAGCGCCCGTTTAGCTCGTGATCGATACTCAAAGCCTCTAAAATCTTTATAATTTAAAAATGTTTCGGAGGCCCCTGATGTCGATGTCGATAGAGGTGATAATAAAACAAGGTTTAATTTATTTTCTACTTTTATTATAATATATATCTCAGTTTTCGTAACAAATTGAATCTAGGTGTGCTAAAAAATTGTAATCGAAGTGGAATTCCATCAATAGATAGAATTCCACTTCGGGACCGTGGTCTGCATGCTTTACTCTGTACGACAGGAGCGCGATTTTTAATCGTGACCAATTTGCCACTTCAGTATACGCCTAATTTTAAACTATCGGAGCGACATGCTATGCAATTGCGCCTAAATGTTGGCAATATGACCAACGTTTGACTGACTGAAATTAAATAATTATTGTAGCGAAGATGCAGTTTTTCAGAACATAATTCTGTGGTATTTTTAATACAAATTAAATTAATCAGCTATTAAGATAGAAGAAAAAACTATTTATAAATATATATTTTCTTTTTTGATTAATTTAATTTGTATTGTATGCATATTTTTATTTTTACATTTTTTCCAAGTATTTCGATAGCGGATCATTTTAGACCATGTATTTTTTTTGTTAGAAATTATATTTTACACTTGCCGTTATAATATCGGCAGATTTGATTTAAAATACAATATTGTACACGTACTGAATATAAAAAGTCTAGTTTTCCTATAGGAAAACGATAATACCTATTTTATGTAATTAGACTGTTACACGTGACGAAGACACTGTTTAAAGTCCTAAGTACTGTTTACTTTTAATTTAAAAAAAATAACTTTTATAAGTTTGTTCTATGCTTCATATTAAAACTTATAACAGACATGACCGATCAATAATGACGGATTTTTTATAACTTTAATTTATTTTAAAAAATTATCAATAATTACAATAACAAAATATTCACTTGGAAGCGTTCACCACGCCCTTTCGCGTGATAAAATTTGACGACATTAATTTATGATGCCATTCGACTCAATGTGTTCTTGATGTTATGCGACATACACGGACAAAAGTTTATTATATTTAATAATATATATGTTGAAGTATTTGTTTATTTTTTTGTAATGAATCGTGAGCGTAGCAGCATTTTTGTCATCCATGTAAAATGTGCGATATATAATTACTTTATCAGTGGTCAAGTCGAGAAATTGAAATAAATGAGTTTATCAATTATTTCGGGTCCCATTGTCTTAAATTAATATAATATGATGCAAATTGTAACAATTGTTGTTACGACGTTCAACAGTGTTCCGCTAGTGTTTATTTTGATAATAGAGTAAGTCATTTCATTATAAGTTACGTGTGACATTTATATGTCGAAATAAATTATAAATCTAGTAGACTAAATTGATTTTGAAACGTTGTGTTGTGTAATGTAAAAATATTTAGCATATTTTGAATATGTCCAAGAACACACGATTACTGATTTTATACCTACAAAGGCACTGTTATTAAACAAATATTAGATATCTCATAGAGACAAAGCTATTTTTGGTATTATAGGGTATTGTGTAATTACAGGGCTTACGACCTGTCTTCGGTTGGCTTAAATGATCACTTTATTACGTTCACAAATTCTCACCCCTCAATCTCCACATTTATCAAATTTTTTAAAGTTGTGTATATGTCAGTATGTTGACTCGCTTTGAGTACCACTACGCCATCGCCATCTATGGACCAAATTTGATAATAAATTTTTCATATTCAATAATATATCATCACTATGAGAATTTGAATTTTTTAAAAATTATTTTAAAGCAATATTCTTTATCTGTAAAATGTTTTTTAACATATTATACTAAAATACGCCTGAAAAATCATACTTCCATATATTTTCCATTAAATATAATAGAAAATAGCTTTGTCTCTGTGAGATATCTGATTTAACCAAACCTTTAAATATCTCGAAACGAAAGAAACATGACTTAGACCGCTTTCATAATAATGAACGGAGAACACAAACAAAATAAAACGTCTTATTTTCAAATAAAGATTCAAGACAGATAAAGATTCTTATTTCAAAATGATTACAACGCTCGTCCACCTTTGCTAAATCAGAAAAGGTGACTGATGCCTCTACCGTGGCTCTAACGTGGCTCTCCGCATTCTCCCATTAATCTTCGATCCTCGCGTGTATTTTCACGGGAGTCGGTGTTAGTCTCCGAACCAATTTTGTTTTATTGCCGGCCTTTATCCGCGTCAAACGAACGGCCGTCCACATCGCGGAGCATTTTTTACGCCGATTGCCCCTTTTTGCAGCTGAAATCGGATACATTCCGACGTGTATGGGCCGCATTAAGTGCGGAGGATCACGCCACGCGGCTCGTCAAATCTTCGGCGAATCGTTAACGAAAAGTTCATCTTTATTCGTTGACAAGAATGGCTCGAGTTTAAGGCTAGCTAAATTTCGAACATCTGAAATGTTATGATTTAAATTAGGTAACTACATATTTGTATTAATTGATTGAAATTATCGCGCGAATCGTTGACAGGAATGGCTTCATTTGAGCCATTTGAAATTTCGAACGTGCTGAAATGTCATGATACAAAGTAGGTACCTACATTATTTGAACTTTTTAAAATACTGATGCTAATGTGAGTGTGGTGCCGAGGAGGAAACCCTTGACCATATCGTTTTTGCCAGTCCATTGCGGATCACAGGTTTTTATTACAGTAATCTCGTCAACGGTATTGACTTGTAATATAATATTATTATACTTTTTTTCTATAAAATAAACTTTTAACTTGATTAATGGCACAAATCACTCTTGAAGGGTGGATTGCCTATTTAAAAGAAGAAGAAGAAAATACTGATGTAGGTAGGTAGCTAATTAAATTGATTAAAACATGTATAACCGTGGAACGTTCGAATTTCAAGAATAGATGTTTTATTTGAAATTGAATATGGAGAACTTGGAGAATACGATCATAAATCAGCATAGGAGAATGAAACAATAATGCGATGACATCTGTCCGTATTGCGTGGCAATATAAAACAAACAAGATCTGCTGTCAATTCAATCACGTGAAAGTGTGCCGTTATTGTATTGTATTGCAGTATTTTCGTTGATTTTTTAAATAAATTTAAGTTATAAAAATGATTAGTTCTAGTGTACTTGTAATAGTAATGTATTATGTATATGAATGTGTGTGGGGGAAAGCACCCCATTGTCGATTATTTCGATTGTTTCGATTGTCAATTGATGTAGTGAAGATGGTGCGAACGACGCTTTATAGAATCGAATGGATAATGTATTGCACGTGAAGCATTATCGTATTGCATTATCGTGAAACCACTTTAGAGTTAAGTTAACAAAGAGACCGAAAAATAAGTTTAATTCCACTACATAATCTAAACTGGTCCGTATTTTTAAAATTCTTTCTTTTTCTCTCCTTATATGTAAACATCGCATGTGTGTGTGTGTGTGTGTGTGTGTGTGTTATATATTCAGAAAATGAATCCTATTTTCATAGCGAAAGAGTTTAGCTTAGTTTAAAAATAGCACGAATATTGATGTGACACGTATTCCGTGTACGCATCTCTGTTTTATTATTTTTTAAAAAGAAAAAATTATCGAAATTTTACTACATTTATTTTTGACATTTTAAATTTCATTTGTTAGAAAATAGTTGCATAGCATTGTACTTTATATAAGTGAGTACTAGATATTTTTTAATTCAAATTTTTACAGTTTTCCATGCAGGTACTATATTCACAAAAACATGTTCTATACCTACCGGTGAGTGAAAGGACATATTTTTATTTTCAACACGTGAGTGATGTGGCTTTTCGATCATGTAATTTCTAAATGAGTACTGAATAAAATATGTATTCACGTCATCATTTTTTCGTCACATGTTGCATCACCCTTTTTTTATTCAGAAAATTGTGTGCTTTGATCAAAAAAATCGGTCAGAAATCGCAACATGAATAAAAATGCGGCAAATTCATCTGACAGCTCATTGTATGCCATTAAACCAAATTGAACCTGTGCGAACCTAGCGGCATAAAAAGCCAACATACTCCCTCACCACGAATCATATCATTATCGTAATGCATTCTACCAAAACCAATTTTCATAATAGAACATTAAGGGGCTATTTTCAATAATAATTCAAATTTTCGCGTTTTTTTCTAAAATGTTAGTTTTTATTATTCATTTATATCAGAAGCTATACATTAGATTTGACTTTTTTTTAAACTGTTACTTAGATAGAACTTTTATAATCATTTAAAAGTAATACACTGAATTTATTTGCCATAATTAAGACAATAGAAGCATTATAAGAAAGACCGCGACCATTAGATGCATTTTCTGCGTGCTACAAAATGGTGTTATTTTTAGTAAATTATTGCATAAATGAAATGTATTTTCTTATAATCTTGAAGCCAAGATTACTGAGACAAATCTCAATTAAAACAAAACGTTAAAAATTAAGAGTGTTATAAACCATTCAATTTGCAGGACATATTACCAATTGTCGACGTTTTTAAAATACTTTGTTTTAGTGAAAACATACATTTTTAAATGATATATTATATTTAATCAAATGAATTGAAAACTATTGAAAACTAAGTTTTATATCAAAAATACAATAATCAGTTTTTAAATAATATATTTTCCGTCTTATAAAATACGATAATTTTAATTGTCCAACGGAACTTCAATATGCCGCTCGATCCGGCCGTGACGGTCGTAAAATCCGCTCGGTCATAATTTTCATTTAAAAATGTCGTAATTATATGTTTTCACGCATATTTTACCCAAGGTATGAATTAATATTGAACTTATTCACAATATTAGTAGTAAATTTCATAAATCAGATGTCTTTTTACTGATTTTAAGGGAAAACAGCGTTTTCTTGAACAAAGTGTACGTAATTTTTATGTAGGTCGGAATTAAATGTTTTGTTTGTATGTAACACTGTTGCACTTTAAACAAAGCTGTCTGTTTCATAAATAGTATATAATTATGAAACAGACATGTCACCAAAACGGCAACGTGGCGTTTTAAATCGATAATATTAAACAAAATATTAAATTGAAGCTGTCATAATAATTTTAAATTTAGAACATTGATTTAAGCGATCATCTAAATATGTGTAGGTACTCTGATTTTAAAACATATTCATGTATATGAATTAGATACTTCGAAAAATTGTTTAATTTTCGATAGATTAATTCAAATGACAACACTCATTCTATAATATTAATATGACAAACATGGATAAACCTTTAGACATGAATTATGTTTGCCATTCGAACTGACACTATCAACAATTTTATTGTCGTCTTTCTTTTCAAACCTTCCTCTGTCGCACGATTTACGTAACAAATGAAGTCATTAATTATTTGTTCGATACTTATACGGATTTAAATATTATGAAATGATTATATTCGATTTATTTTCAAAAAAGAAGAATTATTTAATGTACGTACTTAAATGCATAATAATTTTAACCGGTGTAAATCAAATTTTATGATAAAAATTCCTCGTATTGCGGGCAGGCTTGCAAATAATCATATGTAAAATATAGCATTCATTATGGCATTTTTACTTCACTTCCCGGTCGCGATGTTTTCATATGACCTCCAGTACCTGCCTGTGTGTGTGTTCGAAAAGCAGGTTAACATAAATGGGTAGTGATTTATTTGGATGTCGCAAATGTGTGCAATGTTTTATCACTGATGCTAATCAAATGCTCGGTGTTCATGACCTGCGCCCTCCACACAATAATAAAAGAAAGATGGCCGCTTGGAAGCTTTTAGAAGTCTTCGATGCAGCAATACTATTACGAAAAATAATCATTTTATTATTTTGCTTTCCGTGGTGCGTAAAATTTTGATTTCTATGTTGTTGAAGTGGAAGTGTTGACATAAGATGACAATTTTTTTAGTGCTGGTTTTATATATTTATTATAAATATTCTGTTATCAGTTTTAAAGTTGTTATAGATTTAATTAATTAAATAAGTACTTTTTGTAATAAGCTAACCATTTTTTTTTATTGTATAATCAAATTCGGATTATTCAGTGTACAAAATATGAAAATGTAATTGTGAACATTGCGTCTAACCCTCTCCACCTGACTAAGTTCACAAAGAAACCACGACTGGGTTGTTATTCGTTTTTCAAGCCATAGATAAATTGTTTCAAGCTTTGCATGGTGTTCCATAGCGTGTCTATCGGCGAGATGAATAATGCAATGAATCCGATGTTGATTTAACATATTTACCATGTCATTGATAATGACGTGATTTCTAATGTCATGTGTCCCAGAAAAATCACGCGACATGGAAAATAGTGTTTTTTAAATATGAATGGATAAGTTGAACAGCATGTTGTACCACCGTGTGTCACCAGTGACGTATCTTAAAGAAATTTGGCCCCATATGAGACCATTTTGTTCTGAAGGTACATTTTTCAAATAGAAAACGTCCAAGTCAATTTCTTTATTTTGTCATGTATTTGAAAATTGTATAACTATAATGTTCCTGTAATATAGGAATATGTATTTTTTTATTTTAAATATTATCTATTATTAAATTTTTTCACAGAAACTGTCCTATACACCTAAGTATTTCGTGCCCGTACTAAGTAAGGCAAAATGAAAAAAGGCACCAGACCTCAATGCAAAATGAAAGGGTCCACTGTATATGCGTCTAATATAATGTGTGTATATATATATATATATATATATATATATATATATATATATATATATATATATATAAAGTTATTTTATATCTATATCTGTTTTATACATTATCTTTTTTTTTAATAAAAAAAATGGAGATGCGTACACGGAATACATGACACATCAATATTCTTACTATATAAAAACTAAGCTAAACGCTTGTACTGTGAAAATAGGACTAATTTGCTGGTGTCCTGGAACGAGACACGAACCCTGGACAACTAGCCAGCGTCTTAACCATCGAACAAGATCAAACTTCGTATCCTGTTTCTCATATATCTTACCAGGAGAGTTTTTTCCGACTGATTTCTGTACAATTTTCCCCATTATCGCCGGACGAAGTGCTTTGTATTTGTGCCCTCTCCTCATGTGGCCCTGGTACTGCAGTTTTTAACGCTTGGTGGTATTCAAGGGAATATTACTTGTTCCTATCATGACGAGCACCCTATCCTCAATAACCTCTCTCCCTTTGCCTGAGACGAATCCTTCAACTTTTTGGGCATATTGCGAAAAAGGAGGATAGCTCGGAGAAGTTTGTTGTGGTGCACCACGTTGAAGAGGATGTTCGCCAACCCGTTGGACCGACCGAGTTGATAAGGCGACAGGCACTTCTCTGGCGACAGCCTTAAGATCTGCAAAATGTTGAGATAAGTGCAGGAGCATAGTCAGGATCTTCAGTCATGAGGGACCGACAAGGATGATGATAATCCTAAATAATCTGTCGCCGCGCGGCAAATTAGAAATCCCAAAATTTAAAACTACTGCTTCTCAACATCATTACGCCTATCAAGGTATAAAAATGTTTAATGCCCTCCCATATAAAATAAAAACATTAAAAAACTATAATGCCTTCAAATCGCAAATCAAACAAATATTAAAAAACTCCGACAGTAATTACAAGTTCTAATTTGATTATGTTTTATGCATATGTATTTAATAATTTAATTCTATATTTATGTCTTACTTCTTCACCTATCTTTACTTTATTTTAAAACTTAAATACTCCCCAATTCAAACACGAGAATTGATTTCTCTATTGAGTTGGGTAATTTTGTGTAAATTTTTTTTTTTAATTAATTATGTTATGTATGTACAATATATGTTTAAGTGTAAAATAAATTTAAATTTAAAAAAAAAAATAGGCAGAACCTATATACGACGACTATACTAGTTTTGTTAGGGTAAACATTGACAGATGGTTCATCTACCCCCTAGGCGGAATACTCTGATAAAATGCCAAATAATACCTACCACAGGTAATGCTATTAGAGCGTGTAGCACCTGACTCGCCTAACTCAATTTATAATACTAATCCATAAAATAAATATAATTATCGGATATGAGTGTGGGTGTGGGCGCAGTTGGGGGATAATGGCATTAAAGGCATTACCGAAGAGACCAGGAACCATAAACTGGTCGACGTCAAATTAATCATAGTGGTTTAAACAGACGTCAAAAATATTATATACCCACTACCATTATCAATTTTACTACAATATTTCAAAATAATTCTTTATTATAATACCTTCGGATAAACTGCTGGTTACATTTATTTTATGTTTAATTAATTTGTTTTTGCATTATTTGCTGCTTTTTGCACGGCGTGAATTAATATTGAACTCACAACATTAGTAGGAAATATCATAAATTAGATGTTTTTTATACTGATTTTAAGGGGAAAAACGTTTTCTTGAACAAAGTAAACATTTTATGTACATTATTTTTGTGTATGTCACAATTAAATATTTCGTTTATATATTACACTGTTGCATTTTAAACACAAGCTGTCTGTTTCATGAATAATATGTAATTATGAAACAGATATATCACCAAAACGCCAACGTGGCGATTTAAATCGATAATATTAAACAAAATTATAAATTGAAGCAGTCAATAATTTAAAAGTTAGATCATTGATTTAAGCGATCATCTAAATATATGTAGGTACTCTGTCTGATTTTAAAACATATTCATACATATGAATTAGATGCTTCGAAAAATTGTTTAATTTTCGATAGATTAATTCAAATGACAACACTCATTTCATAATATTAATATGAAAAACTTGGATAATTTGTGAATAAGCCTCTAGACACGAGTTATGTACTGTACACTTGTATCGAATGCGATAAAATCAGAAATTTTATTGTCGTCTCTTTCTATTCAAACCTTCCTCTCTCGCATGATTTACGTAACAAATAATGTCATTAATTACGTCTCTGGAACTTCAACTAATAACCTCGTCTTGAAAGCATATCTAATTCGTGTATAATTGCTCGAATTTTATACTGGAAAAATGAAAGCTCGCTCTTAAACATTTTTTATATTAATTTTCTTATATATTACAGTAGAAGTCATTTTATTCAATTTATTGAAGATTTTTTAAACATAAATAAATAAACACTTAATTATAATTATTTTCTAAAATACTTTTTTTTAAATATCTTGAAATGTTGTGAAACTGTTTTAAAAATATATTTTTAAATCTTCATCGTTAAAATTGAGATATATAAATAGAATTACATAACAAAAGCTTATTCAATCAATAGGCAAGTAATCAGAGGTACATCACCAGGAGAACAACCTGACTGAAAGCTCTTCAGATATTTGTATTCACAAATTTTAAATAATAAATGGTTTGGTTCTGTAGTGGCGTGGCCGTATAGCGGGAGAGTGTTGAGTAATTACTACCGTCTGATTTTCTTCAACGGCGGCCGGTGGTGTTAATGTATTTTTTATTCATAATTTTTCTTTACACTTCATCACCCCCATTCATTACCATAGTTGACGATATTAATGATTTTCTTACAAATGCATACAAGAAAAGTTTTTACAAATCAACTAGCGGTCCGATTTATTTATATTTTAAAACAGGAATTTTAGGGAGGGATTTTTTTACGCTGGCCCCTAAATATCTAATAAAAATATGTATGCAACATTTGGTCCTGATGTGCGGAAGATGAGATTTCCCGAGAAGGTGGATGAGATGATTATATTTTATATCCGAATTTTTTTTGAATGAGGCTCGATATAATACACATTTATATCTTGTAAGGGGGTGGGGTGATACGAAAGAAGGAGGACGGAATATATGTTTTGCCCAGGGTCCTAAATAGTAATTATGCAAAAACTGGAATGGATTATAATCAACTTAAAACATTTGAATCAGGGAAAGTGGGTAGTGTGTGGTTAGGGAAAGAGTTACTTTATTTTGCGCGAACACCTAAGGCATGAAATTACACACGATAAATTAACACTTTCGAAATTTCACTTTTTCACATTTTTATGGTAAATTTTATTTAACCTTCTTATTTAACTATCCTAACCTAACAATGATCTACCCGGTGCGTCCCAGGAATTTCGTATTTAAAAAATACAATGTTAATTTTGAATATATTTTTAGAACGCAACGTATTGTATGTTTCTGTGTCGCTGTCATACCGATTGTAGATTATTATTTTTTTTTGTCAAAATATTTAATCACGTTAACCGCAAATATTTAAAATGTGGTAATGTATTATGTCATTATCGTATCTGTACTCGCATATATTATAATGAACAATTATCATTATTAAATTTATTTAGGAAAATAAATTAATGTTCAAAATTGCGAAATGTTGTCATTTTTTGAAAGACCGTTTATTTATATATCTCTTGCTCGTAGAAAAGTGCTCATGAATATACCTTGATTAGAAAAAAAAAAGGTATGTTTCATATTCATATATTAAAATCTAATTTTTCTGTGTCACGTGTTAACACGGTGAAGAACTTATTAATTTCAGTATCTGTTAATATTTTAAATACTAAATTAATTTAGTATTTAAAATATCACAGACCTATGTTCTGAATAATTACAACTTCACAATAAGAATATGTTCTCCTACTAATTAAATGTATTAATTATAAAGATACACAAAAAAAAAACAATTTTGTCGAAAAATATTGTTTTTGCGTCACCGGGATACAATATTTTTCCACAAAATTGATTGATGTATATATTTATAATTAATACATTAATTTAGTATTTAAAATATCACAGACCGTCTGTTCTGAATAATTACAACTTCACAATAAGAATGTGTTCTCCTTAATAATCTGTTAATGTTAATAGAATTGGACTTTGACAACTGAACTAATTCACATATACGATTTGTTTATGAGGCGCTTGTATCGGCAAACGACATTAAGATACTAATAGCTAGAAAGTTAATTTTTCTGCAAGTAAAAAGTGTCGAAGTATGTACGTAAGGTATGTAATGTATCGTGGATTTAAGAAATGAAAAAAAAAGGTTCAAGTTCCAGACGAGTCCGGTGTTCTTAGAATTATTTGCCATCTAAACTAACGATCTTATTATAGGTATACTGGGTGTATCGATTATCAATTTAACTAGAAAATTAAAAGTTTATGGTGGAAATAATGGGAGGCAATCTCCACGGAGGACTTTCTTGCTCGTATACTAAAAAACACAAAATTAAAATTGTATGAGTAAAATATTTTTTGTAACTTACATTCAGTAGTTTGTGTATCTATCATTCAACTAACTGACTAATTTACCATCACGCCGTTTCCCCGGAGGGGTAGGCAGAGAGGATAGAGCTCTACACTTCTCTGTCCTGACACACAATTCTCGCTTCATCTACATTCATACATCTTCGCATTGTTGAGGATTCTAACGGAACCATCCTTCGGTATCTGGTTTACCTGGTCGTGCCAAGTCTTCCGCGGACGTTTTCTATTTCTAGTGTCATCAACACTTGCGTCATATATCTTTCCTACCATTCTCTCCTCATTCATTCGTTCCATATGACCAAATTAACTAAGTAATCCTATCTTAATGTTACTCACTATACTAACATTAAGTTTACATTCTTTCCTTATTTCTTCATTCTTTACTCTGTTATAAATAGATTTGCCACACATACGCCCAAATGATCTCGTTTCCACTGCATTCAGTCTACTTTCGTTCCTCTTCTGCCAGCTCCAGGCTTCCATACATCAGTGTCGGTACCAGGACTCCATTGTGCACCGCCAGTTTCGGGAGGCAAAATTTTAGAGAACTGCTCGGTACGTATTCTCCGTGATCGCTGCCGTTTCTTCTCAGATATTTTCTTTTAATTGGTCCAGAGACGGAGGGTTGTTGTTGTATACCTTTGATTTAAGGTAGCCTCATAGGAAAAAGTCTATTGATGTCAAATCGGGGCTACATGGAGGCCAGTTTTCCAAGGAAAAATTCACGAACAACTGGTAGGAATACGCTCCATAGTAACTGAATTCCCAAGAATGCGGCTAGCGATCGGCATACCCTCCGCCCCTCTCCCGCTCGTTGCTATAGTGCAGCGAATGAACCAAAATAAAAGACTTTTAGGACACACTGTACGAAATATATTTTCTTATAATGTCGAAACCAAGATTACGGAAACAAATCTTAACTGAGACAAATTTAAAAAATATTAAAAATTAATAAAGCGTTAAGTTTGCAGGACATAATCAACTTTTGACGTTTTTGAAATACTTTGAACATTCGTTTTAAAATAATATATTGTATTTGAGGCTTCAGTTACTATTTACAAATAAGTTTTATATCAGAAACAATAATTTCTTACTAAATAATATTTATATCGATCCTATTAATGTGTATTTTTTTTTTCTTCATTCCGCCGCTCCCGAGCGGAGACTGAGACGTCAAATTCGCGTTGTCAAAATTAAAAAATGCCGAAAATATATGTATTCACGCATATTTTAGCTACAATATGAATTAATATTGAACTGATTCACAATATTAGTTGCAAATTTCATAAATTAGATGTTTTTTTTTTTACTGATTCTAAGGGAAAAGAACGTTTTATTGAATAATGTAAATATTTTATGTACGTTATTTTGTATGTATGTCACAATTGAATATTTCGTGTATATTTAACACTGTTGTTTTTTTAAACAAAGCAAAATACTACGTAACAATGAAACAAAATGGCAATGTAGTATATCTAAATCGACCTCTATAAACAAAATTATAAATTGAAGCTGTCACAATCATTTTGAATTCGGAACATCGAGATAGTATATGTAGGTGCTTTTGACTGATCTTAAAACATATTAATACAATACAATACTTTAATAAATTATTTAATTTTCAATCGATTAATTCACATGACAACATACGTTTTATTTAATTCTGTAATATTAATATATGAAAAAACTTGCATAAGACTAAATATGAATTATTTTTAATACTTTTCTCGAATGCGAGAAAATCAACAATTTTACTGTCACATCTTTCTGTAATAACTTTCGTCTCTAGTGAGATTTACGTAACGAATAACATCCTTTGATATTTATCAGAGGTTTAACTATGTCTATACTAGGCTTGAAAGACTACGTAATTTGCGTAGAATTGCTCGAATTTTAAACTGAAAAAATTAAAGTATATCCTTAACGAGAATCGTCGTTTATTATTTTTTTTAAGTTTAACTTGTCTTCGTTGTCTTCATTTTTGATGTGTAAACATTTTAGCTTTCCCTCCCCCCTTCCCACCAAAAAAGTTTTATCAGAATAATTTCAAAAAATATAAGTGACCAAATAATTGTGTCATACTCCTTAACATATTTTATTCAGTATCCATACACGTTAAACTTACGCTTTGACATTTTTTTTTAGAAATTCACGCCCCGGTAGGTAGGTAAAAAAAAAAGAATAACGTACCTACTGTATGTAAGTACAATGCCTAGTAAATGTTGCCTTTCAAATAAAAAAATTTAATGTTGAAAATAAATATAGTCAAATTTCATTCTTTAATACTGTACTTACACATAACAACTCCTTCGTTTTACTTTCATTGTTTTTCATTTTCTAAATGTAATAGTTGGTAGTCATGGTTATTCATATCTAAATGTCCTCAGTCTCATCGTTTGGATGAAGTCTCGCGTTTTGTTATTTCGGAAAATGACAAGGGCAGGGGCGAGAAATATAGAGCGAAAAATAGCCCACACTCGCTGCTGAAGGACCAATAAATACCGATAAAAGGTAAATGGAACGGTCAAGAGGATGATAGTCCTCGCCATCGGGCGAACGTCCGATCAAAATCCGCTCAAATTACATCCATTGCATTGAAAAACAAACTCTACCTTCGCCCTGTTTCCGAGACTTTTCCGACTTGGGTCCATTTTTACTTTCTCTTTATTTACGCAAATGCGAATAACAAAAAAAAAAAGGTTTTAAAAATGATACAATTTTTTTGCTTTACAAAAATATGTTGCACATTAATTAAAACAAAAATACTTTGAATATAAATAATACTTTGAATACAAATATACTTTGAATGTAAATAATACTTTGAATACAAATATACTTTGAATATAAATATAAACGTTTTTATCAATATTGTGTATACAATGAAATAATAATAAAAATTGATAATCCAGTATTTCACTTATGTAATTACTATATTGTATTATAAAAATTCAATTTTCTCCTGTTTTCTTCGTATTCAATACACGATTTTTAAAAATTATAACCCACCTCTAGTCTTGGAAGAATTTCATTACATAATTTTTGTTTTATCTAATATATTAATTATTCATAGTTAACATTCATAAAATGTTAATAAAATTTCAATTGTCAAATCGGCTACAAATTCTAACCAAATCACAATTTGAAAAACCCAGTTCAATCTTTCAATCTTCTAAAACCCTCCTATAGTGAAAATTAATGAGATTAACTATTTAAAAGAAAATTATTATGTTAAAAAGATAGATCTGATGAATAAAAATTAACTTATGAAATAAATGTGTGGTGTTTTTTTTTACAAAATATGAAACACAGATACAATTTTAATTTCTGTTCCAAAACGTGCTATCATCAAATTCCGCTATAACGAATAATGAAAATTTCCAGAATAACGAATTATTTTCGCATTACAAACACTATACACGTCGCATTTTTTTCCCCATATTCTGTATAACGAAATCATTTTAAGAATATATTTTTGTTGTGATATTGCATTTTCAGAACATTGATCTGTAGTATTTTTAATGCAAATTAAATTAATCAACAAGAAAGATGTACAGAAAAAATCTATTTATCGAAAAAATGTGAAGTTGGTTTTAAAAAATGAATAATTCGATTGCTATAGCGAAAATGGCAAACGCGTTTCAATCAAATATTTTTTTAGATAAATACATTTTTCTGTATGCCTTTTTAGTTGATTCATTTAATTTGTATTAACGAAATATTTTTACGATGAATTTCGTTATGAGTTTTTACCTACATATACGTATACAATAATCTCGGAATATATTTATTAAGACATTGCCTCTTCATCCAGTAAGTCCTTCAACTGAGATCTTTGCAGGAATGAATTAAGTTATTTATTATTAATTATTATATAACGTGGTTTGGATCTATTGATTCGGACATATTGTATTATATATATTATATATATATATATATCTTTACATATGTAATTTACAAATTTTCGAACCTATATGTTACCTTTTTGATATTAATACATTTAATCTATTAAAATTTTCGATAAACCTGATTTTATATGTATATCTTTCTAATTAATATATTTAATTCATATTTAAAATCACAGACCGTCTGTTCTGAATAATTACAACTTCACAATAAGAATGTGTTCTCTTAATCATTATATAATATCATTTGTGGACATATTAGCGAAACGGAATCCAAAATGCTATTTAAAAATACTACGAATAAGTTCGTGTGTTCGCTACTCCAATTTTTAGCTCGGTCGATGCAATCGGTCTTTTCGTACCATTGAAAAGATTGAGATTTAAGCAAATAAAGGTATATTTGAGCTGAATATTATTTATTTTGTGACCCCATCTGTAGTGAATATCAAACAGAATGGAACAAAATTGGACCCAAATATCTAACCCAATTTTGCCAGATATTTTCGCAAGAAGAAATCTACATTTTAACATATATTGTTTACATTTTATTTACATTGATAATGTAATTACAACTTATTTTAATCCATTATTTTATCAAACTGTAATATAGGTCGCCGAATCCGAAAGTTGCATTAACAACGATAAATTATCAAGGAATATAATTTACTTATACTTATAATTAAGATTATAACAAAATCTCATATATATATATATATATATACATATATATATTTACTATATTTAAGTTTTCGAAGATTGGTTAAAATATTAACTTTTTGTTTCTTTTATAATCACAGGTGAAAGAAATATTTTTATTAGAAATAAACAGAAAATGATATGAATAAATACTTTAAATACTCATTAAATGTATTAATTATAAAAATATACATATAAAGTCAATGATTTCCAATCCGGGGAAGGTGGATTACCAACTATGCTACAGCGACAGTATTTTTGGCGACAAATTTTCGAACACTTTTTCAAATTAATAAATTTATCTTACAATTATTTGAAAGCCATCTACATTGTTGCGCAGCTACAATATTTTTCAATAAAATAGATTTTATATTAATAATAACCTTTCTAATTAATTCATTTGATTATTATTTAAAATATTACAGACTGTCTGTTCTGTATAATTACAACTTCACAATAAGAATGTGTTCTCCTTAATAAGAATAAATATGTATTTATTTAATGATTTTGTATATGATATCGTATGCCATCGTTCTTATGAAAGTATATTAATGCTAAAAAAATATGTATTGTATTAAAAATTCGTAAATTATTAAATGAATATGTGAATGGAATAATGGTTTTGTGAATAAGATGTAAAACGCCAATGAAAAAAATCAATGTAGAACGTCATTTTGAAAAATAAATAATATTTTTTTATTTCAATTTTAGACAGAAGACTAATTTAAATTTATGATTCAGATATACTAAACACTCCTGAGGTCAGTTCTCACGTACGGATCTGAATTCTGGATACTCAGTAAGAAAGGTGTAAATTCACTAATGATCTTTGAACGTAATGTACTAAGAATGATATTTGGGATGTGGTACGCACGTTACAACCACGTGTTAGACGAAGAATGTGGTGATCACAGCATTGTCCAAGTCATCACGATAGCGCGGCTGAGATGGGCTGGTCACGTTCATTCAATGGACTCATGGAATACAATCAGTGAAGAAAGTGGTTTATGCAAATCCTATTGAAGTGTTGGAAGCTCAAGCTGCGGTGGTCGGATGGCGTTACCCAGGACGCTCATACAGTCGGAACAGCGGAGTGGCGAAACTGACTCGGGGCCGAGTCCATTAATGGCGATTTCATTTTTTTATTTTGTTGACTGCTGACAGGCGAAAATTTTATTTTAGAGTCGGGGACATACTCTGATGCACTTGTGGAAAAAATTCACATAGTCTAGACCAGGGGTCGGCAGACCGCGGCTCGCGAGCCGCATGCGACTCTTTTCATGGGCATTTACGACTCTTCAACTCTAGCTCATATTTTCATCTACAATCGTATTCGATACATGGAATAGTTTGCTCTAGACAAATGGTACAATAAAAAAAACTGGCATTTGCCATTCTGAGAAGCTATTTATGAGAACAAATATTATCTTCCGTGAATCAAATAAAAAATAAGTTAAAAAGCAACCTAACCTAACCGACGATAATTTACAATCCTGCTTGAAATTGAACAAGTAGTTACATGCCAGACATAGCGTGCAAGGTCAAGGTCACCGTTCTAACTAGTCAACTTTACAAAGCCCAAAAAGTTGTTTTGTTAAGTACTGAAGCTTATAACTTCCATATATTATTGTACGTAGCTTACAACTATTTCAGTTTTTAATAAAAATCTTAATTTTATCTCGTTTTTTTTCGTTATTAAAATGTATATAACTGTTATTAAATTTAACTCTAGTCACGCAATTTACCTTTTTTTTTATTGGAGTTAGATCATTTTAGATTAAATAAAATACAACCACTTTGTATGAAATCACGAAATTTATTATACGTCAACCGGTTTTGTTTACCTCAAGCTTCGTCAGGACATATTAAGAGAGGGGAAAGTACCATATCTATATATGTATTCTGTCTCTCTCTTTCGCATATAATTTTATATTCTTATCTCCCTCTTTATATATATATATATATATATAAGTGCACTCGTTTTGTTAAATTATTAGTTTGTTGAATTATTAGTTTCAAACACGTCCTGACGAAGATTGAGATAAGCGAAACCGGTTGACGTATAATAAATTTCGTGGTTTGTATTTTATTTAATCTAATATGTCAAACCACAAAGTGATTGCTTTCTACTAAAATATAGATCATTTGAATTTAAAAATTATATTGCCTCTCATATACAACGGTCGGTACATAACCGAGCTCAATATAATCGTATAATTTATTCACTTATCGATACATAAAACCACAAGTGAATATAAAAACTTCTTGTCTAGCGAGCTCAACTGCACTCGCAGGCACTTGTATTACAGGGTTGCGAGCTGTGCCAGGCGCGCGCCCACTTCAGCACAGCGTCGCAAGTTTAACGCCTGAATAAAACATAGGGCGTCGCGACGCGCTAACCGCCGTGCGGCGCACGTGTGGCGCCCCCTTTGAGCGTCGATTCAAAATTCAAAAATGCGCGCCACTTCCGTCTCCGCACAGCGGCCGGAAGAGCGCTGATTGGTTTCCCGCCGTGGGAAATATTACACACGGGCGTCGGATTATACTTTCAGAGTGGCTGCGCTATTTTGTCGGGTAAAATGTAACATATTGTGTGTTTGGACGACATGCAATATTGGCGACACATTTTACGATTTAAGTTAATAGTAAAATTGTCCAAATTATCTACTTTACGTACTCGTATATAATTTTCTTGTGTCCGTCCGTTCCGTGAACCAGGTATGTCCTGAAAGATGGTCTCGCTAGTGAAATGATACGAATGCGACCATGGCCAAGTCATGAATGCGAGAGAAATAAACCTTGTATTAGTGATAGCCGAGATTAGGAACATGATTAGTGCATGATTTGTAGAATTTTTTTGCATCTAACTCCCGACGATATTTTCCGCATAAGAGTAGTACTAAAGTATGAGAAAGGAGATTTTAAATGTGTCGACTTAAAATGTCTGTGAAAAACCAGGAACTCATCAAATCATTCACTTCTCGCTTAGCAACGTTAAAACAACAGCTCTTGGCATTGTCAACTTTTAAAAAGAGCAAAATATTACTTAATTACAAAACATCAAATCAAAAAACGATAACCTAATGTATTTTTTAATTAATCATTTTAAACAAAAGCCGACTTAGAAAATGTTACAATAATTTTGAATGTAGAATATCGTTCATCGACATTACACTATATAAGTGGGTACTTACGTACTTTTTAACCAATCTCAAAACATAATTCATAGATGGGAGAAAAGGCGAATAATTAATCGAAAATTTGATAGACAATATTATATAATTTTGCTATTATATAATATTTTTATTAATAGAAATATATTAAATTTAAATAATTAAGATTTTAATAACCATCCTGGTTAGAAATGACACAAAGAATGAAGAAAAAATCTCATTTTTCATTACATAACTCAATGGCGGGAAATGCTGGACTATTTTTATACTATGTATTTTAAATGAAAAAATAAACTCCGTTCAATTGAAAATGACTAGGTAATAGAACTATATATGAGAGAAGAAATAAGTATATTTAGCTATCGAGAAATATATGTTCTGAAAATCGCAACGTCATGATGTTGAAGTAAACAATAACATTACCTGACACATAAGAAATCCTAGAAAAAAATTCGGAATGTCATTTTATTATAATGTGTAAATTATTTCAAATTACAATCATAAATGCCAAAGTTGACTAACTCGAAATTTCTTATTATTAATTAATAAAGTTGTATATTTGACACATTATTAACTGGTGATATTTTGAGTAATTGACAAATATGTTCTCCACGGTGCAGTTAATATAATATGTGAATCAATTTAATTATAATTTCTTCAAAACCGACGAAATTCTATTGCATACTGTGATTCAGTATTTTTTGTCGCGGCTTGTCGTTATTCCGCAGTTTAATTCTTTGATATCCAATACGAATTCATTTACCTTCAGTGATTTAAAAATCTGAAAAATGCACCTCGTTACAAGTTTTCAATTGCTTAAATGCATCGACCTTATTGGAGAACTTCTCGAGATGGCCTCCGCCTAGAAATAATAATTGCCTCCTTCATATTGTATTCACCGGAGATATTGATCGAAAATATTATTCAGTATTTATAAGTTCGCTTTAGTTTTTGTTGTACTCACTCTATGGACCTAAAATATAAAATAGAAGTGTATTTTGAGAAATTGGCAAAAAACATCGTACTTTTATATTTCTCGGTAAACGGGAAAACATATTTTGTGGGGGGGTGTGACGTCATATTCCGAAATAGGTAGTAGTAGAATTGCAACGAGGAATGGAACGTCGTCGAACGAATGGAATTGTGGAGAAAATACAGTGCGACGGAATATATTTTCTTTTTTTTTTCAAATAGAGTTCGAAAGAGTGGTGCCATTTTATTATTTTTATTCACAGGTTTGCCACAACTTTTACGTCAATTTTTTAATATTTCCAATTAATAAAACATTTTTTAAATATTTGTTGCAAATTTTACATTGCAGTTTTTATTCATTTTAATAATAATTTCATTTAAAACTTTGTTTTTAACCACTTTATAAGTTGTATTTAATACACCAACCGGTTTCGGAAAATACCATTTCCTTCATCAAGGTGTCAAATTAAAATTAAAACTATATAAATATGTCAAATTGTTCTTATTTTTGAACAATTCTATTTTTAAAAAATCTAGTACCTAACAAATTGTTTCGATGATGAAAGATGTGGAAATTGACTTAATGGTATAAAATAATCGGGAATTTTTTTTTAGTATAGGACTTATGGTTAAATTTGGTTGGTTATTTATAATATTTTGGTTAATTTTACACGCTTTATTTATTTCTAATCTTTCTAAATTATTCAATTTGAGACCAATATCGTTTATATGTAAAACAGACAATCATTTGGAAAATTTCTAAAACTTTTAATTTTCAGTGATACCTGCCTGGTGATACCCATGTAAAAGCTAAGAGTTTTCTACATTATATTATAAAAATACATATTATGCAATAAATAATGTTCCGCATATTTATTTTATCATTAGCTATGGACTCTAGATAATTAATTTGGCCTGAAAGCGTGATTCGTGGGAAATTCTCCCTCGGTAAACAGAATTTTTTACTTTTTCTCGTAGTGCTTGCCTATTATTTTATTTGTGGCAGATTGAAACAGTTGGACTGCGGACTTCCCGAACCATTACCTTATATTATTCAGTCTGGATGTTCTCCAGACGGAGACTCCAGGGCCTCATTAATAATCAGAATCATCACACTGTCACCGGTAGATCTATCGACCGAGCTTATTTTTAGTAGTCATCTGTAAATCCAAGCCTCAAATACTTCAATTCGCCTTCACATTGTTTCAGTGAGTGTCCACGACTACATCATATACAAGAGTTCAACGAACACTTAGCATCGTATCATTCTCATTCGCAAATTTTAATTTAGGTTTTGGCTGCAAAATACTTTTTTCTTAGAACATATTCTTATGGTGAAGTTGTAATTATTCAGAATATAGGTTTGAAAGTTTGTCGCTAAAAATATTGTCGCTGTAGCATAGTTGGATAATGCACCTTCCCCGGTTAGGAAAAGATCTAGGTTCGAATCCCGGTGGCGCAACAACAATATTTTTCGATAAAATAATACATTTAATTCATATTAATACTTTTTTCGTTTAGAAGTTCAAGCTTGCTCAATACTGCATTTAAATTACATAGCACATAGACATTTCAATTATTAAATAGGCGTTTCCCGAAAGATTACTACGTGTAAAAAAATTATCTAATTAAAAATAGTGTTGCTACTCGACACCACAACGACTAACATATGCATGCGAAAATTCATAAATATTATTGACCGACAAATGAAATTAATACGGCTTTTCAAAATCGTTGTTTAACAAAATTTCCTTAAATCGCGATCAACAATATATTTTTAAATCTATCGTTGAAATCCTCAGACTACCAAATAAATAAACATGAACTAACGCAAATTCCTTGTCCCGAAATGTTCACTTTGATGGCACACATGTGATCGCTTTGGTGCCACTCATGCAATCAAAGAGCTTTGCGACTTTTAAAAAAAACATTACTCGATTGGAAGGAAAATTTAAACGCTGACAATATAATATGCATTAATGTAAAAAATACGTCTTGTTTACACAAAGATTTAATTTTCGAAGAGTAAATACTATATTACGCGTTTTGTTCAGTCACATTTGCAATACGGTATTATCGGATGGGGAGGAGTATACAAAACTTCAATGTCACAATTAGAAATCATTCAAAAAATGATCAAAATTATTCTAAAAAAAAATACTATCCAAGTGTACAACTCGTCACAGATTTCAAAGTACCAAAAATAATAGATATATACAAAAAAATTCAATAATCCTAATTTTCAAAATTAAAAATCA
Source organism: Eubasilissa regina (assembly GCA_022840565.1). Classification (NCBI taxonomy): domain Eukaryota; kingdom Metazoa; phylum Arthropoda; class Insecta; order Trichoptera; family Phryganeidae; genus Eubasilissa; species Eubasilissa regina. The sequence continues at coordinate 31,335,183 of JAINEB010000003.1, read as the reverse complement.
ATTCAATTTTAGAAACGAATTCCGATCTACAAGATTTAGAGACCAAATTGATATTCCAAAACTAAAATACACCGCAACCCAAAATCACTATTATCAAGGCATCAAATTTTTTAACAATCCTTCCATCACAATTAGAACTATTACATAGTATAAAAATATGTACACAGACTACCTGAATAATAACTATACACGAGTCTTACTCCCATAGAGAAGAAATAAATGTTTGAAGAAATATATATCCTACTGATTATTCTAAAAATGTATTATATTTTCAAATATTAAAATAAATGACATATTCTATTGAGTTTATGTTTTGTTGGATGCCCCTCTTTTATATATACACTTCATATCATGTCTATTCATTTACAGTCTGTGCTTGAAATCGTAAAACAAAACAGAGTGAGACACGAGTAGTAATTTAATGATGATATACTACCTCGTCGTGTTCTATGATTTATATTAAACTTTTTATAAAAGCACATTCCTAGCATATTACAGACGGAACACTCAAGTCAACTTAGTTTCATTATCGTGATATTTCTACGAAGCGGGATGAAAATAATATGGGATTAAAAAATATTAAATTATTGTTAATACATATCTGTTGAGAAGTGCCGCAGACAACTGAAAACTAGCTTTAGTGGACATAATTATTGCAATACGTTCCGAGCAGGCTAGACCGGTTTCATACATTCTTTATCACTGCTAAAATCGCACGTTTTTTCAGATTAATAAACATCTCTTTCACTGAATGATTTTGTATTTGCAATTGAATAATGCATTATTTAAAAGATTTAACTTTCATAACTCTCAATCTTGGATTACCGAGGTGTTTTACGCAGTGGCGTAACTAAAAAAAATGTACCCCAATACAAAATGGGAAAAGGGCCCCCTAGATATTTATTGTATTAATTAGTATAAGAATATTAATAAGTATGTATTCATGATAAAATTAGTACGTGTTTTTGAACGTAGCCGACATACAAAAAAATCGCTTTATGGCGATGGTAACCCAAGATAGTTAATAAACTCGACATATTATCGGGGGTACTACTGAGTACACCGCTGATAATAGTATTTTTGTAATACATGTAAGAATATTTTAAAATTTTATAATTCCACTGGGAAAGGTATCCCATAGCGCGGACCTTTTGGTCCCCAATGTACCGCATTGCCTGCATTGATGTAGTTACGCCGCTGGTTTAACGCGATTATTACAATTCTATTCTCTAGTATTCCTATCTTCTGTATATTTTCTGTGATCCAATGTTTATAAGCCTCATAATACTAGTCATGCAAAACTACTGGCGGTGCCTAACCCAGCCGCTCGTCCGTAGATCAAAATGAAACAAGACAACGCGCTAGTTCTCCAAGTTCCCGCTGTGCTTTTCGTATCTTCTTGTTCCAATGAAAACACTCGGCAATAACGTTTCTCGCGGCGCGAATTTACTTCCCAACTTGCGGCAGATAACGGTGGTTTATGGCCGCTGCGATACACGATGCACGTTTCGGGTGCATTATTATCGCATATTCGGGAGTGGATTTGAACCGTCTGCGAGATGCGGCGCAGCGGGCAACCTCGGCGTGGGAAGGTACCTCACAAATCGTCCTTTTCTCGCGACGATTTTTCTCGCCTTGAAGGGATGTTTTCCTGTTTGCGCCGATTTACATTCTCGCGATGTAGACTGTTAGGTAATGCGGTGTTAAATGTTTACTCGAATACATTTCGCATGAAAGAAATATATTTTTATTTAGGCGTGTGTGTTTCACTCTATAATTTTGTTGGTGAGCAAATTGCGGATAAATTATGCCCAATAGAAAACTTGTATCTTAATTTGAAAATTTTGAAACACCTACTATGTATGAAGAGAAAAATAATTGTCTTTATAATTATATTATTTTTGTCACCCAATAACATACTCTTCTCGATGTCGGTGGTTTTTTAAAGTTTTTGATCAACCGCACGGCGGTTCATGCCAGGTTGAAATATTTACCAGGTCAACTTTTCACAAAAGTTTGATCGAAATCTGATAATATTACGAGAGTTGTTGTGTCCCATACGAATAAAACCAAAATACTAATTAAATGTATTAATTAGAAAGATACATATATAAAATCAATTTTATCGAATAATATTGTTGTTGCTACCGGGGTTCGAACCTGGATCTCTTTCCAATCCGGGGAAGGTGCATTGACCGACAATGCACAAATTTTCGAACCCACTTTTCAAATTAATACATCTATCGTTCCATTATTTGATGTTGTCAATGCACCTTCCCCGGATTGGAAAGAGATCCAGGTTCGAATCCCGGTAGCAACAACAATATTTTTAAATAAAATTGATTTTATACGTATAACTTTCTAATGAATACATTTAATTAGTATTTAAAATATCACAGATCGTCTGTTCTGAATAATTACAACTTCACAATAAGAATATATTCTCCTTGATAATATTATATATAGTTGAATTGTAATATAATATTAATTCGTTAAGTCGTAAGGGTGGTGTGCGGCAGCGGCATTCTTGTTTATTATCAGATGTTGGCTCAGACGTCATGAAGTTATAATCAGTAAACAATTTGATGACGATGTGGACAGCCGGTATATTATTTTGTTCTTCCAAGATGCGATATCTGTTTCTTGTTTAAACGTTTATCCGCATTGTACGGTCGTGTACGTGTCACAGAGAACACACAAACTCGGACACGTGTAATGGGCTTCTCAAACGGAAAAATTGAATAAGGTATGTTCGAGGGTAGGAAGCGCCCGCGGGGTTGATATATTATGCGGATATTATAAAGTTGAGATGAAAAATGGCGAAATCTGTCCGCTACGTGACAAACAGGATCGGCGCATCCGGCGAGGGCGGGGGACGCCGGGAGGCGATTACGGAAAAATGATAAAGGGGTACACAGACGAGCGGAGACCTTCAAACTGTCGCGGGGCTGTTAGACAAAATATCTAGTGTAATAATAATAATACGTTTATTCCAGCGTGATCGGTTTTTTTTTTATGAAAACCCGATTCGCCATTATATAATACATTAAAGTTAAGAAATATTATTTATGTTATGAAAAGGAAAACATAAATAAATAAAAAGTTCACACATATATATATATATATATATAAATACATACTTCAGTCACGGCCATTATTGTATCTGTAGCTATTCTGTAGTCGTTGCCATTCTCTGGTCAGGTAACAAGCTTTCACCAGAGAGTTGATGCTGAGCTCCACCCGCAGCTTTACGCCCGCAACTCGATGTCTCAGAAGTGGAACGAATCCACGTCCGCGGCCTTCGGCAAACATTGTAGATGCACTGCAATAACGCGCCAATCCGAACAGTATTCTGTATTGAATACGTAATATTTCATAAAATATCCTATCAAATTTGATCGCTATTATATTATACTAGTTTTTAAACTCCGCCGTAGGACGAGCGCCAAAAACATACATGGTACGGTCGGTATGGTAGAAAGTAACTGCTGCATGTCTATTTTACGTTTGTTTCCAACTTTCTCGCAAAATGTTCCCTGTGCAGTCTTTTTAATGGCGTTACTATCGAAGCGTCGTTTTTTCTAAACTGGATCGTCTTCCATATTAACGGAACATCAAAAACTAAACATTACAAACACGTTATAATATCTAAAATCATACATACGTCATACACCAATATCGAAAGACACGTTTTAATCACCTTATTATTTAATATCTATATTAATTGAAATCACCTCACAGCAGCATTGCAATATTCCAAGTTTTCAAATATCTAACAGTAATCTTTATTAAATATGAATTCAGAATAGAAATATCTTATACATGTATACTTTCAAAAAAATTTGACAATGAAATATGTGAATTTTTCATTGGATTATCGAACAGATATTAGAGTACTTTAAGATATACTCTAAACTACGGTACTTGACATATTTCAAATCATTCACAACTACCGTGGAACAAGGCGAATGTATTTTTTTTATTTAATTCCTCTGTGCATTAAGTATTTCAATATAATTATAAAATATACGACTGTTTTATACGATAAGTAATCTTGAAATTATAAGAAAGTGTACCATCAACAACTCTATACCTTTATCCGTACCAAAAGAGTAGCAATTATTTGAAAAGATAGTATTGAGAATATGAAATGTACTTTTATATTCAGTTTCATTTATTGTCCATGCGTATTCTTTTGTTTATTTTATCAATATTTTGATCAGTGTAGTAAAGCAAAACAAAATGGAAGAAAGGGATCTTTGTATTGTATATTATATGAAATATATTCTGCAGTTGGTATTATTTTTATCGAAATCTACCTAACAGACAAGTTCATGTTTCATACTTTTTCCGGCTTTTTATGGGCTGTACGGAGCGCAGGCTGCCAACTGTCGGCGCGGCCATCCTGCCGGCCCTACCTCTAAAGTAAGATAGTCCTTTAATAAGTCAGCTGCATACCTTGTTTGTTTGATTTTAGACTATGGAGAGATTTTGTTCGTGATAATGACTCAGAAACATCCCTACCACGTGAGCCTAGCTGAACGCCTTAAGGATAATATTGTTAAACAAGTTTACGAAGCTGATCAGGTACATATGTATTTCGTCTATACTACGTTTATTAATTTAGAAATGAACTCACTTTGTATAAACCGCTTGGATTAATTTGACCGATCTTAACAATTTTATAAACAATCAAATGAATTGACAATTTATTTTTATTTTTAGAGTACACCGACAGTTTTGACCACGACATCTCACGGCGCTTGGACTGTATTGCCACAGCTGAAAAATTTGTATAACGAATACCAATATTTACACAAATGGGTGGTATTTTGCGATGATCACACCGCCATTCATCTGAACATTCTTAATGATGTCCTTACTCGCTACGATCATGAAAAAGTATGATTCTAACATATAATTTTATATATATGAAAACACAAAATATAGAGTATTAGTTGATCTCATTTGAAGATCCAGGAATTGTCTGCAATGTTTTGATTATTTTTTTTGTGGTTTTTAATACTTAAATTAGGTAGGTGCCTACTTAAATCCACACTGCAGCAAACAAAAATATATTTGTTGATGTTTGTAGCGTTAACTTTGTGGTTAGACATAATTTGAAATTGTGTGTATATTTAACTTTGTTTAAACCACTGTGTTATATTTACGTCAACCGGAACCTCTCAGAATTTTCCAACCACATTTTAGAGACAGGCCACAAATTCGTTAAAAAAACGGTATTAAAATTTTACACGTAATAATATAGGTCTTATATTGCACAATTTAGAATGTCTTGAAATCAAAAAATCACTCAACACTAAGTCCAATATAATTAATAACCAATTAAACCTTATAAACAACCCGCTATTTAATATATTCCGTATTTCAATACCTCCCTTTCAATCGCCTCCCCACTCTTACCAAGAGTCCACCTATACCTCGTAATGGATGTCGTTTTAATTTTATGGAATAGTTCAATTGTACGCCAGTCCTGACGAAGATACGTTGATTTAAAAATAACACAGTGGTTTAAACAAAGTTAAATATAAATACATTTTTACAAAATTGTTTCATTGATTTATTATTTTAGCTAAAATATATTTGAAATTGTTATTAACAAAATGAAACTTTTTTTTTTGTAGCATAAATAGTGCGTATGAAAATAAATGTAATTATAAAAGGTAAAATACTTTACTAGACGTGGTCTGTTCTAAAGCAATTTCCTGTACAGTTTTTAACAGTTGTAAATGTTAAGGTACAATCGTTATAAAGTAAGGTGAGTAAGTATAATATAAAGTAAATTATAAAAAGTTATGCTTGAAAAATACAATCAGAAGTCATAAAATGTTATTGTAAAAGAAGTTATACAAATAATATTGTCTGTAATATACAATAGTTGGAGACAAAAATGTGTAGGTAGTTAGGTTAGCACAAATGTGTAGGTAGTTAGGTTAGCACAAATGTGTAGGTAGTTAGGTTAGCACAAATGTGTAGGTAGTTAGGTTAGCACAAATGATAAATTAGTTTAATTTTTCTTTTTACCCACATCAAGCAACCACTTTGTTATTTTTGGTTTAAAATCGTTAATCACTTTAGACCCTTTTAGGTCTTGTGGCAATTTGTTGAATATCCGCGGAGCACAAAATAAGAAAATTCGTTGAGCAAATTTGGTATTCATTATCCGTGATAAGATAAGAAATAAAAATCCACGATGAAATGAACGACAATAACGGGGAATATTGTCATATCAAATTAACACGAACCCCATTGTTTTGTTATGAAATAAATAACAATAACAGTTTAAAAATTGTAGGAAAATAAATACATTTTTATTTTTAGAAAATTTGGCTCGGACACGGATTGAAGGATGTGGAACCAACAATCATTCATCACTTCGCCCTTGTTCAAGATGACTTCTTGTATCCCAACTTTGCGTCAGGGTTTGCCATGAGCATGGGATTTTTGCATACGTGAGTTGTAATTTGTTAAGTATAAATGTAGGTAAAGGGTGTCCAGCGGAAAAATTTCAAGATTAAATTGTAATTGCTCGTAAACCATCAGGGTGAGGTAAGTGGGAGGGGTATTGTTCGACGCGTGTGATTTGCGGGATTGCTATTCGCGATAAGTCACTGGTCGAGAGCGCACCCCGCATTCGCGATTGAGCAATATTTAAAGTGCGGTGATTCATTAGTTCGTGCACGTCGCGCTTTTTGTACTCACTTTAATATTCAACGACTAAGTCATGGGCCGAGCACACAACTTATCTGATGTTGGGTTCAAAAGTTCAGACAAGAAGGGACAATGGTTAACCAATTTTCTCCGGGACCATCAACGTCAGCAGCGACGCCAGAACATGTGGCTCAAGTTCGACGTGAAATTACGCGCAATCCACGTAAATCGATAAGGAAGATTGCAGCCTTTATTGGAATAAAAATATTAATAGTGGACGTTATTTTGAAAAAGAAACTTCAGTTTCACCCATACAAACTGCAAATCGTGCAGTTTCTCAACGAAAATGACTATTATTTACGTAAAACCTTAGCGAGAACGATGCTGGAACGTTTTAGAACAGCACGAACGCATGGAAATATTTCTGCCCGAGGAATAATTAGCCCTTTTTTTTAACCAGCTAAAGACAGTCACTGCTGACGTGTATTGCCAAATGATTGACGAGTTTTTGGTACCGCAACTGCAGCTGTTTCCCAGGTTCAACAACAGAATACAATTTCAGCAAGACGGGGTCACTCCAAACACAGCTAGAGTTTCAATGGAAGGGAAGGGGCTGAGGGGAATTTTTCCCAATAAATTATTCAGCAAGTACGGAGACATACCCTGGGCACCTCGGTCACCGGACCTTACACCGTGCGACTTTTTTTTGTGGGGATACCTTAAGTTGAGAGATTGCATCAACAATCCTCGAATAATTCAGGCCCTACAAAAAAATATCCGCCGTGAAGTTGCTGCCATTGAACCAACGCTTTGCTCTCGCGTGTTTGCAAATTAAGAGTCCGGTTACAAGAGTGTCTTGAGAGAAATGGACGGCATTAAGACGATATTGTTTATAAAACGTAAAATCTGCATCGTCAAATTCCATTAAATAAAATATGTGAATAACATTGTAGTTTTTTTTTTAAATTTAATATTAAACTTGAATATTTTCCATTGGACACTCTTTATATAAGTTGCTGTGAATTGCCAAAATCCATAAGAACGTGAATTTACTAGTAAATACGCGAAATTCCCATAATACTAACTAGTAAAAATGCAAAGTTACTGACGTCGTGTTTAGTCAATATCCGAATTGAAACGTTCGATAAGAATGTCGCACGTTGATTGGTCACTACGATCGAGGCGAACTAGCATTTCTCATAAGAACACTAACACAGTAATAAAATGATATTATAAGTGTATTTATTATTAATTATTTGTTTTAAATCTCAGAAATCTTGTTGTAGTTTCGCGTATTTACTAGTAAATTCACGTTCTAACGGATTTCGCCAATATACGATAACATGTATTATAATTTACGACAATATGTATTATAATTTACGACAACATGTATTACAATGTACGACATGCTATCGTCGTTCATCTTTCAAAGAGACGTATCTCGAATTTGTTGATTTTACAGCAGACGATGTATTAACTAATTGCGTGGAATTTTACACTGTTGAAAAATGATTTTAAAAATCTTACCGATCACCGCGGATATTATTTGATTTAAAGACAGTGTGAGGTGTATTTATTCCGTAAATATTACTTATTATATACTGTCTGTTGTGAGGATGACACATTGAAATAAGAATGGTTTATGTCAAAATGTTTATTAGAACAAAATTCAAATTGTCCGTTTGAATGAATTATAAACAAAAAAACAAGATAGGCCTTTTTGAAATATGGACGACGATATCAGAATATTAAACTAACTAACTTGTTTAAATACACAAAATTTGGCGAATGTTTGGAACATTTTTATTAATCATTGCATTTTTTTTTTCATGTGAAGACAGTGTCAATAACATTCTTCTGGAGGCAAATGACACGAGGGACTTCTCGGAGTTTTCAATTGACCCGGCGTACGAGCTGGCTCAATATTTCTTCAAGTATGGACCGGGGCTGCCCCTCACGCACGTCAAAGAGTTTTGCGTCGTTTCGTCTGAAATTTGTGCGACTTATCCAAAAACCTTAGACACCTGCGTAAGTGTCGATTAATGGTGTTTATTGTTCATCGCATTTATTTCACGTTAATTCAATTAAACAATACTCAATTATGATTGAAACTTTTTTGTCGAAAAGCAGTTTATTAAATTCTCGAAATTTGAGAAAATTTTCGAATCCAAATATTGCTGCAGTGTATAAATCGATAGTAAATGTTGTATGGGGATTGAACGAGTTTGCTTTGCTTTATGTATTAAGCCACTCGGATGGAGCGACTGATGTTTGTAGGTTATGAAAGATTTGTTTAAGGGCCCTAATCCTCCTCAGATTCTCACGCGTATATATGAAAGTCGCTGTGTATATTAATGTTAAGGAGCGTGCGTGTGAGTACAGGTGTTGGTGTGGCGGCTAGAGCAGGTTGACGAAATGAAACAGAACTGACGATCGATTCGACGTTTATTGTCGAATGATTCACAAATAAATTTACACGCGGTTTCGAGAGATGCGTCCGAGAAGGTAGCCAGGGTAAAAGTGATGCTGGCTTCTCGAACCGGTTGCGTTGCGATGTATTGTTGTTTAGATTTTCGGGCGGTACTAAGCGGCGAGGAATGGCTGTAAGGTGTCTGGTCTCGGAGCCTCCACAATGGTAATGGGATGTATCGAATTTTAGTACTTTACAAATTACTTTATTAAAATGCTTATTTTTGACATGCATTAAAATTCAACTTTTTCATTTCAACATTCTTGTGCTATGTTTTGATCAAATAAAAAAAAAGTTTTTTTCTTTGATAAAATCCCTTTGTCGTAATACCACCGAAATATCTTCGTCCGATATAATCAAATCATTATAATATATAATAATCTATTTAAAATGATTTCACGTACACGTCACTTTTTTTATGCAATCTGCCATGGGCCTGTGTTTCTGGTGAATTTCTCTTATCTGACCATTGCCTTTCCTTTGAAACCATCCATTGTTCAGATCTAAACAATTGACGTTTGAAGAGTCTTCAGTCAAAAAAAATACGAGAATCACACCACCATTTTTATATTTTGTTTAATATAAAAATGGTGGTGTGGAGAGAGGTTTGCACTCAACACAATCCAGATCATCAGACACCTCCAAGGTGGACTGTAAACTTATCACTATCTTCGTCTAGGTCCTAGTCCTTTAGATGCACTGTGTAGACGCGACGTCTCAATTGAATACTATTCTTCGATTCACGAATTACCATACCACTTCAACGTCGCCGTTCGACTGGTGCGGCGGCGTGCCGGATGAGGAGAGGGAGAGAGAGGAAGGCACGGTACATTATTTTTGTTCAAGAATAATAACAAATAAATGTGTCCCAAACAGTGTCAAATGGCACTACTCACATTTTGAGGACCTATGTATATTTATAATTAAATGATTTCACAATAGTTTGAAAATGATAGTCCCCGGTTCCTCGAAATATACTTTAATCTTGTTATTTTCAGGGTGATCCAGTATCCAGGGAGTCACTTTTCTTTGCAGTCAAAACGTATCACAAATTTCATAACAGCAGGGTAAATGTTGTCAAGAAGACTTGGGGAAAATATATCCCCTTTTTGATGTTTTTCAGTGACATGAATGGTAAGACATGTCCCATTTCACTTTTCTTTCAGACGAATTCCCATTTCTCAAATAAAGTTCTAATTCCTCCGTCAAAAGTCAAATCACTTCAGCCCATCCATGCTCTTGATTTAGTTCTGAAAATTATTCTCAAGCGTAATAAATTACTGAAAACCCATTTTTGTTGTTAAGTTGCAATTTCAGAACAGTCTGTGGTATTTTTAATGCAAATTAAATAAATCAACCAGAAAAATATGTAAACTAAATAAATATCAGATATCTCATAGAGACGAAGTTATTTTTTAATTATATTTAATGGAAAATATTTGAAAGTAGGGCTTACAACCTATCTTCGGCTGGCTTAAGTGATCATTTTATATTTACGTATATATATATTCTTACCCCTCAATCTCCACATTTCTCAAATTTTGGAAAGTTGTATATTTGTATGTAATTACCCCATACTTCCATATATTTTCCATTAAATATAATAAAAAAATAGCTTTATGTGTACAAGATATCTGATATTTGTTTAATAACAGTGCTTTTGTAGGTAAAAATCCAGTAATTGTGTATTCTTGGACATATTCAAATATCGCTAATAGAAAGATATGTTTCCATTAAAATATGTAAGTTGTATCAAAGTTTATCCAAAATTGATTTAATTCTGGTGTCTCCTAGCATGTATTACTCAAAGGTATTTGAGATTCATCGCAATATATAGTTGATTGCTTTTAAATTTTTGGAATAATAGATCAATTATAATATATAAGTTAAAGGGTAATTGCTCGATATACAGAAATTGATTAATGTGTTTCCCCGGATAGAGAAATATCTAGGCTCGAATCATGGTAACAACCAAATATTTTAGAATGTGCCAATACATAAATATAATTCTCGGTGTTTTTTTTTATGTCAATGTATTTATTTAATTTTTTGTTGCTTATTTTTCAAGATAGCTCTTTACCGTCCATTGATCTGGGGGTCCCGAACCTTGACCGAGGACACTGCGGTAAGACCATGGCCATCATTTACCACCTGTCGAACATGTTGGAATCCTTTCCTTTGGTGAAATGGGTTGTCATTGCGGATGATGACACTATATTGAGGTAATCACTTTGTAATTTCATAAAAGCAGTCTTCACATTTCATTGTGGAGGTTGTTAATGTTATTTACTCACCTTTAAAGTCGAGGAACGTATAAAGGTGTATTTTTTTTAGAGGTATAAAACTTTAAAATGAAATAAAAAACATAGAAATCGGTGATAACGGCCACGGTATTGGCTTTGTTGGAAAAATAATTCTATGCCATTAGTGTTTAAATGTGATTTTGGCTGGCTCGAATAAAGCGCAATCTGGAAGTCCAATTTTCGATCACTTTTTGGAGCAGCTGGGAACGTATATCGGCAATAACGCGACGAATGTTGGCTTCGAGTCATCTATCGTCTCTGGTTTATCGGCATAGACTAGCCACTTCATGTATCACCACAGAAAATAATCCAAAGGTCACAAAATCACACGATCTTGGAAGCCGATTCACAGGTCCATCGCGTGAAATTATGCGCTCATTGAATGTTTTATTCAATTGTAGCGCGTTGTGATTGTGGCGCGCGCTGTGTGGCAAGTTACGCCGTCTTGTTGAAACCGCAGCTCTTCCACATTAATGCCATTCAATTCAGCCAATGACTCATTCGGGTCCTATTCAATACTACCCTCCACTGCAACAACAGTTTCTTCTGTGCGCACTGTACGACATCTTTGCCGATGCGTATTATCAATTAGAGTACGCGTGGTGCGAAAACGATTCGTGATTATTAAAATTACTTCCTCGGATGGACAATGATGTCGACCATAAAATGGACGTAGCGCACGGTGAGTTTCGCGAACTGAACCACGATTTTCGAAATAAATTTGCACAATTTGCAAGCGTTGTTCTGGCGTACGTCTATTCATGGTGAAATGTCAAACCAAACTGAGCACAAATCAGTTGTCAGTTATCAAATTGGCTGTCGCTGAGTAAGTGTTGCCAATTTGAAAAACAAACCTCTTTAAAAAAAAAAATCACCTTTATAAGAAAATGCACAAGATTCAATATTTTAAGTGTTCACTTGTGTGTCCTTTACTTACTTATGAACTTATGAGTCATTGTTCAAATGGTCATTGAGCTTATTTTTTTTATTAATTTATGATTACTATGTTTGCTAAAATGAATATATATATACATTTCACTGTAATAATCTTTATAATAGAGGGATTATTTTTTAAATTCCATGTTTTATATTTTGTTCAAAATTTTACCCTATCATTCTACGTTTATTAATTATTCTAACTCGTACATAATATTTTAATATTAATGTTTTCAGTGTTTCACGTCTATGTGAAATATTACCGTGTTACGGACAAAAAAATGTCGCCCTGGGCGAGCGATACGGTTTCCATATTTGGAGAGGAAAAGTTGGATACGACTATCTGACCGGTGGAGCGGGGTTTGTCTTCAGCGTTGATCTTCTTTCAAAGCTGGTGAATTGTGCCTGTCCATCGCCCGGATCTCCAGATGACATGTGGCTCGGTGTTTGTCTTGCCAGGATCAATGTGCCCGTCACGCAGTCACCATTGTTTCATCAGGTATCTTAAAATTTACTACGTTTAAAAATTAGCGAAATTAAATTAATTAATTCGATCCTAAATTTTTTGGATCTGACGTTGATTGAAAATATTTATAAAATTGAATTTAAAATTTTTAGAATACCAACTTTTACAGATACATCATCCATTATCACACAAACATTCAGGGTTCCACTCCACGATACATCGTTTAGTCAATATTCCTATGTCAACATGCAATTTCAATATTGAATAGAATACAATTTAAAAAAATAGCAGTTAATAACAGATATAATACAGGTTTAATAGACACTATTTTAAAAAATAAATTAAAATAATATAATTATCAATTTTTGTATTAATCACAGATAAAATATAATCATTATTGGCGTAGGATTTTATACATAAATAACTTTTCGAATCAAATATCTAAACACCTACCACGAAACATTAGACCGGCATTTTCTACAAATAATAATATAGGAAATTTACTCATAAATTCTAAAGACAAAGGTGATAAATTTAACAATTCTGGTGTCTATAAACTTAGTTGCAAGGATTGTGCTGCATTTTATATTGGTAAAACATTGCATTTTATATGGGTAGAAATTTTAATATAAGAGTAAGAGAGCATTTGAGATGTTTGAACAATAGTGGGTTTTCAGAATTTTCTAATCTTTTGATAGAAAATGTTCATGGCTTTGATAAAAAATTGGGATTGTCAATTTTGCATGTAAACGGTGTTGGTCATAAATTAAATAATTTGGGATCGTTGGAGATATATAAAGCGTGTAAAACTAATCAAAAAAATTATTAACAACCAACTAAATTTAACTACGAGTCCCATTCTAAAAATTTTTTCTAAAAATTATTCGAGTAAATTTGTATTAAATAACAATTTGAATTAGGTATTAAATTTATTTTTTAAATAATTATTGTTTTTTAAAAATAGATTCTGTTAAAGAAACAACATATTTTTTTGGTTAGTATTGACATCCTGAAGAAAAAAATGGCATTTTTCGAAACCGGTAGATGTATTTAAACTCAATGAAACAAAGTTAAAAATAAAAATAATTAAAATTGTCTCGTTTGTTCATCATTATGTGACTTACCTAGTTCACAATATTTGGCATGTATACCTTTTCAAAATGTTGATTGGAAATATTCAAATATCTCAACCTTTAAAGAGAAAATAGCATTAGGTTGATGCATAATTATCTGCCGTTTTTTTTAAATTTTGCTGTAACATAACCAAAAACGAAAATAAACTCGAAACATATTATACACAGTCATCATTCATGGGCGTAGTCACCGTAATCAGTGTCCTGGTGGTGCAACCCTCGTCCTCTTCCACAGCGGCCAGAAGGGCCTGCTCATAAAAATCTGATGCTGCTCAAAACCACTCTCGACATGCTCTTTCGCTAATCGTCCCTTCACGGAAAAGATCATTGAAATCGCAAAATGACTAAGCTGCTGTTTCCACCCTTTCTCGAAGTAGTATAGCCTAATGTGGCATATATGTATATTGTTTTTGATGAGCATTTTAATTTCCTAACCCAATTTAAAGTCCTACTGAAGGGTCGTCTTCGGCCACCTTCGGCCGCTCATTTGGCTTCGGTTAAAATCTGCCGAAGGTTTGACCGAAGCCGAAGCTTTGTCCGCCCAAAAGTGCCGAAAACGCACAAACTATTACGAATGAAAGAAAATTCAGTTTGTCATTTCTGGAAAACTACAGTTTATTTATTTAATGGATATATTTACAATTGTTATCAACACCATTACGCAGGAAACCAAGTAACAATGTAGTGTACTTTACATTGTTATGTATACTCTATTTGGTGTTCTAAGATTTATGATTAAACCTTCGGTTTCTGCCGAAGGTTATGGCAAGACCCGAACAATGGGCTTCGGCATTAAACTAACCCAAATAAAGAATTATATTATGACAATTAAACGTCAAATTTAAAAAACAGCGGATAATTATACATATGCAAATCCCCAATCACAACGAGCACTGATGAAATTTTTGATGAATTCAATATCTTTGATATTAGACAAATATACGCTAATGCTACTCTCAAATACATATATAAATACAAACATACACATTTTAAAACAACCCAAAACATAATTTCCACACGGACAAATACAAATAACCTACAAACCCAAAGAGCACTGTAACAAGTGAAATTACGCGCGCAGACCTAATGCGACATCTACCGACGCGAGCAGTTGCGGCCGGTAGAGCGGGGGACTTCGTTACGAGCGCCTGGAGAAAGAGGTCGTGTCGGTGGTGTACGCGCTGCGGCGCCCGGCCGAGTTCGGAGATTGTTGTAAGATCGAGCAATGGCGGGATTGAACTCGGAATATTCTTCACTACGGAAGAACAAGAGATTTTTGGGCCTTCTGTCCGTGGGGATACAAGAGGAAGGACTCTTCGCCTAGGGATTCATTCACGGCAGGTACAAGAGGAATTTGGGCCTTGTTCTGCTGTGAATATCAACAGAAGGACGATCTAGAGGCTGCGAGCGAACACGGAAGCGGAACGAGCACCGTCCACGCTAGGACGTTTGAATGGGTTCCCCAGTAAACCTCCCGATGACGAGACAAAGCTGTGGTCCGGCCAGGAAATGTTAGGACTCACCCTCGGCGTGTACAGAAAGACAAATCTAACCTAATATGTAAATAAAGTGCAAGTATGTGTAAATAGTGTGTTATTATTGTCTGAGACCTCCCCCACACATCTGAGTATGAGCATTTTGACACCAACCCAAAGGTACCCACAGACTGAGCTTAGCTGGTGTCGTTGTGCACCGGATTCCATCTGCGGGTGGAGGGCACGGCGTAACAGCACATACTACATTTGGTCAAAGGAACTACAAATATTTTGGACCTAAACTGTTTAATAGAATGCTAAAAGACTTAAATCAATTGAATTGTCACAAGAACATGAAACTATATATTAAAACTTGGATTCATAATATGGTTAGAGCCAGTATTGGTGCACTCACCCAAACATATTGATTCATACCTATATTAATTATTGCTACAAAGTGATCCAAAAATTAAGTCCATTTTAAAATTGTTCTTCATATACACCTTTTATATGGTAATAAATATAATTCTATCTACTTGTAATTTTAATTAATTGAACAATTGCTTGTAAACTATGCCCGTCTCGACACAGAATTTCTCTAGTGAGACGGACACAGTCCAAACAAATTTTTTATATATATTATATAGTTACTAATAAATAAATAATTAATTAAAACGGAATTTCAAAGTTTAAACTGATTTTTTTTTTTAATATAGAATGTGGTTTAGTGGGTCCTTCAATAAAATTTGTCACCAAAACTGTGTTTCGAATAGATCACCCTACCGGTTACAATGGCCGTCATTTATACTGTACTGGGTTTAACACATCTAATATATAATATTACAAATGTGAGTCGAAAATGTTCAAGCTGCATGTGCCTAATCTCAATCATGTCAGTGATATAAGCATTGTTAAAAAGTTGTATTTCGATTAATTGAAATATTTTATGATTCTAAATTATATATTAGAATAAAAAAAAATTAAGTCATTAAGCTTCAAGCGGCTGGACTATTTTTTGTTAGATGTTTTAGGACCTGAACCAAAAATGTAATTGACCAATTTCATTAATATTTATTTTGAATTACGTATACTTAAAGCTTTCAAAAATAATTAATATTTTTGTGTATTTTACGAAAATGTGGGTTTTTATTATTCATTTATATCAGAAGTAATACACTAGATTAAACTTTTTTTAAACTATTAGATTGGACCTTTACATTAATGTAAAATTAATAAACTGAATGTTATTTGCCATGATTAATTAAATGCAACCATTATAAGAAAGACGGTGACCATTAAATACATTTTCCGCGTGTCACAGAATTACCTTAATTTAGAAAATTAATGCGTATACGAAATATATTTTCTTATAATATTGATGCCTACAGAGATACATCTCAGTTGAGACAAATTTACAGAATATTAAAAATTAATAGTTACAATTATTCCATTTGCAGGACATATTATCAATTTTCGACATTTTAAAATACTTTGTTGTGGTGAAAACATACGTTTTTAATTAATATATTGTATTTACTCACATGCTTTGAAACTTCAGCTACTATTTAAAATATATCACAAATGCTATAATTTCTTACTAAATAATGTTTATATCGATACCATTAATGTGTATTTTTTATTGTTATTGTAGATACTCAATAAATTATTTGATTTTCGATGGATTAATTCAAATGACAACACTTATTATTTCATTCCATTCATTTGACACTTGTATCGAATGCGAGAAAATCAACATTTGTATTATCGTCTCTTTCTATTTAAACCTCCCTCTCTCGCATGATTTACTTAACAAATAATGTCATTAATTATTTCTCCGATATTTATAAGAATTTAACTATTAGCCTTATCTTGAAACCATATCTAATTCGTGTAGAATTTCACACAATAATATTTTCTGTAGTGGTACAGAATTTGTACATACTTTTTGATCATTTTCGATTCGCAATTTAGTCAAGAATTCGCCCATCAAATATCACGGAACTAGGTCTATTACACACTGTATAATACGATCAAATCTCGAAAGGGGTATTTGTTGTTTTAAATTTTTATGTTAGAATTTAACACATTGATTTATATATTTTTTAAATAGTTGCACTGTTTAAAAGTTTTAATATTTAATATATACAATGTTCCTTAATTTTAGGGCCGACCTGTGGATTATCCTTTAGAATACCTGGCCCCCCACCGACCTGTCTCCTTTCACAAGCATTGGATGATAAATCCAGTCGATGTCTATAAGCAATGGTTTGAGAAGGACGATTCGAAGCTTGTTGATCCTAACTTTGATGGAAATAGATTAAGACATATTGAATTGTAAATATATTTTATGATCTTAATTCTACAAGTATAATAAGGCTAGCACGTATCAAATAAATGAGTTTTTTTAAATATATAAATAAATATATTAATTTTGTTTTTACTATTTCTTTTATTTCCTTTAATATCTACTCCTAATGTGTGTGTTTTATTTACCATTTGGCGGAGCAAGCGTTGAAAATCTCAAGATTGTTATCGAAGCAAACATCCACAACATCTGAAGAAGAAATTCTTTCAACAACTTTCACTCACGGATGTCATGACGACAATGTTCAGCGTGGCCTGAAGAGTCATGTTGGGGATATCCAAGTGCATACAAGCAAAAAAGCTGTGCGTTACGAAAAATTCTGGGAAACATATATAAATTAAGTGATTGGATTAACATAAACGAAAACATTATTTTACAATTAGCGCCATCTGTGTACCAGTAGAGACTTTAATTGCTTAGTTCTAAAAACTACCACGGCAACTCACCGCTGTACCCATAGCGCTCTTTTGTATTCGCCGCATCGAGCTATTTACATTACTCTATTCTGTCTTTAAGATAGTGAATGAATGACTATTTACTGAATTGAAAATTCCTTTCGGTTGATCCGTTTATAACATTACATTTATTGATAACATTAGAAAGACTTACAACTGCGTGCTAATCATTGAAGTGTCTACTTCCGCTTTTACTAATTCGCGAATTTTACTATCTTACTGTTGTTAACGCGTTGATTTCATGACTGTTCTTTAAATTTGGTGCACGGATTGGTTTTTAATTTGGGAAAAACAAAAATCAATTGGCAGAACTATTTCCTACGTTAACCTTTAATAAAAATAATTATTTCCTTTAGTTATTACTTGAAGGATTTTCAAACAATAAATTAATTCAGTCATAGATCGTCCATACATTTTTTATATGGGTAAGAATGTATTATTTTACGTTAAAACTTAAACTTTAAAAACGCTATTAATAATACCCTAAAATTATAAATAAATACATGACAGGGTCGTATAAACGACTGATTTATTTTGTCTAAAAACGTTGGTTAAACGAAAGTATTATATATGATTGTATAATATCATCAGTAACAGCATAACCTAAATCTATACCTACTGCACGCCGCTAGGGATATCACTATGTGAATGAAGAACAAATGAATGAATAATAAATATTTTGATGTCCGAGGGGTGGCGGGGTAGGGTGACCACATTTTTTTTAGTGTTCTAAGTGTAAAAGTGCGAAATTAGGAACGGATGGCATTCAACATAATATCTATTTAAATCAGGGTAGGTAGAGAGATGCGCCCTCATGTTTTCCGTAAGTTCCCAAAGAATAATTATGATCAGAGTATGTAGGATTGTATGAAAAACTGACAGACATACATTTTATATGTATAGATTGATTTTAAAGAAATTTGACATGTATATTTTTTACAATCATTTTTCGCCACTTGTTAAAATTCAAATACCTGGCGTATCGGTCGACTCGTGCAAATAGAATATTACATTATTTCTGAAACAAATAACCCATCAGTAATGATAGAAAATCATTCAAGTAACAACGCATACTTTGATTGATACGGTAATTGGACACTTTTACATTAACAACAGATCTTGATTGTTTTAATATGTTTATTTTTCATTACTAAAATATAATTATTAAAATTATGCTATTCCTCAGGTCCATATATAAAAAACTAATGTTTTTAAGTTTTAGGTAAAAAAATGTTTATCTGTACACTACAGATACAGAATAATGTTTTTGAAGATGAATTACACGATAGGCAAAAAAAGATGTTGAAAAAAGAATAGAATTATCAAAAGATAATAAAATTCTAAATTAATTTAGCGCCATTACAACTACATTCACCCGTAATAAATAATATTGCGCTTCCCCATCTTTTATCTATGACTATGCATTATAGCGATAGTGTTATTGTGGCAGTAAAGTGCTTGGTTTAACGGCCAAATCTGTTAGGCGCTAGCAGGGGAAAGTTAAGTTAAGATTATTTAAATGTTTTCTCTTTTATATATTCAATAACAGTACGCAAATACATATATATTCAATTTGAAATTAAGTGTACATTATTCTTATTACGAGTAAGAAATAACATATAGTTGTGAAATCATATGAATTTTTCCTTCTGGCAAGTATATTGACCATTTATCATCTCGCGTCGCGGCAGTAGTCAAATATATGTTCGTCTTATTTACGTTTGTTCAGCAATTATTTATTGTAAACATGATCTCCGTTTTTTTCAAGAATATCTTTTATTGGAATGACGAGAATAATTAATTAGTTGTATATAATTCAAAATTAATGCTTAAGAACCCCGTTCGCACGCTTGCAGGGAGGGCAATACAAAATACACTAGCAGAAAAGTAATCGACTATATGGTCTGCGGGCGGCTATTGTGGCTACTTCGCGGACAATAGTGACCGGCGCGCGGCCAGTGGTGACCACTGCGCAGCCAGGGAACCATTCCGTAGAATCTGTTTCAACGAAAAATTTGCTTTAGTAATATAATAAGGGTGCACAATATACCATTTTTAAAACAATATGGTAAAGCCCTGGCAGCGTATCGCCCACTAAGCGGGTACAATAGCAGCAAGCAATCGGCGACAGCGGAATAGTTTCTCTCCAGGTTTTGAAAAAATCTGGTGATTGATAATATTCAGAAGACATATTTTATTACATATAAATGGCCTGCGCCTATGACATTCGCAATTTACATAACATTAGCGTTAGCGAATTATCTGCCACTGGCGCATTGCTAATTGAATTAAATCTCTACAGTTATCTCGTGTAACCTTCCGTGGACACGAACCTTTAGAGGAAATATTGTACAGTAATGCATTTACTGATTAATTAAATAATTTTACTTTCTCCGTGGTTTTAAAGACTAAAGACATTATAAATGCTAGCGAAAATGTGTTTCTATGCATTTCCAACTGAAAAAAATGCCTTGCTTCGTTTTATGGCAATGGTCTGGTCTGGTCTCTGTCACAACGTATTAGCGTCGTACTACTGAATGTACTACATGTAGATTTTTTCTTTCTCACTTCCTCTTCTTATTTTCCAGAAAAACTGTTTTTATGATTTTCTCAATGCGTTTAAGAGCCATTTCTGATTTGTAAAATTCTGGTGATAGATAAAATTCAACCGCATATTTCTTCTACTATTTTGGTTTACTTCTAATTTCACTTACTCTGTTCACACCTTTGCTCCTGTGGGGAAGCAACAGGCACGCTAGTACTGTATTAAAAAACTCAATCCGACAAGATCCCGTAATTTATTCATATGTTTATCATACATTCAAGACTTGGAAAAATTTTATATAGACTTAGAAAAGTGTATTAAATTGAAAAATATTTCAAAACATGTATTGATTCAAATGAAGAGATAAAAAATTATGTACTATTTCCAAGTATCTATCGATCTCTATATATATAAAGAAGAGTGTCTGATGGTTTATTTGTTATTTATACAAGTCTACAGTTTTATTCCGAGCTAGATGAAACTTTACATACTTGGGCTTCAAGACAAGAGGAAGGTCGCTGTCTATATGAGATTTCTAAAAACCGCCCTCACCCCTTTTTCCCACCTCTTAAAGCAGAATTTTGGTACTTAGTGAAATTTTACACAATTGACGTTCAAAATAAGAGAAAAGTTACTGTCTTCATCTGATTCCGAAAAAAAAACAACCTCAATCCCTCTAAAATGAAGCCCATTCACTCTGCGTAAAGTTCGCGCAACGCCGGGTACTTCAGATAGTTTAAATATAAATGAAAAAAACATGAAATAAAATTTTCATTTCATTTATTTTATTCTATATTGCTAAAAGGAAAAGGGAGGGATGTCTACATTTTTATCAGGGTCCTAGAGTTCAACTGGATTGGTTGAGCAGGAAGAGGGAAGTGAGAGCGCGACGGGGAGAGGGGAGTGGAGACTTGGTGTCTTGCGTAGTGCCCTAAACTTAAAAGTAATTATGAGTCCTAAACATAAGAGTAATAAAACGAAGATTACTGTCTACATGTGATTTCGAAAATCTATCCACATCCCCTTTCCCTCCCCTTAAAGCAGAATTTTTGTACTTCTTGATGAAATTTTGTACATTTGACGTTCAAAATAAGAGGATAATTATTGTCTACATCTAAGTCTCTTCACTCTGCATGAAGTCTGGGCAACATCGGATACTTCAGTTATGTATATAATACACCATGTATCAAATATATATTGATTGTCCTTAACCATTTTTTAGGTAATACGAAATTCTGAAATGACAATATTCAAGCTGGGTAGTATGAACCATTATAAAGATAACCGAAATTACACACTTTTTGTTATTATTAATATATTATTCATTAAGTATCTGATGCACAAATCATAATATAATATTATTTTTGTCGCTTTAAATCATTCGCAGACTAACTAGACCAGAGACTAGTGAATTCATAGATAAACGATAGTTTTTCTTAAACCGACGAAGACCGGAATACTGTAGATACGATTTTGTATGTCTTTCAAATGTGCGCATCCCTCATGTCCACGTTTATTATTTATGTTCTGTGATTTTTATTGTCCATGGTTTTTGACGTCGCCGGCGTTCTGTTCGGGCACGATTCCGAAAATATTATTTTAAAACCGTTTGCAATCGCAATAGTGAAACCTTCAGTTGAGATAAGTAAAATATTAATTAGTTTTTTTTTAATATTTTGTCTTTCGGACTGGATACTAATTTATTCATCTTTTAAATGATTAACTCATGAGTGACATTTGTAAAGCCGATATAAAGAAGATATAAATTATGGAATGGCTTTCAATAATTTTACTGAATGCAGTCGTGCTGTTGCTCCTAGGGACTTCTGGAGTTACAAGTATAGGTGAAATAATTTACGCGATTAATGCCGGAGGTGAAGCTCATACTGATAGCTACGGTGTCCGGTACGACAGAGACCCTCTCCAAGGCAAAGTTGGCACTGCGTCTGATTATGGAAAACAGCTGCTCATGATCGGACGTGTCACTCCTAATGACCAAATTTTATTTCAAACCGAACGTTACCACCATAGCACCTTTGGCTATGACATTCCCGCAAATTCGGACGGCGACTACGTGCTCGTGTTGAAGTTTAGCGAAGTTTACTTCAATGCTCCCAACATGAAAGTGTTCGACGTTGTCTTGAACGGCGACCACACCATCGTGGCAGATCTCGACATTTATGACAAAGTGGGCCGTGGGGTGGCTCATGAAGAATATGTACCTTATAGCATAAGTAAAGGAAGGCTGTACTATAATGAAGAAGAGTCTGATATTCGGGGAGGGAAGATACGCGTAGAGTTCATCAAGGGCTACCGTGATAATCCCAAGATAAATGCCATGTATGTTGTCAGAGGCAAACTGGAGCACGTGCCCAAGTTGCCTCCTCTCTTGCCAGAACCCGACTTGGACGAAGTGAAAGAAGAAACTGAAGAGAAAGTGTCCAAGACCAGAAGGCCCAGTGGCCCCAAGCAGCCCGACCCGTACTCCATGGATGACACTTCAATAATGCTACCGGTATTTGTAGCCATAGGTGCGTTCATTCCCCTGCTGTTCTGCCTGTGCAAGCTGTGATGAGCCCCGTTGTCCTCTCTGTGATTCCATGACGTTGTGGTAATAACTGTGTTCCCACGATACAATCCCATTTGCAATATCACAAATAGTAACAAAACTTACTATTTTCTAGTCTCATACATATTCCAATTGTATTCCTTACTAGGTAATATTAAAGATCCCGAATCAGTTTTTTTTAGTTGCATTTTAAATGTCCATTTACTTTACAGTAACTTTTGTACTTTCTTTAATAATAATAGACTTTGTAAGCTCTCTGAGCAGGTAACAGTGTGAAGGTAACTAAGTAAAGCAATATTCATCCATCAGCTAACTGTTAGTTATATTATTTATTATTATGTAAACGTCTTCAGCAACTTTACTATTTAACATTTGAACCAAATACATTGTGGTTCGTTTTTAATAATTAGTAGTTTATTAACTGTGTTTTATAAACCACCGTGAGCTATTTTTCCAAAACCTGCTGAATATAAAAAATAACTCATGATGGTTTAAAAAACAAAGTTAATAAACTATTAACTATTATTTAATGTACAAAATTGCTAGTTAATTTACGTTGTGTAAATTATATTATACTACTTAGTTTGCTAGGTACATAGATTGAAAATAATGATAATGATCACCGTCCTAAAAAGTAGTTAACATAGGACCAATGTGATGTGATGTTTGTATTATCTAACATGCGCAAGCTCCCACTTTCAAATTTATTATCCATGTTTCAATTAGAATCATTCCAAATGTAATTATGTTACAACCATATCCAATGAACATAAAATGATCTTGATTATGTTAAAACTGTTTTAATCAACAACAGAATACTTAGGGGATTCAAAACGAGGTCACGAGGTTAAGAATTATGGTTTTGGGTTTCGCCATCCATGTCCCAATTATTTTTTACAATAAATTAGATCTGTTATTCTGTTGTGGAATAAATAAAATTGTTTACATCCAGGCCGAACTTGAAAATATCTCGATTATGTGCAATTTTATTATACATATATTCCAAAATGACAAAAAAGCTTACTATCGCAAATTTGTGACAAATCTTTAATACACAAATGTGTGAAAATGTCATCACACAAATACAAGTGTGCATTTTGGTACCTTCGAATTTTGCAAATTTGATATCAATGATATTATATTACATTCAATATATTGGAAGTTCTAGCTACAAAATCTAGCAAAAATATTTATTATTTTTATATTATTGAGTCAATCAAATATTCATTCCAAAATATTTATGCAATCATATTTGCATTGACACATGAATTGCTTTTATTCAATCACAATAATTGTTATATTTCATTTAATTTTACTTTTAATACAACTTGTACGCAAGTTGCATCATTGTGCAATTGATTACGCTTTGTCTGCCTGAAGAGCATAATATTGTAAAGATAATTTGTCTGTCATTGTCAAATTAAACTCAAGTCCTTCATTTGATTATTCTCATATCTCTTCTTCGTTGTCTAAAAATAAAATTCAAAGAATTGACAATAATATTTTAATAATTAGATTCCTCCATGTTGTAAAAGTTTGTTTTCTCATGTGACTAAATTCTATCAATATTTTTATTTATTTTCTGAATGTTGCAATATTGAATGATTTTATAACTGATAGAAGCAAATGGAATCATTCTATTTATATCCTAGTTGGCATCTTTTTTTTAATTGTGTGAGTTGCTCATGCTTAACATGGTTGAGAGCAATTTGTGTTGAAAAAAATATTATTTTAATCAATAACTAGGTAGGTACCTGTGAAAGATTTCTTTGGTAATCATTATTGAAGTTTTTTTTGCAAAGGCCTACTCCTTCTAATAAATACTTTCTATTAGTGATGGTAAACCGTTACATGAATATGATTGTGTCGATGATTGGTAACTAAGATTTAACTGACGGGGACTTACTTTCTAGTGTGCCAGCCATTGCTCGAAGAATTACTTTCATTAGTTACCAATCATTCTTACAATCAAACAAAATCACATTCACAATAACGGTTAAAATAATGGTTTAGATCACTACTTTCTATATACATATGTAATAGAGTTGCTTTTGTTATTATTTACGTATGTCCACTGCAGCAGTATTTTTTTTATAAATTATTATTTGTAGACAATAACGAATTTTGAGCTACCATTTAAAAATAATCATTAGTTTTTTTTATAACTATTAATTACACCTTACCTTGAGAGTTGTGCTATTATAATTTTATCTGTATATTTATAGTTACAATTACGAATATGGTGTGGTCAGTTTTTACAATAACTTTGCAGTTATAATCATTTGAGGGATGCAGAGACAAAACCGCAATTATCCGACAGACGAAATTGAGTTAAACATAAATGTTGATTTTATGGCCGAAGAGGAGATTTTAAAATGATTTTCAAACATGTCACCCATTATTTTTTGACAATTGGATAATGGCAGTTTTGTTTCTGAAGAAAAAGTGCGAGGGAAAAAACTGAGCCAGAGTAAGTAAAGTACCTTTAAATCAATGCACAAAATATAATGCAGCGTTCTGTTGTTTTATGTGCATTTAAAAAGTTGACGCTTATTAACTGTTGGATTTAAAAAATTTAATTGTATTGTGTTCTTAAATACATATTGCCTAGTTTGGATAATATAGTCGTGACATTAATTTTGCAAGGGCAAATAAGTAATGAAATTAGTCTTTGAAATATAATGCAGTTGTATATCGAATTAAAGTACTGTTTCCCAAACTATTGTGCAAACTCTCAGAGTAATGAAATAAAATAATAAAACTTTTAAAATCACTGAACAATTCAACAAATCTTATTGTGGTTGTGAGAATAGGATAATTGGAAAAATTACCTTTTATAATTTTAAATTAAATCAAAGTGGGTTTTTTTATGGGTCTCTTATGGATTCGTTGAAAAATGATTGAAACCTTTGAACGATGTGAAGAGAGAGATGTGTACAAACCTTTGGGAAGCATTGAATTAAATAAAATGCACAAATAATATTGCAACTACGCCACAAAATTATTTTCACACTTGAAATTGTAACATTTATTAAGAGCAATTTTTCATTATCCGTAACATATATTATAATAGAAACATCTGTAAGATATGTTTTTGTTTTAACTATATGATTAAATTATCACACACCACTAGGATGTTTGAAGTGGGTATATTAAATCACTTGGCCCGGAGGCTGAGTGGGTGCGTCTTTACCTACAAATCCAAAGGTCGAGGATTAGATTCCTGCACTTGGCAGCCATAAGTTATTCCTATTTTCAAAGCACAGGACACTTAGAAATCTAGTTTGAAAATAATTAAAAATTTGGTAAAGGAATGGTATATTTCTTTTAAATTATGTGTGCACACGATTTTTCCATAAAATTTTTATGTTGCACTATAAGTCCCCGTAATTTGTCTTTGAAATTTAATCACAAATGACTGATTTATTTATATATAACATTTTTGCTTTTAAAAATTATTTGTATATATCATTGCATTTATTTTCATAGAAGGCATTATTTTACAGTATAAATAATAGTGTTGATATGGGATTATTGTGGACGTGTGAATTAAAACTGTTTTCCAAACTCGAGTTTATTTCTTTACCTTTTTTTATTATGAAAATAAAAAACATTATTATTCTACATTACAACACTGAAATATATTAAACCATACACATCAAATATTTGTTGATTCAATGTACTCTTGAGTCGACATTGTAAAAAAAAACTGCAGTAATTATTTCCTTGTTTTTAATACCTGATACATATTCAGATTTATATCAACATTATGAGAACTATCTTGAGAAAAATATAAGAACTAAATATAAGTTGAATGAAGAATTCATTCAAAACTTTATAATTTATCAATCTGTTTATATTTAATTATGCAGTTGGGACTTTGATACGATTTATGTTTTTAGATAGTTACATCACGCTTCACGAGTCCGGTATAATAAAACGTCCATGAACTGCTGAAAAGGTCATTATCTGATTTTAATAAATTATTATTTCAACTATGTTGCTTTCAAGCATTATTTCCCAAAATGATGGCAATACACCTTATTTTTTGTGCTTTTAATGACTCCTGAAGTTAATTTTTAATGAGAAAAGATTTGCCATAAAATAAATCTTGACAATGGCACGATTGCGAAGTTAGTTTATTCTTAATTTGTAATTTAAAACAATGGGTAGTTGTTTCAGCAGCTCGGTCCATTTGTTTTTAAAACATTTTCATTTTTTCACTTCCCTTCGCAAATGTAAAGTAAAATAAAAATTATATATTAGTGGTGTGTAATTATAAATATTTTATTGATTAGCGTTAATCCTTTTATTTGGTGGCGTCTGCATTCGGTGTGATAGCTGGATGAGTTTTCTTAATCTGAAAGAGTATTTTTATGCATCAAAAATGATATAAAAAAATGACATTAATTGAATGTAGTTACGCAGAAAACTATGCCAGTCCACAATTTTGTAAGAAAATGAGTGTTGTTTTTATCAGACGCCATATAATCAATACTATATTCTGACAAAAACACCCAGGCCACTTTCATGGATAATAATCGCCTTCTAAAAATGCTGTTGATCGCAAAAACTCCCATTTCAAATCTAAAAAAAACTTAATAATATGTAAATTTAGTAATATCACTAATGTATTCGTAAATCCTCTTAAAAGTCGTACAAAATTTGGTATTTATATATTATTTATCTTTTTAAAAGTAAATAATATTCAAATTCTGTAGATTTGATTATTCACTTTTCACTCAAGTACTTTTGTCTCAGTTTGAATTTTCTGTGGCTGGCTGCTTTCTATATAACTATGTTCAGTTTGTACATCAACATTAATCGGTAAGTTAATAAATAATGCAGGTCTTTAAAATATTGAATAGCTTCAGAAAGACTATTTTAATTTTCACTTATTTAAACTTTGAACGGCGCACATTGGGTATTACTATAGTTTGGAGAGGTTTAGTTCCTCTCATCATCAGGTGATGATAACTAAGGTAAATACAGTTTAGTAATCTGTATTTAGCTTAGTAGTCGTCCTTTATTATTATTATTAATCCTTTGCAGTTCTAAACTAAAACTTTTCCACCCGGTACCTTTTAAATGATTAATAATGAACAATTTAGAAACTGTTGAAATACAAAGGAGTTTAAATTCGGAGAAAACACTAATTAATAACATCACATTCCCTAACACTTCACCTTCACTGCTCACATTTACGTTAATGGCCGAAACCTCCTCCCCCCTTCCCAAGCCCTGTCCCTTTACCCAAATAAATATCACACTATTTAACCTAGTTATCACCTGATGATGAGAGAGACTACACCTCTCAAAACTATAGTAGTAACAGAATAACTCAACATGTGTAGTTCAAAATTTAGGTAAGTGAAAGTTACGCTACACATGTTAATTAATGACAACTTGGAAAGATTCTGATGTAGGACTTAATTTTCCTATTAATATAAATATTGTATCCTGTGTGTTAGTGATGGGAAACCATTATGTGACTGCGATTGTGTCGATTATTAATAACTGAGATTTACTTTTAAATGTACCAGTCATTGCTGAATGAATTACGTTAATCAGTTATCAATCATCGTTACAATCGAACATAATCACAGTTTAAATGTACTAGTCATTGCTGAATGAATTACGTTAATCAGTTATCAATCATTGTTACAATCGAACATAATCACAGTTTAAATGTACCAGTCATTGCTGAATGAATTACGTTAATCAGTTATCAATCATTGTTACAATCGAACATAATCACAGTTTAAATGTACCAGTCATTGCTGAATGAATTACGTTAATCAGTTATCAATCATTGTTACAATCGAACATAATCACAGTTTAAATGTACCAGTCATTGCTGAATGAATTACGTTAATCAGTTATCAATCATTGTTACAATCGAACATAATCACAGTTTAAATAACGATTTTACTATCACTAGTATGGGTATCCAGCCTTATTTGATATGAGCAATATTAGCACTCACGATTGTGACAAATGCAATAAGCTTTAAATTATAGTGCATGCTTCGTTATAAATTGTTCCATATAGAATCATACAAAGAGCTCTTCTAAGGTTGTCTGGGTGACGGAAGTTCTCGGATACACTCAGTGTAATTTATCATCGCTCTAATGACTCGAAATATCACAAAAACATAAATGTGACAAAAGATTTCAAACTAGTCCATTGCCGTGTGATTGGTTCTAAATTTAGAATTTAAGAATGACTGAAAACTAAATCATTGTACTTACAGTGTTTGCTGTACTGGTCTTTTTATTTTCGGTCTACATATTCCACGTTGATCTTTTCTGTATCCCTCGATGCAATCTCCCTGCCGAACGCCGATGGTTGTTGTGGAAGTTGTTGCAGTACTAGTTTCTGGTTTAAATGTTGAAATTGTACTATTTTCTGCACCTTTATGATTGTAAACTATCTCGACTGGTGTCGTCAAGATTTGCACAGGAATTCCGGTATCGTTTGGCCTTACATTACCAGGCGTCTGTACATTTGTAAAAGTGTGATTTTTGTTTGGGTTTTCTGTTCCATTGTGTTTGTGATTTGTGTACAAAATTGTACTATTTGGTTTGTGAGTAGGGTTCAGGGCCGTGTTATTTGGTTTTAAATTTAATATTGGAGAGGGCGGGGTGATTTCAACAATTTTTTCAGTCGTTATCTGGACATTTTCATACATCTCTTGAATCTGCTTTTTTGTGGTTGTTGCAACAGTAGAAGTGCTTGTAATATTATTCGAATGTGGTGGTTTCACAGTCAATTCTGAATAATCATAGTTGTAATCATAGTCCTATAAGCAAATATTTAACATTAGAAACTATATTTTATGAAGCAGAACATAGCATATCTTATCGTACAAAAAATATTTGTTTATATTAACATGCAGAAGTTTGGCCTTTATAAATAATAATCATAATCTTCACAAATGTCATCTCAATCCTAGTTTTCTCGAAAATAAAAATTACTTGAAAGTACTGCTGCCACAGGCAGATGCACAAAAATTTCGCGATGTTAATTTATGTATATTTTATTATACATTTAAGTTGTTTTCATGAGAATTAAATACGTTTTAACCATTCATAATCGATTAGTTCGGCGCGTATCGGCGGCAGTTTTCAATTTTACGCAGTACAGCAGTACGAAGCATTAAAAAAAGAATTAAAATAAGAAATGCGACGTACAAAGGTAGGTACTAAAAATCGATGATAACGGTTTGCGAGAGTCGTATTTATGTATCATATAATAAGCATTAAATAATATCATGTGCTTTAAATTAACGGTTATATTCGAAAATCGCTAAATATTAGAATTAAGAGTGAAAGTAGGCATTTGGGAAAAATACCGTTAAGTGACATACCTCCGATCCGCCGAGTCCGCCGCCCAAGAGGGCGATTATTTTCAAATCTTTTACACTAATATGTATATTGACTTCTCCTGTTTGCCTTTGATCATAAGTCGTGATGTTAGCCGGCGATCCATGTGAAATGCTTGAAATAACCAATAACACTCCACACGCGAATAAAGTCCGCGCACCAAAAAAATGCATTTAAAATAGATTATAAGTAAAGTCAGCTAATTTTCGACTAAAATTTGTAAATAGGTTAAACACGAAGGACTCAAATGTTAAGTCGCTAGTTATAAAGGGCTCTCCGCGCGCTACGATGAACTTTAAATGAATGATGTCGCTCATGAGTTTAATCGAAAGGCTACTAACTAACAGAATAATATGTATCTGGAACGAGTTGTTGAGATTCTGAAGATTTTTTGTCTTGTTGAAACAGTTATCCGGTAGCTCACAGGTCGATAGCCTTTCGCCTTTCGGCCTTAGCATTGGTCGCTCGCAGTAAATCCTCGCCCGAGGAAATCCTACAATACGGTGATATCAAGTCACTACATAGGGCCGCTGCGAGGCTTAAAGTTAGCCTTGTTTTTAGTTTTTGAAAATGCTAAGTGGTGAATGTTGTCAGCTAGATTTTAAAATTGTCAACGATATTTTTTTATGATTTTAGTAACGGAAATTTCTGATCTAAACTGTTTTGATACCGTTTAAAACAATAGCCAAGATGCAGTTTCGAATTGCGATTACAAGTTTCACAGATGTATTTGATTCGTTTCCTTGTACGAAATATATGCATTTAATTCTAAACACGAGAAAAATAATTAACGCCGCCATTTAAACGTCTTTTATGTCATATGTCATTATTCCATATTCTTCGTATAATTTGTTGTACAATGATATATATATCCATGTTATTTATGTTCTTCCTTTTCTCCTCGAAAGACTGCTTGCATTTTAGTTTTACGCGCTTATTTTTTCAAACAAGTATCATCATTCGATTTAATTCAACCATTTCAAACAATTGTGGGCACGACTTTTCCCTAAACCTACTTTTTTCTTTAACTTAGGTTTTTTGATAATGTGCAGATTATTCTTTCTATTCAGCTTAGGCGTTCCTATTGTATGATATTTCATTTTGAATAATTCTTTTGTTAGATCAATATACCATAGATAGATTCGTAAATAATTATTAAATTATTATTTCTTTACGGATATCTCTCTGTAAATATATGATAATAAATAAACAAAACTATTGTCAATTTACGAAAATGGTTACCTGTAACTTGACTTGTTTTCCCATCATCCGTCGGAAAAGTGCAGACTATTTTAAAACTCAGTGGCGTAACTCTAACTACGTCAATGCAGCCATTGTTAGGTAGGGGTCGTCTGTGCCATACAATACTTTATCTGCCAAAATGTGACGTACGCGACAGAATGGCAGCATGGCCACCGGTTTCATCCAAGGTAGAACATAAGATTGTGAGTACTATGAACAGAATTGGCTAATATTAATATATCTCCTAAATTCATTTATTGAACTGTTAAATATAATTAAAGTTGTTTACGCGCCTCGTTACTTTAATTGGCACCACTGGGTTTCCAGGTTTATAATAATGCACACGTGTGTGTGTGTGAGTATTGCCGCCATTTTTTCGGAAAGCTAAGAAGACGGTAACCGACAGGCGTCATTCAATTACATCCCGTGCTTCGACCAGTCAAGTGGTCCAAATAAACCATCAGTGCGCGCTTCGGTCGGTCGAAATCTAAAGACAACCCAGCTAAAAGAACAACATCGGACCAGAAAGACAGCAAAATCAAAAAGGTTAGTACAGTTCATATATCAGATGTGTGCTTATTGTTAATCGGAAACCTGGGAACCAGCTATCGAAGGCATTTACATAAACAAAATCTATTCGAGTTGTTTATAAAAATTGCCGCTTTCCGTTAAAATTTTAATTTCTCAAAAACCGCAAATAAAATTATTAAAATCTAAGCGATTGCATAAAACATATGTCTTTTAGACATTCAAAAAATATTTTATGCAACGTATTTCAAAAATATAAGGGATTAAAACGGTAGGTCATAGATTTAAAAAGACTATTTTTTAGAATAATAAACTATTTTTAATAACGCATCGAATTAATGGTTTGAAATCTCTAATTCATACCTGCCATCTGGTTTGATGCAAACCACCTTTGCCATATTATAGTCACCGGCATCGGATGTGGAAAGAAGAAGGTTCAAAACAAGTTTAACAACTCCGTCAAGTCGTAAAATCCTTAACAATAAAATTTTAATGGATAATTATACAAAATATGTTTATTATTTTTAAATATTATAAGGTTAATTATTATACAGATATGAAAGTTTGTTTGTCCATAAAGATAATATATTATTGGCCATTTCATTACAGGCATGAGAACAATGGTAAATAAAATATTCCTTTCGCACTAGCTGCAAGAATCGTGTATTTGTATTTTCTTCTTCCTCTTTTCTCTAGGTCCAATATTAACTGAGTTACAGCCGCCATTTTGAAAAAAAAATAGCGTATCAAGCTAGTTGACGAATTTAACCAAGATCTTAACTAGGTCAGTTTTTCAGAAAAGTTTGATCAATATCTATTAAGAACTAAGGGAGTTATCATGTCCACAAAATCCAAATCCACCTTACGAATAGGTATAACGGCTCAAATAAACTATGAACAAGTGTACCTACTGTTTTAGTGTTTTAGGTAAATTTCGATAGAAATACTACCAGAGGGTCTCATGAATGGTAAATCTAATCCAGTGGCTTAACTGTACCAATGCGATATGCGATGCATTGGATTGTACCAATGCGATTGCACATTACCAAAAGGTCCGCCTTACAAAATTTTTGGTTTCTATTGCGAGTATCGATACTTTTCTCAACGCTACTATGAACTAACTCTATTTAAAATCCACCACAGAAAGAAATTAAAAAATCTTATCTTCAGGAGAGGGACCAGACCTCCATAGCACGTTTTCTCTATAATGCTAAGTAATTTTTTTTTCCAGTTTTTCAGTTGTGTGCAAACGAAGTGACAAAAATGAATACTGCACTGCACTTTCTTAAAACAAACAAAACCGTACGTAACTCCGTTGGCCTATACCGTATATGGCGTGACTCGTACATCGTTGTGTTTCATCCCGGTCCCTTCATGGGAGAGTGTACTTGATAATTAGCCCTTTAATGACTGTCTTGTACCCGCTGGTTTCTTTACTTCCGTACATAACATTTGATTATCTGTTTGTTTGTAATATTATTATATACCTGTATCTTAAAAAATAAATAAAGACAGCACTTA
The DNA here is from genome assembly GCA_022840565.1 of Eubasilissa regina. Classification (NCBI taxonomy): domain Eukaryota; kingdom Metazoa; phylum Arthropoda; class Insecta; order Trichoptera; family Phryganeidae; genus Eubasilissa; species Eubasilissa regina. The sequence continues at coordinate 31,301,118 of JAINEB010000003.1, read as the reverse complement.
AAAAGGCGCAGAAAGGTTTAAACTAAAATCTCTGTTCGTTTTTGCAATCTCTTGTATTAACTGTTGTTTTTTATCTTCTTTCTTTTATGTTTATTAATTGTACATTTCGCGTTTCTGTAGCACTGTGTGTGGAACCGATAAATGAAGTTGAAACTTCTACAACGGTTCCGGGAAAGGATGGGTCCCCCCCTTCTAGCGCGCCTTTAATGCACATTATAGGAGATAAGAAACCAATTTTGCTCCAACTGTCACACTATATAGGAAGGTATATTACGCTACATTATTTTCAAGCCATTGCGTATAATGTCATTGTCACATTTTGTAACATTAAAAATTATATTTAATGAATAAAACCGTTATACTATATTTTATATACAACATATATACACAGCGGGCTCTTTTTTCCATTTTGCATTGGGGTCCAATTTTTATAAGACACGCCACTGAACCAATACCGCGCATAAATTGCAATCCCGGGACTTTGGAATTCGAGTTTGATGATCGCGGTAGCCATTTAGTTAAGAATTTATATTAATCACGCTGATAGATTCAGTTTCTCAAATATGACCTCAAAAACTCCTTGTTTTAAAGATACCTTTCCATTAACATCGATTGACTGCTTGCTACAAATTTTTATAAGTAACACAATAAATAAGTCGTTAGTCATTATTATTTTATTGAAATATAATCTACCGAATATTTTTACATACTCATTTCAGTAGTAATGAAAATCACCGCGCGTGATTTGATATTTTTCAAAATTTTAATTCAAATTATTTATTGTATTCGTCTTCTTCTTGTGTCCTATAGGACATTGGCTATCATCACATTGTTTACTGCGGCCCGGTGCAGCTCTCCAGTAGATTGGCCAAACCATTGCTTCAGATTATTCAGCCATGATGCTGAAATTGAGTCCTTTTACACAAACGATTAAACCCAGAGAACATCATAGCCTAAGCTTAAACTCGTAGTGCACAGTTTACACCCGAGCTGTGGATGAGGGCTTCCCGCAAAGCATCGACCCCTCTGCCCGCAGACTTTTGTATGTTATCACTGTATCTTTGTTGTATTATTATTATCATTTTGTGCATTATATATTTTACACAATAAAGATTTTTATACGGGGGCATAAGTGTAATGAGAGATGTTTTGGTTGGCGGCCGTGCGTCATTACTTGAACGCTTTGAGGTGAGCTCCGTTGCACCGTCGCCTATTTGGCATCAAAAAATGATAACTTGCCGGTGAATAAGTAGGACTGATATATCTTATAAAACGGTTCTGGCTTAGCAGTGGGTCTCCTCATTAGCCATGATGTTCTCCTTCTTCCAGGGTCCCGACTTTCAGCAATCTTTCCCTGCGTTATGAGGTGCGAGATCTCGTGCTTCTCCGGATGTCTCATTACATGTGCGAGATATTGAAGATTTCGGATTTTTATTTGTTTTAAATACTTATTTTTCTTTATTCGTCCGAACCATAACGTTTTTATTCGTAACTATATCTATTCAACTTATTTTGAGCATTCTTCTATAGATCCGCATCTCAAATGTTTCATGTCGCCTTATCATTTCTTAGGTAAGTGTCCATGCTTCTATTCCATAAAATAATATCGAGAACACATAACGTCTGACCATTCGCATTCGTAATCTAAAATTGAGAGCATGTCTGCAGAACATATTTTTCATGCGGATAAAGGTTGCACGAGCTTGCTCAATGTGGCATTTGATTTCAACAGATGGATCCCATATTTCATTTACATTGCAACCCACGTACTTTGTATATTTTCAAATTTTTTTCCAGCAATATAAAAACTTTAATTGTCAGCTACGTTATATTTGCTAACAATAAGGATATATTTTGTTTTGGTCGTATTAAGTTCTAACCCAAAAGTCTCACATGTGTTGACTACTTGGTTCAACAAAAGTAGTAAATCTTTAATGTTACTCGTTAGAAGTACCGTATCATCTGGATAGCGCAGGTTGTTCAGAATCTTTCCATTTATGAGCCCTTGAGTGCTTTTTGAAGTTTCATTGAATAATACTTCTGAATATAAGTTGAACAACAAGGTAAGAGAATACACCACTGTCGCACGCCTCTCTTTATTTCTACTTCGTCTGTTAGACCTTACTGCTGCTTTTTAGTTCCAATAAAGATTACCTATTATTCTTGTCTTTATCGTCAATTCCAGAGGCTTTCAGAATTTGAATCGTTTGATCATGTCTAACTCTGTCAAATACTTTAAGAACATCAATGAAGCATGCATGTACCTACATTCGTATTCAAATCTCGATATCTTTGGATTAGTACTTGAATACCAAATATGTTTTTTGCAACAATAACTCCGAGAGTGACAGTTGTGTTTGTGCAGGCTCCCTTGGATTAATTGGATATTTACAAAAAAATCAGATATTTATAAACTTCTTTTACTTTAATATTCTTAGCTCACGTGTTTTTATAATTTAAACTATTTATCTTTAATATATTTCTTACAGTTTAGGCATTTGCGTTTTTTTTCAGTAGGGTCTATTTATTGTTACATTTTTATTTTTATTTTGACATTTGTCAGAAATCTTTGTCAATTTAATTTTCGGTGACAATGGAAGAATTAAGACCTCCGGATCCTCCAGACCCTTTTCCTCCTCCATCACATCTTTCTCGTCCCTCAATACCCGCCTCAGAAGATGCAGAATCTTCAGACGATTCCACTTTTTTAACATTCAAGAAAAGAAAAATTGAAAAGAAGTCGGAAAAAACAAAGAACAATGCTAAAATAACCAGCATCATCTCATCTCCTCCTATCTCTCCCACTCTAATCCCAACCGTGACCTCTGACCTACCCTCTGCTTCTCCTGTTAATATAACCCGTCTCCAACTATTATACCCAAATTCGGCTGTCTCTCCTTTCCTTGTTTGTGTCCAAAAACAGAACAAGGACCTATACACCCAATTGATTTTGGTAAATACATTACCCAGCAGAACACTCCTGGTATCTGCCCAGGCGGTATAAAAGCAGAAGGCAGATACAAAATTTCTGTGGAGTTTAAATCTGCAGTAATGGCGAATAATTTTGTTAAATCTCTTGAAAACTCCCAAAATAACAAATTCAAAGCCTACATTCCGACCTACAATTTTACCCGCATAGGTCTTGTGCGTGGTATCTCCACTGACCTCTCTGAGAGCGACATCATCCTGTCTATCTCTACTCCCCAAAATATAGGCAAAGTTATAAAGACTAGACGGTTGAATTATAAAGACACTTCCACGGGAACCGTTATCTGGAAACCCTCCCAAACAGTTGTGCTCACTTTCGAAGGACAAACCCTCCCATCACATGTATATCTCTTTTACAATTCGTTGCCGGTAGAGCTTTAAGCTTTCCCGACAATGCAGTGTTTTAATTGTTGTCGGTTTGGACACTCCAAACCAACTTGCAGATCCCCTCCTCGCTGCTTCAAATGTGGTAACAACCACCCTGCTGACCAATGCCCAAACTCTTCCGAACCTCCCACCTGTTTGAATTGTACTGGCAATCATACAGCAATTAGTCTCACGTGCCCAGAATTAACAAGGCAAAAAAACATTAAGCAATACATGGCAGCTAATAATACGTCATATTTTCAAGCATCTAAAATGTTTGCCCACTCTAAGAAAACTTTTGCGGAGACTACCGCACAACCAGCCAGCATCACTCCAGTTTCAGCTAACGTAGCTCCTGCAGTATCATCTTACAAAAAATTCGTGTATAAAACACCAAAATCCAAGCCCTTCACTTTACCTGGCTATGACCAGCAACTTCACAATTCTCATCAAATCTATCCTAATGGAAATAATCCATCAGGATCCCCTAATGGCCATTGCTTAAACTCCACTAATGTACCTACTCCCTCGAGTTCCGCTAACCCACCATTAAATAATCTTTCAAAATTATTACTCTCTGACAACTCTTCTTTCATCCAAACCCTTGTTATGCTCCTCATATCCATTATTTCAAATAATAACTCATTACCGTCCAACGCTGCTACTCTTATTTCATCATTGTACTCCCTTCTTCCTAATGGCTCCATCTGTGGAGAGAATTCTTCAGTGGAATAGCCGTAGTATCAAATCAAATAGCCATGATATTGTCGCTCTTCTAAATTCAAATTCCAATCAAATATCAGTGGCGGCAATTTCGGAGACATGGCTGAGTCCGGGTTCCCATTTTAAGGTCCGGGGTTACCACTGCCTCCGAGATGACCGACAAGATGGGAAAGGCGGTTCCGCCCTTCTCATCAAAAATTCCATCCCCTTTACACCAGTGAACGTTAAACCCTCCGGTTGCCCATTCGAAGTGGTTGCCGCTAGGGTTGATGGTATCACAATCCTTTCCTTGTACATTTCTCCATCTAATCGTCCCTCAAAATCATTACTTCGAACAATGCTTTCCCGCCTCCAAAATCCGTTACTCATTTTGGGCGATTTCAACTCCCACCATAGTATTTGGGGTTCTGACTCCAACGATAGATCTGGCAGAGATATTGTTGATTTGCTTGATAAATTCAGTCTCTGCATTCTGAATGACGGATCCCCTACTCGTCTCCACATCCCAAACCGCCGTCCCAGTGCGGTAGATCTTTCACTGTGTAACGCAGCATTGGCGCCCAGCTTAGTCTGGACGACAATAGATGACCCCCATGGTAGCGACCATTATCCCATTCACATTCGATTTTCTCCCAGACCCCAAATCACCTTACCACAAAATCAGAAATTCACAAACTACCAAAAATCGTTTACCCGTTTAAAATATCAGACATCCAATGCAAAATGGGAAAAATTCTCCGAAACTATTTATGGTAAAATTACTCGCTTACCATCCCCAACCCATGAAAATATAAATTCTTGTTATGATTTATTTATTTCCTGCATTGAAGAGTCAGCAAAATTATATATTCCTGTGAAAAAAATAAATAAAACGAAACCCCCTCCTGCCCCCTGGTGGGACAGAGAATGTGCTGACGCTGTCAAAGAAAGAAAAACCTTCGCAAAAGCGTACTCTAAAAACATGACGCTTGAAAATTATCTGAAATTCAAAAATGCCCAGGCGGTAACCAAACGCATCCTTAGAAAAAAGAAACGGGATGGTTGGAAAATTTTCTGTGCATCCCTTTCTCCAGAAGTCCCTGTAGCAAAAGTATGGGAAACAATAAGAAAATTTAGAAACTCACACATCCCCCCAAAAATTCCACCATCTTCGTCAGAATGGATTAACGAATTTATGAACAAATTGGCACCACCATATGTGCCCAACTTTAATGAAACATCCCACAAATATCTATTTAGTGAGACTAGCTGGATAGATTCACATTTCTCCATGGATGAGTTAAAATCAGTTCTAAATCAAGTAGCAGACTCAGCCCCGGGAATCGACGGCATACTCTTACTACCCTACCGGCATACCCTACTCTTTCATAAAAAACCTTTGTAATGAAACTCTCTCATACTTCCTTCAAATGATAAATATTATATATGAAACTGGCAACACCCTCAATCTTGGAAATCTCAAATAATCGCCCCCCATTTTAAAACCAAAAAAAGATCCTAATTCGGGACTCTCGTACAGACCGATTGCCTTATCATCTACTTTACTTAAAATTACTGAACACATGATAAAAAGAAGACTTGACTGGTATGTAGAAAACAAAAAAATCCTCCCAAACACACAATTCGGGTTCAGGAAGAAGAAAAGCACAGTCGAGAGCATATCAATATTGACTACAGATATCCAGATCGCTCATTCCAGAGGGGAATATCTCATTGGAGCGTGCATCGATATCAGTGGAGCATATGATAACGTCAACATCAGTATCCTGGAACAAAAACTTCTAGGTATAGGAATTCCCCCTAAATTAACTTGTTTTATCGTCAATCTCTTTCTCCAAAGGTTAATAGTGATAGAAGTGAAAGGATCGTCTCCTGTATTCAGAACTGTCACCAGAGGCCTACCACAAGGGTCTGTGTTATCTCTTATCCTATTTAACATATACACCCTTGACATAGCTTACCGTATTCATCCTCTTTCTCAAATCCTGCAGTACGCTGATGACTTTTTTATCTACGTTTCGGGTCCAGTTTTAAAGCAGTTAGAAAAAATTCTCAAAAATAGCGTGAACAATCTGGTTGATTGGCTTATGGGACATGGATTGGAACTGTCTGTGACAAAAAGTAGTGTAATCATCTTTACCAGAAAACGAAAAGTCCCCGCTGTACATATAACTTGCATTGATCAAACCCTCCCCGTCAAATCCCAAATCAGATTCTTGGGAGTTATTTTAGACTCCAAACTTAACTGGAACGCCCATATAAACCAAATTGTTAATAGATGCCAAGCAAGTCTCAATACTATGAGAGCAGTATCTCGCGTGTGGTGGGGCTGCCATCCATACACCCAAAAGTTATTTTATCACGCATATGTTCGTAGTCATCTAGATTATGCATCTTTCATTATGGAACCGACTTCAAAAAAAAATCTGCAAAGGCTAGATCGTATCCAGTCGCAAAGTCTTAGGTTAATAATTGGAGCAATGCAGTCTTCTCCAATCAATGCTTTACAGGTAGAAACAGTAGATCCTCCACTTCAATTGAGAAGACAGTTTATGTCTGACAAATTTCTTTTCAAATGTATGCGTCAAAAAGATCATCCTCTAATACCAAAAATTAAAACTCTTACAGATCAACTTAGAATTAGTTCATATTGGAAAAATAAAAGTCCCCCACTGTTGACCAATAGTTTTAAGACTTTTCAGACGTATTCTGACAAAATTTTAAGACAAAACCTTCTTCCCCTATATGCCACTCATTTCCAAACCCATACATTCACCCCCAAAATACTACTATCATTTGGAATCCAGAATAACCCCCAAGCCAAAAGAAACTTCATCAATATTACCAGATCAAAGTGGCCGGGCTGGAAACTTTTCTTTACGGATGGCTCCAAAATAGATTTAACTAGTCACACCGGGGCAGCAACATTTTGTGATTCAGAAAACCTGGCACAGAAATATCGATTACCAAAAGAAACCTCAATATTTACTGCTGAGGCCATCGCAATCCTCGAGACATTAAAATATATTATGAAAAATCTACCCATTTGTAATAAAAGCCTGATCCTGTCAGATTCTCTTAGCGTCCTACAAAAATTAAAATCGTGTCCCTTTTCATACGCCGAAGATGAGCATTGTATCCAAATACGATAATTAATGCTTAGTATGAAACAAAAAGACATGGATATTGCTTTAGCTTGGATTCCCAGTCACTGTGGAATTCCGGGAAACGAAAAAGCCGATGCCTTAGCAAAGGAAGCCTCTACTTCTGGCGTCCCTTTACATAATCATGTGACAATATCTGATATATTTCCTATTCTCAAAGAGAAAATGATCTGCATTTAGAGAGATCAATGGGAGACTTCTAAACTTGTAAAAGGTAAATGGTTTGCAGAAATTCAGCCAGAGATTCCTACTAGGCCCTGGTTTTCCAAAACGAAATTAAATAAGTTTGAAACTTCCTCGATCTGCCGTATGAGGATCGGCCATTGTTGTATAAATTCTCACTTATTTAAAATCCGCATTCGAGACTCTCCTATGTGTGAATGTCAACTAGAAGAGGAAAACTTAAATCATGTTTTTTTAGGATGCCCTATCAATGACCAGTATCCAAACTTAATCCAAGATCTTTCTAACAACAAAATTCCATTCCCCATCAACATCCCAACTTTGTTATCATCTAACAATCAAACCATTTTTAAAATATTAACGAGGTTCCTAAACGCCAATGAAATAAACCTGTAAAAATTAAATGTATCCAAAAGAAACTTCACATTAAATAAAATTACTCGGTAATGGCAAGAACACTCCATAAGGGTGAAACGCCAATTTAAAAAAAAAAAAAATACCAAATATCGCCTCTCGAGTACATATCTCGCTTCAAAAGTCAAACTGTGTTACACCTATATTTTATTACACTTTGGGATAAATGCATCCATGTATTATTCGTAAAAATATTTTTAAAAAGTTTATTGTATTAGAAGATAAAATTTTGAACTCACATATTGTAAGTTAAACTTTATTTATTATTTTTCTAGATATCAGAAGAAAACGTTAATGAGTCGAAGATAGTAATAAAAATTGTTTAATGAAGTCACATTGGGAAAATTTTATAAAAGTGTTAGAAATTTGATGGAATTCTGTGTACCTATTAATTAAGTAAACTATTTTATTGGTGCGGTGTTCTATCCGTAGAAACCAATAATTATTAAGCATCGCCACTTATTCATTTTTCATATTTTACCTTAATCAGAGAAATTCAATTTTTGTATTATCTAGAAATGTAAGCATACTATAGATAAAATGTAATATCATTGATATGATTATATCACATTTCTGGAAACGTAAAAGATTTTCATTTAGTATAACAATACTTCTATAAATAAATAAAAATGAATAACGCTGATCAAAACCTTGATTGATTCTTTTTTGAATTAGAACGACCCAGTACCTGTGCGTTTCGTTGTTAAATCCTGTTAAGTTGTAAATCATTTTAAACTATGGCTACATTTATACATATATCCATACAATAATGATCTCTGTGTAACTAATATTTACGAAATATATTTTTGTACGTAAAAAATAGACTGCGTACAATTAAATAAAAAAGATTTAATTCAACATAAATTAACTAAATTTAACATTTATCTCGTTTTCTATTTTTTCTTACATTTTCGGTGTTGAATACTTCCCTTATAAAATTGTTTTCATATAACTAAATGAGGAACAAAATATCATGAATAACTTTTTCCTTATATTTCTATTTTACAATTTTTATTTTTACTCCAATACAGAAGAATGTACTCATATATTTTTCGGGATTACTAATAATGTGATGAAATAAATAAAATAATTATTCCTGACGACCTCATGTGTTTCTAGCCCACCGTTAATCTCTTCCCATGTTTATCTGTCAAAAGGTCAGGTAATAGGTAGTGACGTGAGGTATTATTCTGCATAGTTCTTCTTTTAGCTACCGATTTGTTTGTAGTGACTGCATGACGAGACATCCCAGTAATTGAATTGTCGTGACAGGACCTGCCAAATGTGTTTGAATTAGTGAAATGTCCTCGAGCGGAGATCCGCGTACTTTATTAAGGAACATAAAAATGTAAACAAGCACGCAAAATGCTGAAATTTTGGAAAAATACCGGTAAATAATAATCATTCCAGACATTTTCAGATTTATTTGACCTTTTAAACCAACTTTCAAATATATTTATCTTGTTTCAGCCAGGGGGAAATCAAAATTTTCTACACGACCTCCCGAATCGTCGAAGGATCTGGTTTCATCGGGAAATTCGCAAGGAGATTTGGGACCGTCTTCGCACAATCATGTGTTTAGTTTTGAAAGTGTTACGGATGCTGGTAATTTTTTAAGTACAAATTGTCAGATTTGTCTGATATAATATTAAATCAATTATTATCGTTTTTTAATGTACTCTATAAAGTCAAATCATTTGCAATATTTATTTTTGAGTAATAATTGCATATCTGAACTGTTGACCTATGTTTTGTATAAATTCTGATTAATATATAATAAATGTGGTGAAAACCTCATGTGAAACTGATAAGGTAATCTACTGCTTTTTATATTTGGGGTTAGGTCTCAACTTAATATACGTTACCTACTGTCACAGCGTGTGTTATAAATATTTTAATTAAATTGTTAGAACTTAATTACATAATTTTTTTCTTAATTAATTATCACTCAAGTACCTAATTATTTCTATAAATTGGTATTTTTTCAGATTTATTTGGCGTACATACATGTATTTATCTGATATTTTCAAGGTCAAATAAAATTGTACAAATATGAACTAATTATATCACATGATCTAAATTATTAGTGTATGTGTAAATTGACATAGGATATTCTGTTTTCAGATATAAATCAAGACATCGCTCACAACAGTTCCCGCTTGTCTAAAAAGTTGGATGAAATACTTTCAGATAAACAGTCTTTGATGTATTTTACCCAATATTTGGAATCAATTTCGTTGTCATCAATAGTAGAATTCTGGATGGAAGCTGAACAGTTTAAAAAGGCCGCTGAAACTCTGTTTAAAGAAAAGAGCATTTTAAAAAATAAAAGTATTTCACACCTCAGTATTAACAGAACTGTCAGTTTCGATTCATCTATCACAATTCAAAAAACTAATGATAAACTTAATGGGTTTCATCAATATAAAAGAAATATAGATGATTTGGAGAATATGAAAGACAAAATTTCCTCTCCCTACGTACATGCCAGTTGTTCTGATATTCTTGGTGAACAAACAATATGTGTCGATTCCAAGCAAGAGCTCCTCAATGAAGCGGTAAGAATATTTAAAATGTTCATCGCGTTGGAATCACCACATCGCTTGGATATTCCTGATGATATTAGAAATACTATAATTTCCTCCATATGTCATCCGGAAGGTTTGATCGATCCGGATATTTTTGGAGTTGTACAAAAACTAGTTTACACACAAATGGCCACTCAACAATATGATAATTTTATACAAAGCGCCTATCATTGTAAATATCAAATTGATATTTTGACAAGTGGCACTTTGACTGTTGAAGATATCGTTTTTAATCAAATGGCGCTATTTTACTTTACAGAATACTTAGAACAAGAAAGCTGTAGTGTTTTGTTGGAGTTTATTTTAGCTGTGATTAACTTTAGAGATCAACTGAATAAAGATATTAATTACGATCCGGAGCAAGCTCAGAATGATGCTATTATTCTGTATGATAAATATTTTTCTTTACAAGCCACCAGTCCCTTGGGATTTCCGAGTGAGATTCGCATGGATATCGAAGAGAACATCTGCCGAGAGGGAGGCCCTTTACCTGACTGCTTTCACAAACCGTTCAGGCTCGCTCTCAAAGTTTTGCAACAATATATATCATCATTCCTCAGTTCACAGTTATATTATAAATATTTATCCGAGATGATCAGCTCGGTGGAAGGGAGTTGGCAAGATTCCAAACACAAAAAATCATCGTCAGACTGCAGCAGTGAATTTAGTATAAACGCCAGAAACACTCTACTAGCAATGGAAGACTTTCCATCTAATAGTAAGAAAAGTAGTAAACGCAATCAAACAACAGATATGAGAATTGATTCTAAGCAACTATACAATGGAGATTTACTTTGGCGAAGAAAGACAGAAAAAGGGTTGTGTTTAGGTCGTGTAAATAGTTTAGGAAGATTCGAATCTTGTATGGAGCCTGATCCGGAAAAGAAGGATTCCTCTGTGATAAAACGAGTCGTCAATCGACTAGTGCATGGCGAGAAGGAGAAAGCCGAGGAAGAATTAGCCTGGCAAGTGGCCCACATGATTGTAAAGGACATTACAGATGTCACAATGGGTATACCTGAAAATCAATTATGATATATTATATAAACACAATTGTGATAGATAAAACTTATCTTTTAATCTTTATGTTAACCATAGACATTTTGTATGTAATAATTTTAGTTTGTCATTGAAAAAATATATATTTGGTACAAAGCATTTATTGAACAGTATTAGATGTTAAATAAATTATATTCTCAACAGTTGTTGAACTACTATTTATATGATTGATAAATTATTGCTTTTAAGATTAATATTTAGTTCAGCAAAATAAAATAGTTAGTCATGGTATGTAACTTAGTAATTAACACGCAATCATCCCCCATTGAGTTAAGATTAACAAATCATTTTTCTCCTGAAAATGTAATATAAATTTCCTGAAGATATTATATTCTGTTTGTGGTTATGAGATTGAACAAGTAATTGAGTATCTTCAATACCACAATATGCACCCTGTTGGTGTTAACTAATTGAGAACAATTGTTATTGGATAAATTGTTGTTTCATAAAAATTTGGTGTAAATTAATGAGTATCGATTGATTGAATCGTCGTTTAGTAGGGGATGACTGTACTATATAATAATACTGTGATTATGACGGCTTGTTTCAGAAAAATACTTGCTAATAATTTGTCTAAAATTTGTTAACTTCGTGACAGAATTACTATTTTGGTACCATAAATTACTACTACACAGTGCTATTTTGAAATCGTAATGGATAGTTAAAACTTGTGTCCTTACACACACTTTTCTTTAAATAATTATTACTTTCAGTCGTTCACCATGTCAAAAAAATTGTAACATGACATTTTATAAATTATTAACCATATCAATTTATTGTATAGAACCATAAATGTTTTTATTTATTTTTAGTCATGAGAGAGTTTTATATTGTATAATAAAAAATTGTAACTAATTTCTGAAGATCTTAAAAATAAAGTCATAATATCAGAATTTTATTATTTATTATATATTGATATAAATATTTGATAAAATGAGTGCAGGAACCAATTGGCTGCAGAAGTCAGATAGGGAGAAATGACAGTCATTGAGTAAGGCCTTTTTTCAACAGTAGTGTTGAAGAAGAAGAAGAAAATGAATAGGTTTATTAAATCATTGTCACTGCTATATACTATTGATGTGTTGTGACAATGTTAATTTAGTATTTAATATTCATTCACTGGATACACTACTGCTTTGACATGGATGGGTTTCTTGCAAGTTGCAAAAATTTCCTGACAAATTGGCCTTGTATATCATATTTAATACAGAATAATAAATAAAATTTAACATGTGACTAAGACCGATGTATTTACAAATACAAATCTTATTTTTTCTTGCTTGTGCATTAAAACCCTGTTAATTAGAAATTCAAGGGATCAAAAAGAAAATAAATAAATTACGCAAAATTCCTAAAACAAAAATTTGCAAAACTCATGAAAAAAGGTTTTAATTTCTTAAAAAAATATATTTTTTCACATTTTCCAAGAAAAGGTATAAGAATGTGAGAAATTAAGGGTAATGTATATTTTTTAAGTATGCAAATATACTGATTTATAATGCGATAGTCTGAAAATGATTACGAATTACTGGCATGCAATAGACAATCTGGGTCTGGAAGTAAGTATTTAATTAACAGGTTTAGGTATTTAAGAGTATAATCCTTAGTAAGTGTAGTAGGAATTAAAAATGAATCAACAATGTATATAAAATTAATAATGTTAAATAATACATACCTGACATGCCTCAGTACAAAAGTCAACTTATAAAATATTAATATATTCAGAGACACTGCTTAGTGCGACTCACGTCTGCTGGACAGTTCAAAATCTTGATACATTACAGTCAGATGCCACATTAAATATTTTAAAACATTTAAATTATGTTATGTCACATTTCCTCCTGCTTTTCGTTTATTATTTTTACACGACTCAACAGCTTATTCATAGCGACAAACAAAACTGCAAAAAACAAATAAAAAACCAGCGATAAGTCTCAATATACTCACTCCAGAACCAGGCGACCTAATCAATATTAAACAAAAAACATTCTAGAACACAAAGAATGTTTTAGTGTCAAACTCTATGGTTTTTCAGGAGGTATGAAAGATTTTTATAAAATCAGAGATATTAGATCACCAGCATGACATGATACCTGACAGAAAAAAAAACATGAAGCCAGAAGGGTAATTATGGGGCCTAAGGTAACTGAAGTGTTTATTAAAATAACATTGATTTTAGCTATTGACTTCATATTATGTATATTGGTATATATTAATGTAATGTATTGGTTAAATTTTGTTCAGTATTATTGCTTTTGTATGAATAAACTCATTAACTCGCCATCTTGTGCAGATATGTGATCTTACAATTTGCAACAATCTGACTCCAATGGCAAGACCGCACCGATAACAATTTAGACACACTCTAGCACATCACGTTTTGAGTGTCCTAAAATTATCCAAGTATTATGTGGATGTTCCCATACTCTTTTGACAATCATGCTAACCATATTATGTTTGTGGAGGTCTATCGCCTCCACTGTCACCATCACCGCCGATGACCATGAACCCTCCTGGCATGTAACGGTGCCCAAAACACAGCTCCTAACAACCTAACAAAAATGGTCAGTACCGACATTGGGTGCCAATAGGAATGCGCCCGCAACTGTCTAGAAGACTGGCTCTCAAACCTCATTCATTCCGCCGACACCTTCCAGAAAACATCTCCAAGGACCGCCTCTGTAACTCTTCACGTATAGAAATTGTATAATAAAGATTAACCATTTCTCTAAATCCTTAAAATGTGCTTAACAATAAATCAAGTCACAAACATAAGTAGCTTTTGTTTCTTAATCTGCTCTGGCCACATACACTTACACAATACACTTTGCGATCATCAAACAAACACATGAGAGATGGGTATTTATTGGGGTACCCACCACTCACACATAAACAGATCCTTCTGATTCATCCCCACTCATTAACCCACACGATACACACTTACTTTATAACGGGCCATATATTTTATACATATTTGTCAATTTTCAATCTCTATACCCCAAATGTCTTTCTTCAGTCATTTTCCGGAATCAAAGTAAACATTTCTTAATTATTCTTATGTATACTTTGATTTGAATGGGTGATTTGATTGTAAGTTGTTTATCATACGCTGATGATGCAGTGTTAATAGCAAATAATGAACAAGAATTACAGAAACTAGTGAGTAGAATGTATGATATATGCAAGGAAAGCGACCTTATTATGAATGCCAACAGGTCAAAAGTGATGGTATCCGAGAAGGAGGAAAGCAAGACAAAATGCAAAATACTTGTAGGTAATGAATGTTTGGAACAAGTAGATGAGTTTGTGTATTTGAGAAGTATATTGGATAGAAATGGAAAGACAAAGAATGATATTGAAAGGAGGGTGACTGCAGGGAATAAAGTGAACGGCGTTTTGAATTGAATTATATCTAATGGGAACTTGTCAACTGAGACAAGACCAGTGGTTCACAATGGAGTCCTGGTACTGACACTGATGTATGGCCCGTGAGGTGTAGAGCTGGCAGAAAAACGAAAGCAGACTGAATGCAGTGAAAATGAGATCACTTAGGCGTATATGTGGCAGATCCATTATGACAGAGTAAAGAATGAAGAAATAAGGAAAAAATGTAAAGCTGATCTCAGTATAGTGAGTAAGATTAAGAAAAAAATCGCTTAGGTGGTTTGGTCATATGGAACGGATGAATGATGAGAAAGAAAGGGTAAGAAGATATATGACGCAAGTGTTGATGGCAACAGAAATAGAGGACGTTCGCGGAAGATTTGGCATGACCCAGTAAACTAGATACTGGAGGATGGTTCTGTTAAAAGCCTCAATAATCGCCAAGCTTATATGAGAAAATATAATGAATGTGGATGAGGTGAGAATTGTGTGTCAGGACAGAAGAGTGTGGCGCTTTATCCTCTCTGCCTATCCCCGCGGAGAAACGGCATGACGGTAAGTAAGTATACTCGGTACACACCGGGTAAAGAAAAAGTAATATCACCTCTCAATTGCGCTACACAGTACACACTGCATCCAGAGTGCAACGCTACATTCCTACGCTTTTTCTACGTTTTCCTTCCTATACATAGTCTTCTAATACAATTATTTGATAAGTACATTTCCTATTATCAATTCTATCTGGCAATTGTATCACTTTAACCCATTGCGAAATAATATTTCATTTTGCAATATAATATTTTATCATTTATTGTCTCGGTGGGTAGTCATTTTTGAGAAAATCTTTCTTAAAAAAAGAAAGGAAAAATTATTTTGCACACGTAACAGCATTTATATAAGCATCCGAAATTGCTGTTAATTATTCCATTAAACAAAGTTGCAACAAATATTTTACAATAAACAAGAGTAATAAAAGATACATTATTTATTTTATTCATCTCAATTTAATTCGCCTATCTATTGAATAATTCACATCAAAAGTTCAGTCATAACAAAACTGAATAATTGACATTTTTAATCATTATTTTATTAACATCATAATAATATTGCATATGGATATAAAATTCATATTTTGACTAAAAAATTTTAAAAATTTGATAAAGCACACTTTGAAAACTTATGAAATAAATACAAAATAGAAAGAACAAATATTATAACTTTGTTAATTTTGCGATTTCTAGAATTTTACAAAAATGCATGTCAAGTTAAACCAGACATAATATTGGTATCTTGCTAAGCATTTTAAATTGAACAAATTACTCAAATTTTGAAATATTACTAGTCACTACTGGGATCAACTTGCAACCATCACTAGCAAGCATTTGCAAGAAGTGAATATTAAGAAAAATTTGCCTATTCTGAAAAATTGTCATATTGCAGTTTAGTAACATTACCAGTGTCTATGATATCAACAGGATTTGGTGTACCGGGAGTTTCGCAACAATTCGAGAGCCGACTCACTCACGTCAAGTCAAGTACAGCTATGTAAAAAATTTACATTTACTGCTAATATATTTTTACCTAATCTTTAGGAAGCGCTGCAACTTTTTGTGTTTAAAAACAATGCATGCACATATAAAAATTATTTTAAGATCTAATAAAAAGTTAATTCCGACGCACCGCACGGAAATATAAAATAATAATTTTTAGAATAACATAAACAAGTGAAATAATTTAAGCTATAGATTCATGGAGAACAGCATGAATTTCGTCTATTTTTCTTTATAGATTTTTAACCTGCAATTGGATAAACGTGAATAATACACTTTCAATCAAAATAATAATGTGCACATAATTTAGCGGGAAATTTTTTAAAAAGGTGGTCACTTTCGGCCAACAGGGGGACTGAATGGTGAAAATAACTACAAACGAAATAAAATTGCAAAACATTAGGTTTTATACATCCAGCCTATAAAACTATTATAAATAAACATGTAATTTTTTATTTCACTCCTATAAACTATAATATTATGAAATGCATCAATCTCTCTTAATAACTCTTCAAACAAACATGTGCATTAAATATCAAATAAAAAATAATAAAATTTTAAAATATCGTAAATTCCGCTAAAAACTGTTTAAAAATAATCCTTTAAATAAAATTCAGTTCACATATAATTATTTTATGATCGATTCATTATTTAAAATAGTAATTAAAAAATAAAACATTAATTAAAAAGTTACAATACTAATTCATTATAAATTTGTAAAAATGTATTTTGTATAGCAATAATCCACACATAAAAAATTACAGAAATATTTGTAAAATTCAATTTTAACATTAACCTACAATATATATAGGAATGACAGTAAACACATTTTAAAAATTAGTACAATAAAAGTGGAATAAAACTATCACTCATCAATGGCAAGTATTACATTCTGAAAAGTTCTCATAGATGGCAAATCCTGTAGAAAAAGGAGACCTCTAGAATCTGATTCAATAATTTAGCATTTTCTACTCATTTTACACCAAACAACGTATATTAAGCGACTCACGGTAGAAATGGGATTCAAATGCAATATTTCCAACAATAGCTATATAAAAGAAAGTTCTTCTCAGAGGGAAAGATACGTTGAGATATGCTCTAGTGGTATATTTTGTGTAAGAGTAACGTACATCAAAAAAAAAAATTCCCGCGTGTCACAGACGTTTTGGCAAAAACAGGTTGAAATCGTTTTAACGGCAAGATAAACGTTAGTGATAATAATTTGCTAACTTAATCTAAGTATGTCACATAACACGTTACGTAACATAAAGTTCTTTGCTAATACATAATATACAGTCGTCAACGCTGACTGAAATCTTGACTAACAAAACTGTTTGTCAAATACACAAATTATAAATACATTATATAAGTCATCAAATACACCATTTCAGTAATGGCCTAAAAACAAAATAGTACTCCAAAACTTTTAATAGATTTAATATTTCGAGAATAAAGTATTAACTAATTATCAATATTACCACGACTAACAAATAATTACATTTCATTTCTGGTTTTGTACTCAAAAGTTAGATGATACATTTATATGCACTGGACCTAAACCCTGTTTCCCTTTTATTGTTTCTTACGACTAGTCATAGACCAAATAATCCTTAATAATTTAAGACTGGACTTCTAATTAATTATAATGATGACAGTCTCTGTGTTTGATCAACAGTTTTTCTATATTTTATAAAATTAAATATATTTCTAGAAAATATGTAGGCTTATATATTACGATAGTATAACCCGGTAGAAGTACATTCGTGACTAAAATAATTTGATTTAAATGGCACTGCACGAATCACAGGATGTTTTCATAAAAAATGCAAATACCTTTGATGATAAATTACCATTCACATAATTACTATAGATATGTACGAAAACAGTTTTATATCTTAAATTATGCCTCAAAGGCTTGAACATTGAAGGCACTTAAAAACAGGGATAATTCTCAGGATTTGTGATGCATGTATAAAGCTGATCCGATTGGATATTGAGTATATAATGCCCTTCCACAAATTGAGTAGCAGCCACAATTAACGTTGATATTTAACTTAATCTTCACCTACAAAAAAATTAATTCAAAGTTACGCAATTAATTTATAATATAGGAAATAAATGTGTAACACTTGTATATGAATTAAAAATTAAATTATTTTACAGTATATATAAAGTGGCGCCCAATAAGAACTGTAATTTTAAATTTTCCATTACTTATAAAGTCATCAGTCATAAAATGGTGAAAAATTTGCGCTCTTTTCCTGCAAAATCATGTGCCAACATTCAATGCAGTGAAGAATTAATGAAGAAAGTGAAGAATTTAATCAAATATACATCAATAATTCAAAAACCATTGATTACCTTAAATCCAACAACAAAATTTTGCTCAAAGAGTCATTATCTGTAATAAGAGCCGAGGTGGCCATTTAGTCGATAACATTTTCCACACACAATTTCCATATGCACTAATTACACCGATACCAATAAACACAAACATTTATAAAAAAAAAATTTTCATTGATTTAAAATTGTAGCTCTTGTTAGTGTCATCCAATATAATATAAAACAGTGATACAAGGGAGTACAGGGAGGTACTAGATTAAAATTGTTAATATTAATTAAAAAAATATTACCTATACTGTTTATGGGATTGTCTGTAAGATAGAGCCTAGATGCATAGCGACTGTGACGTAGAAGAGGGGTTTCCGCCGTCGGTTCATCAGTCTTAAAATGCAAACAATCCATTTTAAAGGGCATCTTTATTTTTGGAGAGCCCGGAGTCCATCTTCTATAAACAATGGCGTTAAGAAGCGCCTGCAGAGGATTCATTAAGGCCTAAAATTGAATAAATACGCTTTTATTATTTTGCAAATATTATTGTTGACATTTATAAGTAAGCTCTAGTAAACTATCTTGTAATTTTAAAACTCTTTCTGTGAAGGAACATGCACGTATATCGCACATACATAGTATGTTACACAAAACATATTATTAATATGTCACATACAACATAACATCTACAAGCAAACAGAACTGTGATCTACCTCAATTGGTAGCAAAAGTTCCTCACAGTAAACTTTATACTGCAAATATTGTCAAATTTCATATAAAAACGCATTTAAAATTTGCTTGTTACTTCAATTACAGACATGTCCAATAGATATGTTTTCAATCAATAAACAACAGCATTTGGTCATGTGACCTGTGGTTACTGGTCATGTTCAATATGATTCCAAATGTGACAGTTGTGGTACAATGGTTTTTTGCATTTTACTCGAAAACAGGTAAAATGAGACATGTCTGCTTTTGATTCTGGACCTCACAATTAATAAGTTCAATATTAATTCATATTGTATCTAAAATATGCATAAAACTATGTCGTAATGGCATTTTTTAAACAAAATATCCCGAGAGTGTGAATTTGATGTCTATCACGGCCATTAGAATCGGCAGAATGACGCAAAAAACAATAAAAATACCCATTAAAAGGATCAATATAAATATTATTTAGTAAGAAATTATTGATACAAAACTTACTTTTAAATAGTAGTCGATACCCCAAAACATGCGAGTAAATACAATATATTATTTAAAACTGTTTGTTTTCACTACAGTAAAGTATTTTAGAATGATGCTTATTGCTATATAGGATTGCTTTCTGGTAATATGGAATCTAATGTGGTAGAAATTGCTAAATAATAAATGTGAAGAAATAATAGTGTATTAAATAATAAGAATATTTACCATGATATACCAGACCACAATGATAACATTGATTGGTAGATCGAACCAAAGAGTCCACAAAAGAATACCATTGACAATATTGGGAAGCCAACACACGTAGAAACAAACATTTATCAAAGCAAACTTCAGTTTCAGAGAATGCACTAGATTTCTCTCCCTGCTGGTGATCTGTGAAAGAATATACATTATGTACATCATATGATATACCTTATACACACATGCAATCATTTTACATATTATTTATAAGACCAATTGTATAAAACATTACAATACGATCTAGAAAATTGGATCAATAAAATGAGACCATGAGTTGAAATATTGCAAGAATCAACCGGAGGACAGGATGTACAAAAAAGATTAACGAAGGAAGGATTTAGTGGAGAGGAGAAGGTAGGAGTGGACCGGAGAAGATTTTAGATTATAAGAAAATTAAGAACTAACTTGTCCAGTTGCGAGAGGTACTGAAATTTTTACATCTATCGAAGAAAAAAAATAAATGATGGGGTTGGCAATCATCACAATAATGATGGGAAGATATGTGGCGCAGTAATTTGGCAGGACGCGGAGGAGAGCACCTTGTAGTGACCGCAGATTGTGACAGCTGAAAAATAAAACAAAATATAAAACAAAAATATTACAATATCTCCAAAGGCAATTATTTTTAATTGCCAGCCACATCTAGTTTTTGTAACATGTCACATGTAAAATTTTCACATTCAATACAGTGCAATATATTGATAATTACTGTCATTGAAATAAAAAATTGCAAACTAATCCAAACAGAAATCAACAGATTTGAGCCAGATCAGAATATGTAAAGGTTGTTTTTTTAGAAGTTTGTTTTTCAAATTGGCAACACTTTTTCCAGTGGTATCCAATTTGACAACCGACGGGTGATTTGTGCTCAGTTTGGTTTGCCATTTCACCATGAATAGACTTACGCCAGGACAACACTTACAAATTGTGCAAATTTATTTTGAAAATCGTGGTTCAGTATGTGAAACTTACCATGCGATATGTCAATTTTACGGTTGACATAATCGTCCATTTGAGTAAGTAATTCAAATAACCGTGGATCGTTTTCGCACCAATCATACTCTAATTGATAATGCACATCCGCAGAGACATCATACAGTGCGCACCAAAGAAGCTGTTGATTTTTCAAAAATGATGCCGTCTAGAACGTTACAATCAATGGAGTACGCTATAGATCCATGATTACTAACTTTTTTGTTCCCCAATTGAATGGCATTAATGTGGAAGAGCTGTGGTTTCAACAAGATGGCCCAACATACCACACGGCGTGCACCAAAATCAATTTATTGAAGGAAACATTCGATGAGCGCATAATTTCGCGTAATGGACCTGTGAATTTGCTTCAAGATCATATGATTTAACACTTTGAATCATTTTCTGTGGTGATATGTGAAGTGGCTAGTCTACACTGATAAACCAAAGCGATAGACGACTTGGAAGCCAACATTTGATATACGTACCCAGCTGTTCCAAAATGTGTTCGAAAATTGGACTTCCAGATGCGCTTTATTCAAGCCAGCCACGGCGCCCATACGCGCAAAATAATATTTAAACACTCGTGGCATAAAATTATCTTTCCAATAAAGCCAATACCATGATTTTGATGTGTTTTATTTTGTTTTAAAGTTAACCTCTAAACAAAACACGCTTTATAAGAAACAGAAAGAATTTATTTTGGTAAAAAATATGTGCATAAATGGCCCAATGTCAGAGTTGATTTAATTATCAAGGAATATTAAATTAATTTATGCACATGGAAACATCTACATATATACATATGTATGTAGTCCTCGAAGTCCGCTATTTTTATAGTTGTTGTTCATTAGGATCCTGTGCAAAACGGAGACACCTTCACTCCGATATAAAATATTTTATATTAAATATCATCCATTTTAAACACACAAAATTCTACCAAAGTAGCCAGGACAAGACTGAATCTATCAGGTGTGATAGATACCTACTGCATCCTACTAAAAAAATAAATTTGTAAATTTGACAGCAATTCATTTGTAATAACTGTATTTTATTATTATGAGTTCACCTCTAATGTAAAAAAAATAATGTCAATATAGCTAATTTTAAATTTGCTCAGATGTTCTCTAGGATCCTGACTCCACCACAACCACTGGATATCTCACTCTTTTCCTGCCTGGCCCAAACGATGCACAAAACATTACTCTTTAAGGCTTGCATGAAAAAATGCACCCCAACCTCAACCCCTAACCCCGTCTATATTAAATTAGAACTAAATCTGAATCCTAGGTAATTTGGGGTACAGACTACTAGTATTCAATTAAAACAAAATTCACCCAAAATTCTGAGCTACAAAACAATTTTCATTTATAGAATGTTCCAAAATTGGTAGGTTTCGAGCGGTCAACATTATAAAGATGTACATCTAATTTTATTAAGTATTGCTCACTTTGCCGATGGATAGTAAAGTACTGTTAAACCGATAGAAGTGAGTAGGGCAGGTATCCCCCACGACGCACTGTGATACAATCTAGTATGAGTATCTTTATTTCTCAGTAATAGGTGCGAGTCTATGGCGTAACACAGAGTCCAAATCCAGGTGGCGGTGTAGAAGTATTGGGTCCATGCCTGAAATCAATCAATAACTTTATTTTTATTTGTATTATTGCGATTCACAATCATACTAATAATATTGAATAGTTACCCATAATATACATATTATGAAATTACTTACAGAAGTTAGAGCGCAGAATAATACGTTGGACGTGTCGTCCTCTTTGGGCATCATTGTTTTGTAATTCAACCATAATGCTGATCGAACAAACACGCCTGTAATAAATACAACAAGATATAATTCATCTTACATTGTTCATCAACTAAAGTAGGCAAGGGGAAAATCTAGTGGCTACTTAAATATGTATAATAAAAATATAGAATAATTTTTAAAAACAATGATACCCATTGTTAACATATATTTTTCAATTGCCAAATACAATGGAAGTCGGTTATAATGCGGGTTTGTGGGGGGCGTATGATAACCGTGGTATGAACGAATTATCCAAAATTATGATAAAGCATCATATTTTAAAATTTTCTTTATGATTTTTTATACATTTTTATGATATAAAATATAAATAAAAACCAATTCTGTTCACATAATTCATAAATTATAATAATTCTTTCAAAATAAATATTTAAACTTAATGAACATAATATTATTGAACACTTAAATTAGAAATAATCTCTATGAACATCACATATGTTTAGGAACGAAAATTGTATAACGATTCATAAGAATTTTAACACAAACACAATCAATTTTTAAAAAAATCTGTAATTTTTTTCTGTTTACGAGTGACCCGTCCACGATAATAAATTAATTTATATCTGCAGTATATCCGAATGCGTGTTATAACCGGCTTCTACTATAATTCCTAATACATATGTAATAAAAAGTGTAAAATACATATATTTACACATTTTGGATTAGTTTTACTCATTTGGTAAAATGTAAAACATTAACACATTGCTTAAATACTGCATTTTACCCAGTTTTTGTAAATTAAATTTTCAGATAAATTTTTTGAAATAAAATAGTGGAAAACTAACTATGTACATATTAATATTTTGGGAATCCAAATTCCGCATACACAAAGTGACCATCAAACCAAGTCTTACACGGGGACTTGGAGTATAACTGATAAACAACTGAAGGCTCTTCGAATACTTAGAAATAAGATTTTATGATAAATATATATTTGAATTGTTGAAATAAGGTGGCGCATTTGAAAGAATATAGAATTGTATGTATATACCCATTATTATGAAAGTGGTCCAGGTCAAGAAACTAAAAAAAAATTAGCGTATCAATTATTTAATATCACATTGTTTTAAATTAATATATGTAATATGATGCAAATTATAACAATTGTGAAAAATTTGAAGCGTTATATTCAGTGTATTGTTACGACGTTCAACAGTATTCCGCTAGTATTTATTTTGATAATAGAATAAGTCATTTCAACCTTAAATTTTTTATTTTATTATAAGCTACATGCAACATTTATGTCGAAATAAATTATAAATCTAGTAGCTAAATAAATTTTGAAACATTGTGTCTTGTAATATAAAAATATTTTTTAATCATTTCAAATGCAAACTTTTAAATATCTCAAAACGAAAGAAACATGACTTAGACCACTTTCATAATAATGGACACATATATAAACTGAAAAGTGTTAATTGCTGCATTAAAGTCCAGAACACTAAATTGACGAATCATGTACAGGCGGATAACTCCAGACTAAACTAAAGCGGTATATCAGTGAGTTCCTGCTAGAAAGAGATCTCGACCATCCACGCATGGGGTAGTCTGACTAAGGATTGAGCATCGCCAACATCTCAGGCCATCAAGCCTAGAAAGCATTTGCAAAGTCTACCTTAGTGGTCCATAGTGTGATATTAGATACGTATAAACAATATTGTAAGTTTCTTAAGTAAACTTTATATTTTTGAGAATACAAACCGAAGTGGTAACACGTCCCAAACAGAAGATGTGATAAACATTGTTTCCTATTTTAAAATAAATAAAAGATTTGGTCACAGGTCCAGCTTACCCAGTGAAGCCAGAAGGTCTGCTACCGCCAACCAAATTATTATTGGTCTGACACGTTTGGCTGAGTTCCTTCTGATATACTCTTCTCTAGGAAGAACCTAGAATGTATAAACACAACATCAAATAAGTTACGAAGTTGTCATTGCTTTACAGATCAGACCTAGGTTCTCCAGTTGCTTATCAAGCCGTTATGCACACAGGGCCACTATTTATAGATAACCTTTGTCTGTTTCATCAATTGTATGAAGGAAGGTTATACTCTGAAACCAATCAAACAATAAATATGTAATGTATATATAAATATAGAGTGTAATCTATATTATCGGAGGGTATGGATAATTGAAAACATGATAAATCCAAAACTTTACCGGGTCATAAACAAAAAAAATATTTCAAATGGATACAATGATTTCAAATTAATACTTATTTTTTTGTGTATGTGTAATTCCTCATAAGTACAACAAGTCCTACAACCCCTGATGGGACTCCTTAAGAGTTTTCCCAACTCTTTGGACACTAATGCAATATTCATAAGAAATTTTTGCTGCATTATCCCGTTCTAAACTTTTCTTTCAATTATTTGAGGCATTCGCAAGAACAACACCATTTTGTTTTTCAGCCATTTTAGGCACTCAAAAAATTATGATAATTATGGTAGATAAATACAGAGACACTCTGACTCCCGCCACAGCTAGAGCTAATGGACCTAGTGTAGTGAAAGGCCAGACAGAAGATCATGATTGAGAATTGTTCATTGCATTCTTTCCCACTCATCGATTACGAACTGATGATGATGAACTATGATAATGAACAATGAAAAATACACTATATGTAGTTACTTCTTGACAGTTGATTATGTTACAATGGGCATATATTACATGAGTACATATATGTATACTGCATATAATGTAAACATTAATATATTCAACGTCGGTTGCATAGATTTTCAATGTATAATGAATTGGAATCAGTAAAATTTCTGAAAATCTAGGCATTTAGAAGTCTTCATTTTGTAAATGATACGCATCTTGGAAGAATTTTGAAAACACTGGGAAAAATAATAAGGTGTAAGCACCTAAAAACCCCATCTCAAGTTGAGCACTCAGAGAAAATCTTTCATGTTAATATGTAGTATAATATGAGTATTTGTAGAAATGTGAGCATCCTACAATACAAAGATGTACAAATGTTGATTAAAACAATTAGACTATTTTATCAATAATGTTTATTTCTTGGGTATATAATAAATGAGAGTTCGATCAAAGTCAGTCAGATTAGGTTATTCGAGAGGTTAAATCGAGATTATCGAGGTTAATCGAGAAAAGAAATGACAGCTCGCCATATTGATTTGCCACAGATTATTTGTTTGCAGAGCGGAGGGCTACCTATTGACTGACGGGACTACAGTGGACCCCACACATAGCGTGATATTTCTCATCTTATTGTTTTGGTGGCCCCACACATGGGGACGTATGCATCCAAACGTGACATTGTGTTTATACAGTGGAACCTAGATATTTCATTTTCCCGCAATTTACATTATTTGACAGTCCCATTTCAGTTTCATATATTAGAATTACCCGTAATTTATCATGTAATTTGGGCATTTTCTGTGGATTATGTCATTATTGCACTATCAAGCTTCCTTATTAAATACTACCCCCACATAAACTCATTGAGATGAATGCATGGCGATATAATGACTAATCTATATCAGTACCTCTACAATTATATTGATAGATAACCACAGAAACACACCTACAAACAGTGGCGTGCAGTAAGCATAAAGTTAGGTTATGCTGTTACCGGCGATGCTAACAAAATATACAGGTAGGTATACTAGGTATCAAAAAAATGTTAGATCAATTTAAATTTAGAATACAATTGTAAATTTACTACTTTAAAAAAGGCAAGTTCATTTATTGCTCGTTACAGACTCTCTTTTTGATTTGGCTAAAAATATTTTTTATGATTTCTCCTTTGGACAACGGATTTAAAATGTTTCATTAATGGTAAAGAATAACAGAAATATTTGTTTTTTTATATTTTATTTAATACTGGTAATTAATATAACTTAATAATATCCTGAAAAATTTAAATTCTCTTGCTTGACAGATGATTAATTATAACCTACAAATTTTAACTATGGAAACACTGAAATATCGAATCATAGGTTGGAATACACCAAGAACATAAAACGTTTAGTAAAATAAATATATAAAAAAGTCATTCTATGCAGTTTTCAGTAAGGATTATTCCTTTTCAAAATCTGCAGACGTCAAGATGTCAACATAGATTCAGTAAAAAATATTCACTTCAGTACATTATTATATTATTATAAAGATTTATTTATTATATTATATCTTATTATAAAGATTGAAAAAACAAGTCAGGTTCATTCAAGACCTAGCTAATTGCAGAGCAAGTGCTAGCAAATTGCAGAGCAAAACGCACATGAAGTTGTTACAAATGGTTCGCAAATAACTCACGGCTAGACAAAAGTCTTGAGTTACATCATAGACAAGATTACGCTAATCCGGGTAATAACAGCAAGAATTTTATATGGTCTTTTCATAATACAAAGATTATTTAATATCCCAGAATTTTTAGTAATACATAGCTTTTTTGCTTGTATGCAGTGCATGCCCCTGCCTACATATATATGTACTAGCGGTTGATCACTCGTGAACAAACCGAATCTGTAAGTTGAGTGGATGATCCAAATCCCTTGCGACTCTCCCAGTAACCGGGTTAATTTGAGCAAGTGAACTGAGTGACGGATCAATCGAAATTCAAACTGTGGCCTGAGACAGATCACTTACTAAATCTTACAGATGATGCATTTACGAAGATAAGAGATAATATAAGTCGTATTATCTTTTTTCATTTAATAATCGCATCAAATGTTCAAGTAAAGAGCAATGTAATTTAATAATAATAATAAAACTGAGTTGCCAATACTACAAATTAACCAAACAAATTGTAGCAGTATGTAAAAATAATATGATATATAAATTTTTTTATTTTTTTTATTTATTTTCTTAGTTTAATAACCACAATTGAGTTTAAAAAACATCTACCGGTTTCGGAAAACACCTTTTCCT
Organism: Eubasilissa regina; assembly: GCA_022840565.1. Classification (NCBI taxonomy): domain Eukaryota; kingdom Metazoa; phylum Arthropoda; class Insecta; order Trichoptera; family Phryganeidae; genus Eubasilissa; species Eubasilissa regina. The sequence continues at coordinate 31,273,227 of JAINEB010000003.1, read as the reverse complement.
TCTTCAGGATGTCATAACTAACTAAAAATATAGCATTGTTTTTCTATTTATCCAGAATCTATTTTTAAATTTTTAAAAAATTTAAAAATAGATTCTGGATAAATAGAAAAACAATGCTATATTTTTAGTTAGTTTTGACATATCCTGAAGAAGGAAAAGGTGTTTTCCGAAACCGGTAGATGTTTTTTAAACTCAATTGTGGTTATTAAACTAAGATAATAAATGAAAAAAAATATGAATCTTAACCACCAAGTTAATATTGCTAATTTTAAAAGTATAAATTTTATATTAATAAAGAAACATTATATGACCAAGACCTTTATAACTGAGAATATTTGATATTTAAGATGAAAAATAACTTTTATGTTTAACTTAATTGTTTAAACAATTTAAGCAGCAAGCAACATTTAATAAACGCTAACAATTTTAAGAATAGGACATAACGTCCCGTTAATTATTTTAATTTTTGTTATTTGAATACTGATATTATTATAATTGATGATGCTGATACAATGCAGGAAACATGAGTCGTAAGAAAAAATTCTGCATGCGTCTGGCGAACAAGACATCTGACAACTATGTCAAGAGCCGAACATTCGAAAGATCCATGATTCAAACTGCTCAAAATATCCATAATTCACCCGCACAAAAGATCTGTGTTCCCGTTGATCAGCCGCTTAATTGAGCGGCTTATCTGAATCACTCAGCTGAACCGCATAGCCCACTGCATTCACATATCTACAACTTCTAGAGTCCCAATATCACATTTCACCTAACGAGTATTTGTAACACTAGTCATGCCAAAAGGACTGCAAATAATTAATATAATAAATGGAATAATTAAAAGATATGTACAATATTACCTGGTATAAAGCACCCAGCATACCAATAATGGAGGAAAAGAGACACAAAGCATTGTATGAGTTAGTATTAAATTCATCCATAACTTGGTTGGCCATGTCAGTTCCATTCGGACTGTGGTGACAGCAGAATGTTTGAATTGTGGGGTCTGCCATGATACCAGTCACGGACACTATGTTTTAAATAAAAAGAAATTATTTTTTAGTATAAAAAAATATTTAAAAAAAAGTAACAGCACAAACACTAAATGATAACACAAATGTATCTCTCCGAAACATCCAAACATTTTATTTGTCAAATAAATTAGGTAAATGAATAAACACAATTCAGTAAACCTCACAATGTATTAACTTAATTAAATTAATAAAATCATAGAAAATTAACACAAGACTTTTCTGACAGTAATTTGTAATTTGGAGGCTAGCATTCTACCAGAATCTAAAAGAAATAATTATATACAATTGTCACAGACCCATCGGACAGGGATGTAACATGATAGATTTTCAACTTCTTTTTTAAAGTTCAGAAAATAATAACACTGGTGAACGCATTACAAAATAGTAAGAACACATTGCTACCTACGAAATACTAATCGTCGTTTGTTTAGAACATTCTCAGACAATTATTATTAAAGTAGGTAGATATTTTAAAAAACAAATGTGGTAGGGATGCAGAAATGCAATAACTAATAATATATTATGACATTATTACTAACCTTTTAACACTGAAAATATTTAAACGATAGTGATATCTAAAAACGACCCAATTGTATATAAATACGGAGTGCAGTGTTATTTTCCAAATAACAATAGAGTTTATCTATCACCAATTGACATTTGAGAAACAATTTGAATCAAAGAAACACGTCTTGATCATATACTATACATTATACTACAGGTACACGCGACAATGTTCTTTAAAGAATCATACATAAAGGCTATTTTCTGACGAAATAAATTTAGTGTTTATAAAAGCACTGACCCGCACACACACACATATATATTTTGGATATATATAAAAACACGCGACGCATGTGTCAGATGATTGCATGCACACTAGCCATAGATAAGAAAGAAAACACCAGCGCACTTATATTATTACATGGATAAGTATTATAATGATCATCGAACTATCGCTAGGGATGTACATGATATATTTTAAATCGTTATATCGCATCTTTTACATAATTAGTCACTTAGTCTATTAGTTAAAATAAAATAAATTTAATGAGCAAGTAGAGCAGATCGATTTACTTAAATATTTGTTAGGTAACTCTCATTGGAGTCCGCAGCTACAAAATGATTATAAGTATAGCAAAGATTTCTGACTATATTAATTAAACAGTACGAACGTGATATACATTTGTCACATGACAGAGGCGACCTCTGGCTTATGTTGTCTCTCTTTGACTTGTAATCAAACCTACGGGGCAAATGGTCACTAAGGAGATGGAGGGTTAAATGATAGAAACACGAAAAGACAACTATCTATTTATGTATTATTACTACACACATCATGGGTAGGTATACATTTTCATGCAAACTTAATCCTTATTTAATTTCGGCCTTATATTAATCCGCGTTACTTCGCTAGAGCCTTCTTCCAGATATTTACAGACTGACTTGATCACTGCTTGCAGACTAACTAGGCTGACTCATTTTCGTGATGACGTCTTGTGGTCGACTTCTCATATCTGATCTCCAAACTTTTGGACTAGTTCAACTCTCTCACATGGCAGATTAGTGGACTGACTCTCAATTTCTGTGACGGACTACGACAGACTGGCTGCGAATCTGCAGTCCATGGCTAACTGATGGGTTCTTCTCGGAGGACCATTATGACAGACTTTTCTGGATTCTGTCACGAGTTATGACGGATTATTACGTACTGCGATTCGAGGCTAACTAATGGGCTTTCCTTGGAGGACCATCCTGACGGACTCTTCTGGACTCTCAAATTCGTGACGGACTATGGCAGGCTGCCTGTAAAATGGCGTCTAGCTCTTTTTATAGTTTGTGAGTGGGAGTAGTGCTACGATCGCCTATCGGTCCTGCAATCATGGCCGACGACCGCTCCATTAGCCGCCCTTATGGTGGGTGGCGACGCCCTTTCTAGACCAAATTTTTTTCTTCTTCACCGGTAGTCTTTTTATTAATAATTACAATTAAACTTATCTCTATACCTACATGTTTACATTTATTACATTAATCATTTAATTGGCACACGAATTAATTTATAATAAAATTCGCACACTTGAATTTTCTATACATACCTAAGTTTATTACATTATTTTATTTATAGCTAAGTAAACCGTGCTTGATCTAAAACATCTTTGCTACGACGATAACCTGCCTAATCGTAACCACCCATATGATAATATTTGATTCGTATCGCGAGTCTCACTGTCTATTTTAGTTCTGATTTATATTAATTTGCATTTATAAGGCGCCGACTGGCTAGTATCTACATTGATGTATTTTTTTTAGCCTGGAGCCGGCAGAAAAGGAACGAACGCAGACAGAATGCCGCGGAAATGGGATTGCTTAGACCTATTCGTGGCAGATCGAGTAAAGATAGAGAATTTAAGTAAACACGTTTACATAAGGCTCGCTTAGGTGGTTCGGTCATATGGAACAAGATATATAAATGTGGAAGACGCGCAAGTATGACGCTCTATCCTCTCTGCTTACTCCTGCGGGGAAACTTCGCTAGTCTAATAGGGGTCTCAGAACGGGATTTCTTATTTTTATTTCTTCATGATCGGGGCACGTGTCTCCGTCCGAATGTAACAAAAATAACAATCATTTGTTCTGTATTCCACCCTCGAACGAGTGCTTTTTTTAAGAAACGTTCTACTAGAAAGTCATTACTTATTGCTGCCGATTGCATATGACATTTCTGGACGTGATCTACTCCCACGATCGATTTCACCCGTAAACGAGATAAATTTTAGGGAAATGTCTCCAAGCGAGTTACCGTTTTACTTTAAGCAGGTCTAAAATTTTTATCAAAATTCACGGTCTTCGTCATCTGGACTACGAAGACAAAATGGCTCTCACGCGTTCGCGATATTATTATGTAATTAATAGTATCGAATCTGGTGCACTCGCGTCATAACCGATGTCGAGGCATAACAAACATATTTATTATATTTAAATATTATACATCACATAGTCTTACAAGTGAGATTACAATAATAGAACACCTCAAATTCTTATACTAACATATCTCTCTTCTTTCACAATTATAACTCTTATTATATTACATAACCCTAATCGATTTTATTCCATCCCTCAGATTTTGTTTTTTTTGATCTTACTAGAAAACATTTTTGTGCCGCTCGCCAAAGAAAAGAAATATACGCACTGCGCCCGTTCTACACTTCCTGCGTTTGTCTATCGCGATTCAAATAAATGTGATGCGTAATTGTTTGATAATTTGACACGTAAGTCCGAATTCATGAATTCTTAAAATAAAATATCAGTCAAGAATTCTCAGGATTTTTCGTTTTCATTTAACTTCGCAACTAATTCATTCAACCAGTAACTTCAATACAAAAAAATGGGCTCCAATGCAAAACGGAAAAAAAGGCTTTGGTGCCCAATGCAAAATGAGTGATAAAAATATGAAACTATAATGGTGCTGATAAAAGTAATGATACCAAATGTATTGTAGGAGGCGGGCCTTTTGGTCGAATCTGGGCCCTAAGACACTGGCCCATTGGCTGCAAGTTTGAAGCAATGATTTTTCGCAGATTCCACATCTAAATGGTCGCACATATTTAATAGGTGTTCTCCTGAGACCAAACACATGACATAACAATTCAATGTTGGTCATGTGGCATGTTTTCCCTGTCTTGAATCGGAGCAGATGGCGACCGCGAGTCAGGGATGCCTTCTGCGTCAAGTGCTTAATAATGGCAATTAAGCATCCCGAGTACGGCGTTCACTATTCATTGGGTTGGAGACTTTTATTACATTATTATCATATTTTACATTCGCATCATCAATTTAACAAAAGCAAATAACAGAAGTTCAATAAACAAATACCAAATAAATTAAAATAAAAACAAACGAAACAGTAGATACAATAGACGCATAATAGACAAACAGGAAATTTTTCAGTGAGCGGCATTAAAATCCAAATATATACTATTTTTATTTATTTTATTAGGGATACCTGATGAGAGAACAGTGCGGCATATCACGAAAACCAACTCCCCCGTAAAGAGAAGGACAATACAATTAAAAATGATGATTCACCTGGCCAAGACAGTATCACCTCAGGGAGAAATGATTGACTGATTTCCCAGTCAGATCTTCCTGGCAGTAGAAACTTTCAGCATCTCCTAGCGAGATATCCACTCCCTGATGAACTCTCGGAAAAGCACGAGGTTCTTTCCGTTTTGCAGTAAATCGCTGTCAGGGGGACCATGACCCTACCTTTCTAAGTCAGCTAACATATTCTCTCCCTCATAATCTCACAGAACTAGAGAATGTGCTCTGGCGTCTGTTCAACTCAGTCGCAGAAGCACCAGGGGTCAGGGGGAGTCCAAAATCGAAGAATTTATTCCTGAATTCTCCGTGATCAGAGAGCACCAGCACCGAGTAATGATTCAGCTGACGTTGGATTTTCTTCCTTTTGTCCTCACATCCAAAGTGGGAATAAGGGAACATGAAGGAAGCTCGAGAGGAGCGTCCATATCCACAGTGAGGCCGTGTCCCATCTTTCTTACCATTGTTCCATCGATATTTTCCGGAGTCGAGAACACAAAACTTGGAATCGCATACCTGATAGTCTGAAAATGATCCCAAAATTATCTATCTCCAGGCCCCTCCTTAGAGAGCAGCGGGCCGTCGTCTCCACGTCATCTATACTTCAGGAAACTTCCATGGAAGTGGATCTTCTTCTTTCGATGGAGAAAGTACTTCATTTATAACAATTGAAATTTATTTATTGACCCCCAACATACATAACAATTGGTTTATGAATGAACATGTGTATATGTAAGCCTGATGTAGTGTTTATGCGTGTATGTGTATTTGATGACAAGATGTAAGAAAATACAATATTGTTGGATATGCATGTAACGTACTAGTTTGCGTTCTTTGGTCGACATATCTGAGTAGATACTTTGTTTTTAGCATTGTACAAAATTGATTATACTGCTTTTAATAATGCCAACTTGCCCCAAAACAGGCTTGCTTAGTAGAGCAATGCAATCATCATTCAGAAATGTTATCTGATTAATATAATGATGTAATATTGTATATTTGTATGTATGTAAATAAATATTTTAAAAAAAAACAAATTAAAAAATATGTAATTTTTTTGTTGTTATTATATTACAATGTTATTCTATTACAAATACATGTATACTTTTTTATGTCTACAGAATTTTATACAAATTTCTGCCATACAAAAGAAAATAACGGACTGGTTTTTTAAATTTAGCTTGTCAGTTTTACGGGTGACTGCAGTTAGTAGGTATTGAATATTATTACTGATTATTTTAATTTTGAAATTTAAAAAAATATGTGATTGCAGAATGTGGTGCGACAGACTAAATGATTGATCGTTTCATCGGATATTACGGACATTCTCGCATCGTTCCTTTTATTATTTTAATGACATCTCTAGTACAAAAATGAATTTACATCTGTCACAATTTGTGAAATTACCAGTCACTATTTAAAACACTAAAATCTCATTTTTTGATAACTGCAATGACTCTTATGCATAATTCCACATCCTAGCCAGAGGTTTCTCGCTATCTGTGGTATCCGTCGTATTCGCGGTTTGACGAACGTGATTTAAAACAAAGATATTATTGAGTTGATGGATAACACTGATGACTGGCTATATCTTGATGAAAGCGCTCCCCGTGCTCGTCACTTACGCCATGTGTAAAAAAGTAATTTTAAGAGACATGTTGCACCCCATGTTTTCATAGGTTGTAATTAGATGAGTGACAATCTTGACGTATTCTTCGTGTTTTTTGTTTCCAAGAAATTTTTCACGACAAACTTGAAAGCTGACCATGCAGTTAGTTCTATGGCTTTTAACACCGTGGAAAACTGTTGATCTTTCAAAATCTCTCTTATTTGTGGTCCCACAAAGATTTCCTCTTCTATTTTAGCATCACTTATCCTCGGAAACTTTTCCTTTAAGTATTTTAATTTAATGTGGTAAATTAGGGCCCACATTCGACAGCTGCCCAAAAGGTCCGCGCCCTATAATACTCAAAACCTAGCACAATACCTATCAGTGTGTAGGGTTAGGAACCAGAACATCGCAGCAGAGCGAAGCAGGGAATTTTTTTAGATACGAGTGTATACATATAACAAACCTTAAAATATTAAGAAGAACATGTTCTTATTGTGAAATTGTAATTATTCAGAACAGACGGTCTGTGATGTTTTAAATACTAATTTAATGTATTAATTATACATATAAAATCAATTTTGTCGAAAAATATTGTTTTTGCGCTACCGGGATTCGAATAAGAACGTGTTCCATTAATAAAATAAGTTGTATCAATGTGTCCAAAATTTAATAAAAATGAATTAATAATTTTGGCGTCTGCAGTCGGTTTACTCAAAGGTATTTGAGATTTCGTAAAAAAAATGTAGATGGCTTTCAAATAATGGAACGACACATGTATTAATTTGAAAAAGTGTAACATGTAGGTTCGAAAATTTGTCATGAAAAATACTGGCGCTATAACACAATTGGTAGTGTGCTTCCCCGGATTGGAAATAGAAATCCAGGTTCGAATCCCGGTAGCACAAAAACAATATTTCTCGACAAAATTGATTTTATACGATATATTTATAATTAACACATTGACTTAGTGTTAAAAACACCTTAAAGTACACTTGAAAGTGTGAATATTATAGAAGACAAGAATATATTTTTTTAAATTATTTAATGAATAAAACTGCGATATACTTAATATTTTTATTTCCCATTTTGCATTAGGGCCCTATTTTTGTAAATACGCCACTGTTCAACAGCTTTCACTAATGATATGAACCCTCTCCAACTCTTGAGACTTTGTACAAAATAAATGGAAATCTGAGTCAAGCTGCATTGTTTTGAATTATGCATTTACATTGTGTACTGAATTTTCGCTTCGCTTCTGAACACTTTTTTCTCCTCTGACGCATCTCGGACGTCACACCGCGTCAGCTGGACGGCGTCAGCGCAATAACACGGTTTATTACATTTGTCTGCAACCTCCTTGTAGAAAAAATTGTAATAATGATTGCATTTGACATGATTCTCTCGGGAATGTTTGAATAGTTATAAATTTGTCCATACAAACATGACGATTGCATATTTAATTCAGCACCAACGTCACACTTACGTTTTGACATATTTCACATATTTGAAAATGAAATTACATATGTTACGTAGATGAAGAACTTCTTTGTGAATTGAATACATACGCGATACCGACCTAAAAAAAATAATACTTACATAGTACCTACCTATACAAAGTACAATGCTAAGCAACCTTTTTTAACAATTGAAATTTTAAAATGTCAAAAATAAATGTACCTAATAAAATTGCACACATAACACCTTTTTTTTTTAAATTTTTACAATTTATATAAATTACTTGATTCTATTACAAAACTTAAGTTACTTTTTTATATATCGCTGTACCTCTCCGAAAAAGAGACTTGCTCTTGTGCTTGAAGAGGAAGAGACACACGTGATGCTTAACCATGAGAGTATTAATTGTGTATATTCATTTGTTACGAATTATGGCTATAATATAATGTAGTACATATTTATTTTATTCATCTGATATTAGAATGAAATTTGAGGTTAAATAACATGACAATATTATTTACTTTATTTAATTTTTAACACAGACAGAAATAAAAGAATACTCGTAGTATAGTTAGAAACTAAAAAAGCTAAAATTCATACTAAAAGTGGCATTGCATTTCATATATTTAATGGGTGTTTCAAATGTTTTGACGTTGTAATAACTACATTAATATAAAATAATAACGTCGCATTTTTTTCATAATTTTCGGTTAAATAAAGTATCCTTTTAAATACGATTACACATGTGAGAGAAATATAATCTACGCAGTATTTGTGACGGTTAGATAATTAGATATATTTTTTAAATGTATCACATTCAGGTACTGAAGTAGGCATTTATTTTTCTTTTTTCAAAGATATGTATTGCATTTGGTATACCAAGTAGAAGTATTTAAATAAGAGGTTCCCAAAATTATTTCACCGAATCAGTTGAAAATCTTATCGGGGACATCACATTTTAATTATATAATCATTTATTATTTGTAATAATTATATAATCACACTGTTGCATTGAATATATTATATAATCATTTATTACTTGTAATAATTATATAATCATACTGCTGTATTGAATATATTATATACCTCTGAATCACCTTGGTACACCTTCACATTCACGATCAAAACATAATAAACATAATAGTTTCACCACATCAATGTTCAACTTAGAGCATTTTTTAACATTTAATTTTAATGATATTTTTAAGATATTATATAAAAAATCTTTAATAAACAACGTGAACAATCCATCGAGAATAACATCATTTATAAAACGGCCTTGATTTCGATATTTTTTCTATTAATCAGTAGATAGATCTTAATACTCGCAAACGTGCGCGGATCGCCATTCCACCAGTCATTTTATAGATCCGCCATTTTGTGGTGCAAAAAACTATAGCTGCGGAATCTGGGGCCTGGGGCTTGGGCCCCACGAGTCTCGAGTACGTTTGCCTCTGACCTTGTCTAACTTTTTCGAGACAGTGATGACTGTAGAAAATATCTCAAAAATTATCTAAGAAGCTGATACCTACATCGACACATGAATCAATACTAAATTCATATTAATTCGTTTCCTTCACCCTCTTACTGAACGAGTTGGGGATATTTCGCTGATTCTCTTGTACCTTCTTCATTCTCCATTTCCAAGTGGACAAGACTTGAAATTAAAAATTTTACGAACTAGAACTAGTGGCATACATTGAGGCCAGAACGGGTCAGGGCGCCGCCCTGGCACTTCTTTTAACATGTAACTCACTATTCAAGTACATTAAAAAATATTTTGATATAAAATATTCCGCATATAATTATGTACATTAAATATCGTGCAGCGGACGGATATTACGAGAATGCAAAAATATATATATAGGACCGGAAACTAATGACTTTCACAAAACGTGAAAGTCACTATGAGAAAATTTATTACTTTTTGTTTTTGTTAAGAGTTGGATAATCTGTGCGAACGACGTGCGTATACCATTCTTTCAACAATTGACAACATGCTCTCGGAGGCATATGAATTATATGAACTCAACTTAAATAAACAGACATCCTTAAATATACATTTTTTGATAAATGCAAGGTTTTAGTATTTACTAAAGCTAATTTATTGCTGTCTTAAATCATTTCGTAATAAAGGAAAAATAAGGGGAGGAATTAAAATCAACCATTGCTCTGGTACTTTTTTATTTAGCACTACACCGCTGATTGGGGTTAGATACCACCACCCGTTAGACAGGGGACGAAAAGTTCGCGCCCTAAATCCATTTGGCACTGATATTTTTATTCATAACTAACGGAAATTCCTCGTTTCAATATTTACATTTTGGTGTCATTCACGTGATCCACTTTGGTGCCACTTACGCAGTCAGACAGCTTCGCGACTTTAAAAAAAATATATGACTCGATCTTAATGTAAAAAAATACGTCTTGTTTACACAAAGATTTAATTTTCGAAGAGTAAATACTTTTACTGTTGCATAAATGCGTCATAATCTATCGGATTTATGTTTTCACAAAGAATGTGTGTAGAATTCCCCTCGTCCCGCAAGTAATATTCCAAACCCCTCTCCTATATTTCTTTATTTCATGTCTGTTCGTTTACTGGTCTGTGATATATTATATTATTGGGTCACACATATAATAAAAATTCATCGAAGATCGAGCAGCCAGACAATTTTCTCTTTGATGATTTGGGGCCTGAAGCAAAAATATAGTCAAACAGTGTCAATTTCGCAAATATTTGTTTCGAAATATGCAGACTTACAGACAGCTTAGCGTGATTTTGTAATAATTTCATACACTAATATTTTCCGTAACGGCACAGAATTTGTACATACTCCTTGAACATTTTTAGGTATCCACCGACAAAATATTGTGAACCAGGTCTGTTACATACTGTAATACTGTACATGTTGTTAACGAATAATGAAATTGACAAAAAATATTTTTTTCAAATTAATCAGAAACATTAAAAATGTGAATAGTTTTAAATATTTAGCCATTAGTGAAATTTATCAATATTTTTAAAACTACTAATTAGTATGATATAATTTTTCTGTGCATTTGCTAATAATAATAAATTTAAATATGTAAACGCTATTGAAAAATACACCGATACAACTGTGAAGCGGTGTTTTTCACCAAAATCATTATCCATCGGTTCCTTAAAATAATTCTGGTAATTGCTCATATTTCATCCCCCTTTGTCCCTATCTAATCCCGATTATCAGGTAGCATTTATTCTGTATTGTCCAGAGCCTTAAGAAGAATTTCAAAATAATAATAACACAAGCTGTAACTTTTTCAGAAATAATGGTCTCGAATATTAAATTTGTATGATTTTTATATTATTAAGTTCTAGATGCTATTTAAAAATATATCTTCGTTTCAAGAATTCGGAGCTGACTCCTTTTGTATAATAATTATAAATATGCAGTGTCGTGCTTAAAACACAACATAAAATGTAATTATACCTATATTAAAACACAAGCTAACTTAAAAATAATTTTATTATAATCACCAAATATGTACATTCTTGTAACGAGTAAGAAACAATATTTCGGTACACCAACAGTAATATTTTTTATTTTTTAAAGTGGAAATGCTAACACGGAATACATGTCAAATCAATATTATTACTATTTTAAAACTAAGCTAAACGCTATTAAAATTAAAATAGGTCTACCTTAGTGATCTCCCGATTACTTGATCGAGTGTCTTACCACTAGACAACAAGCACGTCTCGATTTGATAATGTCAAATTTTCTGATGATAATCTCTTGACCATTCGTTCCTCTTTCATCTGTACGAAAACGGCTCTATTTTGCTTTTGATCGTTAAGTAATATAATGTGTATTAAAAAATTCGAACATGGGATTTAAACCCCTCTTCCACTCCACGGGTGCGCCTCTGGAAAACTCACAGTCAGCGAGTTCAATTAATAAGTACCCAGAAGCTTATCAGGATTTCAATACTCATGGCATCATGTAGAAAATGACTCATTTAACATTCTTCAAACGTGTTGATTTGTATTCTGGGAAAACCACAACGGCAATGAGATAAAACATGTACATGTTTTTGTAAAGAAGTTCATACACAAGTTATTAAGAATTAATGCGTCTGTTTTTATGTAGTTTTGCCTTACAAAAATGATTACACTTTTTACATCTATATTACACTACGGAGGAGTAAAAAATTGGCATACCTCAGCCCGCAGGCTGTCCAACCTGCCGCATCAGCAATAAAAATAGGCCGACGTACCGGCATCGTTTATCACATTCAACGTGTCTCAATTCTTTATATTAATTGATAATTTCTAAAAATATACCGCCGACCCACATATACTAAATATTCAATTTACGTGTACTATCATTAGCATTGATATTACAATAATAATAATTTAAATAATACACGAGAATAAATATATTGCGACGGATAAATAAACAATTATTATAAACCGGTTTGGTGAGCTTTACACAGCTGTACGTCCCAACATAAAATCTGTTATTTTTGCAAAAAATATTCCCGATTCTTCTATCGATAGCTAAATTTCAAGAAAATTAATAGTTTATTACCTATTTGAACAAAAAGAAAAATCTTCCGGCACTAGTCGCGAAAATTAAGTAGATTTCGTCTATGTGTGAATACGAATTTTTACTTTTTTCTCTAGATCTAATATTATTAGGATATTTACCAACTCAATTTTTCTGAAAAATTTGATCGAAATTATCGTGTTCACAAAATCGTATGCAATTAAATGTAAAATGTAAATAATTTTAAGAAAATTGCTTTACGAGTTATTATATTATTTTCTTCCTGTTATATTATATTATTTTGATCGAAATCTACCTGAAGCACATGTTTACCTGTAAATAATTTAAGCATAATCCGTAAAAACACAAGTACTAAACAAAACATAATATTATATGTATTTTCGATTTAGTTAAATTATTCTTCAATCTCAAGAAATTATATGTAAAATGTTTTGCTTAATTAATAGATAAGATTTTTTCACTTGTCACGTGTAATACAAATATTATTATAAAAAGTTTTATTTAGCCCATAATATCATACACAAAAAATCAATATTTTCGTAACATTATGGTCACACATTAAGTTGTTTTAAAACATTCAAATCAAAATTCACATATTTACACATTAATTTTATATTTTATTAAGTATAAAAAATGGTAAATCAAATGAGATAATAATAAATATAATTTTTGAATTAACAAACCAATGCACGTAATGCAACTAAACTTTTATTTCGGTGGTTGTTAAATCTGAAGATGTTGTCGAATTTACAGATAAAATGGTCGATGAATCGGGAATGTTTGTAGATGAAGAATCGGGGATTGTGTTTGGAGAAAGTATGGTAGTCGATGTAGTCGTGGATGTTTCTTCCTTCACAGTGGGTCCTGGCGGCAGCGCGGGTTCGTCAAAAAGAGTCCTCGGTGGGGATGCGTGTTTCGGAATAGGAATCACTTTAAATTCATCCTCGTCCGCCGGCGTGGACATCAGCTTACAAGGGGTGTATTTAGGATCATACGAGTCAGTGGGATTCGCGGTGCAGTTGAGTCTTCCCGGTAAAGGCTTCGGCGCTAACTGGGTTAAAAAGTCACACGGAATTTTAGTATTTTCAGATTTTCCATTTCTTACAACAGTTATGGTGCAAGAATCTCCGCTGCTGTTTTGAAATGCCGGCTGCGTGACGGTGTCGTTGATTTTGGCATTTGGCGCGAATGACGTGGCGATTTGACAAGGGATGCCGACGACACTCGTGCCGTTTGATGTCAACAGCGTGAGGGTGCAGTTGGACAGTTCGCCGACAGGGACACCGGCAGAGGCGGGAGCGGACTGCGTGTTCTGTGTCGGGTTTCGGTTGTCGGTGTAGTGGTGATAGTAATGATGCGTGTCGTGATGCGAGCCTGACCTGGCCAAGTTGTAAAGTGCCAGTCCGGTTAACACGGTGTTTAGATTCGAGCCTGACGATTGAGTGTTTATGTACGTCGGACTGTACGCAGTGTATCCTGGATGGTATCCGCTCGAGTATCCTCCGCCGAAACCCGGCGAGCCTCCGAAACCAGAGTGTAGAGGAGGATTGTATCCATTGTAGATTGGCGGACTAGGATGGTATCCGCTGTAAGGAGGCGGATTTGGTTGATATCCGCTGTAAGGAGGCGGATTTGGTTGATATCCGCTGTAAGGAGGTGGATTATATCCGTTGTTATTCGGTTTAACGTTCGTACTAGTAGCGTGTCCGCCGACACCCGCGCCGGACAAACCTCCACTAGCCGGATAAGATGGAGGATTGTATCCGTTGATCGGGGGTCTCGCATTTCCACCGACTGCACTCCCGGACAATCCTCCACTGGCTGGGTAGGAAGGCGTGTTAACAGGTTTCACATTTGTGCTAGCGATAGCTCCACCGCCAGACAAGCCACCGCCGGCTGGATACGACGGTGGGTTGTATGCGCTCTGTACTGGTTTTACATTTGTGCTGGTAATAGCACCACCGCCGGATAGACCACCGCCAGCTGGATAAGAGCCTCCAGTGTTCGGCTGGTGCGGCTTGTATCCTCCACCACCGGACAGTCCGCCGCTAGCGGGGTACCCGTGCGATCCGCCTGAACTTCCCGAGAGGCCGCCACTCGACGGATAACTGTGAGATCCGGAAACGTGCGAAGGTATCACTGGTGCCGATGGCTTCGGAGCGCTGTAGGATGGTCTCGACCAAGAGCTCGGTCTCGACCAGGAGTGCGAGCCGGAGCCGCCGCGAGACGACCCGCGCCCGCTGGTCCGACCTGGAAAGGCTTCATTCCGGATGACGCACGCCAGAAAGCACACAAACGTTACCGCGAGTATTTTCATTTTAGAAACTTATATTAGACAACAAATAACATGTTACACCTTTTATTAAACAACCGATACTTATTATCTTTGGTGACGTAAAACCAAAATGGCCGTGTCCGTTGCAGCGGAGAGCGCGCTATCGACTGACCTCTTCGCGCTATCGACACTGATTCAACTCTCCGTGAAGTGAACCGGTATATTTTAAGGCGTATATTATTCGTACGCGCCATAAAAAGGATAACATATACAATTGTACGCCCCTTAAAAAACTTGAAAAAAATTTTTTTTTCAAAGATGATATATTATATTTAAATACAAATAATATGATATTTTTTTTAAACACAAATAATACCTAACACAATATGTACTTAATTTTAGAGAGGGGAAATTAAAAAACACGTAAAATAGTCCAATATGTGTCAAAATTGATGTCACTTTAAATATGAAAATCGAGATAAAATCATATTAAAATACAGACCTGATGCACAATATTGACTGTCCCAGCCAATTAAAATTAATATCTCTTCACATACCGTCTGGATCGACCCGGCACATTTCTAGAAGTAGAACATCTTACATACCAAATTCATTCATTCACCGGTCATGCAAATACCATAATGAGAAATTTATAAAAATTGACTTTTTCAACATTAGCTTTACTACGCTTAAAAGGTTCTTTTTATGAACCACCACAATCTCAATTTTGGCCAATCATTGTACCTATAAACACATCTTACTCTCCCTTTACTGCGACAATAGTTGCAACCTCCCCACCCTTTCTCCCTCTTTTTTTAAATTTATTTATCTTCTGCATCTAAGCATACTTATGTACCTAAACAATTCTGTGGATAGGATCACATATTAAATATTTATTATGTTCATAAAAAAAATATTAGAAGTATATACATGTTAAAAATCAAGTATTTTAAAAAAACGTAGTTACGCGATTATTTCGATAAATTTAAATATTTTTTTGATTAAAAAAACTATGTCGAATACAAAAATTAAAAGGCTATCAAACATCGGGCAAATATTTATTTCAAAGTACGTAGGCTTAAAACTTAACATGATTTTGTAAGAATCTCATACAATAATATTTTTCGCAACAGTACACAATTTGTACATACTCCATGAACAATTTGACTCGTAATTTAGTCAGGAATCCACCATTCTGTATAATTTTATAATAAAAACAATGAGATTCGCATCACATGAGCAAATGTAAATAAAAATAAAATATAATCGGTTAAAAAGTAGTAAAGTGTAATTTAAATTAAGAACAAGTTTTATACATAAAAAATAAACTGAATGTTTAATGAAAAAATATTTTTTACTTAAATTTTTAAACACTCTACTGCATTATATAATAATAATAATAATGGCTGATAGTAAAACCAATTCAGGTGACGGTTGCTCGAGAGTTCTGGTTACTCGAATAACGAATAAGAGAGAGTTTACTGTAGTCGCTTGGTATTGGTAAGAAAAATTAAATGCAAGTTAGCGAGTTAGCTAGTTAGCTAAATAATAGTTTTTTTTGAGTAGAATAAAAAAATGAGTGCTTTATTTTCACATATGTGATTATGAAGTTCTACAAACTTACATAAGAAACAGTAATATAGTGGGAATTATTCGACAAGTAATTATAATCAACTAAATAATTTATTTTTTTTGCTTTGTTTGACGCGATAACGGCACACTTTAAAGTGCTAGAATGCAACACAGCCGTCCTATTCTTGAAGAATAATGTAAAATTTTCAAAATACAAATTGTTCAAAGCCATGTTAAAAATCTGTCCATATATAATTCTAATAGAACTCCAAATTATTGCTAATGCTATATATGTAAATATTGATAATACGAACAAATATTTTTTTTACAAATGTACCTGGCTAACGCTTGCGCAGGTTACCCTATTTCTTAATGATTGTACAAGGAGAATTAGTAAAACCCATTGCTCGATCTGTAATTATTTATCCTTGTCTGTCTTCCGATTCGCTGAATAATCAGTCACACTTGATACAGAATGGCCCATGTAAAGCTGACTTGTTTTTATAAGGAAATTAAAATTCAATAACACGGTCGTTTTTGACTTGCGTTTGAATTTATGAATATGTAGGTGAAGTAATTTATAATTTTTATCATTAAACATGTTAATAAATTACCAGTGATCAGAGAAGTTGGAATCAAGATTATAGCAAATTTGAATAGCACAAACTTGCGTCTTTTTAGTAAATAATATATCAACATTTTTGTTCGGTTTTAACTATTAGTTATTTAATTTTTATCAGACTTTATGGCTCATGTACATGGAATGAGATACGATTTGACAGCGGGACACGTGACACAACTATTAGAACAACAAGATACCTAAAAAGAAGGCATTAAATTAGAAACATTTATTTAGTTTTTAATTCACCAAACAGACAAACGGAATATCAACGGTAGATGGACTGACATTTGACCTAGCCTGTGATTGAGTGAGGCTCGAGAAAAACGGCGGTGCTAGGATTTCCGAGACTTGGTGTGTGGATAACGACGATCGTGATAACTCTCTAATGAATTTAAAGAGATTGTAATCCCTGCCTCAAAGATTGTCTCGAGAAGAAAAAGTTATTCGCGGATTCAGACCACTGGGTCTGAAATTGACTTAATGCCCATAAATCTCTGCTTACAAGACTATGAGGCAACCCTCGTAGTCCAATGCTCGAGATCGATACCCGGCGAGTGATGTGATCTTCTTAAGCCTGTGAGTTTTTGTAATGTTTCGCTACATGTTGTAGCGTTAACAAATTAAAACAAAAAAATACTATAATATGAGTATGATATATCGATCTACAACATTTGATTTTAGTTTTAATTATGAATAATTGGGGTAACAAATTACAGACAATTTTTTATATTACGTTTTTCTTAACTTGGTACATTTTAACAACCGGTTCGGCGAACTGTGACTGAATTTAACAACAGGTTCACGCGAACCGGTTGGATGACGTCACTCCTCTTACCTGTGAATGCTGGTAGGCCAGTTTGACGATGAGGAGATAACGTAAACAATTTGTTTCACCTTGTTAAGGACTGGTAGAATTTGTATGGAAAACGCTGAAATGATTCATAAAGGTACCAAATAATTAACATAACGACGCTTGACGTCAATGGGCGTTGGAATTTTTGAAAATAATAATAGGACTGTATATTCAGGGCCGGATTTGCGCTTGGAGGGGCCTTGGACTAATATGTATAGGGGGCTACATTTTTTTTATTTTTTATTTTAACAAAATCTATTATTTTTAACAATACAGGCTCTATTGATATTGAGGCAAGTGTTTACTATTTCGGGTTAATAATTTTTGATTCGGGACAATATTGATTGTATAGATATTCTGAGAGTTTTTTCATTAATTATTTTCTTTTCCCGGGCCCTTATCAATTTGGGGCACTGGGCTACAGCCCTGTTTATTTAAAAGAGAAAGTTTCTACATAAATTCCTCACACGATTTAAACTCGTTTACAGAGACGTCACTAAATGCGTCACCGAAATCCACCGCTGACTCTTTTTCCACGTTAAAGTTACCATATTACCATAACGTATAACGTATAACGTTACCATACGTTATATGTCGAAAAGGAGTCGTCCAATTTTGAAAACTTAATGTTGTTTTTTTCTACAACATTTTTTTTGTATTAAAATTACAAAACTCATTGATATTTCACTTAGAATACGCGCGCGTTTAATTTACAATACCTGGAAAATTTA
Source organism: Eubasilissa regina (assembly GCA_022840565.1). NCBI lineage: Eukaryota > Metazoa > Arthropoda > Insecta > Trichoptera > Phryganeidae > Eubasilissa > Eubasilissa regina. The sequence goes on along the minus strand of JAINEB010000003.1, from coordinate 31,254,419 downwards.
GAATACAAAGCTTAAATCACTGATATAATGAAATCTCGATCGATCGTTTCTCGAATAATCGTTTTCCCGCATGTATCGTTTATTTCTTCCAGTGCCGAATTAATTTCATATAAAACACCCAAAAGTAGATCGCATGGATCGTTCATCTATGCATCATTTTATCGCATTAATTATTTAAATTACGCATCATATTTCGTAGCTAAATGCTTGGTTTTGATTAACGGCACTCGTAAATAATGAGCGGTACATTCGAGAGAGAGAGAGAACGCTGTTGCTAACTGCCGCTTGACATTATACAATACAAAGTTTTTTTTTTTAATATTGTTTCTGTGCAGCTTTCTAAATTTATTTTTATTTAAACACATCCATTTTACAAGTGAAATATGTCTCTTTTTTAGAATATGTATTAAAAATTTAAGTATGAAAAATGTTACTTTTTTCTATATTCCCGCATTCATCGTTTATTTCAATAGGTCCCTTCAAAAACGATAGATAGAGGTTTCACTAATATATTAATAATAATAATGATTGAACGTATGCCTGTCTGTCAGACAGTTCTCTATAGTACTTAACCGATCTAAGCCAAATTTTGCGTAGTTACTTTTTAGAATCCTACGCAAAATATAGGCTTCCCACTGGAAAACGGAGGATACAATTCTATACACTCTGTTCAATCTTAATCAAATCTTGCATTGTCATTTTTTAGATCTTTACACAAAACATATGGGACCTATTCTTTGGTTTTCCTGATATAAATGTGTATTATATCGAATACCATCTATTCCAAATTTTATTCATTTGCATTCTAGGACTCTGAAATAAATACAGTCATATCCTTTCAACTATATATTTTAAATAACAATTAAAATTGAATCAAATAAAAACCACAAACTTCCTATGAGTCACCCTGTATCCAGAACAACAAACACTAATGACGGTAGAACGTTAGCGATACCAATATCTTCAAGTCTCGCTGCACACTCGTCCACTGGCCTACGTCATTTCTATGACTTCGGCGCCTACCTTTGGGTCAGGGGCACGAGAACAAAGGTAGATTTATAATATCTAATCACTCTTTGTAATAAAAATAATGCCTGATCTCCAATCACCAGAAAACATTTTTTTTTCATATTATTCAGAAATCAAATTAAAAGGTTTAAAATAAACGCATAATAAATACAAACCAATCAGATTCTGTTGTTGTATACACACGCAAACGAATAAGCGTACAAAGCAGTCCTATGCGACATAGGCACATAACGTTTCTTAACATTAAACACTTGAACAAACATATAATGGTCATATTTTACAGATACATCAAGGTGATCATAAACAGGTGTGCTTGTATCATGTACCTGCAATATTATATGTAACAAAATCATCGATGAATAATTATCGAGACTTTCCCAGACTTGAACGCTTCAAATCTATCAAAGGGAAGAATATTATATTATGTGTTCGTCGACTACAAGAAAGTATTTGATTGTGCGAAATAGAAATTCACGTGGAAAGTACTTTCTGAGAATACAATAAATTAAATGTAATCCAATTTAGATCAGCCAGACCGTATTTTGTTAGATTTGATAGATTGTTAGATACATTTCGTAAATATTTATTTCGAAGTACATAGACTTACAGTCTAATATGATTTTGTAAAAACTTCTAACAATAATATTTTCGGTAACGGTACAGATTTGCACATATTTCTTGAACATTTTCGACACGTATTTAATCAGGTATCTATCTATAAAATATTGTGGACTAGATGTGTTACATCCTGTATACAGGGATACTAAAAAAGAGTATATGAAACCTCAAACCATTTATCCAAAGATCTTTTTTGTTACCTCGGAAATAACGAGCAATACAGCGCCTAGATTTTTTTTAAATAAAATACTAATTAGTTTTAAATCATTATGTTTAATAAAATAGTACATTATTAAATAATTCGAAAGAGTGAAATGATCCAATACTAAATTAATGTATTAATTATAAATATACACATATTATATGTATATATTTATAATTGATACATTAATTTAGTATTTAAAATATCACAGACCGTCTGTTCTGAATAATTACAACTTCACAATAAGAATGTGTTCTCCTTAATGATCCAATACTTTTGAAATTATTTTACACGGTACGGTACGGGCCTCTCTCAACTTCAGTCCAGAGTGGTGCTGTTCCCCCAGTCCTCTCCCGGGGCCGGGCCTGCTCGAGAGACCCCGGAGTCAGCCAGGAGGACGATCTGATGCCGGTTGATATCTCTAATGGAATAAAACATAAGGACATTTTCATAATTAAATAATAATTCATTTTAAATCTAATTTATTAAAAAACTTATTGTAGTTGTGATTCGGGAAGTAAAATTATAAATTATTTAGATAATGAATAGGGTGAATAGATATGCATATGTTGAAACTTGAAATGTTTTAGATTATGAATCGGAAGGTTGAAACTGATGATAGATGAGGAGATGCTGGTGCAGTTGTCGGTGTAAAAATCATGAATCACATCACAAAGATTCGAATAAAAATGCGCTTTCATCAAATCGAGTTCTCGGCGTGGCGTATAATGAAAGAGGTATCACTTTAAACCCAGCATCTTCTACTGATCCAACAATCATTTTGCAAGGGGTAATTTTAGGATCGTACGAATCAGTGGAACTCGCGGTACAATTGAGCCTTCCCGGTAAAGGCTTTGGCGCCATGTCTGTTAAGAAGTCGCACGGAATGTTTGTACGTTCAGATTTTCCATTTGTTATAACGGTTATGGTGCAGGTATCTCCGCTGCTGTTTTCAAGCGACGGCGTCGGTTTAAGAGGGTCGCTAATTTTGGCGTTTGGCGCGAATGATGTGGCAATTTCGCAAGGGATGCCGACAACACTGGTGCCGTTGGATGTCAACAATGTAAGGGTGCAGTTTGAAAGTTTGCCGACAGGAACTGCATCGAGCGGTGGAGCTGATTGTTGAGTTTGTATTGGATTTTGGTTGCGGTCGTAGTGGTGATAGTTGTGATGCGTGTCACGATGTGAACCTGTTCGGCCCGTGTTATATATGGCTAATCCATTTATAATTTTACTCAGACTCGATTGGTGAGGCTCTATATATGTTGAACTGAATCCGCCTCCGGTTCCTTGATGGTATCCATTTCCTCCACCCGGTGATCCTCCAAAGCCAGTGTACGATGGAGGATTATATCCGTTATATAAAGGCGGATTTGGATTATATCCATTGTATAGAGGCGGACTTGGATTATATCCATTGTATATAGGCGGACTTGGATGATATCCGTTATAGGCAGGCGGTTGATAGTCATTGTGCAGAGGCGGAATGTATTTTGGTTTTGTAGGCGATCTGGTAGTATGTCGATCGATCCCTGTACCTGATACACCTCCACTTGCAGGGTGGGAAGGTGGATTGTATCCGTTGTAGAGAGGTCGTACAGTGACACTCGCAACATCATAGGAAGATGGATTGTATCCGTTGAATACAGGTTTTATGTTTGTACTAGAAATGGCTCCATTACTAGCGGGATAAGATGGATTGTATCCATTGTGTGCCGGTCTTACTATGTTTCCACCTACTCCTGGACCAGACAACCCCCCACTAGCTGGATACGAAGGTGGGTTATATCCGTTATAAACTGGTTTTATATTTGCACTCGTAATACTTCCATCACCGGATAAACCACTACTAGAAGGATAGGAAGGATGGTTACCTCCACTTGATGGGAAAGGTTTATATCCTTCAGAACCAGAAAGCCCGCTACTAGCAGGATATCCATGAGTACCTCCAGAATTATATGTGCCAGATCCTGTACCGTGTGAAGGCATCACTGGAGCCGATGGCTTTGGTACAATATATCTTGGTGTAGACGGCGGTGTTGACAAAGGTTTCGTAGCATTATAACTCGGTCTAGATGATGGATTCACTGTTTTATATCTCGGTGTAGATGGTGGTTTCACATTATAGCCGGGTCTAGTCAATGGTTTCGTAGCATTATAATTCGGTCTAGATGACGGATTCACTGTTTTATAACTCGGTCTAGATGACGGTCTCACTGCATTATGACTCGGTCTAGATGACGGATTTACTGTTTTATAACTCGGTCTAGATGACGGTCTCATTGCATTATGACTCGGTCTAGATGACGGTCTCACTGCATTATGACTCGGTCTAGATGACGGTCTCACTGCATTATGACTCGGTCTAGCTGCGCTATGATATGATCTATGTGACGGATGCGATACTGATCTCCTAGTCGTAAACGCGTCATTCTGAATGGCACACGCCAAAAGGCATAAGAATGTCACTGTGGCTATCTTCATTTTTAAAATTTTTTGGTTAACCAAATGATTCGCTTCAAATTTACCATGAAATAATATTATCGCTTTGTATAAAGCTTGTGTCCAGCACAGAGCAAATCACGCAATCAACTGACCTCTTCGCCATGAGCCGTTATAGATATATAATAATACAAGACTTCTTATTTTTTACTTACGATGATAAATACACAATCAATGTAATGAATTCATTTAAAATTTCATTTACACGATAAACATTTTTTAAATATTCTAAATATGGTAAAAATGTTAACATATAATTAATTATATGAGATATAACGGATTTTATAAACACGACAATTTCCGCAATTAACAGTATTCGATTAAACTTTAATGATAAATTAACCTTGTAAATATCTCGGCCAAGTTAGTTGACTAGCATGATCCGCCATTATTTAGTAAAAAAAAACAAATTTTCACACACGGGTGAAATATACCTGATTCTAGACGCTAGTAACTGAAGGATTTTTTTAATGATAATTACTGACATCTTGTCAGATTTTCAATTTTCCTAGAATATTATAACTTAAATGGTTGTAGGCTTTGTTAATTAGTATTTTTATTTAAATATTATAATTACGTGGCGCGTTATTTAAGTACCGGAATTTTTTTTAAGAAACAACACTACTTTTTTCGGACGCTGCACACCTTAAACTACTTGTCAATATGGTCGCCACCATTATTGAGGCACTTGTCATAACGGGGCACCAATTTTTGTATACCTTCATCATGTCGTAGAACGACGCCGCCTGGGATGAAAACCATGCCTGTACTACATCTTCGAGTTCATCATCATCATCAGGACACACTTGGCGATGAATGTCAGTTGGTTTCATTCGTGCATTCAAGAAACGAATCACGGACCGTATCTCACGGTCGGCGGGCTGATCTATCGTCTTGAACATTTCAACCACACACTACAAGATGGGCACACTATGTGAATGTCTCTATCGTTACATGTGGTGAGTCAACAGATGAAGGAAACCATTACGCATGCGCAACATCGTAACTGCAGCGCTATACCGGAAATATCCGACAACGGTGCATACTTGAAAAACGCTCCTCGTACATAGTGTAAACAACTTTCCCCTCTACTGTGTACATCAGACCTAGTTCACAATATTTTATGGAACATACCTGTTTAAATTATGTCGAAAATGTTATAGAAGTTTCTCGATATTCTATTTCCCTGCTGTGTTATACCCATTTCAAATATTTCATTTTCAACATACGAGAAGATTAACTATTACATAGTTCATCCCATTGTGTATTTCGTGGGGCAGGTCATTTACGTACTGACCCACTCAGCTTGAAAATATAAGAAAATATAAGAAAATCTATATAAGTACAATCCAAATAATGTGTCAACATTTTTTTGACATTTGAATATTTGCAAATTGAACTTTGCGGTTTATTACATTAATGTTTTTACAGATTATTTAACTTTGTTTATAGTAATCATATATAATTGATAATATATATAATATCATCACAAAGAGAATGAAAACCCTTAAAAAAATTAATTAAAAAAGTTTATTTTTCGGGTCAAATGCGTATAACGTTTTAGCGGAATCTACTAGATGGCGCATATCAAGAATTATAACGTCATTCCTTCATGAATATTTCGTTTTAGATGCACATGCGCCGAATCACGGTTCACAACTAAATATTAATAAAATTAAAATGAATCACGAATCACGATATTTCCATATATTCCATCACTGATAGTGAATGTGACTCAAATATATCAGTGATTGACTCACGGTTCGTGATTTTGAACTCAAGGTGAAACAGACCTAGTCCACAATAAGGGTATTTTTTGTTAGATGATTTAGGGCCTGAAGCAAAGATATAGATTAATAATTAAACAATTTCGTAAATACTTATTTCGAAGTACGTAGACTTCGATCTTAATACGATTTTGTAAAAATTTCAAACAATAATATTTTCCGTAACAGTGCAGATTTGCACATATTCTTTGAACATTTTCGACTCGTAATTTAATCAGGTTATCCACTCATGAAATATTGTGAACTAGGTCTGTTACACTCTTTATATATACACTTAATGTACAATATTGGTTGCAACACATTTGTCCTCGCTTCCTCCTGGAGAACGATCCCGTTAGAAGCGATAATAGATAAATATATACAAGGTGGCGCAAAATTAATCACCCTAGCGGAAGATGTTATAATTTTTGCAAATGGCGTCGAACGTCAATCATATTTGACATTTGTGAACAGCTGCAGTTTACAAACAGACAAGCAATGAAGTGCTATACTTGACGGATATCATCTTTTCCACTTAACACAAAAAAATTTAAAGGTCCAAATAAAGATTATTTAGTAAAAAAGTTATTCAAAAACAAAATTGGATGATTAATTTTGCACCACCCTGTATATATATATATATATATATATATACAGGGTGATATTTTATCTTGATTACCCACCACTATCACGATAGACAAGCGGTGTGATGGTAAGTTAGGTTAGCCTTTAGACCTGTACAAAATATTTTTTAGTTTATAACTGAATAATATTTAGTTTTTACCTAAATGTATATTACGCCTACATATTAAATTTTTCGTTTCAACAATGTTTACGTCTCTTTTAGCCTGAAATTCATTAATATTTGGATCAAAGTGCCAACACGGCATCAAAAATTTTAATTAATAATGATACATAACGAGTACCTATCTACCTACATAAAGTTCAACCAATAACGTTAATCAACTGTTATATAACTAATTTAATATTAAGTGTCAAAAATTATCAAATAAAATGTAATTTCTTCTTTCCTCCCCGGTGAACTGTACATATAAGATACACACGCGCGCGGTAATCTTCTTCGGGAAACGAGTATAGTTTCTACTTACTTACTTACCGATCACTTATATTTTTATAGTTTTGTTTTTATCTATGCTTGTATTTTTTATTTTACTATACATAAGATTACCATCGATTATCGAAACATGTTGATTTATCAATAAATAGTGGTTTAAACAAAGTGCTTTATCTTATTATTTATAATAATAATCGCGTCAAAATAAATAACTTCTCATTATAATAAGAAAAAAACAACAAAAAATCTTTCGTGGATACATTTATTAAAATTTGAAATAACATAAAATTATAAACAATTAAACCGTTAACATCGAGGGTGTTTCAGATATATCTGCAACAATATGTTAACATCAAAATTAAAATTAATCAAAAATATATACGCTATAGTCAGATTCTTGTATGTACAAAAAGGCATATTCTTTATTTACAAAAGTAGTTTAAAGAGCTTTAGATATTTGCAAAGTATTTTAATACCACAACAATAAGTTTACCAATAATCGTACGAAAACAAATAATTGTAAAACGTGACAAGAGTGTAATTGCAAATTAAGACTCAAGTAAAATACTGCAAAAAGATATCGTATCTTCAATGTCAAATGTCTTGATATTATACTCAGGGGCGTGCACTGCGTACAAGTAAAAAAGCTGCGCATTACTAATGATTCTGGGAAATAAAAATAGAATATCTTATCCTTATCTTAGGAAAAGACCCTATAAAATTCTGACCGTTATTACCCAGATTGGTGTGACCCATGGCAAAATTTTGGTCTAGCCGTGGGTTATTCAGAAAAATTACGAATTATTTGTATACAACTTCATGGCCATTATGGTACGCAATTTTTCAGGACGTACGCATCTAACTTATTCATTCAATCCGTATGAGAAACATACTGAATTAATTATTTTCTTACTCAGGCTATGCGGCCATCTTCATGTCTGCCAATTTTCTACATTTTTCAAACAATTTGTGCTTAATTCTGTTGATTTCAAAAGGGATTAATCCTTACTGAAAACTGCATAAATATGTACATCTTCTACATATTTGTTTTGCTTGACAGACGTTTTGTTTTCATAGTGTATTCCAACGTGTTATTCCGTGTCATTTCCTATTTCGGTGTATCTGTATGGATAAATGTGTAAGTTATATTTTATTATCTGTCAAGCTTTTGCGGCAGTTTACATTTTTCGGAATACTATTAAGTTAGATAAATACAAATATTAAATTAAATGTTAAAATAAAATTATTTCTGTTATGTGTTTCGGCTATGTCAATTTGTAAAACGAAGTATTTAAATTAAAGTAGAAAATATTTTAAGCAAAATCGAAAGCAGAGCAGATACGGTACCGAAAAATAAAAGAACTTGCCTTTTTAAAGTAATAAATTTACAATTATATTCTAAATTTAAATTGGTAGTAATTAGAAAAAAAATTATAACATTTTTTTGATATCTTGTATGCCTATTGTATATTTAGTTAGCATCGTTAGTAATAGCATATCTGAGTTTGTGCCTACTGTACGTCACTGATTACACTATAAGAACAGTTTTAAAAATTGTTATGTAAATTGCGTCATCTTATTTTTATTTTCTTCGTAAATATTTTTCTGGTAATTAATTGGACAACTGGAAACTAATCTCTTGACCTTTTTGTCATTTATTAAACACGAATAACTTGTTATTATTTTTTTATCAAATCTTTATAAATTTAACCTTAACAATTTATGTAAACGCTAATATAAAATTATTTTATACACTTAAATATAATATTTTAGATTTATTTAAAACCACTAATGAATTATGAAATATAGGTACCTACATAAAAAATAAGATTTTTTTTTTTCAAATAAGCAAAGCGGTCGATAAATTAAACCAAATATTGAAACAATGAAATATTTTTTGACGAAGACATCAGCGTTGGTATTGAAGACAACCTGGTCTCATTTAGGAGATGATGTGGACGATGGATCAGGAGGTATTATAGAAGATATATTTGAAATGAGAGTCGAATCTGAAGCAACCGTAATGGTTGGGGCGACTGTAGAAGTTGAGGCGTCCGTAATGGTTGGGGCGATCGTAGAAATTGAGGCAACCGTAGACAATGAGTCAACCGTAGAAATTGTGGCAACTGTAGACGTCGAGACAACCGCGAGTGTTTCTTCCTTCACAGTGGATCCTAACGATGACGTAGTTTCATCAAAAAGCGTTCTCGGTGGAAAGGCTTGTTTTCGGAAAGCTTCTGAAAGAGGTATAACTTTGAACTGATCCTCGTCTTCCGGTGTAGATACTATTTTGCAAGGGGTATATTTTGGGTCATATGAATCAGTAGGACTCGCTGTGCAGTTGAGTCTTCCCGGTAAAGGCTTCGGTGCCATCTTCGTCAAAAAATCGCATGGAATTTCCGTCTTTTCAGACACTCCATTTCGTACAACTGATATTGTGCAGGAATCTCCGCCGGTATTGTTGAAAGACGGCTTCGCAGACGTGGCGTTGTTCGCGACATTTGGCGCGAATGATGTGGCGATTTCGCAGGGTATGCCGACAACATTGGTGCCATTCGATGTCAACAGCGTGAGGGTGCAGTTTGAGAGTTCACCGACAGGAACAACACGACGCGAGGGGTCAGACTGTTGACTTTCCGTATTCTGCGTTTGTGTCTGTGAAGGGTTTCGGTTACGGTCGTAGTGATGGTAGTAGTGGTGCGTGTAGTGATCATTACCGTAGTGATCGTAATGACCGTAATGACCGTGGTAACGGTGCGAATCTGACCTGGCCATGTTGTATAGAGCTAACCCAGTTAACATGTTGTTAACATCTGAGCCTGAAGAATGAGTATTTATGTATGTCGGATTGTATGATGAATATCCATGTCCAAAACTTGAGTAAGGTGAGCCTCCGTAACTTGAGTGTAGAGGAGGATTATATACATTATAGATAGTTGGACTTGGATGATATCCAGTGTAAGGTGGGCTAGGATGATATCCGGTATACGGAGGTGGATTTGGTGGATAACCACTGTGGGAAGGTGGATGCTGTGCATTGTAATTCGGCTTTACGTGTGTACTAGTAACTCCACCAGCGATATGACTGCCCCCCGCACCAGATAAACCTCCGCTAGTAGGATAAGTAGGAGGGTTGTATCCATTATGAACAGGCTTTACGTGTGTACTAGTTATAGGTCCAGTAGGGTATGATGGATTTGATACTCCACTGCTTGGTTGGTACGGTTTGTATACTCCAGAACCGGATAGTCCATTACTAGCGGGATATCCATGATTTACACTTGGCGAATGGGAAGGTGGATTATATCCGTTATAAACAGGCTTTACTTGTGTACTAATTATAGGTCCAGTAGGGTGCGAAGGATATGATACTCCACTGCTTGGTTGGTACGGTTTGTAACCTCCAGAACCGGATAGTCCATTACTAGCGGGATATCCATGATTTACACTTGGCGAATGGGAAGGGGGATTGTATGCACTATGAACAGGCTTTACATATGTACTAGTTATAGGTCCAGTGGGGTGTGCTCCACTCGAATGGATCGGTTTGTATCCTCCAGAACCGGATAGTCCACTGCTGGCCGGATATCCATGAGATCCAGATAGTCCGGTACTAGCAGGGTATCCGTGAGATATACTACTGGCAGGAGATCTATGAGATCCAGACAATCCACTGCTAGCAGGGTATCCGTGAGATGAAGAATGGTGTGATGGTGACGACGGAGCTGATGGTTTTGGCGCTGAGTAGGACGGCTTGCTTGCCGAGTAAGATGGTTTCGACCAAGAATGCGATGGAGAACTTGACCACGAGTGTGAACTCGATGATCCTCGAGACGACGATCCTCGAGACGATGATCCACGACCGGCAAAAGCTTCATTCTGTATAACGCACGCTAACACACACACGAATATTACCGCAAATGTTTTCATTTTTAACTCTTATATATATTCCAATAATAATTAAAAACTGATGTCGCTTTTGGTAGAGAAACGACAATACATGTGTCCGACACACAGGAAGTCACACAAACGACTGATTGACCTCTTTGCGACCATCTCTCCATGAACTGCCATATATAAAGACGTACATTATTTGTGCGCGAGATAAAACGACAACATTTGCAAGGGTAAGGAACTAAAATTAGCTTTTCAATTATAATACTAGATTACAATTATAAATCTAGAAAAAATACATCACCACACTCTAAATAATCTGGTATAGCAACTGTATTCTTTGCTATAGTATTAAAAAAAGCACATCCCGTCGCTGGGAGATGTGTTGGCCACGTGGACTCTTCAACCGCCTGAAAACCCACAATCGTTAAGGACAGTTTTTTGTTGTAATGGTGATGATGATGATGATGAGATGATGAGGATGATGAGTAAAGAAAAATATCTTTTGTTCGAGGCTTCCTAGGTAAAATGTATTACAAACTGCATTAGAAATCTTCTTAATATTTTATAGCAAGGCAAAATATTTGCCTCAACACGGGCTTTGCCCAGTGACACTGGCATTATGAATACAACTATGTATAACAACGTATGTATAAATAAATAAAAAAACTGCTAGATAAATTTGATACGAAACGTTGAATAAAATTTACACAATATTTTGTGAAATAATGGAATGATAAATGCGAACGCCAAATATTTTAAAACGTTTTAATATTTTACTGACTTTACGGAGTGCAACCAAGTCACGCACAGTTTACCCTACTTCTTATCGGTGTCTTCTGAATGGTTTCATAGATACCAGAAGTTATCGGGGGCTATTTTTTTTTGCCAGAGGCAGTTAATTTAATAATATAAATTTAAGAAATTGATTAAATATTAATCAATTTCTAAGAATTTTAATGTGAGTTGTTCAAATATAAGGATATCTTGTTTATATTAAAACTTTTGATATAAAAAAATGACGATGATGATGATGCAAAAATGGAAAAGGAAGATAACCAGAACTGGAGATCAACTCTGAAATCAATAATTGGACCAGAGAACATTTCAAAATTAAACAAAATTAAAGTTATAAGCTTTTATTACGAAAGTCAAGATTAACCTCAACATAAAATAATTTTAAAAAAACACCCAACACCCCCGCACAAAAAATATTTTTTCCTACATATATAATGGTGTCTATATAAATACTAAAAACTTATAATAACGTTTTCATCAGGGGCGTGCAGTGCATACAAGAAAAAAAAGCTGTGCATTACTAAAAATTCTGGGAAACAAATATAAATTAAATAATTGGATTAACATAAATGAAAACATTATTTTACAATTAGCGCCATCTGTGTATCAGTAGAGACTTTAATTGCTTAGTTCTAAAAACTACCACGACAACTCACCGCTGTACCCATGGCGCTCTCGTGTATTCGCCGCACCGAGTTATTTACATTACTCTATTCTGTCTTTAAGCTAGTGAATTACTCAAGTCGTATAAATGGCTATTTACTGAGTTGAAAATTCCTTTCGGTTGATCCGTTTTGTATGGAGTTGTTACCTATGCTGTTTTTTTTAACAGAATTCTAAATACTCATGAAAAATGATTTTTGAACGCCGCTGCTTGTAGGACAACATTTTACATTAAATATTTATATTTTCTGAATTTTTCTAACATTGGGATATTTTTAACGTTTTGGCGGAGCCTTCGCTAAAATTTACTGTTACGTGACGCGCTGGCACTAGTCGATCGAACGTCAGCGCACACGTCACCGGTTTGGCTCAGTCTGCGGGTGTCTGTATGTAAGGTGTCAGAGAGGCTGGCTCGGATGGACAGGAGTGGTCTTAAACAAATGAAACAATTTATTTAGATCACAAAGCCCGATAGAACGGATAGTGTTCAAATCTCCAGGTTTGCAACAACCAAAATTCTCACGAACAAGATTCGCTCACTACACTGACCGTCGAGGAGTCACTTCGCAGGTTTTCATTCGATATATTTCTCTACTTCCCGGGTTGAGGTGTCTGCCATCCTCCAGAACGACAAAAACCCGGGCCGAAATTGCGACTTGCCTCTGGTGTATTTTTGAGGCAGCCGCCTTGTCAAATCCAATTCGGGGATCGCGCCGATCCGCATAGCCACCAGCCGAGATTCCTGTATCCAACCAGGGGATGAGTCCATGAAGTCTGTTGCTGGCCGTTGCCATTCCTATCTTTATAACAGAGCGCCGCCCGGCGCTCGCGCCACGCACCTCGCCAGCTAGCACGGAAGTCCCCCTTTACCGACCGCGTCCACCAGGATCGGTATAGTAGCGCTCGGTGCCGCCATACATATTAAAAAATACCACAATATATTAGTGTGGAAATCTATCGTCTATATAGAGTCATCACCGCCGACGAACCCTGAACGCACATTGCATATACTGGTGCGTGAAGCGAAGGTCCTAACAGCCATAACCATCGTTGGATACCAATAACAAGCGCCCGCAACCGTCTAGTAGACCGGTTCCCGGGGGTCACTCTTCCCGCTGCCGCCATCCAGATAACATCTCTAGAAAACAACCCTGCTTGTAGTCATTTCATTATACGGCCATTGTATATCTCTAGCCAGTAACTGTGCTTACTTGTATCGACCCGTAAGCTGTTTCAGCTTTCGTTTTATGACCTGCTCTGGCTGCACTTACTTATTCTGTATACTACGTGATCGTGATCAAACGAACATGTGAGTGATGGATGATTAATCACTCGCACCACAACCGTAAGGTAACGCGGTAACATAACTTTCTGATTCATCTGCCATACGTCCACACAAACATCAAACATTATCCACAAAACACTTTTACTTAACTGCATCTTTCCTTATCTATGTTAATAATCACATCGCATTGTACTGATACTACATATTTATCAGATATCAGAGGAATTAAATCAGGTTACAAATTTTGTCGAGGTAAATAAATAAATACATATCGTCTCTTTTGTTAAAAAACTACCGCGGGTGATCTGAGTTGATTATGGATAGTATGCACTTTGAGGGTACGCGTTGTATCAGAAAGATTATTCAGATGATATTTGAATGATGAGACGTACTTAACCCTTCCCTAGCCGTGCAGTAATATTGGTCTACCGAGCCAATTAAATCGCATTTCTATAAATATGCACAATGTAAAACTAGTCCTAAATTCCTAATTGATTTTATTGTCGGTGAAATTGCATCACACTTGCACTTGCACTTAACAAGATCGTTCAACCTTATCGCTGTACCAAATATTAACTAGTCAACTGTTAAAATCATTTAAAATTGTTTACATTAATTTTATAAAACAATAACACCAGAATATTAATAACACTTTATTATTTTTGTGTCGGGTTAATTAAATCTGTTCAAAAAGTACCTACCTACTCCGTAAACGACGTAACCTGTAATTTATTTAAAAAAAAACAGAAAAATGTCCTTTCAAAATACGTTAGAACTTTTAAGTTAAACAAATTTATCAAAAAAATGCCTTAATACAAATACAAAAAATATTCTTTAACAATGTTTTACGTTATTAAGCATTTTATCAATAAACCGAGGTAGGTTAGGAATGACACGCTTGTTGGTCTAGTGGTGAAAACACTCGTGAGAGACCTAGTGATTCAATGGTCGGGGGTTCGAGCCTCGCTCCAGGAGACCAAAGATCAGTTTGAAAATATCAATAATATTGATGTAACAATGATATATATTGTTACGGCCCAGCTCCATTTTATGCTATTAGTGTTCAAATAGACTCGAATAAAACGCAATCTGGAAATCCGATTTTTTGACTACTTTTTAGAGGAGCTGGGGCCGTATACCGGCAATAACGGGACGAATGTTGGCTTCCAAGTCGTCTATCGTCTCTTATTTTTCGGCGTAGATTAGCGACTTCACATATCTCCACAGAAAATAATCCAAAGGTGTTAAATCACACGATCTTGGAGGCCAATTTACAGGTCTATTAAACGAAATTATGCGCTCATTGAATGTTTTCGAATGTGGCATGTAGCACGGTCTTGTTGAAACCACAGCTCTTCCGCATTAATGACATTCAATTGTGGAGCGAAAAAGTCAGTAATCATAGATCTATAACCCTCTCCATTGACTAACGTTCTGGCCGGCATCATTGGCATGGAATATAAATTTAAAAATAAGCATAACAAACTATAAAAATAAAAGTTCAAGACAGAAAAAACAATATAAAATCTGCACAATTTGCGAGCGTTGTTCTAGCGTAAGCCTATTCATGGTGAAATGGCAAACCAAACTGAGCCCAAATCAGCTGTCAGCAGTCAAATTGTCTGTCGCTGGAAAAAGTGTTTCCAATTTTCTTAATTAAATCTTTTAATGATTTATCTCATTCCGGGCCAAATTTATAATGCCTCTCAAATATGTCTATCATTAATAGAATTTGTAATATTTATTTACAGTATTAAAATTAATTTAATCTATATAAAAATGTGGGATATCTGTGATATAAATGCAGCGAGCATTTCTGTAATGTGGTTCAAAATAATGTTCAGGTGTTTTCGTATTCAAATCACGGCTTCGCTTCAATACCATCGACTGTCTGTAGGTCTGACCGTCTATAGGCGAGTTTCTAAAACTCAAGCGAAGACAGGCTCAAGGTAATATCGCTCTTTGTTCTTATTTCGCTTTATATCATAAATAAATAGAAGAAAAATCTCAGATTTAGTCGAAATAAATCTCAGTACCATGTACGCGTGTTCAGGTTTTAATTAGGAAATCAACTCAGAGATCGGTAGAAAGTACAAAAACTCAAATCCGTAAGCAAATTTCACAGAAAAGGCTCTCTCTTTAAGATAGTATTAAAAAAACAATCTTAACCGGACTCGACCTAATCGTAATGTAGTATTTTGTAATTGTTAATTCCATTTTTTTTTTAAATTTATCGCTTTAAAAAATAACAAACGATTATAACGCGACACAATGTGTGGTGTTTGCAACTCAATCCTATAATAATACAACAATAATAACAAGAAAAGATACCAATAACCGAAGCAGATAGAAATTTCTGGAACTAATAGAAATAACAACAGAAATAGTAACAAGAAAGCAATAAAATCGTTATTTTTGACGTGACAACGTCTTATAAATCGATGAACGCCCGCTGCACGCACGAAAAAACATGACTCATTGTCCCGTTTGTCGCGTTATTGTCCCGTTTGTCGCGTTACGCTGAAGGCAAGCGTGCGAGCGAGAGCGCGGATAAGCGATAGAGAGGCACGATCGGCCTACCGTTCGGATTGTGCCGCATCTATCTCTCTTCCACTCGATTGGTCGATGCGTCTGAGTAGAAAAGAGACAGCGGCAGCACACAACTTATACACCTACAGTACCTACACGTGATCTGTTTACAACTGTTTATAAAGTGAAGTGAAATGTTAATGTGGTTTTCATTGTTTATATTACAACAACAATTGCGGCAATAAAGGTAATTAATTCTTGCATATTAAAAATCTGATTAACGTATAACAAATATACTTTTAACAATAAATTATCAACGATTTCTTTCGCAGAACCGCTTAAAGTCACACCATGGCAGACCAACCTGACGAACCTGTGAATCTCACGGATCTGCCACTATCGTCAAGGAGTAATGTACCCATGCCATTGTTACTTGTAAATAAACTGTTCATCAAAGTAATAAACATATTTGAATTAATGAGTGCGAATAAAATATATCAATAAAAAATTGTAGATTTCATTTCACTCCTTCTTCGTATCCATACAAAATAATGATAATTCAATAAAAATGATTCCATTTTATTCATAAAAGTATGCAATCATTTCATCAATGTTTTCTTATGACGTTGTCACGTTAAACTATCGTCCGTAAACCGACTTTATTTTGGTAATATTGAAAATATTGAATATTTTGAAAATATTGAATTTGGTAATATTGAAAATATTTGGTAATATTGAAAAGCTTATTAGATGATGCTTCATTCGCTAAATCACGAACACTATTTTTACGAACATTTCCACCGAGAATTGTATATGATTATTTTGATTGGTCAAACTGATTTCAATTCAGTGGTTGAAATTTCGGCATTTTTCAATTGAATGTAAACGGTAATTATGTAGCATTATGGAACATCTGACAGTAATGACATATACGGTATAGATCGTGACGTCTTTTGACTATTTTTCTAGCTAATAAACGGGACCCATATTTGTTTAGTTCGTCTTCGAACGGCCGGCGCGCTGATTTTGATCCCCGGCGGCCGCAGTCAGAAATCCATTACAGTATCTTATTCTAGTGTCTGTTTAACGATTGTGTTGCCAATCAGTATTTTGTTTGCGACAGCTCAAAATGGTTGAACTGCGGACATTCCGAACTATTGACTTAGATTTTCCAGCCAGAATGTTCTCCATAACTAAATATGTTAATATGAAGCAATAAAATAATGTGTAATTCAAGGTTTTTTCCGTTTTCAATTTTACAATGGGAAATATTATATTAATACGTACATTAAAACGAATACTTTATTCCTTAGGACGAATTAAATATTTGGCAAGGTTCGGTTAGGTTAGATATATTTTATTGAAAAAAGATTTAATGTCAATTTTTTTATTATTGTAATGGATAAACAATTCATTTTATGGAAGTATTTATTTTAATATACATATCTCTTAAAATAATTCCCTGTTAAACCGTACCCTTTTACAATTTCCGTTACAATAGTATACGGTTAGGCACCCGACATAATAGTGTGTCAAAATTGACCAATTAGCACAATCGTCCTATAGATAAACAACTACATACATCCGTATGGTTTGCGTTCCATCGCATTCTGCGTCCTGAAATAGATCTTAATTGTAAATGTCGTAAGGATGGTTTTCAAATGTATTTTTTATTGTTAAGCATCAAGGGCATGAGACTGATTCTTGTTAAATACACACGAGCTGCACCTGTTGAAGAATATTGCAGGAAGCATTCAGTGAAGCTATTGCTACTCATGGGCTGGCGTAGATACATCTACCGTATTATAATTAATTAATATGTCAGTCCATTGAAATGTAATAATTACTATTATTATTTATTTATTTGATTCTTAGTACAGTGTGTTATATTATAATTAGATAAACATTTCAGAAAAGTAAGAAATATATTTGAATACCCTGCCGGCTACACTAGTATTTCACTGTATTATAGCAGACAGTGTTCTACCGGTATAGTAGAAAATAAAGTGCAATGATCAATGTACAAATATTAGATTAGATACATAGGTACTTTATAAAACTTAACGTAAATGCTTTGTTCAATGTATAAGATATAATATATGTAAAGAGTAAAGCAAGATTACAACGGAAAACTTAAAGTAAGTCCAATGTTCAGTATATAAAAAATATACATATGTATATATATAAAGAGTAGAACAAGATACAATTAGATAGCATATAAAAAAGATATAAGAGTAAAATAAGATGCAATTAGGTAATACAATATACTGCTGTAGCAGTTTTATTCTCAAGTTTGGACCATTAAAAGTTTTTGGGCGTAATTTCTCCCCATTTCGTGGAGCCAGAACTGCACTTTGTACACTTATTTGCAGAGAGATAAACAATTAACATTGGTAGTAAAAAATTGATTTTATTCAATATAATACAATATTTACAGTGACATATTTTAAATAGTTATTTAATTAATTTAAAACAATCCTAATCAATAATAGGAAACATTCAACTTTAACAGGTTTAAAATAAACATAATTTATCGTTTCCATGACATATTTATTCTACAATAGTTTCTGATCTTGAGTTCATTTGTTCACGGTAAACAAAAACGTTGCACAACAAAGTTTTTTACGATTCTGTGTCATTTTTAGTTTGACGAAAAAGTTTACAACTGACAAATTCAATGGAATACAATTTTATGACTAATTATATATTAACTTGTGTTTTATGCAGTTAAAATAATTTCACGTTCAATCAGTTTCTGTAACTTGTGTCATATTTTATGAATTTTGTGAGCATATAATATTAGCGATAAAATGAATAGTTGATTTGCTTAATACAATTAACCGAAAATGCCAACTGCATCGTTTGTCGAACAACATGTGAATCTAATCGTACAAGGTGGTGTTTCTGAAACGTGTCGCGGACAAAATGAAGACAATTACTGCGAATAACATTACGTACCTTCTGTTTGATTATACCACTAATTATACTTTAGAAATGTGACGATCTGCGCGAGAACTTTCACTAATTTTAAATGTGAACGAAACGCAAACCGTTGTCGACGAAAAACTTTCTGTTTTCCACAACATAAAAAACACATTCTATTCTGCAACGTATATTCACAATTTTAACGTCATGAATAATACTAATGCAGACAGAGATTAGAGCGAGTATTATTGTGATCACGAAATCAACTAATTATATTCACGGGCTTATTCCGGTTTGGTTGATGTCGTCTCTTCCACGGTGATGACTGTAGTAGAAGACGACGATTCCATCGGATTTCCTACGGTCGTTGTTGTAGTTGAAGACGTCTGCTCCTCGGAACTGGGAGTTGTCGAGGATGTTGTCGATTCTAAAACACCTAAATTTGTTGTCGACGTCGGGTCGACAGAGTTCACGACTGTCACGGTCGACGGACCGTTCAGCGGGATGACTTCCAACGGCGGATCGGGACCATCGGACATCGTGCCGTTATTGTTATCATCTATCATTTCTTTAGGTGCCAAATTTGATAATGACTCGCACGGAATGTTCGTCTTGACTTCGGTGCCATTTTTGGTCAGCACGTTGATGGTACAGTTGAGAGGGCTCGAGCTGTCTGGGGTGAACGCGGGGACCTTGGAAGTGCCGTCCAACTTGGCGTCAGGAGCGAAAGACGTGGCGATGATGCAAGGAATTAAAACAACGTCTGTATCGTTGACGCTTGTCATTGTCAACGTGCAGTTGACGAGTTCTTCCAAAATAGGATCCGGTATGTTAGAATTTGGATTGGCCGGGTCAGCTTTGGAGTTGGGATCATCTTTGTTGTAATAGTGGTAATGGTTCGTGGTCTTGCCCGACCGAGCCAGGTTCCAAACTGCCAGACCGGCCAATATGAGGCCGAACTTGTTGCCACTTAAGAAACTCGATTTAGGTTTTCCGTAATTACCGAAACTGTTTCCATAACCCCCACCACCGAAACCGCCATAACCAGGTATAGACATGCCACCGTAGCCTGGCGCTCCTCCGTAACCCGGATGCGACCCACCGTATCCTGGATGCGAACCACCGTATCCTGGTTGCGAACCACCATATCCTGGATGCGATCCACCGTATCCCGGCATTCCGCCGTATCCCTGAGGACTGTAGGGAGGTGGAGGTCCTTGATTGTGATATCCTCCGCCTCCTGGAGCGCCGTAAGGATTATTATTATATCCCGGGTAAGGCTGCTGATTGTTCGTAGGATAGGCATGCGCACTCCCGACGGGCGCATTCGGGCTGTAGGGCGGAGGCTGTCCAGCGTTGGTCTGGGGACGCACTTGTGTCCCGGATCCGGAAAGCCCGTTGCTGGCGGGATACGCGTGTTGCTGGCCCGCAGCTCCGGAGCCCCCCGGGCTGGCGGGGTACGAGTGCTGCTGGCCCGCAGCCCCGGAGGCCCCCGGGCTGGCGGGGTACGAGTGCTGCTGGCCCGCAGCCCCGGAGGCCCCCGGGCTGGCGGGGTACGAGTGCTGCTGGCTCGCAGCCCCGGTGGCTCCCGAACCGACGGGATAAGAGTGCTGCTGTACCGCACCCCCGGAAGCACCCGGACTGGCGGGATAAGAATGCGCGCCCCCGGAGCTGCCCGACAAGCCGTTGCTGGCCGGGTAAGCGTGGCCCGCAGGCTGCGAACCGCCGGATCCCGAGAGACCGCCGCCGGCCGGGTATCCCGGTTGACTGTTTGAAGGAGCACTGTGAGAACCGGCCACTTCCTTCTTCACGGCGGTATCTTTATTGACGTTCCAGCCGACTGGTTGGTCGGGCTTCTTCGCATTGCTAGGCTGCGGCGCGGACGGTTGCGGAGGCTTCTTAGCCGCGCTGTTGTATCCCGGGTAGCTGAGGCTCGCCAGCCCCGTGTGGCTGAGGCTCTGCCCCGTGTTGGTCTGCTGCTGGGGCTGCGGTTGGCGCCGGCTGGAGCCCCGGGAGCCCTTGCTGCCCCCGCGGGAGGTGCCCCCGCGGGTTTTGCGCGGCTCCGCATCGGGCAGCGCGAGGCACAGCACGAGCAGGATCACCAGTAGACCGGACGACTTCATCATTCGCACACTACTGACCGACGTGACTCCTCGCGCGGTTCGACACAAATATGATTAATGGAATAATACGGCTATAGCGACAATTTTCTCATTAACGAGTCTAACAACAGAAGGCACGAGAAACGAGTGACGTGTGACTCAGCCGGCGGGCCGGCCCCCCCCCCTCCCGGCCCCCGCCGGCCCCCCCTTCGACCCTCCCCCCTGCCGCGGCGGTAGCCACTCGCAGGGCCTCCCCCTCTGTAACGCAAATTCAATTTTCTCTAGTTAAAATTATCAGCCGCTGTTTACCTTTTGTATATAGGCACGAAAAAGTCAAATAACTTATGTTTGCCAACCATAAATTACAACTCTGAAACATATTATTTTTATACAGATATTGGTAGACAACGAGATTCCACTGATTTCAACGTCAGAAATATGTGTTTGCTAAAATAATTTTAAAATGGCAATGGGAACGTGAAAGATGAACGCAGATTGAACAATCAATGATCAAATAGGTGTTAAAATTATGACATAATACAGGCATGGATTAGGTAGTGTTGAGAATATGGTATCTACTTGAGAGGATAGTGAAACAAATCGAACGTTCAATACATAATAAATGTATAAGAAAATAAATAAAACGCTAGGAGTGCGAATTTATTTAATATATAAATAATATTTTGTTTGTTTAATCATCTTTTTAATCTTATTATGACTAGCAGACCTTATTGAAAATGAAATTAGTACATTGTAGGGTAAATGACCAATAAGGCGTCAAACCTGTTACCTACTGTCAATGTAACAATGACTCACTGTAATAATGACTCGCTGGTGTGATTGCGATTAATATTATACAATATCAGTGATTGGAAACTGTGACTGTGATCACAGGTTCGTTCCTAATACGCGTGCGCCGCACGATATCACAATACACAAAATACATCATTCTGAGCGTATTTACTTATTTTGTTCAAACTCGATTTGCCTAAAAAACATATTCTAGCACATATAATCGATATTTGTATATAATTTAATAGAAAAATATTGTTGTCGCTGCCGGGATTCTAGCCTGGATCTCTTCCAATCCGTGGAATGTCCATTATCCGATTATGTTATACCAACAAAGTGGATTTATGACCAATTTTCGAACCTATATGTTATACTTTTTAAATTAATACATTTACATATAAAAATAATGCATCACGAATCACGATATTCTCAGATATTCAATCACTGATAGTGATCGTGACTCAAAGATATCAGTGATTCGTGATTTTTAGCTCATCACTAATAAATAGCACGATACCAAGTAGATAATTTCTATGTCCACCTAAGACAACATATTTCCATAACCGGAGACAAATTCGACGAAATAGTTCGTAGCACGGAGTCGAGATGGAGCATTCGGATTCGATTTGAGTGATCTACTGTGTCGAAAAGCGTGCATGTTCCATTGCTCACATCATAGTCTAAACGAAAGACAGATAAAAAAAACTTAAGAGTACCAAAACGGGCACGGAAAGACGTATGTCATACAAGAGACAGGAAAAAATAGAACAACAATAATAGTCGGAATACGCCGAGAAAACAAAATGGCAAGTGGCAGCCCACATCGCTCGGAGGACGAACAATCGTTCGACAAACGCATTCATCCGGTGAAACGCCCTAAAACCCGCTGGACTAATTAAATCGTCAAACTCTGCAGAATACGTGACAGCGAATAACAATAGACCGAAAAATGTGGGAGATTCTTGGGGAGGCCGTCATCCAGCAGTGATAATGAAATAATATTTTTTAATATCGTCATTAAAAAATATACTTATTATTTTTTATGTTTTAATGAAAACATATATTCAGAACATAGTTCGAAATGGTAACGCATTTCTCCCGATAGCAAAAGTCCCGGGTTCGTATCGCGGTGGTAACCAAATATTTTTTCTATATGTCTCCCCAGTTGACTAATAATAAAAATGGTTTTGTTAACTAATACATTATATTTTTAAGAACACATTTTTATTATGAAGATGTATTTTAATTTTTTAAATTAAGAGGTCCACTTTCGAATCCAACAACAAAATATTTATTTATTTTATATCTTCATAGTTGATTAATTTAATTTGTATTAATATATTATACGTCATCGTTAAATTTACCAAGGAAACAAACATTTCACAGGAATATTTAAAAAATAATATATAAATAAATAATATATAAAGAGCGCGCACGAAATGTTACATGTCACATGTTTATTTTTCCGTGTCATGGTTTAGCACGCGTGCGGAAGTAAATCCCGACCTTTCCGTTGTACGTTTCAACCTTGTGACGTTAATTATTTCGTAGATTCTATAAAAAAGCATTGTATCTCTCATTGCACACGTTGTATGGTTGTCTCTACCTACGTACGCGAGCTTCACCTAAACAATTTGCATAAATTACGTACCTATTCAACCCAGTTGACAATAAATATCGTGCGGGCGAATCGTTGCACCGATTATGGCGCGCTCTGCGTGTCAACAATATTATTACTATACATAATTTGTTTGCCCTCTATAAAAAAATTGAGCAATATATAATGTATGATGTTACGCAGTGGCGTGCGGCCACATTCTACACCCGCGTGTGCGGATTCGCAAAACGTTACTATTTTTTTTTTTTTCGTCGGTTTCACGACTTTATTGCGCCGGTTCCGGTTGGCTGCACTCGGACCTAACCATTTCTGGTGACTGATGATTGAACGTAGTTTTGTAAAAAGCAACCAGACATAGAAAACACAAACTGAGATTACTCACACTTTTGTAAAAAGGGTGAATAATCGCATCTACGCAACAAATTAAATGTTCTTTATCTTTTAAATGATAAATAATATATAGATAATAAATATTATACGATTTTTAAAAGGATTTAAGGGAAGATCGTGGTCTTTTTACATATTTTGAAGTTTATTTAAATTTTAAAATGAAGTTTTCGCGATTAATGACATTTTCATAAGACGATTCTTATGAATTTTTGTATGAATATGACAGAATACAGAACTGTCCTTAGCAGTGAGCGTAACTACGCCAATGCAGCCGATGCGGTGCATCGGGGCCCACATTAGATAGGGACCTAAAAGGTTCACGCCCTATAATAATTTTGTTATCGATACTTTTCCTGGGGCTAATATGAACTAATAATTTTTAAAACCACAGTAAAAAATGCAGTTATAGAATTTGAAAAATCATTTCTCACTTGTATTATGCGCGAAAACATTATCGATGAATACAATAGTATCTCAGTAACAGGAGCAAAGATTATTTTTCCTTTATATAAACGCTTAAAAAATACTTTTTTATGCATTGTATTATGCCTATAAGATAAAAAAACATTTTTATATCTTATATAATACAATACATATTCATTTTACTTTGGGGCCCATTACATTTTTTGAATTGGGGTCGAATTTTATAGTTACGCCACTGGACCTTACCGCGTCCGATAAAATAAATATAATTTTTTTCAAAATTATAGACTGGCTGCTCTTTCTATATTGCTATTAAATTACAATAACAACTGCCAAAGGTAATATGAAATCAGATAGTGATCAGATTACCGCACACAGGACAGTCGCCCACGTGAACAACTGCACGCAATGACAAGTGCACACATAGATAGCTGTACACAAAGTAATAGAATATTAGACAGTTTAATATAAATTATCTCACGATAGTTTACAATCGTTTAAGATGACTTACATTAGGTTAAGTTATTTAATACAAAAAGTCACGGCAGCAGAATAATAAGCTGAGTGCAATTGTCTATGTGTGCGCTTGTCACTGCATGCAGTTGCGTTGTGCTATCGTGTTTCTATTGAACGAATTTCATCATTCATGTTCTTATTTTTATTTTCTTCCTTCGTCAACAAGAATAATGAAAAAATAAAAGAAAAAATGGTTTTTCATTCAATATAAATAATATTCGAGATGAAACTCAAAATATAAAATGAAAAACCCTAGTAGAAGTAAATTATTTTCAAATAAAATACAATCCAATAAAAATTATATATTTCACTAATTAAAAATGACTTCTCTAGGAGTAGGTATTTGGTGATTTTTTTATATTTAAGTTTCACAAAATATATTTTGGTGCACGCCTCAATACGCTGCAAGGTGTGATACTCTGGTCGCATGTAAATATTATAATTTAAGTAAAGTACAAAATTATTTAAAAAAAATAGACATCACAAAAAGTAAAGCAATTTTAAACGTTATCACTTTAAATTTTAAAAATACTTATAATACGCTATTCTATATCACTAAGCAAATTATATTTTCCGCATTAATGTTTCATTATTTTAAAAATAAAGGTTTATTTTTTAAACATTTTTATTTATGCAGGCAACCCTCGGTTTACGAATATTCAGTTCAACGAATTCATAGAAAATTTCGCTAATAGATATTGTCGTGTATTTCTTATCTACGCCTAGGGTCACTAATGTGAACTAGATGCAGATAGGTGAATTAGGAAAGAGAAGAGAAATATTAAAAATTGAATCTCTATCACGCGTACATACGAGAGCTGTATAATAAGTACCCGTGTTTAATTACTAAGGGTGTCACTGTGAAAAATCATGGTTTGACACCATTTTTTGAACGACGCCTTTCAACATTTCAGACAGATTGATAGAACAGTTTTGTTTCGATAGCTGTTGAAAGTGAGCAAGTTTGTGTTTATTTGTTTACAACTATTAAAACGAGCAATATCGGTCAATGATTCGATTTTTTTCTTGGATGGAAAAACGTGCGAGGAATCACAGTGAAATTGCATGCCATTTATAAGAACCATGCACCTTCGATGATTACCATCAGATATCGGTTTAATGAATTTAAACGTGGCCGAACATCCATTTTTGATGATGAGCGCCCAGGCCGTCCGATTGATGTGACTACAAAAAAGATGATTAACAAAATCCATGATATCGTATTAGCAGGCCGCCGGATGAATATCAGAAAGATTGCTGACTTTATAAACATGTCAGTTGAATGCGAACAAAATATCCTACACGAAAAATAGATCATTAGAAAGCTATCGTTTACTTACAGTGGAACAAAATCGGATGAATATGGATATGTTTAACAGCAATCCGAAAGAGTTTCTGCGGTGTTTCGTGACTGTTGACAAAACATGGATCATCATTATACACCAGATAAAAAAAACAGTCAAAACAGTGGACTTCACCTGGTGAACCTGCTCAAAAGAAGGCGAACACGTTTCATCGACCGAAAAGGTCATGGTCACTGTTTTTAAGGATATGCCAGGTATCATCTTCACCGACTATTTGAAGAAGGGAAGGACAATCACAATCCAGTAATATGATTGGGCCGATTCAACGCTGAATTTATGAAAAACGGCCCCATCTGGCGAAGAAAAATCTGCTTTTTCACAGCGACAACGCACCAGTTCAGTCGTCCATAATCGACACAGCAAAACTGGTTAAATTACACTAATTGCCTCATCCACTCTATTCTCCAGATTTGGCCCCATGCTATTTATTTTTGTTTCCAGATATGAAAAAATTACTTGGTAATGCAACACGGCATGGCCATCAACCAAGAACAATTCACTGCCTACTCTGTACCTAACTCATGTTATGTTATCAATAAAAATTACAGACATACTAATTATTACGTACTTCCTTAATAAGTACTTCTCCAGTTGTATACCTCGTAGAAGATTATTGGTGGTCCAAGAGAAACTCCGATGTAAGAATTACAATCTTTATTACACGGATAATACACTTTTATGATACAAAGTATATAACTAGTCGCGAAGCCAAATGGTAACGAACCGTGCCCCACGAGCGTCACACACACACCCACATACATCTCGCACCGGCGGTGCTGGCGCACTGACACACACACACACATAAACACGATCTCAAGGACATAACAATAATAGAATATAAACAACGTACTAAAGCTAACGTCATTAACATAGATCGACAGCGGCTCCTTGGCGCTAGACGTAGATGATACGTCACGTTTTATAACATGAAATATCTTTTATCTACTGACGACGGTGCGAGGCAGAGATTTGACGGTTCTCGTACAGAAGTAGCGTTGGCAGGCGTACGGTAAAGTCGTAAGCGTGAGTGGTCGTTACGTGAAGAGTGCTGCATGTTTAACATTACTATGAAGTATTTTAATTTTTAAATGCAGCAGCTCTGTCGGCCGTAACAATGACTCAACACGAAACGGGATCCTGACAATTGCACGCTTGCTCACTTTATACATTTTGAGCATGTTTAGTGTTCACCAGCTCACGGCATGTAGTTCTGCAGCACACACTGCATGACAGAATTCCGCTTTCACACGGAAGGTTAAAGAAAAACTGGCGAAGCAATTTTGAGTTGTGAGAATCGCCGATCTTTCAAACTTCATATTCTCAACTATATAACCTGTCATTTTTCAATAGAACAAAATACAAATAATAGATATCTCATAGAGACGAAGCTATTTTTTATTATATTTAATGTAAATATATGGAAGTTTGGGTAATTTTGAACATTGAACTTTATTTTGATTTTAACAGAAATATATCATATTTACATCTTTACACACATTTAAACACATTGCCTAACTAGGCTAGCCTGTTTTTGGGCAAATTATATATATATAATATTTTATAAAACCAAAAATCATCGAAGTCAAAACACAGTAAGATCGAATACATACATAGCATATAATGTGAAAATATTTAAGGAGAGAGAAAAAATAATAATGATAATAAAAAATGTATATATATAAAATATAAAAAAGTGAATAAAAAAGAAAGAAGAGAAAAAAAAATACCAATAATGTAAGCAGATATAAGGTAGATGTATAAAAGAGTTTACTCACTTTACTTACTTTTTGCGATTACAGGGCTTACGACCTGTCTTCGGCTGGCTTAATTGATCATTTTATATAAATATAACGTTCACCATTCTCACTCATTAATTAATCTCCATATGTATCAAATTTTTTAAAGTTGTAAAAATATTAATATGTGGAAACACTTCGAGTACTACTACACTATCTCCATCTGTGGACTAAATTTGATAATTCTCTGAAACAGTATAGATGTCACAATGAGAATCTAATTATTTTTTTGAAATTATTTAAAGCAATATTCTTTATCTGTAAAATGTTTTTAACACATTATACTAGAATACGCCTGAAAAATTAATATTGCTTTGAATAATTAGATTCTCATTGTGAAATATATGCTGTTTCAGATAAATGAATTATTAAATTTAGTCCATAAATACGAGGTGTGACAATTTAATTCCCGAAAATTTTAAAAATATGCGTGCGAAACGTGACTGCCGTCGCCTACAAAGTTCAATACTTCCTTTGACCATCGATACATTGACTTTGTTACTATTTCTGGAAGCAGGTCTGGAACTCATTTTCCGGATTACTGTCGAGTACCTGACTTTGTTTTCATGTCTTACAGAGTCCGACGAACCCCTTGCTCTTTCATCGGTAGTATGCCTTTGAGACCTGATAAATTTTATTATTAGAATCATAACAAAATAAATAACGAGCTGCTTATAATCATGTTGCGGGGAACTGCTAGCTGGTGCAGTGAATTAAGCCTCTAAGAGGGCGGATTTTGGGCGTTTATATCGCGACGGTGCGTTCAGATCGTGTTTAGCTAACGAATTGATGGTCGGGTTGGGGTGCTTTGAAAGTCAATCGTAAAAACGTTTGGAGATTAGTGTAATGAACTCTTTTACGGGGAGTATGCCCGATTCATGATGAAGCTGAGTGAGCCTTATCCATCTAGGTGCGTCCAGCGCTAACGGGACGGATTTATTTTGGAAGGTCTGTAGTTTTTTGATGTTAGTGGGAGCCGCGTGGCCCCAGGTGGGGGCTGCTTACAGGAGTATAGGTCGCAAGATGGCCGTTAGTTTGGAATCCAGCGTAACACCGAGGTATTTAATATCGCTGGTCCGTGGGATGTTCTCTCCAAAAATTTTAATGTTTTTATTAACAATTTTATTAGAAAATCTTCGTCCCTTCGGTACAGCCTTTAATTATGCAAATAACCAAAAATTACAGGGAGCTCGGTCAGGTGTAATAGGCAGGATGATCTAATTAAGTAATCACTTTTTTAACCAGAAATTCTCTAAATTTAGATGGCCCTACTTTAACGTCAAAATGCACGCACAAATACGTGTTACCTTCCCAATATCAAAATAACAACCGACTCTTTCAGGTTGAAATTTACGCATGTATTATTTCGACACGATTACGTCACGGGTGACGAGGGCAACAACACAAGGGATATTAAATTGTCACACGTCACGCATAATGCAAACTGAACCAATTATTGTATGCATGTACTTGTATTGCATTAATATTAAACAAATAAATTAGTAAATATATTAATTAGAAAGATATACATATAAAATCAATTTTATCGAAAAATGTTGTTGTTGCGCCACCGGGATTCGAAGCTGGATCTCTTTCCAAACCGGGGAAGGTGCATTATCCAACTATGCTACAGCGACAATATTTTTAGCGACAAATTTTCGAACCTATATGTTACCTTTTTGATATTAATACAATACAAATATTTGATAGTAGGTATAAACTCATTATCCAGCATCTCTTCTACAAAAAGTCACCGACCGCCACTGGTGTACACCAGTCTAGACAAAATCTCAACACTTGTACATGACATTGAGAAGTATCTCAACTAAATCTGTGACATGGGCCCTGACACATTTTAACTTTATATATGTTTATTCAGTGGGTACCCCATTAAAACTGCATTTAGTTAGACTTTTATATACTCTCACTGTTGCCTTGTATTTTATTTTCACTTTGATGGCACCACACTGAACGAGCTACTTACTTCAATGCAGTTCTTCATTATGCGCACGCTCTGCAGTTGCAATTGTGATTATAATCCATTACTTCAATAATACTCATGCTTCACAGGTAGTTGCTATTGCAATGCCGTCATTTGGTCCGATTTAGTCCTAACAGTCCAATAATTCATTTATTTCACCGATGGCTCGGTTTACTATAGAAGTAGGAAATAATTCAAACAATTCAATACTACGTTTATTTATCTGCCCATTCAAGATATTTGTATATATATTTGAACATATAATACTTCATTTACCATAGACTGAATATGTTACTTTAAATAGTTTTAATTTTAAATATTTTGTTTGTTATATACTAAAAAAACATACTTATATGGTTTATATAAATTATTTCTCGCACCAATCTCAAGAATCAGGTAGATTTCATCAGCACGTGTAAGTGTGTTTTTATTTTTTTCTCTAGGTCCATTAGAACGATACTTACAATTTTTTAAATATTTTGGATTGTCGCCATTTTGAAAGAACAGGGCACGTCAAACTGACTGACGAACTTAAACAAGATATCTACCAGATCAATTTTTTTAGAAAAGTTTGATAAATAAAATATAGGTATTACAATTAATTATAATATCGCTCCGTTTATAAAAAAGTGTCAATTCAAAATATACAAATTTCACAAGAGACGATTTTTAAAGTTTTCATCAATTTCAATAAACATACTATATTTTTGTATAAATAATTTCAATTCAGTTATCTATTCTCTTTTCATCTCTATCACAGTCGCTGTGCTCGTGACTGAGTATCGTGGTCTTCTATTCTGCTTCTACAGCTCGAACTGCTTGCCTCCACTCTTGGCGGTAGAAAATTGACATCTCGCCTCTGTTCTGGTACATTTCCCGTGATCACCAATTTTCCCAGGCTGACTCCATAACCTCTATAGCGCAGATTATATTTCTTTATTTTCTTTTCACGCTCCATGTTTCAAATCCATCTGACGTTAATCCGCAAAAGGTGAGCGTAATGTCCTCTAGGAAACATTTTTAAAGAACTACATTATTTTGAGATGTTTTTCATAATGAACTCAATTCTACATTATTCTGAAATTGCCACTTTTCAATCAACGGAGCGATGAATATGTAAATTTTCTTTATAATTATATTTTCAATAATAATATAAACTGTTTTTATAAACCGGTTAACTGTTACTAATCGAAAATTTCACCGAATTATCGGTAATTGTAAAGTTCAGTAAATTTACAATTTCTAATCTACACACGTTTTAAATTGGTCATGAATTTTTATATGAGATTGAAATATGATTATTTGTAATAAAGGTGTATTACTTTTTACAATTATTACTTTTTTTTTTGTCGTTTTCTAAGAAATTTATAAAACAAACGCATGTTTATTTGTTAATTTATAAAACAATTTATTGACAGTGTACCATTAATTAATATAACACTCGTACGAACTAAAATGATCGATATTTTTGTCTAACGCACTTCACAATCAAAGATAGGTTTGCAGACTCCGTTTCCATCCAGTCTGAAGCAAGGCGGGCAACTGGGAGGAACTTGAATTAAACTACGTAAAGTTAACTCTTCCGGTGGCTTGACGATGCAGCCATCGCCGACGGTTGGCTTCTGACCCCCCGGGCAGTGAACCGGTGCACCGACATTTACTGCAGCCAATTCGCAAAGAATGATGGCCGAAGCCGCGAACAGAACGTTGCGAAGCATTGTTGACGAGGTCGGAATGGTCGCTCCGAAAACAATTAATGAAGCGCGATCGAGCGGAATGATGTGTCCAGTGTGTGTTGATTAATATAAAAGCACACGTATATATATATTCTCATTTTTTATGTATCGCGTAAAACATACTTATCAGAAAAGTCCAGGGCATTTCATGAAGCGTCGCAATACAACACGACATCCTACTGATTACACTTTAATACGATGCATTTAATGATGTTCACTATCGCACGCGTGTGGTAAACAGCGTCCACCAGTATCAGCCTGGTTCTGTTTCAGTGTGGAGTAAACCAGTCGGTGACTAATTAGACTGTGATAACTCGACTGGACTGAAGAAAAAATCCCTTCAATCGAGTGGATTTTGTCAGTGTGCGAATGTATATTTTTATTTTTTCTCTTGGTTTTTAAAACAAGATGGCGGATCAAAATTATCCAATAATTTCCATTTTTAAACAAAATGGCGGATCAGGCTAGTTGAAATTAACCGAAATTACCCGGTCGGTTTTTTAGAAGAGTTTGATCGATATCTGACAAGAATTACGGGAGTTATCGTGTTCACAAAATCCGCTGACGATTACTTAGTTCATCTCCTACTGAGCTGTTAGGATAAGAGAAGAGAACGTAGAAATCTGCAGGAAGGAAGTAAATAATAAGTTAAGTAAAGTATGGTATTTCAATAATAATAAAAATAAATACAGTGGAAATTGTTCAACACGAAACCGTTGTGACCCAAATATTTTTTCACGTAAAACAAACATGTTAAAACAAATAACGGATGCCAACCTAGTATAATAGTAATATAAAGTTATATCACAACTGGTATCGGTGCTGTGCGGCATCTTTGTATATTATCATATGTCGGCCTAATCAAAAAGTTGAATCATAAAAGTCACAAACGGTCAAAAACAAGCTAGTCCCCATACTGACTTGTATTAATAGAATAGTAGAATCCTAATATAAATGACCTATTTACATAAAAAAACAACTAAATTTTATTGTTAATAAATTATACAGTGCGTAAAAATCTATATGAGAAGACGGACAGCATTAAAAGTTGGAAAAAGAAAATAGTGAAGGTTACTCTGACTTATGAACTAGTATCTTCTATTGTCCATTTTATTACTGTTTTAGATACAAGCGAAATGTCTTCATGTTAAGTGATTTTGTTTCATGTTAAAAGAAAATAAATTGATGAAATCACGTAGCATTCTACAGGGACCAGAATATATTTTCATGTTAATAGAATTTAATTGATAAACTAAGACATGTATTGTTACCTGAACATTAACAGCTGGTTTAACCGGCATTGCACGGGTAGAAAATTTTACTTTCAATAATTTCACGAAAATTCAAGAAACTCATCAATTGTCTCTTCCTTGGAATCTCACACCCTAAATCTCCTTCCCTGCAACCTGTGAGATTTCCCGGAGTATAATAGAGATATCAATAATTATAATATAAATTATAAAACAAAACTTTTTCTAAGAAATATTAAACATTAAAATCGACAGTGAACTCTTTACATGTGTAGAATCACGCACATCAAACGTTATCACGTCAGTTCATTCACGATTATTTCACCATATTATAATTATATATATTTTTAAAAGCACGTTCTGTGAATCATGTGCTACCTGCATAAAAAAATTTTCATAAATATTCCGTAGCCAGTATTGGAAAAACATCATAATGAATTGTATTATTTAATCCCCCAATGAAATATCTAACTCCTAAAATAATTTCTGCACCTTTACTCAATAGCATTATCTAAAATTATTAATAAGATGTAAAAAAAAATCAAATTTTATAATTACATCGATTTTTGAAGCCATCTAAGACCAAAACATCGTATACTCAAAACGACACAATTTACAAAATAAATTGTCATTTTCATCAGCGCAGGAAAACAGAATGGCGGCTGAGCTTAAAAATAATAATTGTATTAGTGTAAGTAATGTGCTCATTGTTAGAATGTATTGATGCCGCTTAGCGTTTAAATTAAATTAAATTTAAATTGGTTAATGGGCGGATTTGAAAATAGTTATAAATACGGTATCCACAAAAAATATGTACGGAATGTTTGAATTTTGTAAATAAGGAAATTTTATATTTATGTTTGTTATTTTTTAAAATGTAATATGGTAGTTTTTTTGTATTTTTATATTATCGCCAATATTTTTTGCCTTAGTCGATAAATTAAAAAAGCCATATATTAAAAATAAAAGCATTATATGCATAATGCATATAGATATGAACCATATTTTCTCTGTACATAAATATACTTAACCTTATTTCTATCATATACACGGCGACGGAAAACATAAAATATATATCGCAAAAAACCGTGTACACAAAAATGTGAGCTCTGTATGTGTTGTGTGTTCTATTTTCTACGAGTTCTCTGGCACAGCGTATTTATTTAATATTTAAAAAAAGAAAAATATTACATGCTTTTGAAACGGGTTATTTATTACACACATTAATACAATTGTTCTTTCTAAATAAAAACTGGTCTACCGGTTGCATCGTTCTTAATTCTGCGCACAAAATTTTCCGGCAATGAAACATGGCTCTGAACTGTAAGAGTATACACGTGCTATAATAATCACGTACTTATTATTAATATAATTCAAGCTAATATATTAAATCTAATTTGTTCCGTATTTGCAAAACACACTTTAGCGCGATCTATCATAATGCTTGCCCACCAGTGCGAAATGTGACCTTGACGCCAGCCAGACGTCAACTTGAGCGATATTGTGTTCGATCTCGAAATCGCGATGGCATTCACGGTGTAGGTCTTTTCAGCTCCAGTGCACCAGCACTGTGTTTTTTGTGATCTTGTAATTTATGTGCAGTGTCTATTGTTTGTGTGTGCCGTGGATGTAAACTAACATCGCCGTCTTTAGTCGACTTTCGACAGCGACCACGGGGATTTGCGGAAACGTCATACTCAAGGAAAGGTGAGCAGTCATTCCGAAACCCGGTTTCCTAAATCACTGGTCCTTCAACTAAACCCATATCCCCTCGCCAACCTATGCCTGTATTGAATTTCCCTATTCCCCCCCCCCCCCCCCCACACCTTACGGTGATTCCGAATTATGACCGGAATTGTAATCCATTCCGCGGGACGTGTGACCCGGAGTTTTAATGTGATTAAAAGTATTTGAATCGTAAGCTCAATACGCAATAAAATAAATTTCAAAATCCAAATCAGCCACTCTGGACTATAATACATTCGCCTTGATATAAATTCGCCACAGTATTTAAATAAATTAATGGGAAGATACGTCGATTGTCACTCGGAGATAATTTGCCAGAAATTAATTTTCAAAAGAAAGTGATTACACGTAACG
The DNA here is from genome assembly GCA_022840565.1 of Eubasilissa regina. NCBI lineage: Eukaryota > Metazoa > Arthropoda > Insecta > Trichoptera > Phryganeidae > Eubasilissa > Eubasilissa regina. Next base: position 31,219,065 of record JAINEB010000003.1, on the reverse strand, counting down.
CATACATTTAACTTGTATGTTTTTTCGAGATCGTGTGTCAAGATGACATACACGTATTTGTCTTATTTTTGTAATCAAACTATTTTCATCGCGACAATAAAAAATATATATTATTCACTTTAGAAATGATCACTCCTGAACGATATAGATTGGTTCAAATTTTACGATTGCTTCATATCACTAATATTACTCAGAAAACACACACGCGACAAATTAATGTGCCCGTATGGGGTTTTAATCAGATAAGGCTCATTTCGCGATTTCATGGAAATTGAAGCGTTTTGGCGGAATGAAATAAAAAATTAACTGAAATTATTGTGCAAAACTGAACTAGGCTGTTAACAGATAAATCCTATGTCAAAAGCATTCATTTAACTCGAGTAGTTTTAGAGAAAAGTGCATTTGAAAATATGCCAATAAAAGGTAATGAAATGCATGCAGATGGTAATGGAATTACAACACACCGGTGTCTTCATAAACTTGTTCTCAACTTTCAACCAAATGGAAAGAGTCTCCTGGGTTTAAATGGTAATTCTCGCTAAAATCAACATAAATACTTTTATTTTAAGTTTTTAATTATCAAATATTGAACTATGATTTTACTGACATGTTCAATGGAGAGTTTCAAGTTGAATTCAAATTTGCGAATGATATCCTGTGGAAAATCTTCTAACTTTTCTTTAATTGTCACAGTCTTCATTTCTTTGTTTTTATTTTTTATTGTATGTATATATTTGTTTCTCAGAAATCCATTGATAATAGGTTATTTTTTCGTAATTTTTTAATACATTGTAGTCAATTATCATAATTTCTTTCCAGGAATTTTTCGTTGTTAGCTTTGCAACAAAGACTATTTAGCACGTGTGTTAGCGCCGTTTAATGCACTCATACACGCACATCGCGTTTATGCGCGATTATCAAAATTTAAACCTAGTATCTCCTTCTTTTTCTTTTTCTAGCCTGTCTCTCGAGCACGAGGAAGAAAGAAAGAGGTCGCTGCAATCGACACACTCGAGCTGCAATGAGTTCAGTGTGTGCTTAGAATTGTATACGGGCTAATTTTCCGTCGCTTCAATCCGCTTTACTAGCGCTAATATTAATTAATAAATATATATTTAATTCCGCTAAAATATACAAACAATCCTTTACGCGAATGTTAACAGTGCTTGTTACATATTCTGCGTCGCAAGTCCTTCTGGTGAAAAGGAAAGATAAAGAATGGAATCAGCATCCAGCATCAGGCAGATCGAAAAAGTAAATGCCTTCCTATCTTCCAATATTTCCACCAAACTGGTCCCTTCCTTAATAATTTTTTAGTACTTTTATAAGAAGCTCAATGTTTCTGAGCAATTTACATTGGCGTGCATCACAATTATTTTTTGGAAAAACAATCTAATAAGGCCGATGTGTGCAAAATGTGGAGTGCTTATCTTGAATTCTTTTGAAAATTTATCGTGTAAATTTTTCAGTTGATCTGTTAAGTTTTTTTTTTCACAAAGTTTTACATATTCTTTATACCAGGAGCAACGTTACTGTTGATTAAAAAAACTGTGAATTTTGTCTATTATTTCTATTGGCAAGTTTACACCTATATCAATTTTTCTTTTAAAAAAATGGTTTCGGCAAAGGACTTATTGGTTTTTTTATCAAATGACTTACAGCCTTTTCTTAGTTCCTGTAAAATGAAATCACTGAAAAGTGATATTTTTTAGCCTCTTTTAGTTTTTTGTCATCAATGATTTTTACCATTTTGATTACTTTTTTTTCTATAGTATTTTCGTTTAATATTGCATCAGAAACAATTTTCTTATGTAGCAAAGCGTTTTCTCTCTTCGTGCTTTTGATACTGTATTGTAGTTTTTTTAATTTTCTTGACGTATTTATAACGCATCCTTCTAACTATACTCACCACCTTGACAAGTCTTTGGACAATTTTGTATGTAGATGCTCTGTTTTGTATGTATTCTCATTACTTGTACTAGTGAAATTCATTTATGTCTCCTAATTTAGAAACAATTCATAGACAAATTCATTTTCAGAAACTGTAGGGTAATCAAAATACGTAATCTTTTTATAGGATGAGTGGATAATTAATAATAATTGTGAAAATTTGTGAAATACTACTTTTATAAAAATTAATATTGCATAGGTGTGTGCAAATAGAACGACAAATATAAAGAATTTTCTCTATAAAAATCGTTTGGAAATGTGTTTAGCGTGAAACGACAGAATCACCATTGGGGGTTAGGTCGGTGGTTAAATGAAAGAGTGATGATTGGCGTGTTGGTATTTATTGTGACAGTATGATATCTGATAAGAAAGATAGATAGAATGGAAGATAGATGAAGAAGGTGCGCATGTATTATGAAATGAATCGAGTCGGCGGTTTCACTCGGCGCCCGTGGGCCGGCAAGACTGCCGTTGCAGAGCGATGAAACAGGAGAGAGATCGTTGATGAGAGATCAGGCCAGACCTGTAGCGGCAACCGGCAGCGCTATGTCGCTAGCATCTATGCCGGTTGAGACAAATATACTAATATAAATATAATATACTAATATATTACAAATATAAAATAACGTGCACTGTTGATTTTTTTATTTCAGTAAAGACTGCAATCTTTCTTATCGATTTACGCGGATCGCGCATAATTTCACGTCGAACTTGAGCCACACGTTCTGGCGTCGCTGCTGATGTTGATGGTCCCGGAGGAGTTTGGTTAACCACTGTCCCTTCTTGTCTGAACTTTTGAACACAACATCAGATAAGTTACATGCTCGCCCCATCACATACTCGTCGAATATTAAAGCAAGTACAAAAGCGCGACGCACACGATCCAATGAATCTTCGCACTTTAAATATTGCTCAACCGAAAACGCGCGGTGCGCTGCCGACCAGTGATTCATTACGATCGGCAAGTCAGCAAATCACGCGCATCGAACAATACCTCTCCCACTTACCTCACCTTGATGGTTTACGAGTAATTACAATTTAATCTCGAAATTTTTCCGCTGGACAACCAATATTATAATATCATCAGTAGAAAAATGTAGAATAATCAGTACGGTATTTTCAACTCGAGATGAACTACCTAGGAAAGCCATATATTCTTCTTCCATACATGCTTTATTGTATTTTGTTGTTTAGCTGGCGGTAGTTTTCTAAGTGTAGTATCAAAAGAATCATCATTTGGATGACTTGTGACCGCTATTTATGTATTTCATCAAGAACATCATCTTTAATATATGGAATATCTGGACGATATCGAGGGTCACCGATGCGTTTATCGTTGCTGCTAGATTAGATGCCTTACTGCACAATGTCTTCAAATTAATACAGATACAGGCAACTATAATATATATTGTAAAAATAAATATTAATGATAGTATTATTATTATTATGGAGTATATACCGTCTTATCTTTTTCCAACGTAAACAGAATTTTAATTTAACGTAAAGATATTTTTTCACTAAAAAAATAAATATTCTTTCAAGATACATTTTTTACATCGGCACAATATAACAAATTATTAATTACAAATATTAATTTAACATTCCAAGGGGGTAGAATCAGTATTAGTATAAATCTTATGTGTCAATGACAAATAATAAATCTGCTCAGCAAGGGGTATGTTCAAGTACTTTGTATTCATATGAATACAGCATGAACTCACGAGTTAAATCAACGTAATACCGATTTGGTAATCACGGACACTAGTTGGAAAGGTACTCTCAGTCTCGAAAACATTTCATTAAAACAAATCGCGCTAATTCAATTCAATTCGTGTACATTTTCACAACTGTAATATCAAAATAAATAAAAAAAGACGACATATCTTTGGGGGTTATGTCGGTGGTTAAATGAAAGATAGATGTTTGTTTGCGCGTTGAAGTTATATTATGACAGCATGATTGAAAACAGATAGAAATAAAGAATGCAATGAAATGAATGAATGTGAAATGAAATGATGTGAAGCGAGTTGGCTGTCTCGCTCGGCGCTCCCGGGCCGGCGAGACCGCCGTTGTAGAACGCTGAAACTGGAGAGACTTCCTAGCGGTGAATTCTGAGCCAGGCTTGTGGCAGCAACCGGCAACGCTGTCACTAGCGTCGATGCCGACAGAGATGGCGGTGGATTTGAATTCCGGTCGCTAGATATCTACTGGAGAAGATTGAGACAGTGATAACCTAGGTTATCGTTGTCTAGAGAATGTAAACACAGGCTCTGTATGGATAATTGGAAAAACATAGATATGATGTGTGTAGAAAACCAAATGAAAGTATTTTGTCATTTGTTTTAATCTAGCTACCTACACATTTTTGTCTCCAAGTCTTTTTGTACAACTTATGATTTTACTTTAATAAACTATACAGGTAATCGCTTTGGAGCAGACCTGTCTGGTAAAGCAATTACCTTTATTTTAAATGTATTAATTTTATACTTTTGAAATTAGCAAAATTGACTTTGTGATTAAAATGAATTATTTTTATTTGTTAACTTTGTTTTATTGATCATTTATTGAGTTTAAATACATCTACCGGTTTCGAAAAATACCATTTTCTTCTTCAGGATGGCAATACTAACAATAAACATATGTTATTGTTTCTTTACCAGAATCTATTTTTAAAAAACAATAACATTTGTTTTTAGTTAGTATTCTGAAGAAGAAAATGATATTTTTCGAAACCGGCAAATAAAAAATTGCAGGGTGTCTACATTTTGAACAGGATAATATTGATACGAAATACACGATCCAAAGTAACACAACAAAAAACTATTATATGTCAATATTTTTTAATGCACTGCAATTTTGGGTTCCTAAATGTACGGAATTGCATTCTTTTGATATTTTCAGTGACGTTTAGTTTGTCAACATTATTATGTTTATTATTATTATTACTGCGTCTTTGTACGTTAACGTTAACAATAATTGTAATCATGTTTCAATTATACATAGATTTATATAGTGCTATCAAGTTGGTCGAAGTTTACCAGCTACAAACAATGTCAACAGATGTCGCTAAGCGCACGAAAACCACATTGTTCTTGCCACTACGCCACTCGGCTCGTGAATTAGAAATAAAATAATAAATTATATTTATTCTTAACCGTGTTTGATATAAATTTCGGGCACTGATATCCTTAAGAAAATTTTTCATTACATAGCAAACATTCCTAGAAACAATGGGTCCTACTGAAAAAAGAACACTTAATTATTGATGGAAATCATACACCACCTTCAGGGTGACTCGTTCTTCGCCTGTGTCATTTTTCATCTTTGACGATTTCATTAAAATTGTTATAAAATTATCATGGACTTTTAAATCATTGAAATTAAAGTATTTTCCTTCAATATTGGCATTACCAAAGCTAATAACGTCGCTAATCTAAATGAAATATTACCGCTTTTTATCGATTTCGGAAAATGATGTCATTACCTTACTGGTATTGACAACAGATGTCGGTAATGATATTGACAGCGCAAATTATAATGGCGTGCACAACACGAAACACGAACACAGTATTCTCATTGCAAGCGACATGTCTCTGTATAATTAAAACATATTAAATATATATTTATATTCATTATTTTTTATTCCGCATTATTAACCTGCACGGCTAAAAGTTCATGTCATCATTATCGCATTATACTTTAATAGTATTTATCACAAAATTCCATATAAAATAAAAGGCGAGCTTTCTTTTAAACGGTAAACTTGAATGTAATCTGATATATCTACTCCAAGATTCCTTATACAATGTCCTATGAAATAGGAATTAAATCGATGTGTTCCGAACTTATAATAAGAAATGCCTAAATGTTATCTATGTACCTAATTGTCTTTCGTCGGTTTGATTTTCCATATTTTGAATACCCGCGATTGATATGACATTGCTGTGATAAAACAAAAACTATTTTTGTGCTTTGTCACTGTCTCACAATTTTTAAAAGGTAAGTGTCAGAAATTCCAGTTTATTGCGGTAGATACAGAGTTCGTAATAATAATATTAGGCAGTGGATGGCCAATAAATAGCTAATGTAACTTATCTGCAATACAACCATCATCGCTTTCATTCTTAGACAGACTAAAATTATATTTACAAAATGTAAAATCTATAATTTTTTGAAGGCGATCTCCTTATTTTTTTTGCTGTGAAATAAGTATTTATAAAATAATATTTTAACATCTATAATATAACAACTAAAATAATACAAAGAACTACATCTACATATAAACAATGTAAAATGTTTGCGTCAGCACGAGCACGCCATTGCAACTGTGTATAGTGACTTTAACATTTTATTAATTCCAAAGACAATGATCATCAAGGGTCTGTCTCAGTGGAATTCTTGGGGGCCTCTTGTTTTAAAACACACAATAATATCATAACTTAACGTGAACTACGAACAGCAATACAGAGACGATGTTTTAGGTTACGTTTTAACTTCCGAGTCGACCCGACAAAAACCAAGCGTACGTTAAAATAATATTTTTATTTTTCGCGTTCTCTGTCGCTCCCGATTATATTTCCCTTTTCTCAGTGATTCGGAGGCCCTTTGGAAAGTGGTGCCCCTCGTAATTGTAACTTACACTTCACATAGTTTCTTATAGGCCAGCATATGATCGACGGAAGCCACAAAATAGCTGACCGCAGGGCCTGGAGACAGCAATCGGAGGCAGGCAATTACTTTCTACTAGATATTAATATTGAAAAAATGTAAAATAAAGCAACCAATAAAGGAACACTTTTATTAATATAACAAAATGTAATACAACGCAACATCGTTTATTACTTTTAAATACAAATCAAGATGACACTTCTAGAATGCTACATTTTTCTTCAACGAATGGGCGATCCTCCTCGCTCAGTACTGACAGCCGAAGATGGCCCTGCAGACTCCGGCGGCGTCCGGCCTGTAGCAAGGGGGGCACCTGGGTGAAATCCGCATCACGGAACCCGGGTGATCAAAATTCTCTTGACACACGCCGTTGGCGTCTGCCTCCTTCCCGTCCGGACAATTGATTGGTGCGTCGATGACTTCCATGCCGTCAACCGAAGCAAACGCGCAAAGGCTGACGACTACCAAAGCCACGAACAAAACGCTGCGAGCCATTGTTTACAGGAATACAAAAACTGTTACAAATACAACAAAAACGTAATCAAACTGGTGATCTGTTCAGTGTGTCGATAAATACAAAATCGCTCGTATATATAATCTCATTTTTTATTGCTTGACCATATCTACTATCAGGAATGTCCAAGTTTTTTTTTCAAGCATCGTATCCAGATGATTACATTACAATACGATGGTTTATTTTCCTTTAAAGCATCCTATTTCATACTTTAAAAAAAATATATATATATATATACATCCTATTTCAAATTTCGATTTATCCAAAACGTTAATTTCCTAAATATATTTTTCTCTTTATAAATCTTTGAGATTGTCTGCTTCTGTGGACACGGACCCGTACACTTTTGGCCGGACAGTCGCACAGGATAATAATGACATGGTATTTGCACATTTTACTCCAATCTGCAGAATTCCCAGTAACTTCCTGAAGTTATAAGAATATAAGAAACAAACAAATGTATTATTGCTTTAAATTGTAAAACTTAATATTCTAATTTAAAATGCAAATACTGCAGACCTTTCCATTTTGTATTGCGGCCTAATGCCTTTTTTTCTATTTTGCATTGGGACCCAATTTTTGTAGTTACGCCACTGTACTCAACATCTCTTGTAAGTTATTTGTGCTGTGAACTATCCTTGGGATTCGTAGAATACCCCGCCAGTATCACATCTTTGGAAGACTAATGTGACAATCTTAAACACAACAAGATGACAACCTATTCAAACCAGATTGTACTGTACTAATCTAGGCTATTTCTCTTCCATGCACAGAATGCTAAATTATTATACTATAACGAGATCTCATCGAATAACACTAACATAGAGATATATTCATATTGACACAGGCTTAATTCAAAAAAGAAATTATATGATCCTTGGATAATAGCCGTTCGAACGTGTACTACGCACGTAACACAAAGCGGCCCTTTAACGCCAAGGCTAACGCAGATCACGGGAATATAAATCGTTGACCTTGGAACAATGTGTTTTTAATTTCTTAACCATAAATAAATATATATTGAAACATATTACACCCCTAATTGTCTTCAATATTTATACATTGAACCTTAATTTCATACTAGGATTATATATCAAAGTAATTAACAACCTGTTGATAATCTGTATACAGAAAAATAAAATAAAAAATAAACCCTAATATGTTTTTATTTATTTAATTCTTAACATAGTGGCCTGTATATATATATTCAGGGTGTCCTGTAAATAGTGGTCATGCCCCAACATAGGTCTAATGAACATCGCACGGCTTTCAAGATATTTGAACTTTTATGAATTTTTGAATAATTGGTTCCCTTTATTATTTTTATCACTTTCTATTTGTTGATTATTATTTCTGATATGTTTTCCTACGAAATGTGCGTCACTGTTTTTTAAAAAATGGAAACGGTTTTGCCAGGAAAAATGTTTAGAAATGTGAGTTCAGACCATCTAACATTTTTCTACAAAGTTTACACCTCTGCGATGTAAAAAAATAGTATCATGACCTGAGTGTCCATTGACTCGAAAACTTCTACGTTTAATACAAATTTAGAAACAGGAAAAAAAAGGAATATTTCTACTCACTTTTTTTAAATTCAAAGTAATCTTTTTTTAAACTGCAGGCCACGCTTTCGATGCAAACTTGCAATAATGCTAAAATGTGCAGTAATCTAAATAGTGACCATTGTTTTATTTAAAAAAATATGAAAAAAAATTCCAAAAAAAAAAACAATTTCAAAAATGTTTCAAATTTGATTTGATGATTTTTCAATTCGATGGTGGGCGACCAAATAAATACAATACTATTACAAAAATTTTAATCACACTGATAGAACAGAAATTATGAGCGATATAAAATGAAAAACATGTGTTATTTATTTTATCGAATTAACTCTCGTGACTGGGGTGAGTAGGAAAAGCGAGACGTAAAAAACATAGTCCGAATATTCATTTCAAAAACACAACAAATTACGCGAGATCGTTTTAAGCCGCTACAGCTAGTTGGAACCCTAACGCAACGCAAGGGAATAAAAATGGCTGTAAGATGTATAACTGTCAAAATGAATTTCCTATTGCGTCAGCTGATTTGCTTTTCCTCCACACCCGGCAAACCGATTCAGGCTTTCGTTGGAGTTAGATATTATATTTTATTTATCGCTGTAAAGACCTGTAACTGGTTTATGCTGCTACGGTTCACGCTTATGATTGTAATACAATAAGGTAAAGTAATTAGAAAAATACTTATTGTATGACGACTATAAAAGCACCAATAAATATAAACATTCTTTACGGCCATAAATATTTCACCATATTTTCTTTCTTCTTTTAAAAGCAACCGTGCAAAACAAATGCTTTTCACATTTGGAACGATCGATCATTCTTGAAGTATTTGCCAATATCCAAATGTACACAATTTTGTCTTCCATATTGATTTGTCCAAATTTTATTATCTGTCCATTTCGAAAATTTCTCAGAAAAGATAATTACATCGGATGAGGAAAACACAAATGAACGTACACATAAAATATGCATTCAAATCGAATCAACATATCGACTTTTTTCATAGAAAGCAGTACAACAATATTATAGAATAGGGAATATTACGCTACAAGTTAATACCATTGTCGTTCAAGAAATTTGCTATTATATAGCTTAAATGTGGCGAGTTAAGGAAAAGAAGATGACACAACTTAACCGGGTAGATATCGACGTTTATCACCGCAACATTTAATGTGTATTAACATACTTTTTTAGCAGTCACGTGCACTAAATATGGACTTAGGTTATGCTGCTAATATCGATGCTGCAAAAGTACGACGGGCTTTATCGTCAATAAAGTTTGAAATCATCTAAAATAAATACACATAAACATGTTGCTTACACGTCTTGTTACTTTGATTGGCACCACTGGGTTTCCTGGTTTATAATAATGAGTATATTTTGCCGCCATTTTTTTGATATTCTTTTTACATCGACCAATCAAGCGGTCCAAATAAACCACCAGTGCGAGCTTCGGTCGGTCGAAATCTAAAGAAGACAACCCAGCAAAAAAGTACAACATCGAACAGAAAGACAGCAAAAATAAAAGGTTGGTGCGGTTCATATATCAGATGTGTGGTTATTGTTAATCGGAAACCTGGGAACCAGCTATCGAAGGCATTTACATAAACACATGTTTTTTGTAAAAATATTTTTAATTAATATTTCTTGGAAAATTATTCAAACTTTTAAGTACAGGGTTAAAAATATTTTATTAAATAAAATTATATCACATTTAAAATGTATTGGAACACATACATTCAAGTCAGTTTTAAATAAAAATTAGCATTGTCATTTTCACATCTAGTGAAACGTGGGTTTGCTCCGCCCGGCGTTCTGTATACAGCACGTCTTCGCTTGAACAGGGGTGTTGCAAAACACTGCAAGTGTGTGATTAAACTTGAATGCATGCGTGATCACTTTAAATGTGATATTTTATATTATAAAATATTTGTAGCTGAATTTCCCTAGAATAAAAGTAATTAATATTTTTCAAGGACGCAAAATAACTTACACAGATATATATATATATATATATATATATATAAAGTGTACCCTATATATATATATACACTTTTTCAGATGATCACAACCCCTGACAATACAGCCCATTTTACTTTTATAGCATCGATATTAGCAACATAACCCAACCGACTGATGTTACATATCTATTATAGATAGCTATACATTTACATACCTATCTAGGTATGTAAAAACGATCTAAAGCGAGCTACCGTATTAAGTGTCTCGATTTTGTAATTAATTACTATGATACAACCTCGGCGATAAGAATATTGTTTTAAATTACGATAGTGTTTATTAGTTTGATATGCCTCGCATCGATAAACAAATATTGGAAATACTAATTAACTTACTCACCGTCACACCGTTTCACCACGAGAATAAACAGAGAGGATAGAACGTCACAATACTCTATCCACTTAAAACCAGTACCGTTTCATCTGTAAGTACACATTTTATGTCAAGTGTCATGGAACTTTCGTATTTTTGAAATATCTCGTTAAATACTTCATTTTTTGCAGGTACATATGATAAAAGAACCCCAAGGGCCAAACAATAGTTTAAAGGATAATATAGAACCGCGAATCAATAGCTCTGATAGGAAGCGAGCCCCTTGTTAAAGCCACTCCTGCTCTTGCCTCATATACATTCACATATATCCTCATTAATGCTCGACGATTATCATAAGTTTCTTCCAGGATCCGATTTCATCATCATCATTATAATAATCCACGGTTGGATGAAAGCCTCCCCGAGTAGCCTTACTTTTCTCTGTCCGTTGTTATTCGCTGCCACGTATTTCGGTGGGTTTTTGGGCGGTCTTTCGGTTCTTTTGATTCCTCTTGGGTACCGTTGGGTGACTGCGCTTGTCTAACGATTGTCTGTTCTCCGAGCGATATGACCTGCCCGTCCCCATTTTATTTTTTCGGTATTTGAGTATTTAGTTATAATAGTACAATAACAACTCGCGTTAGGACTAATAGAGCTTCATATTTTCACTCTCCTATTGCTTCTCCAGAATTCTAACATTTCCCTCCTTAAAAATATATTTTATGTCATTTATAGATAGGTACACTTAACATTTTTAGTAATTAATATTAGTACAAAATAGATAAAATAACAATATGAATGCGAAATAATTATATTATTTTGAATAATATACCCGAACCAATGACAAACAGAACATTGATATTGGATTATTCAGTTTCAATCTAATTTCGGTATCCCGAAATTGACATAAAATATTTATCCCAAATATTTCGATATTACTTAAGATATCTGAAAAGCGAAAATATTTGTTAATCCGTAGTATTTTATTACAATTGTAATAAGAATGTCGTGCAATGCGTATAAATGCTCGAAATATCGTTTATATATTAATTGTATTATATATTTTGATAAGTCAAAATTAATTTCTTTTTAAGGAGAACACATTCTTATTGTGAAGTTACAATTTTTCAGAACATGGTCTGTGATAATTAATACAAATTTAGTATATCAATTACAAAGATGTACAGATAAATTTAATGTATCAATTGCTTTCAAATAATGAAACGACAGATGTATCAATTTGAAAGTGCAACTAGTGATGGTAAAATCGTTATTTTAACTGTTATTATGACTGTGATTTTGTTCGATTGTAACGATGATTGATAACTGATTAACGTAATTCTTCAAGCAATGATTGGTACACTAGAAAGTAAGCCTACGACAGTTAAATCTTAGTTACCAATCTTCATTACATCCCAGTTACCAATCATTGACGTAACGTTTTACCATCACTAAGTCCAACATATACAGGTGGCCCAAAAAAGTGAGAACATCTCGCAACACACGAGTTATTTCAAAACATAATATAATTAATTACAATTCTTAATGTAATTTTTTTGCACAATATTTAGCTACTCAGAAATTATCAAAACATCTCATATTTCATAATCTACTGGGTTTAAATCTGGGCTGTTCGGTGGCCACATGCCTGGCTCGATGAAATTAACATTCTCACGACGAAGAAAGTTGATTGTATTTCTGGCTGTGTAAGATGCAGCTCCGTCCTGCTGAAATGTCCAGTTATGCTGTAATGTCTAGCTATACTCCGGGTTTTGTTTTGAAACACTTTGATAATTTTCCTGGCACCTCAACGTTTTTCAACTCGCTAACTTTTGATCAGAATAAGATCTTCTGCGGTGATTTTTGTCATTCTAGGCAACAATTTGAAAAAACCAGATATAAACAATGAGAAAATTACTAATCAAAGATGGCGACCGGAAATAGTCGAAATAAAACGTAATGTAGGTAAATAGGTACGTAAGTAATCTATTTAAGCTATTGTTTTATATAGTTAAACTAATTTTGATGTAATTATATCACATTTTACGAAATGTTCTCACTTTTTTGGGCCACCTTGTATGTTCGAAAATTTGTTGTCAACTTACTATGTCGGTGTAGTGTAATCGGTTGATGCATTTCCCCGAATAGGACAAGATCCAAGTTTGAATCCCGGTAGCAACAAATTTTTTTTTTCAATAAAATGATTTTATTTGTATGTCTTTGTAATTGTACAAAATTAAATTTGTACAAAATGTAGTTCATAATTATGAATTAAATGCGTTATTTCTGTCTATTTTCTCATTTATTTCTTCTAATTGTGGTATTAATAAAAAAATGTCCTGATTTCATCTTCATAAAATCTGGTCAGTTCGTCTTTGAAGGAACGCCAACGGAAGCTTAGACCCTATGACGTTCTATTGGGAGATCACAGCGTAAAACAGAGACGCCTGGAGAACGGATGACCATGCACCTTAAAAAGCCTTATCCCTTTCTGTTAGAATGATTAAAATGGAACATGTCAAAAGGTTGTCTTATTACGGATAATTTAACAGCAGTGAGATGCTAACGCACGACTGGAGAAAGTTACACGCGTCAATGTGTTGACATTGAGTGCTAGAGAGTTGCGATGTTCAAAAAATAAATTATGATTTTAATACTTAATCATGTTTCTCCTGCCAGGCCTGCACACAAGCCCCTCTTGGAAAAATGTAACATTTAAGTTTTAAAATTTAAAAGACCCTTAACGACAAAAATATTCGCATTTATTTTTCTCCTACTCTAAAATATAAGGGATATAATGATCGATCTAACTATGTAACAAATCGAGTTATTTTAGACAATTTTTTTTTGTGACTTGGACTTTACAAAGACATTTTCCATTTCAATTTTCAATCATGTTACAAAGCATATCAATTATTATTTGTAATTGATTTTAAACATCATGATACTCGTCCGTTTTATCTATTCACCATTGTTTCAAAATTGATATTAAACATTCAGCAAAATATTGTATAATTCATACAACTCATTTACAAATTGCTGAAAGACATTCTACTTTCAAAATTAGCAATATTAACTTTGTGGTTAAAATTCATATTTTTTATTTATTATCTTTGTTTCATTAACCACTAAATTGAGTTTAAATACATCTACCAGTTTCGAAAAATATCATTTTCTTCTTCAGGATATCATAACTAACTAAAAATTTGTATTATTGTTTCTTTATCAGAATCTATTTTAAAAAAAAACAACAATTATTTTAAAAATAAATTTAGTACCTAACTCAAATTGTTACTTAAACAAATTTAATCGAATAATTTTTAGGAAAAAATATTAGAATGGGACTCGTAGTTAAATTTAGTTGGTTGTTTATAATTTTTTGATTAGTTTTACACGATTTATTTATCTCTAACGATTCCAAATTATTTAATTTGTGACCAACACCGTATATATGCAAAATTGACAATCCCAATTTTTTATCAAAACCATGACCATTTTCTATCAAATGATTAGAAAATTCTGAAAACCCACTATCGTTCAAACATCTCAAATGCTCCTTTACTCTTATATTAAAATTTCTATCCGTTTTGCCAATATAAAATGCAGCGCAATCCTTGCAACTCTGTTTATAAACATCAGAATTGTTAAATTTATCATATTTGACTTTAGAATTTATGAGTAAATTTCCTATATTATTATTTGTAGAAAATGCCGGTCTAATGTTTCGTGGTAAGTGTTTAGATATTTGATTCGAAAAGTTATTTATGTATAAAATCCTACGCCAATAATCATTATATTTTATCTGTGATTTATATAAAAATAGATTATTATATTATTTTAATTTATTTTTTAAAATAGTGTCTATTAAACCTGTATTATACCCGTTATTAACTGCTATTTTTTTAAATTGTATTCAATTCAATATTGAAATTGGATGTTGACATAGGAATATTGACTAAACGATGTATCATGGAGTGGAACCCTGAATGTTTGTGTGATAATGGATGATTAGATTCATTGTGTATGATAGTATCTGGAAAACTTGGTTTTCTAAAAATTTGTAATTCAATTTTATTATTATTTTTAATCAATGTTTTAATCAAATTTCATTAATTCATTTAATAATAAAATACAATTTACATTAGAAATGGAAAATAATTCGACCCGAAAAAATAATAAATAAAAAATTCCATCAGAAAAATAATAATTAACGTATAGTGCAAATCACACGAAATGACAATAACAATACGGAAAATGAGATCATTTACATAAAGCCAAAGTGGGTCAAGTTTCGCCGATATGCACGCACAATCACAAAATAATACAATAAAAAAATGTCTCTGAACATGTTAAAACCCTCGGGCAGGGGTGATGAATCTATGGCACGCAGATTATTTTGAAAAAAACTCCATTCTTATTGTTCTGCACACTGCTTAATACCGGATGACAATGGTTTATTAAAACAAATTGTTTTAATCGGTACGCTGCTTCATTTTCTATCAATTTATCGAAATTAAGAAGCCTATTGCTTAGGAAAGGGCTAATCAATATTGTCAATCCGAGTCCCGTGATGGTCGGGAATCATGGAAAGACTTAGGTTGAGGAAGGGCTTTAGTTTAGTTTTACGCAAGACATACAGAGCAACAATGTAGGAATATACAATTTGTCCAGGCAGATCGTGCTGTCTTGACTTTATATTTTCACGGTCCTGCAGTGCAACTGAGCAAAATTTTGAATGAATGACATTCGATATAATACATATTTATACCATGTGAGGGGATGCGGTGGGCAGGGTGTCTACGTTTTGAACAGGATAATATTGATACGAAATACACAACAAAAAATTATTATATGTCAATATTTTTTAATGCACTGCAATTTTGGGTTCCTAAATGTACGGAATTGCATTCTTTTGATATTTTCAGTGACGTTTAGTTTGTCAACATTATTATGTTTATTATTATTATTACTGCGTCTTTGTACGTTAACGTTAACAATAATTGTAATCATGTTTCAATTATACATAGATTTATATAGTGGTATAAAGTTAGTCGAAATTTACCAGCTACAAACAATGTCAACAGATGTCGCCAAGCGCACAAAACCACATTGTTCTTGCCACTAGGCCACTCGGCTCGTGAATTAGAAATAAAATAATAAATTATATTTATTCTTAACCGTGTTTGATATAAATTTCGGGCACTGATATCCTTAAGAAAATTTTTCATTACATAGCAAACATTCCTAGAAACAATGGGTCCTACTGAAAAAAGAACACTTAATTATTGATGGAAATCATACACCACCTTCAGGGTGACTCGTTCTTCGCCTGTATCATTTTTCATCTTTGACGATTTCATTAAAATTGTTATAAAATTATCATGGACTTTTAAATCATTGAAATTAAAGTATTTTCCTTCAATATTGGCATTACCAAAGCTAATAACGTCGCTAATCTAAATGAAATATTACCGCTTTTTATCGATTTCGGAAAATGATGTCATTACCTTACTGGTATTGACAACAGATGTCGGTAATGATATTGACAGCGCAAATTATAATGGCGTGCACAACACGAAACACGAACACAGTATTCTCATTGCAAGCGACATGTCTCTGTATAATTAAAACTTATTAAATATATATTTATATTCATTATTTTTTACTCCGTATTACCGTCGTACCTGCACGGCTAAAAGTTCATGTCATCATTATCGCATTATCTTTAATAATATTTATCACAAAATTCCATATAAAATAAAAGGCGAGCTTTCTTTTAAACGGTAAACTTGAATGTAATCTGATATATCTACTCCAAGATTCCTTATACAATGTCCTATGAAATAGGAATTAAATCGATGTGTTCCGAACTTATAATAAGAAATGCCTAAATGTTATCTATGTACCTAATTGTCTTTCGTCAGTTTGATTTTCCATATTTTGAATACCCGCGATTGATATGACATTGCTGTGATAAAACAAAAACTATTTTTGTGCTTTGTCACTGTTTTTAAAACTCACAATTTTTAAAAGGTAAGTGTCAGAAATTTCAGTTTATTGCGGTAGATACAGAGTTCGTAATAATAATATTAGGCAGTGGATGGCCAATAAATAGCTGATGTAACTTATCTACAATACAACCAACATCGCTTTCATTCTTAGACAGACTAAAATTATATTTACAATATGTAAAATCTATAATTTTTTGAAGGCGATCTCCTTATTTTTTTGCCGTGAAATAAGTATTTATAAAATAATATTTTAACAACTAAAATAATACAAAGAACTACATCTACATATAAACAATGTAAAATGTTTGCGTCAGCACGAGCACGCCATTGCAACTGTGTATAGTGACTTTAACATTTTATTAATTCCAAAGACAATGATCATCAAGGGTCTGTCTCAGTGGAATTCTTGGGGGCCTCTTGTTTTAAAACACGTGAACTACGAACAGCAATACAGAGACGATGTTTTAGATTACGTTTTAACTTCCGAGTCGACCCGACAAAAACCAAGCGTACGTTAAAATAATATTTTTATTTTTCGCGTTCTCTGTCGCTCCCGATTATATTTCCCTTTTCTCGGTGATTCGGAGGCCCTTTGGAAAGTGGTGCCCCTCGTAATTGTAACTTACACTTCACATAGTTTCTTATAGGCCAGCATATGATCGACGGAAGCCACAAAATAGCTGACCGCAGGACCTGGAGACAGCAATCGGAGGCAGGCAATTACTTTCTACTAGATATTAATATTGAAAAAATGTAAAATAAAGAAACCAATAAAGGAACACTTTTATTAATATAACAAAATGTAATACAACGCAACATCGTTTATGACCTTTAAATACATATCAAGATGAACTTCTAGAATGCCATATTTTTCTTCAACAAATGGGCGGTGCTCCTCGCTCAGTACTGACAGCCGAAGATGGCCCTGCAGACTCCGGCGGCGTCCGGCCTGTAGCAAGGGGGGCAGCTAGGTGGAATCTGAATCACGTTACGCGTGTCATCCGATTGGCTGACCTGGCCCGACCTGCCCCAATCCTCTTGACACTTGCCGTTGGCGTCTGGCTTCTGCCCCTCCGGACACTGGCTTGGTGCGTCGATGATGTTCTTAGAACCGACAGCCGAAGCAAACGCGCAAAGGCTGACTACTACCAAAGCCACGAACAAAACGCTGCGAGTCATTGTTTACGGGAATACAAAAACTGTTCTAAATACAACAAAAACGTAATCAAACTGGTGATTTATTCAGTGTGTCGATTAATACAAAAGCACTCGTATATATAATCTCATTTTTTATCTATTGCTTGAAACATATCTACTATCAGGAATGCCCACGTCACTTTATCAAGCGACGTATTCAGATCCAGCATACCAAGCTTCTGATTACATTGCAATATAATACATTATTTTCCGTCAAAGCATCTTATTTCAAATTCTGATTTATCCAAAACGTTACTTTCCTAAATATATATTTCTCTTTATTATGATCCGTGTCCACGGAAGAGATTTTTGACTCGAAACAATGTCTGAGATACAGATTTTGCTCCAATGAGATACTTTGGAGACAATTATCGGCTTTCGTATTCACTGTGTACATACAGTACCTCAGAAAATATCAAGTGTCATTGTCATGTTCGTCATAGTAGCAGTAGTTAAAACGCAATAAATGTTTATAATTGAATGCCTCATGTTAATGTTTAATGACTTATATCTAACTATCAGAAAATATAGTTGAAGGATCTATGGTAGTTTTAGGTGACGTTTATGTGCGCATATCAAATCTCACTGTCAGAACTGTTAAGAGTTTTTACTCTTTCTAACAATCTCAAGCCGATCTCCGAGCTTATTTCCAGAACTAAATCTCATCACGTATACACGGGTATTGAGATGTATTTCAACTAAATCTTTGAGATTGTCTGCTTCTGTGGACACGGACCCGTACACTCTTGGCAGGACAGTCGCACAGGATAATAATGACATGGTATCTGCACATTTTACTCCAATCTGCAGTATTCCCGGTAACTTCCTGAAGTTATAAGAATATAAGGAACAAACAAATGTACTATTGCTTTAAATGGTAAAACTTAATATTCTAATTTAAAATGCAAGTACTGGAGACCTTTCCATTTTGTATTGCGGCCTAATGCTTTTTTTTCCGTTTTGCATTGGGACCCAATTTTTGTAGTTTCGCCACTGTACTCAACATCTCTTGTAAGTTATTTGTGCTGTGAACTATCCGTGGGATTCGTAGAATACCCCGCCTGTATCACATCTTGGGAAGACTGGTGTAACAATCTTAAACACAACAAGATGACAACCTATTCAAACCAGGTTGTATAGTACCAATCTAGGCTATTTCTCTCCCATGCACAGAATGCTAAATTATTATACTATAACGAGATCTCATAGAATAACACTAACATAGAGAAATATTCATATTGACACAGGCTTAATTCAAAAAAGAAATTATATGATCCTTGGATAATAGCCGTTCGAACGTGTACTACGCACGTACCACAAAACAGCGCTTTAACGCCAAGGCTAACGCAGATCACGGGAATATAAATCGTTGACTTTGGAACAATGAGTTTATAATTTCTTAACCATAAATAAATATATATTGAAACATATTACACCCCTAATTGTCTTCAACATTTATACATTGAACCTTAATATCAACTAGGATTATATATCAAAGTAATTAACGACCTGTTGATAATCTGTATATGAAATATAGAAAAATAAAATAATAAATATGTTTTCATTTTATTATTTATTTAATTCTTAACATAGTGCCCTGTATGTATATATATTCAGGGTGTCCTATAAATAGTTCCAAACGAAAACCATCGATAGCTGAGACCGTGCTGTATCAGAATAATCCATTATAGGTCTAATGAATATCACACGGTTTTCAAGATATTTGAACTTTTATGAATTTTTTAATTATTTTGTTATTTTTATAACTTTCTGTTTGTTGATTATTATTTCTGATAAGTTTTCCTATGAAATGTGTTTCACTGTTTTTTAAAAACAGAAACGATTTTGCCAGTAGAAATGTGAGTTCGGACCATCTAACATTTTTGTAGAAAGTACACCTCTGCGATGTAAAAAAATTGTATCATGACCTAAGTACCCATTGACTTTAAAACTTCTACGTTTAATGCAAATTTAGAAACAGGAAAAAAAAGGAATTTAACTTAAAAAAAAATTATCGCTATTTTAATGTCGAATATTTTTTTGAACTGCAGGCCTCGCTTTCGATGCAAACTTGCATTAATGCTAAAATGTGCAGTAATTTAAATAGTGACCATTGTTTTATTAAAAAAATTTATAAAAAAAAATTGCGAAAAAAAAAACAATTTCAAATTAGATTTGGTGATTGTTCAATTCGATGATGGGCGACCAAATAAATACAATACTATTACAAAATTTTAAATCACACCGATAGAACAGAAATTATAAGTGATATAAAATGAAAATATGTGTTATTTATTTTATCGAATTCACTCTCGTGACTCGGGTAAGTAGGAAAAGCGAGACATAGATAACCTAGTCTGAATATTCATTTCAAAAAAACAACAAATTACGCGAGATCGTTTTAAGCCGCTACAGCTAGTTGGAACCCTAACGCAACGCAAGGGAATAAAAATGGCTGCAAGGTAGAGAACTGTCAAAATGAATTTCCCATCGCATCAGATGATTTGCTTTTCCACGACACCCGCCAAACCGATTCAGGCTTTCGTTGGAGTTAGATATTATATTTTATTTGTCGCGCATCGCTCTCTTAATAACTGTAACTGGTTTATACTGCTTATCAAACAGCAATATTGATTATAATATGATAAGCTAAAGTAATTGGGAAAATACTAATTGATCATACCTGTGAAAACAGCGCAGATGTTATCTTTTGTTTAATGGTGTACGACGACTATAAAAACACCAATAAATATAAACATTCTTTACAGCCACAACTTCACGCAAAATATACGTTATCTAATTGGAAATATTTCACAATATTTTCTTTCTTGTTTTAAAAACAATCGTTCCGTGGATCTACTTACCGACGTGTGTCTATGGTTTTGGTTTGTATTAGTTTGTAGAATATTACGCAAGATGGTGTCAAGTTTCGAATGGCTAAACGTCGAATGTTTCCTTTGTCTCCAATCAGTAGGCACAATAATAACACACTTAAAACTCTCACCCACGTATTTATTATATAATTTGATTCGAATCGCATAACCTACAAACGTCAGTCACTCCATCCGAGTGATTCGACAACTCAGTTGGCAGGAAAATAATTGAGTATTTTGTTTCCTGAATTCTAATGTTAATGAATGTGGCATTTCATCGTTTTTAGGTTAATTAATATCATTTTTTACGTATTTTGGTAATGTCAACATAATAGAAGAAGCAAATAAGAGGAATTTTTTCGTTTGAATTCTAAATGAGGAGTAAAGCAGTAAACGATTATTTTGGTGTGGGTACTTAAGAAACTTACGGTGTAATGGTGGCTCCAAAAATTTCGTGCTGGGACCATACAAGTGACATTGTTTTTGGAGGCACTTCAAATTCGTAGTAAATTGATGTTTTCAGCGACTATATAACATTACAAACAAATATTTTTCACATTTGGAACGATCGATCATTCTTGAAGTATTTGCCAATATCCAAATGTACATAATTTTGTCTTCCATATGGATTCGTCCAAATTTTATTATCTGTCCATTTCGCAAATTTCTCAGAAAAGATAATTACAACAGAGGAAGAAAACACTAATGAACATATACGTATGTATAAAATATGTATTCAAATCGAATCAATATATCGACGTTTATCACCGCAATATTTAATGTGTATTGACATACTTTTTTAGCAGTGACTTGCACTAGACATGGATTTATGTTATGCTGCTAATATCGATGCTGCAAAAGTACGTCAATAAAGTTTGAAATCATCTAAAATAAATACACATAAACATGTTGTTCACGCCCCTTGTTACTTTGATTCGCACCACTGGGATTCCTGGTTTATATGTGTATGTGTGTGTTAGTTTTTCCGCCCTTTTTATGATATTCTTTTTACATCGACCAATCAAGCGGTCCAAATAAATCACCAGTGCGCTCTTCGGTCGGTCGAAATCTAAAGAAGACAACACAGCTAAACAGTACAACAACATCGAACCAAAAAACAGCAAAAATAAAAGGTTAATGCAGTTCATATATACGTATGTGTATTTATTGTTAATCGAAAACCTGGGAACCAGCTATCGAAGGCATTTACATAAACACATGTTTTTTGTAAAAATATTATTAATTTATATTTCTTGGGAAATTATTCAAACTTTTAAGTACAGGGTTAAAAATATTTTATTAAATAAAATTATATCACATTTAAAATGTATTGGAACGCATACATTCAAGTCAGTTTTAAATAAAAATTAGCATTGTCATTTTCACATCTAGTGAAACGTGGTTTTGCGCCGCCCGGCGTTCTGTACGTCTTCGCTTGAACAGGGGTGTTGCAAAACACTGCAAGTGTGTGATTAAACTTGAATGCATGCGTGATCACTTTAAATGTGATATTTTATATTATAAAATATTTGTAGCTGAATTTCCCTAGAATAAAAGTAATTAATATTTTTCAAGGACGCTAAATAACTTACTCAGATATATTTTCACAAAATTATGCATCAGAAAGAGTTTACTTCTTTCAGATGATCACAACCCCTGACAATACAGCCCATTACACACAATTACAGCATCGATATTAGTAACATAACCCAACCCACTGATGTTTACATATCTATTGTAGATAGCTATACATTTACATACCTATCTAGGTATGTAAATGTGTATGTAAAAATGATCTAAAGCGAGCTACCGTATTAAGTGTCTCGATTTTGTAATTAATTACTATGATACAAGCTCGGCGATAAGAATATTGTTTTAAATTACGATAGTGTTTATTAGTTTGATATGCCTCGCATCGATAAACAAATATTGGAAATACTAATTAACTTACTCACCGTCACACCGTTTCACCACGAGAATAAACAGAGAGGATAAAGCGTCACAATACTCTATCCACTTAAAACCAGTGCCGTTTCATCTGTAGGTACATATTATTAAAATGTCATGGATCTTTCGTATTTTTGAAATATCTCGTTAAATATTTCATTTTTTGCTGGTACATATGATAAAAGAGCCCCAAGAGCCAATCAATTGTTTAGAGGATAATATAGAACCGCGAATCAATAGCTCTGAGACGAAGCGAGCCCCTTGTTAAAGCCACTCCTGCTCCCGCCTCATATACATTCATATATATTCTCATTAATGCTCGATGATTATCGTAAGTTTCTTCCAGTATCCAGTATGATGATGATGATGAAGCAATGACAAACAAAACATTTGTATTGGATTATTCAGTCTCGATCTAATTTCGGTATCCCGAAATTAACACAAAATATTTATCTCAAAAATTTCGGTATTATTTAAGATATCTGAAAAGCGAAATTATTTGCTAATCCGTGGTATTCTATTACAATTGTAATAAGAATGTCGTGCAATGTGTAACAAATGCTTGAAATATTATCGTTTATATATTTATTGTATTAATAAATAATAACAATAAACAACGAGAAAATTACTAATCAAAAATGGCGACCGGAAATTGTCGAAATAAAACGTAATATAGGTAAATAGGTAAGTAAGTAAATGAGTAAACTATATAAGCTATTGTTGATATAGTTAAACTAATTTTGATGTAATTATATCACATTTTACGAAATGTTCTCACTTTTTTTCGGCTGTATGTTCGAAAATTTGTTGTCAACTTACTATGTCGGTGTAGTGTAATCGGTTGATGCATTTCCCCGAATAGGAAAAGATCCAGGTTTGAATCCCGGCAGCAACAAAAATGTATTTTCAATAAATTAATTTTATTTGTATATCTTTGTAATTGATACGTTAAATTTGTACAAAATGTAGTTCATAATTATGAATTAAATGCGTTATTTCTGTCTATTTTCTCATTTATTTCTTCTAATTGTGGTATTAATAAAAAAATATCTTGATTTCATCTTCAGAAAATTTGGTCAGTTCGTCTTTGAAGGAACGCCAACGAGGCTTAGACCCTATGACGCTCTGTTGGGAGATCACAGCGTAAAACAGAGGCCTGGAGAACGGATGTACCTTACCATGTACCTCAAAAAGCCTTATCCCTTTCTGTTAGAATGATTAAAATGGAACATGTCAAAAGGTTGTCTTATTACGGATAATTTAACAGCAGTCAGATGCTAACGCACGACTGGAGAAAGTTACACGCGTCAATGTGTTGACATTGAGTGCCAGAGAGTTCACGAGATCAATAATATGCTTTAGATAAGCAAGCACTCTTATAATAATCGTTATAATTTATTTATGACGCGGTTTTAAATTCTGATAAATATGTCATTTTAAAAAATGTGTTTTTTATCAACAATAGATGTCACTAAACGTATAGTGATTAGACCTCAGTCTATCGATTCGAGGAATAGTTTACGTATTTTTCAAAAGATTGCGATGTTCAAAAAATAAATTATGATTTTAATACTTAATCATGTTTCTCCTGCCAGGCCTACACACAAGCCCCTCTTGGAAAAATGGAATATTTAATTTTTTAAATTTAAAGACCCTTAACGGCAAAAATATTCGCAATTATCTTTATAAGGGTTATAATATAATGATTGATCTAACAATGTAACAAATCGAATTATTTTAGACAATTTTTTTTTTTGTGACTGGTAAATTTATAGTTTACGAAGACATTTTCCATTTCAATTTTCAATCATGTTACAAAACATATCAATTAATATTTGTAATTGATTTTAAATAATATGATACTCGTCCGTTTTATCTATTCAGTTTTTTTTCAAAATTAAAATTAAATATTAATATCGTGTAATTCATACAACTCATTTATAAATTATCGAAAGATATTCTGATTCTTTTTTTGTTATTTATTTACCTTCTTTTATTGGGTTACAAAAATATTTATATTCCAAATAACTAATGTTTATGCAGTCGGCTACACGTGCCGTGGTGATGAAGTTAGGGTTACCAGATGCAAAAAATTAAAGGAGTACAATGTACTCTGAAATTAATTCTTCACGTTTTCCTTATACAACACTGTCCTGGGCGGTCTCCTGACTTATGCGGACGTCCTTCATCTTTTTCTCAATGATTGACCACCAGATTGCTTGAAGTCTTATGATCAGCCGGTCGCCACATTACGTGACTGTACTATCTCAGCCTGGCTTCTCCCGTCTTCATCTCTGTGATGGGTGCGACAGTAAAACTTCCCCCGATGTACTCCACCAGTCTTGTCATTCCTCCAGCCCATCTGAGCTCATTTTTAGCTCAATATCCAGCATTCGGCACCATATAACTTAAACAAAATTTAAGATATAAGTTTTTATTATGAAAGACAACACTAACACCATCATAAAATAGCGCGTTACTTGTCTCAGATACTCCTGCTTAGAATTTCATTTTTCCTGCGTTGTTATTCCTCGTTGGTGTCTACAAAGATACAAAATATCCATAACAACGTTCATATATACTGCAGTCTACCCGCTAAGCTTCTATTAATAGGACAACATTTTATACTTTAATCAGTGGCGTAACTTAATATTTTGGTCCTCACTGCGAAATGGAAAAAAAAACCCTCTTTGTCAAGTACTGCACGATATTATTAACATTAAAAAATATGGACAAAATTGGAATGAATTCATTTTATTGTAAAAAAAATCCGACCATTAACGGACTACTACAGTAAACACTGATGTTCAATAATTAATAATATACGTAAGAATTTTTTCATTTTATTTTATATTTCCATTTCTTGTTACGTTAGATTATAATAATTTTAAGTTCATATTAACATCGGAAAACTTATCGATATAATCAAAAGTATCAATACCAAAAGTTTTTGTATCTTTTGGCCCCCAATCTAACGTGGGCCCCGATGCACCGCATTGGCTGTGTTGGCGTAGTTAAACCACTGGCTTTTTAATTTTTCGTAATTTTCTAACGCTATTTCTATTTCAAACGCGCTATTTTTAACGTTTTAGGGGAACGTAGATATTCTATGTTCATATTGCTACCTATTTATCGCAATGGAGAAATGAAATCAGATTGTAAAATTTATCGTCCTTATCGATGTCGTCTCTTGTTCAAAGAACCAGTGCGGCTGATCCAAGTTGAGTATGTGAAGCAGTAAACAAAAAATGGAGGACATTTTAAGATGGATGGAAGACATTACATTTCAGTTGAAAAAGGATATGTCCGCCTTCTGGATATCATATGGTAACCCTTAGGTGAAGTTATATAACCAGATGGTTACTGTTCGCTAACTGTTTACTTGTAAACTATGTGTACTTCCAAGACTAATAAATCATTTTGGAAAGTATTGTAAATTTGACGATTTATAACTGCCTGTAACGTAGGTGTCGTAAATTTTCAATCTACTGCATTTTTTTTGTCGAATCTTGAGTTTATTCTTGATTATTACATTATTTATGGAGTAATCGTGTTATGGCCCATTACCATAAAAATAGTCAACCGAAGCGATTTGTGAATCACCATCTCATATGTTTTATGCGACTCTCAGAGATATAAGTCTTATTGGGAGTTCATCGTGGATACGGGCTATTACAGTCTATGATACCATGCAGTTCTTCCACTACAAGTGCATCAGCAGCGCTATTCGCTTTGAAACTGCATAATTATCCGCCGTTTTTAAATATTATATTATATTGTAACAACCAAAATAATGAAGACAAACTCAAAACATATCATTCGGGAGTGTAGTCACCATCAACGTCAATTACTGCTTCCCATTTGCTCGGAAGACGGTCGATTCTGCGGTCGAAGAAGCACTGGTTTTTTGAGATCTACGATTTGACATCTTCCATCAACTCTTCCAAATCGTCGTAGACTTTGTCATTTTTCTTGAAATTTTTCTGGGCGCCCCCACCCCTGATTTTTTTTAAATAGCGGATCTGTTAAACCATTCTCTCAGATTCCGCAGCTACAACGTTCTCCTGTGACCAGACCCTCTCTGATTCAATCTCTCTCTTATTATAAGGTAGAGAGTGTTGTATTACATATGTCTCTCAAGTTTCGCTTCACATGAGTAAAATATTCCAGTTTCATAATTTTCATTGATTTCTTAGCTCATTTCCTAGTTATTATTAAGATTACATCTGAGGGTGAGTTTTTGGGTGAGTCTTTTTTAACGGCACCTCATAAGCTGTAATTATTGTGATACTGGAGACTTAGCTACCATTCTCCAGGGCAACACTACAACGGAGACATTTGTGATAATATTTGAAGAAGCAGGTGGATCTTCTGGATCTATACGACGTTCGTATTGCTTTTCTTGTATAATGTATTTTGTAATACTCATAGTCTTTTTATTTTCTTGAAACTTAGCTGTTTCTTGTTTTTTCGTTTTTAATTTCGGCTTGTTCGGCGCCCCGGCTTGCTCGGCGCCCTCGGGTGGGGCCCGAACTCGCCCCCCTCCGTGGGCCGGTCCCGCTTATTCTAATATAAGTTCTTAAAAGTAACTAAAATAAATTATATCTAACTCTTTTATAAATTAATTTAATGTTTGTACCTGAAAGGCATTATATTAATATCGTGCTAGTATGAGCCGAGATTTCGGATGAGGATAGAGAGGTGGGGTGCCGACGTATACAAAATTTGGTCCAAACAGAGGAAAAGCCAGATGTCCGGGGAGACAGGGAGAGTGACATTCGTCATGGTAAAATTTTGAACGTATGCCGAAAGGACCTACCCTTTCCCGGAGCCGTTTTGTGAGGTTGTACTCACGTTTCGGTTGCACTTAGCAAAAACAATAAAAAATTAGACCAGTGAATTTGCTTTATTCAAAATTTAATTTTTGGATTTGGGTGCCATTCAATATGTAATAATACACATTTATACTGATGGTATGGAGTGGGTAACGAGAGGAGAGGGTGTATATATTCTGCTCCCCTGAGCAGAACCCTTTCTGAAAAGTTATTGTACATGTAAATTACTTTTAATTACATATGGTCGCCTCGGTATAATGCAGAACGTGGAATCAGATTTATAAAATCTAATTCTAATTAATTAACATTTTTATTATATCGCTATGATAGGAAAATAAGCACTGAGGACTGAAAGATATTATTCCACAAGAGCAAATAATCGTAAATCATTCCAAGAATGAACACTACTTTTGGTCAAAGATTATTTATTACTAGGAGAGCACATTCTTTTTGTGACGTTGTAATTATTCAGAACAGACGGTCTGTGATATTTTAAATATGAATTAAATATATTAATTAGAAAGATATACGTATAAAATCAATAGATATATGAATTTGAAAAGTGTAACATATGAGTTCGAAAATTTTGTCGTCAATGCACTGTGTCGGTTAATACACGTTCCTCGAATAAGAGATCCAAGTTCGTATCCCGGTAGCAGCAACAATATTTTTTAATAAAATTGATTTTATATGTATATATTTCTAATTAATACATTTAATTTGTATTTTAAAAAAACTAATCTTACATATTTTCACTTTTACTTTACCTTGTATGTACTTCCATTTTGTATTTAATTGTATTTTACATCGTATTCAATGAGTTATATAAGTTTATGAAATATGATTTGTTGCCAACTTGCCCTAAGTCAGGCTTGCCCGGTTGGACAATGCATTTTAAAAATTTCTCGCTGTTTATATTTTGGTATTTTTTTTGTAAAATTGATATTTTTTGGTAAATTACATTCAATATTCAATTGTATTGTTGTAAATGAAATTAATAATAAAATAAAAAAATATATATTCACAATTATAAAAACATTAATTCATCTTTCATTTCATGTTAGCTTTGTTTATTCGTTGTATCAATTTAGTTCAATACCAAATCTCTAATTTTAAGTAGATACGCGAAAACACCTTTGTGTTTGGTTTAATGCGCTAACGAGTACAGCGAAGTAATGACATCATTGAAAATAAATACAAGCACGTAAATTACACAGTAAATACACGATTCAAAATGTTTCTTAAAAAATTGTAAATATTATGAAAAATTGTGGATACTATAGTCAAATGTGTAAGATTCTTCTTGGTTGAATGTATACACGTCTATTTCCCAAAAATCGTCAACTTGCGCACTGCTATGACGCCATTGATGGTAAATTACTATCACTGATTGGTAAATGAGATTTAACTATGATTGGTAACTAAGATTTAACTGTTGGATGTTTACTTTTTAGTGTACTGGTCATTGCTTGAAGAATTTGCTTAATCGATTATCAATCATCGTTACAATCGAACATAATCACAATCACAATCACGATTTAACCATCACTAATGAAAACGGCATAGATTTTTTTAAAATTAAAATTAAAATAATTAGTATAATTAGCCCAATATAAATATACAAGAAATCATTTATTATATTTATTCTTAAAACAAAATAATGTATATTTAAAATTTTCCAAGAAAACTGTACAACATAAATATTTTCAGAAAATTAAAAATGCGTACTTTAAAGTGTGAACAAAATGTTGCGTTTCTCTTCCGTCATTGTGTAATTTAATAGTCCACAGAAGACTACTATTTGTCTAACTTTCATGATAAATAGTTGTAAGTATCTATGGATACAGGTAACATTATATCGCAAATATATCGTCTCACTGTCGAATCAAATTTGACGTGATTTGATCGTTTTTGTCACTATCTACCAACCTTAAGCTGATCTCCGAGTATATCTCCACATCAAAATCTTAACACATGTACGTGATTAATTTCAGTTAAATCTCAGAGATTTATCTCATCGCGTTTCATGAAAGTAAGAATATGATATTATTAAAATAAATCAAAATGTCTTTTGTCTAGTTGTAAATTATTATATTTATCTACTCGTGGTGCATTAACATATTTTCAAATACGTAAAATCAAATACGTTGCTTTGCATGTTCGATACAAAATAATCGTGGTATTTATAATCATGCCTTTTGATACTATTTATTTTCATTATTATCTGGGTTAGTTATGCCCCAATTTATTTGCCAAAAACATATTTTTTCATAGCTTTTACGTGCAATTTCGTACAAATATTTTAAAATTATTCAAAAAAATATATATGTGCCACAGGAATACCAGTTGTATTTATCAACTCCCTTTTTTTGAACAAACTAATATTTATAAATTTGCTTGTAGTCTTCTAAAATAGGACTAATTTGTTCCTGGCAAGCGAAGATAGTATATTTGAAAATATTTTTTTTTTAATTATTAACATGTGTGCACTAAATATATTTTCAACGAAAAATATTCTTATATTTTAGTGCATTTTCCGAAAAATAATGCACCGTGCATAGATATATAAATCAATTACACGAATAGATCCTGAGCGACAGAGTAAATGAATGAAGGTAGAATTAAAACAAAAAAGCCTAGAAACACTTTTTTAGTCCCAAAAATATTAGCAGATCCGATTATGCTCGTCTACCGTCGGGTATTCATGATTTTTTCGGTCTTCGTCGGGTAGGCTCAAGAGCTCTAGGCTGTATATCCATGTTGCTGTTCGTAGTTTATGTTGTATTGTAATACTATCATTTTGTCTCAAGACAGGGGGCCTCCAAAATGTCCAGTGAGACAGACTCCCGCATCATAAATTCACCCTTGACTAAATGACGTGCGACGCAAGACACTCGCGTAGTAATCGAGTGGTCCGTGATTCGAGACTCGTCCTGGGACGCTACCTATTATCTTAGCACAAGCGCATAGGTTATATAAAAAAAAATATATATAGACGTAGTATATATTTTATGTACATATCTTACTGTTAAACAATCCGATTTCATGTATCATATTTTAAATAAATAAAAATAAATGTATATATTATTTACTTAAATAACATTGTATAATTTTTATTGTAATTAAAAATACACAGTTAATTCATATTTAGACAAATCAATATTAAAAAATAAACCTATTTCCTAGAAGCCTTCACGGGAATACTACACAGGGCCTCAATACTTTATCCAATCATTTCAGTCCATCCATTGACATGTTGTGAAATTGAAAGACATATTTTCAAAAGACAAATTTCCTGCCATTATTTCGGTACGTACACACATGACCCTATGCACAATCGTTATTCAAATGATTCTTAAAATATTGCTCTCAATTCCCCGGAAGCATCTCGTTCGTACCCTGGAGGACAGTCCTGTAACGGGGCATCGATCATGTTGTAGACTTGACTGGCCGCTCTGACCTGCACCACCTCTTCTACCACCTCCCTTGGCACTTTCTCCACCTCCTTCTGGTCTGCCCCACACGTGTGTTGATTGGAATCTTTGCTGTCAGACATTTCTAAAAAAAAGTTTAGAAAAGTATTATTATTCTGCATTTATTTGTACGAGCTTATGAGAAGATAAACAGATCGACAGATGGGATGAGATTTCTCTCTGAGATTCAACTCGAGTTCGTACAGTCAGGATTTTTTACGCGCGGATTAAAATGATGCATCCAGTACACACGTACCTTTAGGGCCGGTTGTGTGATCAATAGTAACACTTTATTTTAGTAACATTTTACTATAGTAACCTTTTACTATAGTAACCTTTTACTATAGTAACCTTTTACTATAGTAACCTTTTACTATAGTAACCTTTTACTATAGTAACTTTTTACTTTGGTAACTTTTTACTATAGTATATTTTTACTATGGTAACTTTTTACTATGCTATCTTTTTACTAACGCCCGTGGTAAAAATCCTTTGCGGGTTATTGATACTGTCAAAGATGTTCAAAGTCAATCTCGCCTACCAGTATGGCAAGGCGAATAATCACGAAATGTTGTCTATTTTCTGCTTTATCTGAGGCTTTATTCGCCCTAGCGTTCGAAATCTGTCACTTAAGTTCCGAAATTTTTTCGGATTATGTACTAATGTGTATTAAACAACGACATCATCATCGGACAAAGTATCAACGTGTCAGATGACTTTTGGAACAGCTGTGAAAAGCCCGCCATATTTAACTACCGATTCTATCTTTTACTATCAGATATCAGAGAGTAAATATGTACTTTCGAGAAGTAAATATTTTTTTAACAACAATTACTTTTTTAACTAAAGTAAAAAGTTACAACTGGCCATTAGTGACTCGTGGGGTCTCATCTAAAGCACATTTAATAGTAAATAATTTTTCCCATCCAATATCAGATGGTAAAAACCGTAAATCGTTACTTAAAATGGCGGACTCTTCACAGCTGTTTCAAAACTGTTTCAAATATCACATTATTACTTTAAAAATTGCAGCATACGACAATTAATCATTGAATATCCGGCTATTTTACTGATGACAGTTGGTCCAATGATGATTTCACTGTTTAATTTATCTTACCGACGATTTTTTGCCAGCAAAGTGACAGATTTCGGACGTTGGGGTAAAATAAATATATGCATTGCCGATGGTGAGTATTTAAAATAAATTTATTTTGGTAAAATTCGCAGGTTATTATACAGGTATTAGCTTTGATAGTAGTAAACTCGACGTACGAACAACCCGCATACGTTTTTACACGGGCGATGGTAAAAAGTTACTATATGTAGCAAAAATTTACCAAAGTAAAAATGTACTACTGATTACACAACCGGCCCTTAGATGTCAAAGTCTCATTGAGAGAACGACGTGGACAACGTGGGTTTTGATGCATATTAGTTTAATACATGAATAAAATTGTATATAAATTAATTCTATCTTGAGAAATTTCCAGCAGTTTAAAATATTGCAAGTCACCATCAGATACGTTTCAATTTTTAAACCACGCGTGGACAATATAAAAACAAGGTTGCAATTTTTTACAAGACCGCGCAAGAAAGTACACATTTCACAATTTAATTATTTACTCGACACTAATACGAGAAAAGAATTTATAAAATGTAAAACGAATCATCTAAAAAATAAAACACAAAACTATACTGTAAACTGTTAATATTAAGTGTTTGACAAAAATTGAAAGAATGCACCTTATTACTAAGAAAAGTACATGTAAGATTAAAGATTTGTCGTGAAAGAGTTGAGAAATACCAATCCCTAGTAAATAATTCGTTATTCGGTTTTTAGTAATATTTCATTACAAACCATACAGAAAAATATATTAGCTTGATAGCCGAGTGGCTCTGCATACATACCCAAAAAAGTGAAAACATTTCGTAAAATGTGATATAATTACATCAAAATTAGTCAAACTATATCAACAATAGCTTAAATAGTTAATAAATAAAATAAGGTTTGATGCCTGTAATTCAAGCGACACGTGGTCGCCATAACTGGACATTACAGCAGAACGGAGCTCCATCTCACACGGCCAGAAATACAATCAATTTTCTTCGTCGTGAGAAGGTTAATTTCATCGAGCCAGGCATGTGGCCGCCGAACAGTCCAAATTTAAGCCCAGTAGATTATGCAATATGGGGTGTTTTGATGATTTCTGATTAGCTAATATTGTGCAAAAAAAAAATTACATTAAGAATTATAATTTATCACATAGTGTTTTTAAATAACTCACGTGTTACGAGATGTTCTCACTTTTTTTTGGCCATCATGTATGTACACGTAAAGAAATCGAAAAATCATCTAATCGTGTACATTAAAATTGCAAGATTATTTTAACATCAATGTAGATAGATATATATATATATATATATATATAATAATGTAATGTACAGATACAAGTTAATGTAGGTATATTAAATAAATCAAACACACCATTTAACCTTTACCATACCATGCTAAAAAATACCCTACGCAGCCATGCTGTCAACTCGTGTTACTGCAAGAAATTAGAGTTTTTTTAACACTTTAAATGGGAATAAAATGCTTTCACAAGCTTAAATGACTTTAAAATAGTTAACGTCATGGTCACTATAAATATAATAAGAATTGATAAATATAATAATTAAATAGGTTCATTTTATTCTCAAACATTATTCTTGTAACGCATTCGTCAAAAGACCCATCTATCATGATTTTCATCTTTATCTCTTATTATTTAAATAATTTTTTATCTTTTTTTAAAAATATTTTTTATTTATTATCTTTGTTTTATTAACCACTGAATTGAGTTTAAATACATCTACCGGTTTCGAAAAATACCATTTTCTTCTTCAGGATGTCATAGCTAACTAAAATATATATCATTGTTTCTTCACCAGAAACTATTTTTAATTGAATGTTGCATGTATTTACCAAAATATTACAGGTTTAATTATTATGGTTGACCTGTGTTACTGCATTGTTTGGGAAGGGTTAAGAAACGTTTCTATAACGAGAAATTAAATATTTAAAACGTGGTATGGTACAGGTCGTAATTTAATCAAATTTACTGTACATTTAATTGATAAAACTCGATAGTCTAGCTGCTATAAGATTTAATTGATTGATATTAATTCGCTGACAACCGAATTATCTCCCGATAATATTTATCTAAGTTTAATTATATTTGAAGATATGTCTTATACAAACGTAATAATTATTACACTAGTTTCAATAGATACATGTTTACATTGAAAATTAAATTATACAAATATCAAGCATAATGTTCATCTAGACAAAATATTAATAAGATTTTTTTAAATTATTATATTTTTTTAATTTTATGGAACTAATGAAAGAAAATTATTAAAATTATAAATTAATTACAATTACAAGGTAGTTATTCATTTTGAATCAAATAATTCATCAGACAGATAGATAACCTAGTCAGGTTTCATTAATATATTTTTTATTTATACTTTTATTTATTATCTTTGTTTTATTAACCACTTAATTGAGTTTAAATACATTTACCGATTTCAAAAAATACCATTTTCATCGTCAGGATGTCATAAATGAAGAAGAAAATGGTATTTTTCGAAACCGGTAGATGTATTTAAACTCAATTAAGTAGTTATAAAACAAAGATAATAAATAATAATATAAATTTTTACCACAAAGTTAATATTGCTAATTTTAAAAGTAATATATTTTTTATTAAGGAAAACACATTCTTATTGTGAAGTTGTAATTATTCAGAACATAGGTCTGTGATATTTTAAATACTAAATGAATGTATTAATTATACATATATACATATAAAATCAATTTATAATATGTAATTAATACATTGATTTAGTATTTAATATATTTTTTAGTTTAATTTTTGACTCAAATTGATTTTACATATATACAATATATGCTAAGATGATATTATATATAATATATTCTGGAATTATTAAATAACTTGGTATAGCGAGTGCTTTTGATTAGTATAAAATAATTCAATATAATGTTAATATATTTATAATTATATATCAATGTGACATCCGCAGTTAATAATCTTATTTCAATGTATGTATTCTTATAAAGCCACAAAAACGAATTATTCTTCAATTATTAATTTTTTCAAAGGCACTATTAGCTAATTATATTCTTCTCATCTAGGAACTGAATAGAAATTTTATAAAATTGATTTTTATATTTGTCGCGAACATTGCGGCTATTTTTGTTTTTAAATCTCTTTATTATGGGAATTATCCATTACAATTACATACATACAAAACAATTAACATAAATGAAATAATCAGGAAAAATGATTCATTTTTAAGTATTGTGACTATTTACAAGATTTAAAAAAAAAAAAAACGAATTTTTAAAACAAAAGATTTGATGTTTAAGTTTGTGAGTATTTAATTATCATTTTTTAAATGCCTTTTTCCGTAACCGGTTATTTATCAAGGAAAGTTCACAAAATTATTGTACAATTTTATTAAAATTGATTATTTAATATTGGCGAGATTCATATTAATGTTTCAGTTATGCTAGGCTCAACGATTATACCTACTCAGAGAGTGAAAATAGACTTTCACAATATGTTTTCCGCACTGAATCAGCTTTAGTGTCGAGGTGCGGTAGATGGAACGCAACTTGCCGCGCCGAAATCAAAATGGTTACTAAACACTAAACACTAAACACTAAACTCTAAACATCACATACTACGACCACTCCCATATTCCCAAAACTCAAACATAAATGTGTGATGAGAATAAACAAACACGTGGGAATAATCTTATCTGAGATATTAAAATTAAGCTAGCACAAACACGCGCCTCCTATTGCAGATCCTCTCAATAACGGTTATTACGATATTGTTCAATCTGTGGAAGGTGGGTTATCCATTACCTGACCAGCCATTTCCTCCTTCGAAGTCTGTATCTTTGTTTACCTAAACGCTTACCTTCGAGCCATATTCTACAAGAGCAAGCACGTAAACTTCACGGTACACATCTTTATCTTCTTATACAAGGTGTTAGAAACCTAGTCCACAATACTTTATGAGTACCTGACTAAGTTACGAGTCGAAAATGTTTAAGAGATATGTGCCTAAGCATTTAAAAAAATTGCAATTATGAAATTATTACGATTAATTGAAATATTTTATTGATTCCAAATTGTATAATGAATATAAAAATTAAAGACCATCGAATTTAGAGCGGCTGGACTATTTTTTTTTTTAGATGATTTATGGCCTGTAGGAAAGATATAAATTAATAATGGAACAATTTCGCAAATATTTATGTCGATGTACATAAACTTCAAGCTTATATAATAATATTTTCCTTAACAGTCTAGAATCTGTACATATTTCTTGAATATTTTGGACACGTAATTTGGTCAGGTATCTACCCATTAAATATTGTGGATTAAATGTGTTACATTCTATATATTCCTTCTCACACGATGAAAGGTATTTCGCAATAAAAATATTTTATTAATAAACATTTTTCCCGCCAATTCTCCCCCCCCTCCCCCCTAACGTCGCTTGTTGCCATGGTGACTGCAAATTTTATTCAGTAAACATAAACGTCAAACTTGCATTTTACAACGAAGATTAAAATATGTCCTTGCACATGACGGTAGGTAGAAAAAAACTTATTTGTGTTTAATTTACAAAAAAAATTAAGCGTTATTATTTTTAAAATTTAATTAATTTTTTGTTTGATAGCCTCTGACATATTTTTGATAAACTTTTTTTAAACCGTGTTGCGATATCTTTTCTGCGCGAGGAATTGTGTACACAGCAATAATATTGGCTTAAGCTCATCGAACTGCAACATATTTAATACGTGAAAACGTTTTATTTATCATTGTTTAAACAACATATCGATTTGTGTAGTCTTTTATAAATGCAGAATGTGTATTTATACTGGAAACAGGGTTTTATTTAAAAATGCATCGATTAAATACTCTGTGTAAACGGATGAAATTTCACTTTCAGAACAGAAGTCAGCGATATGAATCATTATCGCATGTGCTTCGAATTAAAATGACGCATCCGGTAAATACGTACCTTTACTGACTCTCATAGATCGGTTTAATTGAAAGATTGCCGTGGACACAGCCAATGTTCCTTCTAAGTTTGGATCGCAGGACATAAAAAATCTTTCGTAATGATGTTTTCTGTGCGCTTGTGGAGAAAATTATATAAACATTGCCATACCAGTAGGAGGCTACTGGTAGGGCAGTGGGTTGAACACATTTACACGAATACACGAAGATGTATTAAGATGCATTAATAAGTCGAGAGAACTGATAACAACTATCGTGGAAACCTACATATTTCAGCAGAGTCGTAGGAAGAAAGAGATTGCCTTCGATAATAATTCGTCTAATTATTTGCTTCCTTTATATATGGTGTATTTCATTTGAAAAAATGTTTTTAATTACTAGGAGAAAACATTCTTATTGTGAAGTTGTAATTATTCAGAACAGACGGTCTGTGATAGTTTAAATATTAATTAAATATATTAATTAGAAAAATGTACATGTAAAATCAATTTTATCGAAAAATATTTGTCGCTAAAAATATCGTCGCTGTAGCGTAGTTGGATAATGCACCTTCCCAGGTTTGGAAAAAGATCCAGGTTCGAATCCCGGTGGCGCAATAACAATATTTTTCTATTAAATTGATTTAATATGTATATCTTTCTAATTAATATATTTAATTTATATTTACTTTTAATTAATATGAGAAGGACAATCAGTTCTGCAGTTTGGTAAATATTGAAAATTATTATATGTATGAATGTATTTAAAAAAAACACATTTACCTTGTGTTTTATCTTCACCATCCTGATACCGATACTTATTTAAATAGAAAATATTTTGGATCCCGCTACCTCTCACAGGCCAAGCGAGCGCTGACATATAAGTATATAATGTAGTTTTTTTTTGTGTTTCAATTTAGTGACTTGATTTATATAGTTAATGTGTATATGTACATTATTTTTTTATTATTATTATACACTCCCTATTCAGGCATTAACATAATTTGTAAAATAACAGAAAATTTCACTTTTATATATTCTGAATATCATATTTTAATATTAATGTTTTATTTTAATACAAATTCAATGTATCAGTAAGAAAGATATACAGATAAAATCAATTTATTGAAAAAATATTTTTGTTGCCACCGGACTCTAACCAGAAACCCTTTATTGTATTTATTTGAAAATAATTATTCCTGGTGAACTTTAAAATAAACTACTGTTAATCTCTGAGGGTCAACTCATCGTGTCTCATGCCATAGACACGGGCCAAAAGATCTATTTAAGTTTTATGAGTTTATGGTTAACAGATTGCTTCGCTGTCAGTGTGCGTCAGCATTCTATTATTACCTCTCTTTATTGCCTTAAATTAAAATAAAGTAGCTAATAAATTATAGATATATAAACGAATTAAGTTGTCAGACAATACGTGCACATCCAATAAAAATATAACATAAATCCAAAATATGAAGATAAAAATAGAATTGGAAGTTATGATAAAAAAATATTACCTAACACACATTTTAATTGATATGTACGGCTAATATTGAGAATATGGTGTTCTTCGGATGTTTAAAAAATATTTTTTCCTATAGAATTAAAAGTGCCCTGAAAATTATCCGGTCGCAAGTATTAAACAGTTATTACATATTAAAGTTTCGAAATTTCACCATACATTTTGACACATGAAACATTTTATCTATGACGAATTCACTCGAATCATAGACAAGTCAGAAACATTATGAGTGCATAATAAATTAGAAGAGTTTATTTAAATTTTTAAACAATTTGGGTTAAATTGGTTAGTTCGGTTAGGTTATGTAAGGTTTGATAGTTTAATTTTACCATCCGATGATGCCTAACACATATCGATGTGTGTATTTTTTGGATTTTTTCTTTCATTATTACACAGGTCATTTTTGCTTATTTTGAAGTAGAATTCTATAGTTTATTGGAAACCAAGCGTTTTTCAGAAATCTGAGAAGTTGATCATACATAAAGTAAGTCAAATATCAGAAATTATTATAGCGAAATTACGAAACTTTACATGTATAACAACTTTTTAAATACTTGCGAAAGGATAATTAATTAATGAACGCACTCAATTCTACAAGAAATTTTTTTTTTTTTTTTGTAAAAGTCCGAGAAAACATATTCTTAATATATTCCGTAGGCACTAGGTGCATATTGCGCTATAACTATCGGCAAGCTGAAGTGGGGGTGTGCTGGTCATGTAGCGAGGACGAGATATGGACCCGGAGGATCCCGCAGTGGCGTCCGTGGCCACGCAGTAGAAACACGGAGAAACTGAAAAGAGACGCTAGTCTTTCATGACTGGGACCGGTGGCAGTGTTTGAGGGAGGCCTGTACTCTAAATGAGCGCAAAATGGCTAGTTGTAACGTACATCCACAAGAACCAAGTGTGATTCGCCGATCTCCGCTGGCAGTGATGATGATGAGGTCAGAAAAAATGAAACACAAATATATTATTTCTAGGGACACTGCGGCGATAGAATCGAGAATGAATTCCTTGATTGGTCCTAATTGATTAATCCTAATATAGAATAATCCTAATATAATACAATTTGATAAAGTTTTAACAGGGTGATATTTTTCAAAAAATTTTTTCACCTCACTCCACTTCGCACACATTTCGTGGATCAAGGACCTAGGAACATCTTCCATTCGTTAATCAGTTTCTGAAAATAATATTTCCTCTGTCACCGTCGTTTGCTGCTCATTAAGAAGCTGTTCCAGTTCTTCCGTAGTGCATTCTGAGACTGCCTACGAGTTCGCAAACCGAAAATCTATTCTGAAACTGAAGCATTTTGTCGTCAGGATTTTTGTTCGTAAACCGAATTGTTCGTAAGCAGAATCATTACTTACAATCAAATACTTCCTGATTTTAAATATACAAATAAAACTTATTTCGGATGGGTGTAAATAAAATAATGTTATAACTTTACTTGAGTTTATTAGCACTACTCGAGTTTAGAGAGAAACCGTAACTCTCATCGACAAGTGAAGTATTAAACCGTATTAAATACAAATTAAATGTATTCATTAGAAAGATATACATATAAAATCAATTTTATCGAAAAATATTGTTGTTGCGCTACCGGGATTCGAACCTGGATCTCTTTCTAATCCAGGGAAGGTGCATTATCCAACTATGCTACATTGACAGTACTTTTAACGACGTATTTTCAATTTTTTTTTATCACAGACTTATGTTCTGAATAATTACAACTTCACAATAAGAATGTGTTCTCCTTAATAAGTAAGTATTAAATTAAAAGTTTAATACTTCACCTGTCGATGAGAGTCACTGTTTCTCTCGAAACTCTAGTAGTGCTAATAAACTCAAGTAGAGTTATAACATTGTTTTATTTATATCCATCCGTTATGATGAAACTGTACAAAGTTAACACCAATTATATCAATAATAAAACTTATTTCCTTGTGAACCATTTTATTTTATCAGATACGTAGGTAAAATCGCTACTGCCAAAATTACCACAGCTTAAAATATTAGACTTGATTCAAAGAAATATGTTATTTAAACAGACCTGACAATTTTGTAATGTGTATTTCTGGAAATTTATTGATAAATCATTTTGCTGTGCTAAAATATTTTTTATTGCGTATAATGCGATTATTGTATGTACACGGCTTCAGATAAATAATTTTACGATGTTGACACAAACAGCGGATACCCCACCTTTGTGTTGCAGTTCAACTCTTCGGGAGACCTCCGCGTCGACACCAGCGGGCCAACTCGCGGTATGTGGACATGAAACAATGATAACTAAGTGCTTCACTATCCATTCTACCATTGATTCTGTCATTATTAGCAACGTGTGGGATAAAATCCCGCGGATTATATCCCACACGTTGGATATCTATTGTAATAATGCCAACCCGAATTGGATTCACGAAGGAAAATAATAGCAGATGGATCTGGCCTACGTCGCTCTAAAGTCTTGGTTCCACCTCCAGTTGACTAGCACGTTTTTTGTGAAAAACCGAGATATCATTATACATCCGGAGCTGTTGAGAACACCGCTTCTAACTTTGCGCACGGCGCTGCTTTCGGACGGTGAAAAAAGAACACAGATCTTATTATACTTGGATAAACTTTGATAAAACTTATATATTTTAAGGAGAACACATTATTATTGTGAAATTAGAACAATGTTCTGATAAAACTGCAACTTCACAATAATAACGTGTTATCATTAAAATAAACCAAAATAAGAAAAAATATTGAATAATTCAGTTAAATAATAAAATAAAAATTTCCCTTACAGGCGGAGACGCTAACCACTACACTGTTGAGGAATCAAACAACACGTGAAAATATCAGTTTAAAAATACCTTAAGCACTTTATTAATGCTGCCTTCGTACAAGGTTCAACAGGGGTGTCTATTATAATTAAATAAAATTAAATTTCAATATCTAAATTGTTAAGAATATATAAATAATAAAATATGTTTAAATATATTTTTAAAAATAAGAACCTTCTGTGTATCCGACCTCTCCGGCCGACGTTTAGGATTCTATTGCTGGGTCTATCATCAGGACTGATGTCGTTAATGCGACATCCGATGGGATCCGAAACGTCAGCCATTAAGTTTGGATACACGCGAAAATGCCGCGAAAACCTAATAACATTTTTAAAAAAATCATCATTATATACTTATACGACAATTTAGGCTAGAGTCTATTAGGAGAGGAGTTACGATGGCAGAGCACTTGCTTAGCTTGTGAGAGGTGCCAGGATCGATACTCAAAGCCTGCTTAATAAATATATGTCACAATGAAAAATAACGATTAAATATTAGTATTATAAACAAGTAAGGTACGCAATTGTTAAGTCTGCGAAGAGTAAACCACACAGTGAACCCGACAAACATAAATAAAAATAAAAAATGTTGCATTTAGACATTAAATATACAACAATTCTTCCCATTGTACGCAGAGGTCACATTTTATGCGCAATGATTCGAGACACTTTCAGTCAAATATGAACTGTCTAAATTTGTAAACCCAACCAATGATTACGTTTT
This sequence comes from Eubasilissa regina, assembly GCA_022840565.1. Taxonomy (NCBI): domain Eukaryota; kingdom Metazoa; phylum Arthropoda; class Insecta; order Trichoptera; family Phryganeidae; genus Eubasilissa; species Eubasilissa regina. Next base: position 31,176,553 of record JAINEB010000003.1, on the reverse strand, counting down.
AATTAAAACGTATTTTTTCCAAATTAAATTAATCAACTAGAAAGACATACAGAAAAAAAAACTATGATTCGAAAAAAATATTTAGTTACTACCGAAATTCGAACCCGGAACTTCTTCTATTCGGTGAAGCGCGTTCTCCACTTTTGCAATAGTAATCGAATACATTTTCAACAAATTTTGAACATATATTCTGTAATATTTCAAATTGATCATTTATATTACTATTCCAATATTAAAAGCAATCAACTTTATAATATTATTACGGTGGATTTCAAATACCTTTGAGCAAAACACGATAGGAAACCCCAGAGTTTAATTAATTTTTGTCGTCCGTCCTAGAACGGGGCTTAAACATTAGTAATGTAATAAATAATTAAAAACAGTATTGTATATCTTTTTTTTTTTTGTACTCTTTATTTATTAAAAGTAAATTTTGTATCAAATGAATCAACTTTCAATCTTCTCATAATGTCTCTCTAATTTATTTTCAAATTCTACCACCGATATTTGTGCTGGAAAAGTCCGACAAAACATCATTTTCGTTAAATGAAACCACCTCTGCAACAACACTGTATATCGGTTTTGTGCAGATCCGAGTCATGAGTGCCATAACGTTGTGTAACTTCTTGGACATGGAACGGTACCTACATTAAACAACTATATAAAATAAATAAAAATACTGTGTAACACAATTTCTAAGTGAGTTTCCCTGCAACACCACTATATTAATATTTTATATTAACTTCAAACTGTGAATACTGTGTGAATAATTGAATTGTGATTTTCTAATGAGCACTCTTAGTTTGACTAACTTGTCGTGTAGACGAACTTTAAATGTTTTATTATAATTATTTAAAATAGTAAATGGCTTACGGGACGCCCCTAATTTAACTGAACTGATTGTACACCACGTTCCTGCGCTTTTCCATGTAAATTCATCATTTACTAATTTTTATAAGAATGCACCCACACAAAGACTTCACAGGCTTGGGAACGATTTTGGTCTTGTAGATATATTCCGATATTCTATGTTTAAATATACGAGAGATGTTTTTGATGCTGTTCTGGGTCAAAGACACAACTGATTTTGATACTCGGACATTCTGTGTCAAACTTAAAATTTATTATTTTTTTCTGTCTTGAACACTTATTTTTTATAGTTTGTTTTGCTTATTTTTTCATTTCTATATATATATTCCATGTTACATGTGTTTTCATTATGTTTTATACCAAAGGACGTTAAGACGTTAATAAATAAATAAATAAAAATAAATATATCATCTAACATGGCTGACTCTCCGTTTATCAATCAAAAATATAATTTTTCGTATTGTATTTCTATATACATAATAGTCTACTCAGCTGAATACGATATGTAATGTGTGTACGTAGTATTTACACTTGTGGTGCAGATATTATGCAAAAAAAAAATAGCTGACTTGAGTATTTTATGATCGTCTTATCTATTAGATACTTGGAAAATTTAATATTGATAGCTGTCAGCTGTTGATATGTCAGCAATATTGAATGAGTATGAGATAAATGTAGGGCAATTGAAATGAAAAACTTTTCAATATTATGAAAATTAATAATTTATTAACTCAAAAATTATTTCTATATACAATAAAATATACATTCGAGCGTGGCGAGGGTGGGTACTGCTGTCCGTCGGGGTTGTTTTCTGTAAAGGGAGTCATTTATTTACCATTTCTTTCCGTCCAACCCGGCTGGGCTTCCTGGACTCGAAGAGTGCATCTCTGTGGCGGGGCTGTCCATGGCCCGAGCCTCCTGGCGGGGTTTGTGCGCCTCGGTTGACTCTTCCTTGGCGTCCTTCTTGTTCTCCTGAGTTTCCGGAGCCTTCTTTGGGTCGGTTTTCTCAGCCCCGCGGTAGGACGCCCCCTGGTGGGACTCGTACGAGGGTTGGGAAGCGTGAGGAGAACCGGATACCGCCCCGTACCCTTGGGACGAAATGTCGTGACCTTTCGAAGATGACGCGGGGGCGGAGTTGTACTGGGGCCCTGGCTCGCTGCGGTAGGGCATCGAGTCACCGTAGCCCGAGTGAGAGGCCTGAACTGATCCGTAAGACGGAACTCCATATCCTGACGGCGCTCCGTAAGATGGAGCGCTATAGCCGTGAGATGGGGCGGGTGCGCCGTATCCGTGAGATTGGGCAGGTGCACCGTATCCGTGAGATGAAGCGGGTGCGCCGTATCCGTGAGATGGGGCGGGTGCGCCGTATCCGTGAGATGGGGCGGGAGCACTATAGACCGGGGCCGGTGCGCTGTACGCCGCTACGGGCGAGCTGTACGCTGGAGCCGGGGCGCCGTAAGCCGGAGCCGGGTAACCATATCCGGGGTCTCCGCCCAAGGAGTGTCCCTGATATAAGCTGGGCTGACAACTGAAGAGCAATGGTATTCCGCAAGATGAGCTCGATTTCATTCCGATCGGAGAGTACTGCACGTTTGTGTACTTCTGACCTATGGCCGGGGCAGAAGAGCTTAAATATTGTTTCGGCGCTGGTCTCAAGTACCCCGGGGCGCTGTGGGCGCCGTACGATGGCGCGGCGTAGATCGGCGGGGGGTTGTACGCCGAGCGGGCCAACATGTCTTCTTCCTCCGCATTTACCATATCTGAAGAACCATGTTCCGAGTCCTCTTCCCTCTCGTTTGCTCTATAGTGCAACCCAACTTTGCCTCCCGAGCCGTATCCGCCGCTGCTCGATCCGTACGGCGATACGTGAGCTCCTGCTCCGTGTCCGCTGTATCCTGCAGACGACCCTGAACTTCCGTAGCCTTTGCTCGAGACATACGCAGCCGCGCCACCGTAGCCGCCGCTGCTCGCTCCTCCATAGCCACCGCCGTGGGCAGCCGATGATGCACTCCCATAACCGGAATTAGACGCCTCCCCATATCCTCCAGCTGAAACGCCGTACCCTCCTTGAGATGCTCCCGCGTGTCCAGAAACTCCTTCAGAATGCCCCCCATATGCTCCGGAAGAGCTACCATATCCAGAAGATGCTCCTCCATAGCCTCCAGCCGACAGACCTGCGTAGGAGCCTCCGTGGCTTCCGGAAGATGGTTTACCATAACCTCCTGCTGATGCTCCGCCATGACTACCTGTAGAGGACCCGCCATAACCGCCTGCAGACGATCCGCCGTAGCCTCCTGCAGACGATCCGCCGTAGCCTCCTGCAGACGATCCGCCGTAGCCTCCTGCAGACGATCCGCCGTAGCCTCCTGCAGACGATCCGCCGTAGCCTCCTGCAGACGATCCGCCGTAGCCTCCTGCAGACGATCCGCCGTATCCTCCTGCAGACGATCCGCCGTAGCCTCCTGCAGGCGATCCGCCGTAGCCTCCTGCAGGCGATCCGCCGTAGCCTCCTGCGGATGATGCGCCATAGCCTCCTGCTGATGCTCCGCCATGTCCTCCTGCATACGATCCGCCGTAGCCTCCTGCAGACGATCCGCCGTAGCTTCCTGCAGACGATCCACCGTAGCCTCCCGCAGATGATCCACCGTAGCCTCCTGCGGATGGTCCGCCATAGCCTCCTGCTGATGCTCCTCCATAGCCTCCTGCAGACAGTCCGCCATAGCCTCCTGCAGATTGCCCCTCGTAAACTTGATCGTTCATTTTATCATGACAAATCGTATATGGCTTTACATGGGGATCAGCTGGTCGGACCTCTATGCAGACTTTAGTGGTGGCGCCACCATTAGATGACTTTTTCGACCTCTTCGTCATTTCTTCTTTGTTGTCGCCGAGTTGTTGTTCGTCCTGCGAAGTTTCTTCCATTTCTTCGTCTTCATCATTTACTTCGACACTGCCGACAACGACGTTTTCGACAGCAGGTGGAGTGACCTCTTCCTCGGCGGGTGAGGTGACTTCTTGTACGGCAGGCGGGGTGCCATTTTCGTCCAGCAGGCGCTGCAGCCGGGCCGCTTCCTTTTCAGCCTCGTCGATGACCTTGGTGACCTCGGAGAGCGGCGAGGAGGGCTGGGGGGGTCGAAGCTTCTCCGAGCTCCCCGGAGACGCTCCCAGGGCAGCTGCCAAGCAGCACGACGCCAGCAAGTAGACGATGAAGCGCATCTTGAAGGTAGGAGCAGTTCCAAAACGACTGATGCCTCAGACCCATCCCGCGGGGTTTATATACAGTTTTTTCCCAGCGTCAGCATTTTTGACTACGACTTACGACTTTTTGGAACAACTTGACGGACTTTATTACCGTACTACATTTTAGGTGAAATGAAATATACTTTTAAGTTTATTATTTTACCGCTTTTCTTTATATAAATACTTTGATAATTATTTGACTATATTGAATTTATTATATTATATAAGTTCTTTGTAAATAACATGGATTGTTTATTAAATTACCACTGATCGTTTATTAATACATCGTCTTATTTGTAATAATATCAATTACTTAATATATATATTTTTAAATTTATTTTAAGATTATAAATTTATAATTATGAATTAAATATATTTATTAAAAAGATATCAATATAAAATCAATTTTATGGAAACATATTGTTGTTGCACCACCGGGAATCGAAACTGGACCTCTTTCCAAACCGGGTAAGGTGCGACGATACTTTTAACAACAAATTTAATGCACCTTCCCCGGTTTGGAAAGAGGTCCAGGTTCGATTCCCGGTGGTGCAACAACAATATGTTTTGATAAAATTGATTTTATATTTATATCTTTCTAATTAATACATTTATTTAGTATTTAAAATATCACAGACCGTCTGTTCTGAATAATTACAACTTCACAATAGGAATGTGTTCTCCTAATATAAATTTATAGTTTATGTTTATTAAAGGATAGTTAACGAACATAGCCGAAATATCTACCAGAACAATTTTTTAGAAAAGTTTGATTTAAATAAGATTAATTTAATTGATTAAGATTTTGGCTAATTTGTAATTTTCAGACAACATTTTCAAGTATATCTGCACGGTATCTAAGTACACACTTATCTGTATTTAATATGTACTGTATGCAAAATGAATACAAACAGATACATTGATTATTTGAATAGCAACTGAAAAAAATATGTATTTACATAGATATATATTATGTCTACAACGCAAACTAAAGTGAAGGATGTCATTGTTACTGCTAAAAAGCGTAAATGGAAATGGGATGGGCGTATTTCAAGACGCAGATATAACATATGCACATAGAATATTCTTAAATGGTATCCATGAGACAAACGACGACGTAAAGGGCGTCTAAATTATCGAAGCAGTGGAAGTGACATGGCAAAAACTGGATATGGACCAAAGAGTGTACCAGACACGGGGAGACCATCATCCAGCACCGGATCGACAATGGCCATAGGTTTTGAAGATGTTGACATGGACTGCGTTCACAACTCGACTTGTATTTCTTTTAATTTCAATATTCATGACAGTTCTCCACTATGTAGAAACTAATATTATTAATTTACATATATAATTCATATTAATATTGATGCAATTATGTTAATATAATGAGTAAGATTAAGAAAAGATCACTTGGGTGGTTTGGTCATATGGAACGCATGAATGAGGAGAGAATGGTAAGAAAGATATGTGACGCATGTGTTGATGGCACCAGAAATACAGGACAGAGTAGAGATTGAGATTGGTTGTGTTTAAACAGAGAAAGAAGAAATTAAATTTCATTTTTGACATTTTAAAATCCTTTTGTTAGAAAACTATTGAATAACTTTATACTTTGTATTTGCAGGTACTAGTTTATATTATTTTTTAAATTAAATTTGATAGATAAGTATCGTATAGGTACTTAACTCAAAAATAAGTTCTTTACCTATCAACCGTGACGTGAGAGGACGCATTTTACTCAATGCTATGGCTTTAAAAAAAATAAAACCTTTTATAATATGCAAGTTGAATGTCTATGGGCACTGAATGAAATATTTAGTCGCCATGGTAACGAGTGTGACGTATTTATTAGGTCAGGTGAGATTACTCTTGTACGAAATATAATCCGGGGCGCTGACTGTGATGTTTACACGTCAATAATGTAAGTTTGTACATCTTTTTCAACCCTTGTAGCGTAAGAAAAATATGGGGAGGTTCGTTTTTACGGATAATCGAGGCAAGGATGATCGAGAGCCATTTGTGTTTTTAAAAGCAAAATTATTTACTTCGATTGAGCAATAATTATTCTAGGCAACAGAATGTCCGGCAAAGTTGTTGAGCCGCAAAAAAATTGCTGACCAGAATATTTGCTTTTGGTGTGATTCAATGTTGAAGCGATTTTTACTTTTACTTTTTTACCTTCCTTTTGCACAGTCTCGCGATCCTATGCAACGGGTCTCTTTTGAGAGTGTTTTTGATGAATGGATCCCCGAGTGTCTGCCTTGAACTACTGCACCTTAATTTTCCATTAAGACAGCAGTTAAGGGACACTGGAGGGTCTAAATTTTAAATTTTAATTGCTAATCACAACATTGAATTTTTTCTCCTTTTTCGTTTTGCTTATACATAAATATGTAATTGAATTAAAGTCGCGATTTTTTATTAGTTTTGATGAGTGGGATCGACAAAGAAGCCCTAGCTTCTAAACCGGTCCCGGGAAAGGGTGGGTATCCCCCCCCCCCCTCCAGTTGTTGTTATAAAAAATCGGCCCATCTAATATGAATCATCACATCGCATTTTTCCACACAGATACTACCCATTAAAAGTTTTATTTGTATTGCTGGGGTTTAGGGGGTGGTTGGGAAGTGGAGTATCTTTATTTTTCGCAAGCCCTAAAGAGCGACGACGCGTGCCCGGACATCTACCCTCCCTTTAGTCAGGGGGAGCTTAGATGAACACCACAACTCACCATTGAAAGAAACAGGTTCACATTCCATTTTTTTTTTTTTTACTTTATTTTGAGCTCCCCCCACAAAAAATGCATTTGAAACGCAAACAAAAAATAATAATTCTTGTGAAATTGTCCTCGTTTCAAAGTTCGAATACGAGGACACCGCCTCGAAAAAATGCAGCACTGCATTGTTGCAAATGTTGACACGTGTTGGAGTTCGACACACCAAACCCCAGGGAAAAGAAATTCAGCAAAATTGAAAACGCGTGGGGGACAGGGGGGCTAACTGAATCATTCCAAAAATAAACCACGATAAAGTATCGGGTTGTCTAATAAGTCTCGGCATTTTTTTTTTTGCAATGCTATTTTGTTTTTTTGTGACAAAAACATCATTGTCGCCGTTTACCTGTATCTTATAGTTTTTCTTAATTTTTGGCCTTAAATATAATAATAGTGTCAAATTGAGAAGCAGATCATTCTCGCTCCGTCACATTGTCACTTTTTTCGTCGCTCTCCAATCAAACGCGTGGCGTTACCTTATAAATTGGCTGATAATTATTTCGATACCGTATCAACCGATTATTATAAAAAAAGACATCGACAAATTGGTAGAAAGATATGATACAAAGTTCACAATAATAATGGAGAATAACCTCATTGATTGTAATGTTGTAACTTATGTTTAAAAATTTGATTTTATAATAAATAATTTAACAAAACCCCAAATACTTATTAGACAACCCAATACTTATTTTTAATGAGAGCACATTCTTATTATGATGTTGCAATTTTTCATAACATTGCTCTGTGATATTTAATATAAATTAAATATATCAATTACAAAAAATATACGCATGAAATCAATTTATAGAAAAAATATTTTTACCGAGATTTGAACCTGGATCTTTTCTGACAGATGTGTCAATTTGAAAGCGCAACATATAAGTTCGCTAACTTGTCGACAACTTACTATGTTGGTGTAGTGTAATCGGTTAATGCATTTCCCAGGATAGAAAAAGATTCACGTTCGAATCCCGGTAGCAACAAAAATATTTTTTCTATAAATTGATATTGTCTGTACATCTTTGTAATTGATATATTTAATTTGTACCAATACACATAATATATTATAAAGCGACCAGATCTGTTAACTTTTCAGTCTCTTCGCATAGATTTTTAAAAATGTATCGTATATTTATTCATTTATTTTATTTTTCTTTTCCCATGCGAAGGAAACGTACAGGCCAACATAGCTGAAAATTTTATATTTGGAGCAGCCAAGATCCTTTTATAATATGATGTCGTTCCTGATATGACCTCTTAACGTTACTCCCGCTATTCTTCTTAGGTTAGTCTAGATTTTTGACCGATTTCTCTCCGTCAGTATCCAAAATTGATTGGAATTGGTCAGGGTAGGAGGATAAACTAACTTGAAAATTGCCAGTTTTATTTTAATGTTGAGTTCTATATTAATTATTACTGAACTTTACAGTGACATGAGAAAAAAGAAGCCACTGTGATAAATCTTAAATTACCAGCAGATTCCCTCGGGGTTCTATCCTCTGATTACTGACTAATTACTTGTAAGTGAAACTCAGTCTTTCCAGATAACAATATTATACATTTATTACAACACGTTATACAGCAAATATAAATTATACATTCAGAGATAGACTAGTTATTCAAAAGAAGCTGTGATGGAAGAGAGCTGTTCCCCCAGAAACAGCTTCTTATAAGATTCGTTCCCCATCACTCATTTACTCACTTTCACGACACACACACACACACATTTACAAAGTGACAGTTCTCATATCCCTCCCCACATAACTCAATCACACAAAGATGGAACTATTAGTGGCGTCAAGTAATCGTTTTTTGGATATTGTAAAAAATTAAGCAGTCCCTAATTGATCCCAAAAATATTTGTTTCTTCTATCTGTGATTTTTCATGATTTTTTATTTTTTCAGATAATGTGAAATATATATTTCAATAGTATAAAAATGTATTTCTGCGGATTTGTTAAGTCGTGAGTCGTTGCCGACATTTTGGACCACTATAACATTGATAGGCTGATGGATCCAGAAGAAATTAAAGTATTTTATTTGATGATACGCGATTCCATTTATATATATAAAATATACATTTATAATATTTCAGTATATAATTTAATACAAAGGCAAATTTCGAATATATCAAAATGATTTTGAATGTGAAACATCATTGACATGACAAATAAGTAAGTACATATTTCCATACATTTTAATTTACTAAATTCATATACTGAAAAAAATTTAATTTATAGAGAAATTGATAAACAAAAATATGAGTAGATCAATTGTGAAACTACTCATTTTCCGGTAGTCTTTAACATTGTCTGCATCTACTTCAGCTCGTTATGATCGTATATAACCGAGAATCAATTAACCTACAAAACAAACAAGTACATAAAGCCCCATATATGACATTTCTTATGTAGCGTATTTGACGGTAAAAAAATAACACCTGAACCCTATTATTCGACCGGTTCCCACATGATTTAAAGTATAAAAATACGTGTCCTCATAAGTGAAGAGCTCAAAATCGCGAACTGTGCGTCAATTTTTGAGTCACACTCGCCATCAGTGATTGAATATTTGGGAATATCATAATTCGTGATTAATTTTTTAAAATTTTATTCATATTTGATTGTGAACCGTTATTCGGCACATGTGCATATGTAACGAAAATATTTATGAAAGAATGACGTTATAATTCGTGATAAGCGCCATCTAGTAGATTCTGCCAAAACGTTTTACGCATTTGACCCGAAATGCCGAGAATTTGACCCGAAAAATAATCTCACATTTTAAATGATTTTCATTTTCTTTGTGATAATATTAAATTATATACACTCTAATTATGTATACCAGAATATATTTTTACGCAAAATAAATTTTACTAATATAAGTAAATACACTCAAAATTATGTTTTTTTTATTTATTTCGTGTATTGTGATATCGTGCGGTGCACGCGTATTAGTAATAAAATTGTGATCACTAGAGTAGTATTTTTTCTCATTACTAGTCCTTATGTATCACTTCCACCATACCCTGTAAGCACGTAGGCAGGAATAATAATCTGCCTATATAAGACGCCTGTAGATGTGTTCTAATCAATTCTCTTGATATGTTTAGCGTGCAAATACAACTCGGAGTTTATTTTATTTTATTGTATTGTTATTATTATTGAAAAACCAGCACCTAAGAGAGAATAAAAAGAAAAGGGAATACAGTCTTTATTCTGTACCTAATATCAGCTAGTTAAGGTTAAATGTCAAATAATATATTTTTTTAACGAAAGTATCTGAAATAATTACCGCTACCGAATGTCGCAAATTTCCCCTTGTTCCAGAAAGAATAGCACTGATGAAATCGGTCAACGCTACCCGAAATTGCACATCATCAAAATTTTCAGAGACTTAATTAAATATTTTTGTGGATACGTTTTACTGACACTTCTAGATATTTTTTAATCTATATTCTATATTGGATATTCTAAAGAGCTTTCTAAAATGAGAAATACAGGGCAACCGCACTATGCGTTGCTAAAACATATAAAAATAATGTCACGAGATATAGTATGGTATGGTACGATAAGATAAACTAAATGAAAAAAGAAAAAGCCGTCTGCTCTGGACCATTCTTCTTACTGTTCGTACTGTAATAGTGCGGATGGATTCATCTTGTAAGATGCGGATAGCTACTAAAGATTCCTACTATAAGGTGTGCATAACTATTAAGGATTTCGAGTATAAGGTGTGCATGGCTACTACGGATTCCTACCGTAAAGTGTGGATAGCTACTATGATTTCCTACTGTAAGGAAAAGATAGCTGCTACGAATTCCTTCTATAAGATGCGAATAGCTACTAAAGATTCTTACTATGAATACTACGTATTCCTACTGTAAAGTACGGATAACTACTAAGGATTCCTCCTGTAAGGTAAAGACAGCTGCGATTGTTTCCTTCTATAAGGTGCAGGTAGCTACTAAGGATTTTTCCTATTAAGTGCGCATAGCTACTACTGATTCCTATTGTAAAGTACGAATAGCTACTAAGGATTCCAGTTATAAGGTGCGGATTGTTACTAAGGATTCGAACTATAAGGTGCACGTAGCTACTAAGGATTCCTCCTGTAAGGTATGAAAATCTGCTACGGATTCCTTCTACAAGGTGCGGGTAGCTACTAAAGATTCTTTCCATAAAGTGTGGATAGCTTCTACGGATTCCTACTGTAAAATGTGGATAGCTACTAAGGATTTCTCATGTAAGGTATGAATAGCTACTACGGATTCCTACTATAAATTATGAATAGCTACTACGGATTCCAGCTATAAGGTGCGTATAGTTACTAAGGATTCGAACTATAGGGTGCGTGTAGCTACGGATTCCTCCTGTAAAATGCGGATAGCTGCTAGGAATTTCAACCTCAAGATGCGATAGCTATTAAAGAATTTTACTGAATGATACGGACAGCGTAATGATAATAGTGTTACGTAACATTACTAACATCTTACCATCACCCCGTTTCTTCGTGAAGGCAGACAGAATGGACAGAATACCACATTTTTCTGTCCTGAAACACATTCACACATCTTGTCACGCATGTTTGTCGATTATTAAGGTTTATAACATGACCATTTTCCAGATGTCCTCTCATTGCCAGCTGCAGGCTTGACACCCATGCATGTTGATTGGATCTCTGGTACCAACGAATCTGCTTCGTTTAATAATTTTACATTTCCAATTAGTAATATAAAAATAATCCCGGAACAATACATTGTACTGCTCCGTGCAAAAGAGGAAAAAGATGAAAAAGAACAAGATGCAATATAATTTTATCTATCAATCAGAATTTTTTTTAACTGAAAAAGTGCTTCATCTCACAGAGAAATGCATTTAAAACAGATGACATTACATATATCGTGAAATACCCCTTAAGATTTACCCAGGAACAGCATCACATGACAGACACACGCATAGTTACTAGTGATGTGATTTTTAAAATTGTATAATTCTATTTCCTGTTGTGGTGAATTTAAAAGTTACTAATTCATATTAGCTCTAAGAAAAGTAACGATAGGAGCCTGAGTTTTGTTGGGCGAAGATTTTGGGCCCCATCTAATGTGGTCCCCGAGGTACCGCACTGGCGTTATTACGCCACTGGATATGTAAGCTGATGATTTTTTTTGTTTCAAATTAGTCTGGACATATTTAATCAAAATAAGTTGCCAAGAAACGGTGACTTTTGAAACTATAACAATCAAGGGTTGATTATAAAAAAATATATAAATACGAGTATAAAACTATAATTATCCATTGGCTATACATTTTTTAATTTCAGGTATTGATAATTGGTTTATAATAATAAGGAGAACACATTATTACACAATATTTTTGTTTGGATATTGACCCAAATTGTTATTTTCCGTATTAAATTAGGACACTTTTAATTTTTAAGGAACTATCATACATTGTTTATGCTTACTCGTAAATAAAACGAGGAAAATGATATAAAAGCACAAATTACTTCCGCGTATAATGATTGTTTGGGTGCTCTGTTTACACGGTAGTATTTTATTTCCCCATCTTTTCGTATAAATACGGGGGTTCAATCGTTGAAACTTTGTGCTAATCGGAGTGAATAATGAAGTGGTTCACCGTATTACTTGTCATTATTCTGGCCAATATGAGCCTGAGTAATGTAATTTATATCGTTGAGCTTCACGGACGTACTTCGAGTGATCAACAAGATACAAATATCTCAAGAGCTTCCGACATATTTCAAAATCTACCATTAGATACAACAGAGAAATTCGTTGAACCAGAAGATCCTGAGAAATTGGACATTGCTTTTTCAATAACGGAAATCGAACAAGATGTACTCATCTCACCAAAAATCTTAAAACGTATGTATAATCCCTATCAACGACCTGTTTACTTCTTTCCGAGGGCAGATGTACAAGAACCTTTATTAAAAATGGACTCACAGGAAGTTGTTGATCTTCCAAACTCTCCTTATAGTTCGAGCGTGGATTTCTACACCTCATTGGCTGATTACCTCGCAACAAGCCTAATGAAATTCGCCCCTATTGAAAACATGATGTCCAGGAATTTAGATACAGAGGAAAACACAAATCAAATGGAGAAAATCAATATTTTTGAATCAAAATCACTCATTGAGCCAATAAATAATCAAGAATCGGAAGAAATTTCTGAAGACGTTGGAAATGAAAATAGTGTTACCGCAAATCCAGAAGCAAGTTACACAGATAACAAAACAGCTGAAGATATAATCATTAAAAGATCTAAAGAAAACGATATTGTTTATGAAAAATAATTCATTCTTTTAATGTTCATATTGATTATATTAATTTCAAATCTAAAAAATTTTAATATTTTGCGTTAAGTATTTTTATTAAACTTAAGTTATTTTATTTAACAAAAATGTAATAAATTATTACAATATTACTTATTTGTTAAAAATTTAAAATTGTACAAAATATTAATAAATTATTTTTTTAAATGTTATCCGCTTTTTTAATTTAATTGATTTTCTCATTCCAGAATTATTTTTCAACGCTATTATAGTTTAAAGTTGTATTCAACGCTCTACACTCAGTATCTACCTACTACTTTACATTATGAAGAATTTGTTAGCCATAAATTTATATATTTGACAGCTGATTTGTGTCGAGTTTTTATCTATGATCTGTCTTTCGTGTAGTGATGGCTCCCAATATATGTCGCAGTGTGCAATAGTTTAAGATTTTTTCTTTATCTATACCAACCTACTTACTAATTTATCTCTCAAGTGTAAGGCAATAATTATATCATGGTGTCAAAAAGGCTAAAGAAGGTAAAATATTATATTTCTCATTATTATTTGTATTTTCAGTATACACTTTGAGGTTAACCGTCAACACGTGTAAAAATATGATACAGAACCGTTTAATGTTTTTTAGTATTCATCGGGAGAAGGGGCTCAATTTATGACCAGAAAAGCGGCATTGAAGAAACTACAGCTGTCAATTAAAGATTTTCGGCGATTATGCATTCTGAAAGGCATTTATCCCCGCGAACCCCGAAATCGCAAAAGAGCACAGAAGGGGTCTGGCGGGATTAAAACTTTATATCACACCAAGGACATTCAGTTCTTGTTGCATGAACCTATCATATGGAAGCTGCGAGAAATCAAGGTAAGCAGTTGGGAAGTGATGTTATTGTTTTGTGAGTCTTTTTCTATTAACATTAGTAAACAAATACAAATATGTAATACTTTATTTGCACATGTTATATCCCTACCAGAGTCGTCATTTGTTTTTATAATTTTTATAGGAGTTAAATAACAAATGTTTTCTGAAAATTCTGGAATGTTATAAAATCCTGAATAGGATCGCCAACATTCAATAATTTTGAAATGCTAGGAATCTTTTGGGGCGCTGGCCATATTTCTATTTTCTGCCATTATTTGATAAAAATCTATTTTAAGCATTAGACATGGAAAGTATGTTCAAGTCTAAGGGCCGGTTGTGTGATCAGTAGTAACATTTTACTATAGTTAAAAAAGTTAAGTAATTTTTTTTTGCAAAAATTGGTTGTTTGATCATCGGTTAAACAATATTTACTTTTCGAAAGTACACCTGTAGTAAACTGATTTTATTCTCTGATATCCGATAGTAAAAATGAGAATCGATGGTTAAATATGGAAAACTTTTCATAGCTGTTTCAAAAGTCATCTGTCACATTGTTACTTTGAAGGTTCTAATATTGCAGCTGTAGTAAAATTGATTTATTTTAGATATTCACCATCGGCAATACATACAATTTTAGGGTTTATTCATCCCTGCATTCGAAATCTGTCACTTTGTTGGTGAAAAATTTTCAGCAATATGAATTAAACAGTTAGATCATCATTGGACGAATCCTCATCACTGAAATAGTGGGATATTCTTGATTCTTTGTCGTATATTGCAATTTTAAATTATCAATGTGACAGATGACTTTTGAAATAGCTGTGAAGAATCCGCCGTTTTCAACTAACGGTTTACCATCTGATATTGAATGGTAAAATTAATTTACTATTAAAGATACTTTTGATGAATAAATATTTTTTGCTAACGATCAAACAACCTGTTTTTGCAAATTTTTTTACTATAGTAAAAATTTACCACTGATCACACAACCGGGCCTAAGAGATTGTACTTGCATCTATGCCTGTAATATTATTTTGATCAATTTATCTCATAAAATATGTTATGCAGATTTAGCGCCAGCTTAGAGTGACTAATGACTACTAGATATCTTCTTTAACCTCCTTTAACTGAAGACGTGGTATTATTGAGAGTGAGTATTTATTAAGTCTAGTCTTTTATTGTTTTCAGGTTTACTATAGAAAAATCCAGCGGGCTCAAGGAATGCATGACAAGCGAACAGTGAAGAGATACATGAACAATTATCCAGAAATCAAGATAGACCATATAGTCAAGGAAAGATATCCAACCTTTATTGATGCTCTTCGAGATTCTGATGATTGCTTAACTCTGTGTTTCCTGTTCAGCACATTCCCGTCCATCAAGCATGTCCCCCGAGACAGATCTATGCTCTGCAGGAGGCTCACAATAGAATTCATGCACGCGGTGATCGCTGCTAAAGCGCTGAGGAAGGTTTTTGTCTCCATCAAGGGATATTACTACCAGGCTGAGATTAAAGGACAGACAATAAATTGGATTGTACCTCATCATTTTGGATTTCTGGTAATATTTTTTTTATTTAAATCAATCTTTTCCAAAGCAGTTATAATTGAAAATAAAGTGTATTATTAATATGATTTCAACTAATGTTTCAAATGTGCACTGCTTGTTAAAAAGACAGAAAATAATTTGATACAGTAAGTGTAAGCGCACACCGACAACTTTCTGTCAGGATGGCGAGGGCTATGAGAATGTATGATAGTGCGCAAACTGATGACAAATTTTCAAATGATAGAATAGTTCTTGGCGAGCTATCGTACAAATGTTTTGTCTAGTATCCTGACCTTGTAAATTCAGAGATATGTAACTTCTTACACTGCCCCCGAGCCGAATCCTGCACCCATGCCACATGTTAATCGTAACATGCAGGTCTGCACTTGCACGAACTTACAATACCACCAGAAAAGCTTATGGCTATAGCGAAGTCAACTGAGGGATTTAACTCTATTGAAAATGGAATTCAAATTTTGGAAGAAATTGATTCTAATAAAAAGCAAGACAAAATATAAAACAGTCAATTTGTCTTCAAATGACTCTCCTTGATTTTATGAAACCATCTTCTTCAATTGAATAGCTTGTTGGTATAGTGGTTAAGACGCTGGCCTAGTGATTTAATGATTGGAGATTCGCAGCTTGTTCCAGGACACCAACAACTTAGTTCTGTTTTCATAGTACAAGCGTTTAGCTTAGTTTGAAAATAGTAAGAATATTAATATGACATGTATTCCGTGTACGCATCTCTATTTAAAAAAAAAATTTAATTAAATTTTTTGTTTTCTTGATAATGAAGTAGCAATTAAAAATCTAATAAATATTTACCTGAATTAAATTTGTGAATCTGTTTCCCAGTCCTACCTAATACGTAACTCAAGGGTATTACTGTATTTTAACAACTTTTAATTATACAAGTTTCCATCTTTTATTTTAGCAGAGATATAATATTTGTACATCATGCAAGGAATACGTATCACATTTTAAATTAAGCTAAGTGTTTGTGCTGTGAAACAAAACTAACTTTCTGAGAGATCCGGGATGAAGTTAGAACCATCGATCACCTGATCACGAGTGAGTGTCTTATCGCTAGACCAACAACCACATCAAATGCCATTTTGTGTTGATAATTTTTTTGTCTGAATTCACTGTTGACCATATTTTATTTATACATTAATTAATTAATTAATTCTATTTTTAGCCACACACTAAAGACGAAGTTGATTTTAAACTAATGTCCACATTTATTGAATTTTACACAGTCATGTTGGGATTCATGAATTTTAGGCTGTTTCACTCTTTAAATTTACAATATCCACCAAATCTAACTCAAGGAATAGCGGAATCTGATAAAGATTTGATTGATGAAGATATTTATGTTGCTGAAAGAGTAGCAGCAATGAATATGCCATTAGCAACAGTAAATACTGGAACTGAAAATGAGGAAGACTCGACAATCGATCAATTCCCGACAGACGAGGATCCGCAGAAATTGGAAGAAGCCAAAAGAGAGGCTGATGCTGTGAATAAGTTGAAAACATTGTTTAATGGTTTAAAATTCTTTATCAATCGTGAAGTTCCAAGAGAATCTATGGTGTTCATAATAAGGTGCTTTGGTGGTGAAGTCTCATGGGACAAAGGTCTCTTCGTCGGATCCACTTTTGATGAAAGTGATGAAACAATTACACACCAAATTGTGGATAGACCTAGCCTCGATAAGCAATATATTTCGAGATACTATGTGCAACCACAGTGGGTGTTTGACAGTGTGAATGCGAGAACTTTACTTCCTGTCAGCAAATACCTGATGGGAGCAGTGTTACCACCACATTTGTCACCATTTATAGACAAGGAAAAGGATCAAGTTTACATTCCTCCAGAAGCAAGGGCAATCAATGAAGGTGTCATTGCAGAAGGTATGAAATAGTAAAAAAATAATGTTTATATATAAGACAAGGATATTCTATTGTGTTAGTTAGAAAAGAAGACTCTTGCAACAGAATAAAACTGTTTTTATCTGCAAATATTTCATTTATAAAATTATTACTTACTTAATTATTACTTTTCCAAGATTCTAAATTTGTATTATATTTCAGATAAAAAGAGCGGCGATGAATCAGATGATGATGATATTGAAGAGGCAAGTGATGAAGATGGAGAAACAAGAAAAGCAATCAAGGAATTGGGAGATGAAGTGGATTTGGAAAGAGCCTACAATGATGAAATCGAAGAAGACTCCGATTCATTGGCTGATTCTGACTCTGAAAATGACAAAAAGAAGAGGAAAGAAAAGGTACTGAAATATATCACAATTTTAAAATGTCGACACAAGCTCAGAAGTAAATGTTTTTTAATTTCACAGGTCACAATGAAAAATATATATATATATTGTGGTCCACGGTGGTATTTTTTAGAGAAGAGATATATACTTAGCATAATATTTACTTATTTTGTAATGAAGGAGGTATTATAAATATAGAAACAATTTATACAAATCAAGATAGGGTTGCTTGTTTTTCCAGGATTTTAATCATTAAATAAGTACACACTACAACCCCGTAAAAATGAACCCCGCTATACTGAAAAATGACATATATCAATTTTTCATACAAAAATTATTTTATGTAATGAAATTTCGTTAATATGTGTAACTAAATTATTTTTGTCCCGTATGAAAAAATACCAATCATTTATGTAAATATATAATGAAAAAAAAATTTTTACAGTGAAAATATTTCAAAATATATTTTGGCCGTTTACGATCATGTTTATCAATTGTTTTATTGCTTTGGTACAGCAGGCCGGTCGGTGCAGGCGGCCCACTGCGCCCTTGTAAAACTTCTTGGGATCATACTAGTCCCTTATAAAGCCATTTGGCATAATCTCCACTTGTCCAAGGTTGGATATATTGCCCATTGTCAAAATAGGTTAGAATGGCACCCTTCCCTCGCTCTGAAGCGTACACATGTTCAGGCCTCTATAAAAACGGGTCTTATCTAGACCAGCTGGAGAAAATAAAAACCCCTAAAAATCACGATCGGCATGTGCACGTCAGCTTTGTGTATGGTATCGCTCGCAATGCTTGAAATGCCTATAATTCTGCACATTATTATTTTTGATCTTCGTTTATCTTCATTATCATCGTCAACTTATGTCATTATAACTGAATATTTACATCAATTCCAATGAACGGTAATATTGCGTACAACATTTTCATTAATGTGTTTATTTGACAATTGATTTCGTGTGTTTGTTTACCAACATATGTATTAGTATTCTGTAATTTATTCTTTAAAGTACATTTTTTTATTTTTGTGGTAATACTTCAGGTCGTAATAATTCCTGTAAAATTTTAACCCTCAACAAAAAACTATGATTCCGAATTCGTCTCCCTACGATTTAAAGGAATATGAAGATGGATTGACCGATGCGAAACTCTCAATGCTTGTAGTGGTTCTACAGTTAAAATTTAATGTTACTTTATATTTGCATGACATTTTGGAATTTCCAAAAATATCGCCGAATTTTTAGGTTATGTTATATTGTTTCGTAAAATGTTTTTAATTTAATTTCTTAATTATTATCAATTTGCTTATCTGTTGAAACAAAACTAAAATTCTAATTTGTTTGCAGAATACCTTATTATGTTATATCCCATATTAAACTGACAACGGGGGTCTTGTTTGCGTAAACTTTTTTAAAGCCGCGCTGCGCTACATTTATTTCTACAGCGTGCTCGAAATATTCATATAAGAAAAAAAAAAATTATATAGAAACTATGTGTAGGAATTCGTTACTATGACATTTTATTTTTTGATCCCTTGAATTGCGCAATAACGAGGTTTTATTGTATATCCTTTCCTTCAAGTTTTAGATACTTTGTTTCCAAAAGAATTATTTGTACATAACCCTATGGAAATCACAAATTTATTATTTTCCAGAAAAAAGGGATGGCTGTCGTCCCTGGTCAAATTCCTGAAGAAATTCCATTTGAGAAAAACAGACAAGACAAACAAGACTACCAGCTGAGGGAGAAAATGATCAAGAAGAAGCACAAGCGCTTATACAAGAGCATGATGGAGGGCAAGAGGAAGAGGATGAAGGAAATATGGCTACTCCGCAAAAAGCGAAGGATTCACGATGAGAAAGAAAAAGTGGACAAAAAAGAAGCCAAGAAATCAACTAAATCTCAAGTGACAGTTTAACTTTTCTCACTACAAGATGAAGCGTAATATTCAAAAGGCAATCTTTCAATGTACCTAAGCACAAGAATAAATTATTGTGCATTTCTCTTCAATTGTATGTGTATTGAATAAATTATGAATAAATACATTTACAAATATTATTTTACTCAGTTTTTCACAATTGTCTGATAATAATAGAATTTCTGCTATGGATCGATCCAGAATAACACAAAAGGAACTACATATTATTTTAATCCCTAGTCAATTGAAAAATTGCCTAAATTAGTGAATCACATGTTTATTATGTACATTTTATAAGGAGACTTCAATGCTAAAAACTGAATTATAAAAGTTGAACAAATTTAACTCAAAAATAAAAAAAATTATTCTGTACTGCTATAAAAATAGGAATCTGAGTGTGGAAGGTGAATCATTTAAATTATATTTTTTTCCATTAATTACTTCAGCTCATGTAAAAGATTCATTTTTGTCAAAATCAGGCTGAATGACTACTCATTTTGTTGCTTTACATATTGTGCCTTGAAACAATAAGATATCCTAACATTTTAATCCAAATTGATTTTTGATAAAAGAAGAAATAAATAAAAGTAGTGAAGTGAAATTTAATCAACATGTTGAAAGTAGTTCTCAAATCAGAAAACTAAAAACAAAGTTATTAGCAATTAAATATTTGGCTGTTACTCGCAGTCACTCCATCAGCATGAGCGATAAACTGGTACTGTCATGTAGTACTATACTGTGAGTGAAGTATGTATTGCTTAACACATTTGAAAGATTTCTCATTTCTAAACAACCCACAAGCCGCTGGCAGTCACTTGTCTGAAGGCCTTGACTTAACCAGGCCACACGTTAATCAGGCTGAGTGTTCAGTCCTCGTATTAAGACACGGAGTGCTGGGTTAATGTTCACACACAGATATCTGTCTTCGTACCATAATGATAGCTCGTATGTGTCATCTGTTCCCATTCTGGATATATTTGACTTATTATGTATTTTTTTGAACTCTATTCTGGGAGACTTTCTCAAATTGTTTATTTTCTTCTTCACTGTCTAAAGTAGTTTATGTGTCAATAGTTTTACATATAAAGATGTTATAATCTTTATCCGTCTGTCCGTGTAACTTTTTCCATAATGCCGGATATTATCGATAAATTTCTATAAACTCTGTAATAAAAGTAACTGTTTTATCGGCTAAAACTCTTCAAAAATGTTTAACTTAATAGAAAATTTGATCTACAGTCTGCCCACCATACACACAGTTCTCGACGAATACAAATTGAATGCAGGTTCAGACTGTATGTGCGTCAAAAACTGGACTGCAAATGAGCGGTCCGCTGGCCGGTGGCTTTTTAATGAATGGGCCGCTTTACACATTCACTTTTTAACCTGCTTTAATATTTTTTTCCATATCACGTTTCATTTAAAACTTATTAACCTTTGTGTTTGATTGGTTTGGGTGAATCATTAAATAAATAGATTACAAAATTTATCAATATATTTACAAATAACATTTTACTATTATCCATTATAGTTACAACGATAACTTAAGAGTAGAAAAGCTACAAAGCCAATGGGTAATAAGATTCTTGAAACAAAGTGAGAGGGTTTCGAGAGAAATAGTAGAGCATCATCCAATACACAAATGAATTAAAGCTAAGTATATTTTGTCTATCTATAATATTACAGAAATGACAAAACACTGAACATACTGTGTTGTGTTGTATGAAAAAATAAATTAAATAACTTAGATGTCTTAATTAAGGTCACTGATTAAAAAAAACAAATAGGAAATCTAACTTAAGCTTTTGCTTAGACTGGGAGTAATGTTGAATATTAATCGGAATCACTAGCTTCTTCTTCACTGTCTTCCAGCTCCGGCATTGGAAATCTAAGGATTGCTGCAACACCGGTTAACTGATCAAGTTCTGAAATCAAGAAATTAAGATCTTTTATTATCTTATAAAATAACAATTATACAAGAGTAAAATATTCCATTTGAGTTATAAGCCTTCCACATATATATATATATTAGAACCCTGTGTAAAAAAGCATAAATAATTTAAAACAATGACTTGGTAGAATTATAGGTCGGTCGTATTTGACCATTCCTCTCCGGTGATGTAAACTGAATTGACATTGCCTCTAATTATGTGAATATTTCTACTCTACGAACATAGAGTAGTGTATGATTCGAACCTGGATCTCTTTCCAATCTGGGGAATGTGCATTATCCAACTATACTACAGCGACAGTACTTTTGATAACAAATTTTCGAACCCATATGTTACACTTTTCAAATTAACACAACATCATTGTAATTACAATTTCACAATATGAATGTGTTCTCCTTAATAATACATAAATTGTATCAATGTGTCTAAAAATTTAATAAAAATTAATTGTTAATTCTGGCGTCTGCTATCAGTTTACTAAAAATTGTTTGAGATTCTGTAAAAACAAAGTAGATGGCTTTCAAATAATGGAATGATAAATGTATTCATTTGAAAAGTGTAACATATGGGTTCGAAAGATTGTCGTCAAAAGTACTGTCGCTGTAGCATAGTTGGATAATGCACCTTCCTCGGATTGGAAAAAGATCCAAGTTCGAATCCCAGTAGTACAACAATATTTTTGGATAAAATTGATTTTATATGTATATCTTTCTAATGAATACATTTAATTAGTATATAAAATATCACAGACCTATGTTCTGAATAATTCTAACTTCACAATAAGAATGTGTTCTTCTTAATAATTAGAAATTGCACACTTGTGATATAAAAAATGAGATACATATTTAAATCACATTCTTGTCTAATAACAGAATCAAAAATTTATATACAGTCGATTTCGCTTAATTAGGACACATTGGGATCAGAACATTTGGCACAATTAAGCAGTTGCCCCAAATAACCTAAGTGAGCGTAAAATTGAACGATAAATATTTTTCTCTAAATATACATGTGATATTAGGATCTACGCACCGATGCCAGCGCACCCTGTCTTACCGACATACGACACAAGGTGGCGATTGGCATCACAGAGGTGGAAAAAGGATGGACGAGGAGAGGAGGAACATGTGATTCTTATGAAAGGCATTCAGCGTCTGATAGCGGTCGGTAGGCCGCTCCCACGAGGCATATGACAGCAGGAGATTAAGAGTGGAGTTACCATGGTGGACCCAGAGATATATGGGCCAAGTCCACCCGCGGGTTGGGGAGAGACCCCGCTGTGACGAGGAAAGGGGCGACATGCGAAAGATGGGTGACCCGGACATGGCTTAGACGAGATGGCGACCGATCAACCTCCTGGAGCAGGAGATGAATTCTGATGCAGGCGGGTACACGGCCGCATTGACAAGCTTTGCTAACAATGTGCTAAATGACTAACCTAAGTGACCCCCCTCAAAAGAAAGTTAACCTCAAGAAAGGAGATGCTAAAGACATTTTACGTGCATATATGGGGATAAAATATGTAATATGACGATCAGAGTTTGCTCTCGAATCCATTATCATCCCATCCGAGGTAGCAGGCAACACTAGAGCACACACACACACACACACTTGAGAACCCAGACTGAGCTAGATCGGTAGCAGCCCATATATGGCTTCCTATCCTCCAGGGCTCAAAGACTCCGTAACAATGTATTAATAAATTTTTCAACAGGTATTTAAGTGCTCCCTTCATTGCCTTCCTGCATAAAATAATGCTGTAATTCTATTGCCTCCTGATTAGTCACAGACGAATCTTCTTCATCTAATCTTTGATGTTTCAATTTAACGACTTCAACAATCGCATCCTCATAGTCTTCATTTTCATCATACCATGGTAAATTATCTATTTTTGACAATTGTTAGTCTCTAGGTTTGGTTTTCGTTCCTTGAAATTTGACCCAATTAAACAGGATCGACTGTATATATAAGGAATACAAAAATAAAACGAAACACGAGACTTACGTTCTCCTGATATGTGCATACTTGAAAATATTTTAACTTCTCCACCAGACTCCCGAACTGAATCCACAATAGCTACATAGTCTTTTCTCTCTTGAATATTCTGGCATCTAAAAAAAACAATAAATAATAAGAAAATTAACCATTAACTGTGTGTGCATACACGTGACAGCTTGCGAGCGTAATGTTGCATCTTTGGAGCTGAATTTTGAAGGCTGTTTTACGATTTATTTTTTTTATTATTATATTTATAATAATACATAGATTTATAAAAAAATATTGCATAAATCAGCAGTCTGTAGTACTCTTTTCAATATGTTATCGTCATGTTTGTTTTCGTTATTTCAATTGAGATAGTAATGTACTATCATAATTTGCTTTCATTTTTTACCAATTCATTTGGGATTGGAAAATTTTTAAAATTGTTTATTGAGAAATAGTACATTTTTACTTTCGATATAACACAACCCAAACTTATCACATATTTCCGTAATCTTTACTTGTAAATTTAGTATTTCCTACAGTTTTTATTGTTATACTTATTTATTTTTATTTACTGAAAAATTAAAATGTTCCATGATCAACAGTTACATGTTTATTATATAAACAAACCATAAAATCTAAGGGCGATCGACAAAAACCAATGACAATTAATGTTTTGAAGACTGATAAATAAAAAACATCAAGGGTGACAAAACAATATAGTCCAAGAAATCCAGTATTGGATTGGAAAATATGTGTCGTAGCTGTGCCAGCAATAGTACGATGAAAGATCCAAAAAGAACCCTATTTATTTATGTACTATGCATCGAACCATTCCATAAGAATAGTTGTAAAAAATTATAATTATTTATTAAATATACTTATTTGTATTTGCCGATAAAAACTATTAAGTAACATTATCTGTCTATTTCCATTAAATAAATTTATTTTCAAGCATTATGCTAAACGTTCATTGGTCAATATATTGACCACTGAAAATAATTAATCAATATTTATACGTGGGTAATAAGTATTTTAAAATATGATATTTCAAATTCAAATTACAAAATAATTAATTTCCCTTATAATTTCCCTAAAGGGTTAAAATATTAAGTGACTGTTAATATCTACGCAAATGAAATGTATAAATAGTAGCTATTGTAGACTGCACATCTCAAACATTATAACCCAAATGTTATAACCCAATGTCAACTGGGTAACTAACAAATAAAAATGCACAATTTTATATAAATTACAGTCAGTTACTACACTACTGTCCGCTTTCATACTATGTACATATTTTCATATTATTTACCGAAACAATTTATCAGATATCAAGAGGGTTTCTATAGCCTGAGCTTCATTAGCCGTCTGGATATGCTTCTTTCCATAAAAAGCTTTAGCAGGCTCACACTGCAGTGTTGTGTAGAAAGTTTCCAAGACCCTCACTTCACCAGAAGCCTTGGTGTCTGACATTCTGGATAAAACTGCTGGATCCTGAAGCACTTCTGTAAAATACAATTAATTAAACAAATCAATATTATTAGTGATGTTTTAACTACACAAGTTTTCAGTCAGTTTAAAATCAATCACGATTAAGATAGGTTCTGCGCAGTATTTAACCCATTTGGCTACTTGTAATTGACAAATGATGGACAAAGGTACTCTGCCCTTCAATTGTCTGATACGGACCCAGTGGTTTGATCAGATTGTATCGCGAGCCGTGTCCCGATGACTGGTAACACTGTCTCTGGTGGAACCAGTACTTACGATATCGAGTAACTTTGTATCTTGGTGACTCGGTGGTATCAAATATTAACCATTACCAGCATATCAATCTTCAATTTACACTTTTCTCTATTTTATAACATTTTAGCTTAATCTCAGAAAAGTGTAAAATCAAATTCTCGCTGTACTTGTCAATATGTCATATTGTTACATGAACAAAAAATATAAATTTCTCACCTTTCAGTGAATGTTTAAATCCGGAAGATGCGTGTACCAACATGAACTTTCCTTTGTTTTCTATTAAAAGTTTGTTATCTGTCTTTACAGCTTGTTGAAACATATATTCAAAAAACTGATCTCTAACAAAACCAGGGGAAGCCAACAACACGCATTTCACAACGCTAAAATTTATATGCCGTAAAATGGCTTGCATCACAGATTCGTAAAAACGGGTTAGACCCTGCAAAAAAAGGAAACAATGATGTTAACATATTAATAGGATTAATTCAAAAATAAAAAACACTTTTAAAATAATAAATAATATAATTTTCTCTAAAAACAGAAATGCTTAGGGAGTGGTAAAACAATTTAATAAGTAAAACCTTGTTAATTTGAAATTTAAAGGACCAAAAAAAGCAAAATTCGAATTATGCGAAATCCCTTTAACTCAAAATTCGAATGACCAAAAAAATTTATTGCGTGGAACCAATTGAGTCAATCAAATTTATAGATTTGGAATGTGCGAAAACATCACGAAATTAGTAAAAAAAACTGTAAACAAAGGCGCCATTTTCGTTCAAAATATACATATTTTCGCATACTCCAAGAAACTATCCTGAAATGTACGAGTGTACTAGTAGAAGTAATTAGTGCAAACTGTTTACACAAGTTGAGGAGAGGGCTTCTAGCATCGATCTATTTAAAAATTAGCAATGTGCGATGGCAAATAAAATCGATCTATTTGACTGCTATCAGCGTGCATATCAATATGCGTAAATTCTGCTGTAAAACAAACTGAGCATGAGAAATTATAAAGAAGCTGAAAAATTACGCCAGGTCAAAAATAATAATATAGACTGAGGAATGCCTGTATTGGACAATGTTTAATATTATATTGCATAGTATATTTTGAAAATAAATGAGGTAACCTTTTCATGTTGTTGAACAAACCCCTTGCGTTTTCGAGGAATGCTAACGTCTATCTTGGACCGAACAAGTGTCATGGACGCCGTAATGAGACACACGTGGGCTAGGCCCTCTTGCATTATCACAGCGGCCACATCAGCGTTCTGTGCCACATCGCAGGCCATGTCCACCCGCTCCAGAGCTACAGAGTCCCATAATGATTTATGAAGTGTAAACTTGCGGTTGAGCTCCAAATCAAGGGTGTGGTATGCTCCCATCTGAAAAATAATAATCAAAATGTTAATACAAAAAGTACTTACATCAAAATAACAATTTGTTTTTGGTAAACACAAAACATTAATTATACACATTTATCAATACTGAATTAGGAATTTTAAAAATGACAAATTGTATCAAAACCTTATTGTAGATAAAATATTAAATTTCAAATCTGTCAAGCACTGTATGATCACACTGTCCTACGAGAAGTTCTTAAAATGCACTAAACTTGAATAGAAGGCTCGAATTGTCATTAAATGTTTGTAATACTCACTATCACATCCGTATTAATATTATTTTCACTGACTGAAATATTATATCTCTCGATTCAAACTAGTTGACACTATATTATCATATTACGAGTATGTCTACCATAGTACAAATAATTTTGAAAAAAATGCTGCCGTGTCATATCTCAAAACTTGCTAATTATTGGCTGAATGATGGGGATGACTGTGTGATAAATTTGAATTAATAAAATATGCAGAATAAACTGAATTTAGGTTATATTATATAGATATTAGATTTAAGTGTCCCAATTGTTAATGTTTTCGTATAATATTGTCTAATAACTTTAGATTTTTCCAGTAACTTATATTGTATAATATAAATTCAAAATGATTATCACATTTACCTTATGTTTACAAAATATTATTTATTTTTATATAGCAGGCTTTTAATAAATTTACTTATCCAGTGTCCAGTGTTTTACAGGTCATCACAATCATGCCAGAACATTGCATTCTCACTGATTGAATATTGACTACCGTTAGTAGAAAAAGCGACAAAATAATAAAACCATATTTATGTAATAAAAATACATTTTCAGTGTAGTACATTAATTGTTCAGTGTTGATCCAATAATCCGATTCAATATTTTTACAAATTTTGTATACTTTAATCAAATTATTGATTATTTATTGGTTGAAAAGAGAGCATACTGGATGAACATAACTGTACCTTGACATACTGGTTCTCTTGTATGTTTCTTCCTTTGAGACGGAGAACACAAGCCTGTGTGTCGAAATCAATGGTTTCTACCTTGATCGTAAGAGTCGTCCTCACTCTGGTACTCGTGGATGAGCCAGTTGATGATTCATTCTGCACTTTCCGGATCGTGGAGCTGGTTACGATGTCACCTTCGGAAACTAAGTTATACGCATGCCACATATCCTCAGACTCTTCGGGAACGAGAGCAATGCTCCTATAAAAGTGTATCACACACGTTTATTAAAAAAATGCCGATATAACCCAGAAAAAAAGGATATCGTTGGCATGCAGTAAAATCTTTCACAAGTAAGGTTATAAAGTGTGGCGAACTTACCCGTTGCCATCTTTCTCTAAATGTTTGAACACCAGCTTCATTGTGTCGCTTTTTAATTCAGACGGATGACATTTTCAATCAATATTGGATATGTTTTCCCTTAATGCACAAGAATTTAAACACCTTGACAGCTGGACAGCCATTTTTTAAATAGTTGCCAGACTATTTAAACCTAACAGTTATTAGGGAGCCTACTCACAAAAATTAAATTTTAACAATAAATCACAGAAAATAAAGCAAATTTTACTAGAATGAAACTCAATAAAGTTAAAAATTATTTTATTCTATATTAAAAACTTCGCAAGTAAGAAATATATGAACTTTTTAACGTTGTATTAGTTTGACAGGTATTGGAAAATTACATATTTTTACTGTATGCCACATTAACGTTATGGCTGTCAATAGTTAGATTTGGAACAAATCTGTTTTTGCCATATTTGGTGTATTTTTGAACGTGGTGTTCTGTTTATGTGTCAGAATTTTAGTGTTTCGTTCATTTTCGGTTATATTTGTTTTAATTTATCAAGTAAATTGTTCTAATAAATATCTGTTTTTTATCTAGTGCCGCTTTACCTATTAAATTGACAGTATTTTTTAATAAAGTACTCTATATTCATTTTATGACGTGTTTTTCAATGAAATGAATTAAATTTCCGTTGGAAGGCATTGTTTTATTTGCCTCTGCATTTTCTTATTTTAGGTAAGTTAAATACAATCTATACTGTAAATACTGAGTTTGATTTCTACTTTGTATCTTAGAAATTGTAATAATAATACATTTTTTCAAAGATCAGCTGAGTACATATACTAATAATTTCTTATCATTCATTCGGACGTGCATGATTACATATAGGTACTTGAAATTAGCGTAATTTATTTATATTTCTTTTACAAAATTATTCATAATATGAATGGAGTGATTTAGGATAAGTTTCTTAACAGGCATTTTTACCGCAAAGGCACCCGAAATTTTATTTTATCTACTGATTCATTGACCGAAGCAGGAGTGGTAATTTTTTTTCGAGCCGCTTGCCAAAAATTATTAATCATATTTTTAAATCACAATAGAAAATGTATACCATAATTTTTACGTAATTTTAATATTCTATATTTCGTATTTTTTTTACTATTATTTAGACATATTAAACGTTTGAATCTTATATATGCTAAGATATATAGGCCTGTCTATACGCGATGCCTGGTTAAATGAAACGTTCTAATGGTAAAAAGGTTCTGCGAAAGGGGGTATATTTTCACGACGGTTACATAGGTCTATACGGGCTGGGAGGGATGCGATTCTGAAGAGGGGGAATTGCCGAGTGTCATGTTTGCAAGCTAGCATTATATATTTATTTTCAAAATTTTACGGCGCCATGCGCTAGTTAAATTGCTCCGCGGCCACTCTTGGCACGTGTGCCATGAGTTGGTTACCCCTGGACTTTAAACGCTTGACGATACAATACCGTAAGAGAATTACAAATATTACTTATATTTTGAAATTAATGTAATGTCTATGTGTGCCATCTTTGATTGCCTTTAAACTCGCACGTTATCTACGTACTGCATTAGTGAGAAAATAAGAATTTTAATAAGTCTCGTAACACTATCCTGTCGGATATTTGTTGCTCAAGTCTGTTTTGCATTTGCTAATTGTTTCTTACACCCTTTTAATACCCATCGTAACATTTTAAACATTTGTGTTTCGAATGTCATTACGAGATTCCTGTGTGTAAATTTATATAAATCATAATATGTATTTGATACTTTCGATATGATACTGATTTCTTACAAAATATTCAATTTCCAATGATATAAATATTTTATACGAATACTAGTTGCAAACTAACTACCACATATGAAGACAACATTTGGACAAAGACATTTCGTATATCTAGTACCCAAACTTTATAACATATTCTGACACAAAGGAAATTCTGTCACCTGCGCTTTTCAAAAAGAATGCTGTTGAATGGTTCAGAAACCACAAGGAAGAGTTGCTCCTATGCCTATTATATACCGCAGGAATTTGAAAGGAAAGGTTACTGTTGTTTATTACTGCCTGTGTTATTAGTAGTATTGTTTTTTTTTTTGCTATTAATCAATTTTTCTATTTTTATTATTTTAAATTCTATTTCACGTACTTACTATATATATTACGTCTTTTTTTTTTAAATATCTTTAATATGTTAATTTTTAAAATGTAAGGCGTCAATGTGAGGCGGTTTTCTTATATCAGGCCTAGCCTAAGTGGGAAATTGCAATAATAATATTATTATTGTAAATCATGTGTACTAAAAAATTAAAACTTAAAAAAAACTGTATTTTTTTTCTAACTTTTAATGCGGTTATCTCGTATTGTTTTTACACATTGTGTTAATTTATTAACAGTCAATCTCAGCTATTGATATAAATTGCTTATTCAAAATCGGTTTTAGTTGTAAAATCGGTCGCTTTTGCCCGCTGCCATTTATAATATGTATATATTAGAATTCAACCAATGGCTACTCTGAAATTTAAATGGCCGCCAGTATGGAAACTAGCTTGTTTATGGAAGGTGTTGTATTCATTTTGTATTTAAAGCAGATTATAGACATATTATCATTCATAATAAGAAGTGCATTAATAAATATATTGTTCTTCAACCTTCCACTAGTTTTTCTCAGAATAAAAATATATGGAGGTTGCCGAGATTGCAACTAGTATCGTCACATGTTTTCGCATTACATATTTTTGTTTTTCCTTCATTTCTGTACAGCCAGTGAATTACCACCGCATTAAAAAATCAATTTTACAAAGCTTACGAATACATTGCTATCTAATTTCTGGCATTATCAATGCTAGATATTAAACAAAATATTAATTAGATATTAAACAGATGACTTATTATTCATTAATATTATAATTTATACACTAGATTTGACTTTTTTTAAATTATTACTTAGATAGGACCTTTACACTAATGTAAAACTAATAAACTGAATGTTATACGCCTATATATTGTATAACTTCTGATATTAATGAATAATAAAAACCCTTGTTTTCGTAAAAAATACAGAAATATGAATTATTTCTGAATGGGAAGCCTTAAGAGTGTAATCTAAATATTACGAAGCAAGCATCTGTCAAATGTCAACACTATGTAGCCGAAAGATTGGTTCCAACATTGTTAAATCTGAGTTCGTCACGATTGACGAATTGTTCAATGATATTGTTTAACAACAGTCTACACAGGATTGTTGAAATACCACAAAAGGTTGACGGTATTTAAAAAAGGGCAAAATTATAAAAAAAATAGTTATCGAACTGAATATCGAGTGCAACACCGTATCAGAGTTACAGAGCAATGCAATTACATTTTATAATTTAAAATGCTTAACCAAATTTTATTATATGAAAAGTAGATTTGGAACTGCAATTAATTATATTTGGAGATCTTTTAATATATTTTTTTACATTTGAGATGATTTAACTTTAGTGAGTCTGACGGGTAGAACGTGACGACGTTAAGCAGATGTTTTAAAAGTTAGTTCAAATTTATGTCCTTAAAACGTAACCTTGGACTGAAATTGGGCCCCAGATTTAAGAATTGTAAACACTGACTTCCATAAAAGTTGAAGTCCAGGAAATGTTAAATTCAGACGTTGTAAACGTGACATTGCTAATGAATAATCCATCCCGGAACTCCTTTCAAGTTATTCATGAACCGTCCCTGAAACGGACAATAGTCCGAAATGGCGTAACATCCTGCTGCCAGCTCTTGTACAATGAACCGACTTTCCCTTTGGAGATTGTCAAAGAATGCGTAGCTGTTTTTTGAAAAGCTAAGATTTATGTTTTTAAGGAAATGCCTGAATATGAAATGTTACGTCGCGGAAACCAAAGGAACTAAAGATATAGGGTGAACAGTAATGGGTCAATGCTTGTGAAATAATCACCCGATGACATGCCACTTTCTTGCATTTTATCAATCGAATAAATTACAAGTCACAATGTACACTGAACGCAAAGTAGCACAATCGTTTATTATTATTATTAATATATGTACTGTACGATTTTATCAACATTACTAACCTAAAGTCATTTTATTAAAATTACTCACTTTACCTAACTATAAATACCACATTGATCGCTTTTTTTTCATTTATCAACCCTTCACATTAAAACCGTCATAACTCAATTTCCTTTGGTTCCCGCAAGTTAATATTTTATATTTGGACATTTCCAACCAGTCTGCTTAACCTTTCCCTTACGCTAAAATAAATACGCGCGTTCCGGTGCTGTAAACTCAGTGTACATGCAGACTTTTACGATTTTTATGTCGGATTTATCATTAAAATAATAGTCGACATATATATAAGTGATTATATAAATCAATTATTGTGTAAAAGTGCTAAAAATGAGAAAAAAAACCATCACGACAGCATAAAGACGCACAAGACACGTCTAACTCGGCCAGCGCACGCACCCCGCGCCTCTCACGCACGTACACATATGCGTATTGACAAATTCACGTTTGATTATTCGAAAAAATATTTTTTTATTGTTGCGTATGATAAATACTTATATATTGTAATTATTTTATCTAGTACATAAATATATTACGGATGAATACCTAAAATATGAACTCTGTAATTAGTATATTTACAGAAATATTCACATAATTAGAGGCAATGTCAATTCAGTTTACATCATCGGAGAGGATGATTAAAAACACAAACTGATGCTTGTAAAGCACAATTTATCCAAAGGATTTTCCACAACGCCTGTGGTACAAGAGTGTCTCATATTAGTATCACTATATTATGATTTCTTCGGTATGTATTAGAAAACCACGAAGTTTGCTTCATTTAAGGATTTTAACCTCATAAACAAATAAGTGATTGTTTAACTTTACAAATTTAATTGATGCTGGTATATTTGAATTAAATTTGGATGGCTACTTGGCTATGGTGAAACAGATTCCTTCATTTTGTAACGATCGACATCTGGTTTAACAATATTTTTCAATTAATTACTATATTAAAATATCACGTTGTTAAATATCCGAGTGTCTGCATTTTACAATAGTTACATTGAGATTTCCTCAACATGAAATACATGAGAAGTCGTTCATTACAATCAGCCTGTTTCTGAATTTAGATTATTGCTTATAGCTGCATCATAATTCCGAGAGATTGTATTGCTTAATGGATATATTTACTTTGTTGTGGATAAATATCAAATGAATGAAGTCAGCTCCAGGTGAGGACGTAGCCCAGTTGATGACATAATGCTTGATGCGTGATGTCATTAATATACAAAAAAATGTTAATGAAGTTTTTTTGCTCATAAAGAAAACAAAAACATTTCAGGCTACACGTCTGTATGAGCACATCTTCAAACGATCCCCGACACAAATAAAATACATTACTTGTGAATGTAAATTAACATAGAACTGAAAGAATCGGAAATGTATTCAGTGACGTAACTAAAACAATTGAACGGCCCCTTGTGTTGTGTATAAGAATGGAATATTTAAAGTACTGTGGAGGTCTATCGCATCCATAATCATCAACACCGCCGATAACTCCTGAACGCACCTCACATTTACCGGTGTGTAAAAACTAGGCCCTCATCAGCCGCAAAAATACGCCGCTACCGATGCAAACAACATATGCCAATAACGTGCGCTGGCAGCCGTCCGCGCCACTCTGCTTTCTCGTCAAAATCTCTAGCAAACGCTCCTCGATATAGACTTTTTATTGCATATTTTTTTTAACTGTAACTGTGCTTAGTCAGCAATAAATTTCAACATTTCTTGCGCTAAAGGACGAAAATTAGACTATCTAGAAAATTTAGAAGTATTTAACCGTTTGAATGCTACGCGTCGCAAAAGCGCTGCGATCGTTTGTATCGGAAATTGCTTAGCACTTAAACGGTTAATAATAAAAATAACAATAAAAACATAATAAATATTCAATTTAAATATTTAAACTCAAATTACATGGAAAAATAATATCTTATGCAGACGATACAGTATTAATAATTAACGAAAAAACCTGGACTGACGCTAATATATCGGCAAATGAAGATGTTAATACCATAAAAAAGTGGACGGATGATAACTTACTATCAATTAATACCGATAAAACATACTTTCTACGATTTGCTATTCAACAGAAACAAAACACCGAAATTCATATTAAAATTCACACCAAGGCCTGTACTCGAGAAAACACTTGTGACCAATGTTCATCAATTGAAGAAAAATACAGTATCAAGTACCTTGAAATCTTAATAGATAACAATCTCAAATGGAAAGAATATATTACTAATCTCACAAACAAAATAAGGAAAACTGCCTACATATTTTTTAGACTCAGAAACATCTTATCACTTACATATCTGAAAATAATATATTACGCGTTTGTACAGTCACATTTGCAATACGGTATTATTGGATTGGGAGGCGCATATAAACCTTCAGTGTCACAATTAGAAATCACTCAAAAAATGATAATAAAAATTATTCTAAAAAAAAAGACTATCCAAGTATACAACTTTTCATAGATTTTAAAGTACCAAAAATAGTAGACATATACAAAAAAATTCAGTAATTCAAATTTTCAAAATTAAAAATCAATTAAATTTTAGAAGCGAATTTCGATCTACAAGATATAGAGATCAAATTGATATCCCAAAACTAAAACATACCGCAACTCAAAATCAATATATTTATCAGGGTATTAAATTTTTTAACAATCTCCTTATCACAACTAGAAAAATTATGCACTATCATAAATTTGTAACTGAAGTAAAAAAAATATGTACACAGACTAACTGAAACATAAATTAACTCGAATATACTCCTCTATACACGAGTCTTACTCTCATAGAGAAGAAACAAATGTTAAAATATATATATCCACTGATTATTGAAATTGTATTATATTTTTAATAATATAGTGGAATAAAACAGTGTTTCAACTCAATTTATAAAATAATAAATTTCTGTCAACTATAAGTACTCTAGCTATGAGATTTCATTTATTAAATAGTAAGAACAGAATTGCCTTCTATAATATTCACACTTTCATCTATAAAAAAAAAAAACAATATGAATGTTTATGTACATGTAAATAAAAATAATCCTAGCTTCGTTCCCATTTTTTGCTACATTAGATTTTAAAAATTGTTAATTGAGAAAAGTGTAGATACTCACAAATGTTTCGATAGCAAATTAATTATAAAATAGTTTTGGGTTCGTTTCTAAAGTAAGGCCCGCATTGGTTGGATTTCTAGCTGTATTGATTGTTGAGATTTTATAAACTATTACTCGAAAAATATCGATTCTCACAGAAGTATCGATGTTACAGTGGATGTGTATTACCAGTGAGAATATATTTTCACTGACGTTTCAGTGAAATCATATCCGAATACGTTTCCACCAGTGGAAATATAACTTCACTAGCAGGTTTTAGCAAATGTATATTCTACCCTAACCTATAATTGAACCTAACCTAACCTAACCTATGTGTTGAAAAGGAAATAAAAATGGCTGAGATTATAAACACGGTAATTTATGCAGTACATGATTTTATTTAATATAAATTAAAATACTATAAGCGAATAAAAGTAACAGTTGTAAACGCCACCAAATTATTTGTTGCCATGCTTTAGGGCGACATATTGACACTTCACCAGTGAAAGTATATTCTCACTGGTAATACAGATTCACTGTAACGTAGATACCAAATTAATTGTAAGGCGCGGACCTTTCGGGCCCCTATCTAACGTACACACTACATTGGATGATTGTATTCGATGCAAGTATGCGTTGCCATCTGGATGATTGGGCAATATTTCAAAAGTTTGCCTTGTATCGAACCAAGATTAAATAATGTTTTCTTCGCGTTTAGTAGGTCCTCTGGTAGTAAGTGGCACTATAAGATCTCGGTGTAGCGTGTATTTACATAAGCACGAATACTTAATTGAACGGCTTTGAATAATCGATGTTATTCAGGTATGTTTTTTTAAGTATTTTATCGATTATATTATATATATACATATTATGAAGGTTGACGTGACGCACGCCATGTTCTGCAATGTCACGATACGTACAAAATGTGTATATAAGAATGTATAAAAAATAACGATTTATATGGGTAAATTAATGCAGTCAATTAAGCAGGTATTTTAATTAATTAAATTAATATATCTTTGGATTTTATTATTTCACATCGTTCGGTTTTAGAGTGGACTAGTCTATTACTGATGCCGACAGCATACGCAGATCGCTAACACGAGTAGTCTAAACATATTTTCAATTATTCATTGATGTGTTATGTACGCGACGTCTGGACTGCTAACGATGACTTTTTAAATGCCACAGGCGAGTTAAAACGCCAAACTGTGCATGGCACACCAAGCCATAAGCGTGATTACAAGCTCTTTTAAACCTTGCAATTGCGTGATGAAACATGGTTTTCGGTATGATATATATTTTTTTATTTTTTTATATTTTCGTAGAAAGCGATCACTTTGTGGTTTGACATATTGTATTAAATAAAATAACAATTACTTTGTATGAAACCACGAAATTTATTATACGTCAACCGGTTTCGCTTATCTGTATATGTATTCTGTCTCTCGCTTTCGCATATAATTTTATATTCTGTCTCCCTTGATGTTCTATTTAACTATATATGTATTCTGTCTCTCTCTCTTTCACATGTAATTTTATATTCTATCTCCCTCTTTATGTATATATAAGTGTACTCTTTTTTGTATTTATGATTAGTTTCAAATACGTGCTAATGAAGCTTGAGATAAGCGAAACCGGTTGACGTATAATAAATTTCGTGGTTTCATACAAAGTTATTGTTATTTTATTTAATATGATATATTTAATATTAGCAGTGATTATTAAAAAAATATTTATTAATCTGTTATAGTATTATGATACAGTACAATATTTTTTTTATTTTTATTTTGTTCGTGCTACACTTCTCTAAAAAGCGTATACTTGTGCAGAGATATAAAAATGTAAAAGTAAATCATGGGGGAGCCATCATTCAGTAGTGGATTGAAAGCGATTAAAAATAATAATAATAATAGTAATGATTTTCGTTCCTCACTAACCTGACGACATTTTGAAATAATATATTTTTGCAACATTACCTCCAAAATTTTCCATTTTTTAAAAAACAACAATTAATTAATTGTTGTTTTTTAAAAAATTTAAAAATAGATTCTGGTGAAGAAACAATACTATATTTTTAGTTAGTTATGACATCCTGAAGAAGGAAAAGTGTTTTCCGAAACCGGTAGATGTTTTTTTTTTTTTTTTTAACTCAATTGTGGTTAATAAAACTAAGATAATAAATAAAAAATATGAATCTTAACCACCAAGTTAATATTGCTAATTTTAAAAGCAAAATAGGTTTATTCGACATCTGAATGTTAGATCTGATCTATCATTCAACTCCTATTTAGATGCAGCAAACTTCCATAATATGAAGACCCTAGAACATCGACGAACACGTGCTGACCTAATACTTCCCTTCGAACTACTGCAAGGCCACATTGATTGTCCCAGCCAATTGGAGTTAATATATCAACCAGGCAATCGGTACTCTTCCACATTCCCAGAAGTAGAACATCTTACATACAAAATTCATTCATTCACCAGTCATGCAAATACCATAATGAGAAATTTACAGAAATTGACTTGTTTAACATTAACCTTACTAAGCTCAAAGGGTTCTTCTTATGAACCACCACAATCTAAACTTTGGCCATTCACTATACCTATAAAAACTCATGTTGCTCTCCCTTTACCGCAACGTTAGTTGCAACCTCCCCACCCTTCTCCGTCTTTTATCTAAACATACTTTGTATCCAAATATTTTTTGTGGATTTTCTTTATTAGTATCGCATGTTAAATAATTATTATGTTTATTACAATATGTTTTCACTGTCAAAGTCCCTTAATAAAAAAATAAAAATAAAATAAAATAATCCGACAGCAGGCGCCAGAAAATATCGCAGTCCGTCTGTTCTGAATATTATAATTACAACTTCACAATAACAATGTGTTCTCCTAATAACGTTCTTGTTTAGGCTATAATCAAGTTAAGTTTGCCACCGTCTGTAAATAAAAGCCGCGCAGATAATTTATGTGTACAACGATAAGAAATAAATCTTTGCCTACAATCAGAAAGCGATGCAAGATCGTACTCTGTACAGTTATCGCTACATTTCCCATTCCGGGCACCCAGTGCTTATCTCGCAACCGTACTGATTTATTCAAGTATGGAAATGAAGACATATTAGCAGAACAACTACAATCATTTTTCACGTACGCTTTCAAAATGAACAAACTTAACCAAGGCGTTTAATGTGTACCATGTATATTCATGCGGAACGTAATAAATGTATAATTGGAACATTTCCCGTCGGCGACGTTTGTTTACCGTTCCGCGTGAATTTGACAACCGCGACCTGACAAACAACAAGACGTAAATTGTCGGTGTTGGCTTTCTAAAACGGTCCAACCCATTGACCGTGATGTTACATCTGGACTCCGCGGACTATTTGCGTCACATTCCGTATCTGCACACACAACCGTAAAACGGAAAACCGTGAAGAAGTACGTCGTCACGTACGGCGCGACGGCGTTGCAAACTTTTGGCGTAACGTTTGGCCCCCGTCCAGCCGGTGCGGCGGATCCTGACCGCCGAAAATAAACTCTTTTCACTCGCCATTCCCCGCTCGCGGTCCTCGGTTCCTCCGATTCCTCCACCGACACGCGGGCGATTGTGCAGCCGGCGCGTGCAGCGACGTGTGCGGTGATCGGTGATTAGCATGCACCGTAGCGATTCTGGATTGTTCGCTCTTTGAATACGAATTTTTAGATCGTCGCTTGTGTTTTGTTTCAGATTATTTCCTGGCGATTTCATCAGACAGTCGTGTGCATCTTAATTGGAGCAGTGCGGCGCGCTCCGCGTTCTGCGGGGACTGTAAACAGTGATGGGCCAGTCGCGGGGGACACGGCGACGCGGCAATCGACTGTGAACCGTGGATGTGGATCCGCGGTACGGTATCGTCGTTGTGAAGTTGGTGCATTACTTGTGACCGTCTCCGACAATCGAGTTTTGCAGAGCGTTGTGTAATTGTTTTGTTTTCATCTGTGTGTGTGTGTGTGCGTGCGTTTCGCGAGTGTCAGACGAGCGCGATTGTGATGTGGTAACGCGTGTGCGACATCCGAGATGAGCGAGAGCCTCCCCGAGTCGGGCGCGAAGCCCCCGCAGCCGCAACAGCCTCAGGCCCAGCGCCCCTCGGGACTGAGGCCGCCCAGCAAGATCGGGCGGATCTGCTGCACGGGTCCGCCCAAGCCGGCCATCCCCCCTCTGCCGAAAGCCAGTGAGTCTTATTTTATTTTTTTTAATTTATGCAACTGTCTCGGCGTCTCTCGCGTGTACGTAGTATTAGCATAATAACGATGTTTGCTTTTCAGGCATGCCGGTTGTACCTTCTTTCCGTGATTACGTATTTTACCGTGTTTTATCCGAGTGCGCATTATACGGTGCCAGATGCTTTTAATTATCCACATTTGTTGTTTTCAGAATTTTGAACATGTTTTTATTTCCTCTGTGTGATTATATAAATTACTGTCATCGTGTACTGTTACTATTCGTGTTGAGTGCACGATGTGTCCGCGTCTGGTCCAACATTACTTTACAGGTTGCCTTTGAGTATCTTAATATACCGTGTATACACTTTTATGTCCAGTGAAATCACGCTGCCATTATTTCTTTTTCAGCCTTTACAAATGATATTTTGATTTCAAATGTTAATTTTATTTTATCGTAGTGTTTTATTACAGTACTTAAACACGGGTGAAGTTGTAAACATTGTTTTGCACGGAGCACAAGGCATTTTTATTTATTTATCTATTTATGCATACACTCTGTTCGGTGACTAGATAACCGCACACAGTGACACGTGCACTCATATAAAACTTTACACAAAATAATAGGATATTAGATAAATGAAAGTATTTATAGAAACAATTTTTTTCGAAATGTGGAGAAAAAGTTCAGGGGTTCATATACCGGTGGCAGCCGTATATATTTTTTAATTGAATAATTTAATTTGTTTTTAGATTAATGTAAGTTAAGTTAGGTCATGTTATTTAATACAAAGTCACGGAGGCAGAGTAATAAGCTGATTGCGCAATAATATATGTGTGCACTTGTCTTGTGTGCAGTTGTCATGGCGTTCTCTGTTCCGGTCGATACTGAATATCATACAATTTTTGTTTTATTTTATATTAAAACCGGACTACGGAAAAACGAACGGTCCAGTATTTATAGGAAACATTTTGCCGGTGACCATGACTCGCTGATAATTTTAGTTCAGTTGTATCGGAAATTGACTTCCCAATCAATAGTTGGAGAAAGGGAACAAGGCGTGTAAATATTTTGTCAAGTTTTCAAGGTTGCGTAGAATTTCTAGTACAAAGACCTCTGGTATATTTTGCTGCAGCAGCAGCAGCACTGGACCTGATGATAAAGCCTGCAATAATTTTATTTTATTTATTTCATTGACATATTAAAATAATATAAATTATTCTCGTTATAATTAACTATTAATTATTGTCTATATATATATATATATTTTTTTTTTTTTTTTAATACATATTTACAAACACTCGTGCATGATGTGTGAGTGATCTTCTTTCCCTACTATATATGAACAACATTTTATTATGAATTCAGTAACGCACGTTAGGTTTCGTGTACACGAATAAAGCTCTGCTCTTTGGCGGTATCAGTGTGTCATTCTACACTGCACATAAATACAACACACAACAAATGACAGCTCGCTCCGTTCGTCTCGTCAATACTGTGGTTTACGC
Source organism: Eubasilissa regina (assembly GCA_022840565.1). NCBI lineage: Eukaryota > Metazoa > Arthropoda > Insecta > Trichoptera > Phryganeidae > Eubasilissa > Eubasilissa regina. The sequence goes on along the minus strand of JAINEB010000003.1, from coordinate 31,135,448 downwards.
CAGCTTGGAGACAAAAGTTTCATCTTACTTATGAATGCGATTCAGTTAACTTTTAGAAAAATTTATTAATTAATAAAATAAAACACCTCGTTGTTTGCTTCACACTACATTTTAATTGAAATTGAAACATTTTCTATGCTTACTGCGTCATCTTCAGTAATAAACTAATAAACCAACTCCTTGTGTTTTATTTTATTCATTATTATATTTTAAAGTTAAATTACAATGGACTTCCACAAGGTTAATCACGAAGATTTTGAAATATTAATACGAATCATATTATTTATTACCTTTTGATATCTATCCACATTAAAACCAATCAAGTCATCAATAATGGCTGTATGTTTAATAATGAGTTCTTGTTTGAAATTAATATTGTTTCCGTAAATACTTCGATAGCTAGTTCTGGGTTTTCTATTGGTAATGATGAATACAGTTATTCAATCTATGTAAATTCAAATTACACAAACCTTTGCGAACCTGTGCTGGTTGAGGCCGACGTCGCTATCCTTGTAGCTTGATGGTCCGCAAATATGCTGGTCAGCCACGTTCACACCTTCACACAACCGCTAATCCGAAATTATATACACTAAAAGTTTTATTATTGCCGCCGTAAAAAGTCCGTCCGAATCACAAATCTCTTTTCCCAGAAGCAGCATCGCTTTTTTTTTTCTGTAAATTCAAATCTACACAAATAGAACACACATATTCAAAATTTTATATCAGGCCTACCTATCGAAGTATAAAGCGCGTAAACAAATATTATTTAAAAATAAATTACCATATATTAACTGCATTCGTGATTTTGACGTCGACCATTATCGATACCATTCTGTACCTTCACACAAAATTTAAGCAAACATCTAACTTTAAAGGGCGGTATCAAAACTAGACAATGATATACATACAAACTACAAAATAATCCAGAAAACATAATTCATTCATAATTTTTTAAATGTTTAAAATAGTTATATGAGAATTAAATATTATCAAGATCTTAAGTTAATATTGTAATGCTCGTTTTCGGATGATATTACATTTTGATATTGAAAACTAAAAATGTATTAAAAAACATGTATCATACCATCCTTAGATATAATATTTTTTACTAGTTCGCTCCATCCCACCTCGTAAACAGATCATTATATTTTGTTTTGTTATTTTAAAAATCTCAATTTTATTTCATGTTTAGACGATGTTTACTTGTTTATCCATAACAACGTTCTTATTTACTTAGTATTTATTAGCATTTTATGTTAAAACTTTTCTGTGAGAAATTTCATTTTAGAATTCACATTTATACCCTTAGTGACTCATAGCCCTACACTGGTCGAACACTGTATACAACCCTATAAAATTCTAGCCGTTATTACGTGGATTGGCGTAACCGACGGCTAGAGTTTTTGATTCCAACAGTCCTGCGTGCAACATCATACCGTACTGCGAGATAATTTGTTTGTTTGCGCACATTCAATTTGTTTATTCAATCCGCATAAAAATCTTGCTGAGAACAAAATATGATGTGTTATGTTAGGGGCATTTTACGTTTGCCAATTTTCTACAGTTTCCAAGCAATTATTCTTATTGTAGTCTGTTTTTTCAAAAGGGATTATCTTGACTGAAAACCGCGTGTAATGGCACTTTTTTACTAATTCTACAGCCTAAACGTTTTTTTCTAACGTCGTTTCTTAGTTCGTGCGGTAAACAGAGTCGTATTTTTGGTCGATTATTACCAATAATATTGAAATATATTTCTTTCGATTATGGTTATTTACAAAAGGCAGTTGTTAAAATACAAGTTTTTGGTCACTATATTAACATTTTAAATATTCTTTGTTCGACGTAGATATTGTATACAATATTTTAATTGTAATTGAATTCTTTTTTGAAGTAATTAATTCACGATTATTTACTAAATTTAAATTGATATATATTTTTTTTAATACCTAGTATGCCTAGTTAGCACCGTCGGTAACAACATAACCTAAGTCAATACCTACTGTACGCCACTGTTATTTTGATGGGTTGTGTTTAACGTTTCACATTCGATAAGCTGTGACATCAGCCATCCCACGTTCGATGCTCCTCGTGGAAAATTACTCGGCGAGCAGTGTACCAAGTAATATGTCATCTCAGTATATATGTTCATATTTATTGAGCGTATCATTTTAACTACATAATTGTGGTTATTTATTTCTATTTGATACCTGCGGCGGTGTATCCTGGTGGGCGAGGTAAATAATATAAAGTCTAGTTATGTATGTATTATATTAACTCATTACAACATTAAACCGGCGACGTATCTCGATAATATATGATTGAAAATCATTTTGGTAATAAAATATTTTAGATGGTTACATGTAAAGGATGTTTTTTTTAGAGGTATTGAACTTTAAAATGAAATGAAACACATAAAAATCGTGCTAATGGCCATGGTATTGGCTTTATTGGAAAGTTAATTTTATGCCGTTAGTGTTTAAATATGATTTCGCGCTTATGGGCGCTGCGGCTGGCTCGAATAAAACACAATCTGGAAGTCCATTTTCGACCACTTTTTGGAGCAGCTGGGACCGTATATCAGCAATAACGCGACGAATGTTGGGTTCCAAGTCGTCTATCTTCTCTTGTTTATCGGCGTCCACTAGCGACTTCACATATCACCACAGAAAATAATCCGAAGGTATTAAATCACACGATCTTGGAGGCCAATTCACAGGTTCATTACGCAAAATTATGCGCTCATTGAATGTTTCCTTCAACATTAATGGCATTCATTCAATTGAGGAACGAAAAAGACAGTAATCATGCATCTATATCTATACCATGCATTTTATAAGAAACCATAGCTTCTTCGGTTGCGCACTGTACGACGTCTCTGCGAATGTGTATTATCAATTAGAGTCTGCGTGGTGCGAAAATGATCCATGATTTTTCGAATTACTAACTTGGGTAGACAATTATGTCGACCGTAAAATGAACATAGCGCACGGTAAATTTCGCGAACTGAACCACGACTTTCGAAATAAATTTCCACAATTAGCAAGCGGTGTTCTGGCTTAGTAAGTCTTCTCATGGTGAAGTATCAAACCAAACTGAGCACAAATCAGCTGTCAAATTGGCTGTCGCTGGAAAAGGTGTTGCCAATTCGAAAAACAATCCTCTAAAAAAACAGCCTTTATATATCTTTTATGGAACTTTTTTTCGATAACAAATATCGCACTTTACTAATGGCCATTCCAGAAATAATAATAAGTTTCAGTCATGTGACATAACAGTAATGGTGTGTCCACGGATAAATACTCCAGTCATAAAATTACAAATTACATTGTACTGCGTAAAAAATACATGCGATGAATAATAAATACGTCGTTTCGCGTTCAAATTTGTACTGTTTGTAAATATATATGTAAACGCGTCACAAGAATTTTCAAACTATATATGAATTTTCCAAATGTGGTTTATTGTGAGCTCTCTTGTTTTAACAAAAAAATATTATTATATTTTTAGTTCGATCGGAAAAAGATTCATTTTTATGAGCAAATAGAGAAGAACGAATTTTTTAGCATCTCGTGTATATATAATAACTAGCTGTACCCTTCGCGCGTTGCTACGCCAGCAACTAAAATAAATTTGAAGGAAAGACATTACACAAATATTCAATTCATTTTGAGTCAATTTATCGATTTTGTTCATTTTGAAAAAATAGTGACATTGCAGCGTTTCATTTCAATTCGATATTTATTGAAGTGCTGTGGGATACACAATATTTCTTGTTTTTCCATCTGGTGCGTAAACGAATAAATCAGAAGGTTTTCCGACGCGTGAGCAGGCCACACAGAGCTGCCCATGTGAGAAGCGTGGATTCTCCAAATTTAATCCACACACTTGCAACGATTGGCCTTGTGCTTTGTTGATTGTCATTGCGATAGTCAGCATGAACTGTCACGGCAATATATAAAATTCATTGAAATGACAGTGGCGCCATCTGTCGAAAATTGGTCGTACCAACTTAGAAACCTTCGCCCCCTAAAAATTTTTCCTTTGGTCCGATCGGCACCAAACTTCACAGGAACCATCTCCAAACTAATCTAAAGTTTCCCTCAAAATTTCATCAAAATCGGTCGAGCGGTTTAGTAGTCCATAGCGGACATATAGACAAACATTCATTTTTATATATATAGATAATCCCCTATAACAGCCCCTTATATCCTTCTGTGTGCCGCGCGTAGGTAAATTTGAAAGGAAACTGGTACATAACATTGGAATGATGTGTCAATTTACTTTGAAATACACAAATTAGGTGGATATTTGATCTTTTTGTTTAAGTTCATTACTATCGTCAGAAATTTGAAAATTGAAACGCTGCGCCGGAAGATACAATTTTTATGTATATTTTTCTAATTGATTCATTTCAAAATACCGTAGAACGATGTTTTATAAACGCAACATCACAACAAAAAAATAAAGTGTTCCCTTAATGCTACTGTAAATAAGTAATTACTTTAATTATTACAGTTTTTCACCGTCCTTTTAATTAAATTTTAAACAATATTTATTAACCTTTACCATACCATGATATAATATACCCGAACACAGCCATGCTGTCAACTCGTGTTACCGTAAACAACAGTTAAAAAAATGTTTTTATTAGCTTTAATGGCTCGAATTTACTTTAAATATTGAGTATTCAATTTTGAAAAAATGATTAATTACATAATTTAGAGCATTCATAAAGTCCTATACAATGTGTCTTATCTCTTCCTTCCTTCTTATCTCTCTTCATTTATCTTCTCATTAGTGAGAAAGAGATAAATATATTTGTATGTTTGTTGTTCTTTTCACTATGAAAATAGTGTGTGATCTCTGTCTTTCATATCACAAATGGTATTTTTACCAGCGTATTAATTTTACAACGGAGTGAATGGAAAAAATAATTGTTTTTGTACGATTCCCTTTTCATGATTGGTTTTTCACTAGTCATTCCTGAGCGCTAATATTTTCTTTAGGATTATTTAAAATATGAATTTTATGTTACGTGTATTTATCGAAATATTACAGGTTTAATTATGATGGTAGACCTATGTTACTGCATGGTTTGGGAAGGGTTAATCTAAGCAAACATGTATTCCATTTTATGGATACCGCTTCTCTTAATCTTCCCAATGTATCGAAAGAATACCCTAATTCAGTATTGTCATAATTATATGGCTTAATTGATTTAATTGTGGGTCAATCTTCATTTACCTATCATCGAACCATGAGGTTATGGTTATGTATGGTAAGTAAGAAAATAAATTAGGTTGGTTGGTTTTTGGCTAAAAAGACAACTGTCCCGATGAACTTTTTACTAAGAATTATTTCATAATTGAAGGAGAAAACATATTTTCAACTAAATTAAAAATATAGGTGATGTAATTTTTTTTATCAACTTTTTACGTCGCGTGCTGTTTTTGCAACGACCAGTTCATTTGGAACGAGCTGAAGTATTGAACACGAGAGTGTAAATAATAATAGGACACGTTTCATGTCAATAAGTAAATTGACCAATTAAGTAAAACTCGTCGAGCGTATCTACTTAATTTCACTATATATATATATATATATATATATAGATGTTCAGTTTTATATATATATATATATATATAAAACTGAACATGTATTTGTCTGTTCTCTTTACAAACCTACACCCTTAGACCGATCTAAATCAAATTTTCCACAGTTACACTTTAGAACTCCCCCCTCTCTCTGGTCCCTCCACATTCACCCTTCTAATTCGTATTTCAAAAGAAATTGAAATTTTACTCCGATGTAATCGATGCATCAGTCTCCCAAGCATTAGATACAGAGCTAGGCTTGTATTTATATGCATTAACATAAATTGTAATATTGTTTATTTCAAAATATTTGTGTGTGTGTGTGTGTGTGTATTATATATAACGTATTTGCGTAATAAGTACGTCTCAGTTGTGTGGTGGTCCAAGAGAAACTCTTGTGATAGTTATATCTTTATTACATGAATAATACAAGGTGCAAGGTATATAACTAGTCTCGAAGCCAACGATAACGCAAAAGAGACCGCACCTCGCACGCGTCACCCCTTTTATCCTCACTCACACACACACACATATATATTCGATCTCAAGGACATCACATATATTAAATGAATTTATAAATCTGCAATAGAAATATAAGTATCGTGGGTTTAGCTATGAATTATGTTAAAAAAATATATTTATTTATATTTATATTTTTAAAAGATGCACATTGGCATTCTAGAAACAACACGTGCCTCTCTCACCCTGCACCACCGTGCATCTGCTTCCGCAACGATCTTTATCCTCGGGTGAAGGGAATCCAGGTGCTGCGAGGCTGCGAGAATGGCTCGTGTTCCTCTCGCCCCGTGGCCATGACTCGAGCGCGTCATCGACGATCTAACCTGACCGACAAGCCTGACCTTTGGGCGCCGTATCTAGACCAGTTTACTAAAATCGTGGAGCAATTTGCAAAGGTTATCTTAAGGCCGTCAAACCCGACGATATCAATTCTCCGCCTTGTGAAAATGTGAATTTAAATGTTACCACCTAAATAATTATTCATGTGAAACTGTAGCCTACCTGCGTGTGTATGAATATATTCCAACATAAAAGCAATTGCGATTATCATTATCGGCAGAGCCGGCGGATTTTAGTAAAGTTATTTATTTACTTCTCGTTTCTCCGCTGGGATATAGGCAGATTGGATTGAATGACAAATTATCGTGTGTCTTAACAAATTACTCTCGATCTGTCAGCGTTCATCTTCTCGCGCATGCTCGTCGATCGAAATACTGACTATTTTAGACGCAACTTTTGGAAAAATTCGATGCGCCTTCTTCAGACGTGACCACGATATTACAGTCACGGTATCGGTATCATCAGATGTTGATCAAAATTTTTTGAACAATTTTTTTTTTTAATTCGTAAATTCGTTAATATTATTGACCCTGATGAAAAAAAAAGTTTTAAAAAAAATTATTACAGATGGACGTACAACGGGAAATATTCTTGCTACCGGTGCTCGAAGAGATTTTACTTAACGCTTCTAACGGAACAAATTAAAATTTTTATTAAATAGAACCATTTTAAATATCACGTTAATAATAAAATAATCTTGAACATACACGAGTATGTCAAATATACTATCATTTTGTAAAACGAAAAAATTACCGACCTCTAAATTATAACCTTTTTTTTAACACAGTATACAGGTTGTCATTAATGTTTATTTTTAATTTTGATGCAAGTACACCGAAATTGTCAAGAGTAAAGTTCGACATCATCCACACCGGTATCTCTGCGCGGTTTAAATCGTTCGGCATATATTAGAAACACATCCAGAATTATTGTCATTAGTAGCATTTTATAAACGTTTAAATATTTTTTTCAGAGCTGTAGATTTTTGATTTGATTGATGTTTTTGGGAGTTCGTATCCGTGTGATGCTGCGTGAATAGATTGGCATTGATAATAATATAATTACACTTATTATGTTCTGTCTCATCACACACAGAACTCGTTCGTTTAAAATGGTCCATTTGCATCACCCTTATTTCATTAGATTCGCCAAATTACTACCGCTACTCCTCTGTTTTCACTAAAATCTTTTTGAACATGCTGTATAATACTATCCATACGTGATAGATAAATAATATATGCATATAAAAAAAAAATGAAAACGAGTAGCTCGTTTCGTGATCAGTGATGTGATTACTGAGGAATTCCTCCCGGAGCGCTTCCTGCAACGGAAGGTGTCCGTCCGGAAGTTCCGTTACGTCTCCGGCCGAAGTGGATCGGGGTTATCAGATCGGGCCGACTACGGCGCGATGTCAATTAGGCGTATCTTTATTAGCTCGTGATCTCCGATGAACCGAGTACATTAACAAATTGTACGGCTCTGGGTAAGAATGGATTAAGTATACTTTTTTATGAAGTTATGAACACTGCTGTATTCATTTTAATAAATTAGTAATTTAAAATATATATTCGCCCAAAATACATACAACACCCCGTGTCATCACAAACATATTCTCAATGTTTATCTTCATATTTTATTTTGATTTTTTACCTACAGATTGCAGACGTAGTGCATCTAAATTGTGACTACTTTTTAGATCACTGTGTGCTCAAAAAAAATAATATTTTATGTGATTTATGTTAACAATATTTGAGTATGTCCAAGAACACACAATTACTAGATTTTTACCTACAAAGGAATTGTTATTAAGACAAATTATAGATATCTCGTAGAGACGAAGCTATTATATTATATTATAGGTCGTAAGCCATATAAAACCCATGCTTCCATATTTCTTATATGTAGTGTTTCTACATGGTAGCATATATACAATTTCCACAAATTTGATAGATATGGAGGTTGATTGGGTGGAGTAGTGAACGTTACATCGTATAAAGTGATCACTTAAGCCAGCTGAAGACAAGTCGTATGCCCTGTAATATCCATACTTCCATATTGCCCATATAATATAATAGCTTCGTCTATGAGATATCTATAATTTGTCTTAATTACAATTTATGCACTGGGACAGAAATTAAGATAAATTCTACCTCACCAGTGTAAGACTGTTTATTTGAGTTTGTTTGTGTACAAAGTGGCAACAAGAGGATAGGAGGAACTGATATGTGTACATGTTACTAAATTAAACTGGTGTTTCATATGAGCTTTCTTAGCAGACGATTATTATATTTTGTTACTGTCTTGTGCTCGCTCACTCGGGACTTGCGTCGTTACTCTCTTCCCCACTAATCCTCGCCGTTTATATGTCAGTCATATTTTTAGTAACATAAGCCGTATTGCGGGCATATTTCAAGTAACATAATTCTATAATCATCTGGCACTTTCCATTATTTGTTGTTTTTCAAATGAGTCGATTGAACTTTGCATATTAAACTTTAATAATTTAATTCGATTCCAGAAGGTAGGTACAGGTACCTACCAACTATTTTGTGTAAATTTGAAACATAATTGTGTGCACTCGTAAGGAATTCCTTAATATTCGTTTCAATACTTTCAAATTGTCTAATTATAATGTACACAACAAATAAAGGTCGAATTTCGGACTTGTGTCATTGCTCTCTTGAGCCGCGCGATTTTGCAGGGTCGTGCTGACATTTCTCAGAATAGATTTTATGGTTGCGTCAATTCACCTCATTTGATATTTCACCGTATATTTTTGACAAACTTAAGGAATAGCGATGTTAATTCAATGTAATGTGTGCAATCTATTTAGTATGTACATATAATAAAAAAATATTTTTTTTAATAAATGCAATAATTAATTTGGGTGATTTTTAAGAACTACTTCACAGCATTATGCTTGGAAGAACTTGTTCATTCAAATTTAGTCAAAAGAAAGAATGTATATATTTAAGTAGAATAGAAGTCTTCAATTTTTTGAAACCCAGCCCATTTACGAATATTGAAAGTGGGCCGGATTAAAAAATGTTTTTTTTTTTGTATATACATACTACATAAATTATTTACCTTTCTTTTGTATGTATGTAAATTTATTATAAAAAAATGCTATGAATAATATTTTATATAATTCTACGTTTAAGAGTCGGATCAGTTTTGGGTACCACTAAAGAAAATGATTTCGTTCTCACACATTTTTAATTCATGAACATATTGTTAAATTCCATAATTGTGTAACGTAATCTAATTGTAAATAAGAGAAATAATCTAATTCATCTTAAACGAGTATACTCGTAAAGTGGACTAGCTTATTATTGGAGCCGCCTCATAAATAAGTGGATTTTAATAGCACTAGAATAACAATTTTATTTAATTCCACCGTTTTATTTTTTGTTATTAATGAAACAATAAATGTGAATTAAAAAAATTATTTACGCATAATAATCTCAATATAATCGTTAATACAAAAGAATTAAAATTAAAAGAATTGGTTGCGATCCTCATGGGCACGCTTTCTATAGATTTAATACAGTTTTCTTTTCCTTTTTAATGGGCCCATCTATAACCTTAATATTTTTATTTTTATGACACTTTTTGCCTTGTGGCGTAGGGTCGAGTTGTACAAAAGATAAGAATTATCCTTTCTATATGTCTTCTCTATTTTACAATCTAATCTTTCTTGAGCTGTTGCATAAATTCCTGGCTATTTTATAACAATATGAGAATACTTGTCAAAATATTGGATATTTTTAGAAGTTCAATATATTAATGGTAATGATGGTAAACCGTTATGTAACCGAGATTTAAGATGATTGGTAACCAAGATTTAACTTTTGGAGGTTTACTTTATAGTGTTCCAGTCATTGCTCGAATAATTACGAATAAACAGTTACCAATCATTGTTACAATCGAAAACAATCAGTCACAATAACGGTTTAGATAACGATTTAACCATTACTACTCAATGATGTTCACGATCTACGTGTAGTTTGATTTATGCGTACGTCTCCTTCTTCATGTCGATAAGTACGTTTCTAGCATCATGTTGAGTATATGCAATTTTTCATGAAGTTGGCCATTTTTTATTTTTGTATTCTATATTTTTTATAGCATATAATTTACTAAAATATTTTTAGTATTTTAAATTACCGTTGTCTCGGAATTGTGACTGCACTTGAACAACACATTAAATAATTTACATGTTATACGTGATTGTGAGTAGCCGATAAGTATTTTCTCATGAAGTAAAGCCACTTAACAAATCTCGCACGCCACTGATCTCTCGACCCATAGAGTTCCGTGTGGGGAGCATTGCGTAATCATTCTGTCACGAATAATTGACTCTGCGGTAGGGTTGTCAATCATCGTGAGAGTATTGATTAGTTAATATATTTTACGTATTGTTATTTTTATAATACGAATTCACGGAGGGTTTAGTGCATCAACTCTATTAATTAAAATGAAAGTAGAAACATGTAATGTAGGCTATACTTAAAGTAAACTGTGCATAGGTAAATATTCTGGGAAAAATATATGTAGTTTTCTAATATGTGAAATCAAGACAATTTTATTTTGTTTATTACCATAATCGTGTATTGGTCAAAATCTGTATATGCTAAGTAATTTAATAGTATTTTAAATATATAGATAATATCTATTACAAAAGGTTTAACTACAGCCCTTAATTTATAAATATTTTTTGTGAATCTTAGATAGGTACTCCAAAATGTTGATAACTATCGATTTTCAAAATACTGACACTTCAGCAAATTGTAGTAAAAACAAGATTACAGGCAAACTTTATTTATGTATTGTAGTATTGCAACACATAAAACACAATCACTTACGCGTAATGAATATTTAAAATTATGCGATGTGTGCGCTAACCCTTACACATTCGAGTTCTCCCTTTGCTATACTTGACTTGCTATAACAAACTGCGAGTTACTAATTTCGATGCCTGCAAATTGTATTTTTTTAAGCTGTGGACGACCCTGTTCGCCAGAGGCGCACAGTGTACAATTTATCACCCCAAACATAGTATATATATATATATATATATATATATATATATATATATATATATATATATATATATATATAATTTTCGTCAAGCAAATTGAGTAATTGATTTATTACCTTTAGAATCTTATTAGTTTATTTTTTAACGCAATAAATTATTTGTCATTTTCGTGTTGTTCTAATTGGTCAATTTTGTGGTATTCCCACGCGGCTGACGGTCTGCTTAGAGTGTACGGTTTACGGCTGTCCCGTCTCGTTCGTGTCCGTTATAAATGATTCAGCGATGATTAATATTCCGACGGACCGTGTCCTATTTACAGCGTCACTTGCTCCAATTCATTTATTCCGAATGAACGGGACCTGGGTACTGCAACCTCACATTGTATTTTGACGTCGTCTTGTTCCTTTTTATCCAATTTGATCCAGCGAGGCTTTTTTTTTTTTTTACATGTACGTTGACTGACAGTTTTTTCGATTTCGATTTTTCGCATTTATTTGAAGTCTTTTGTTGTTCGGTGAATTTTTAATCTTATAATAATTGGTGTAGAAAGCTGTGGAAATGAAATCTTGTAATATGTTAGATATTTTTAAAGATATGTTACTAGTATTAAGTTTTTTACACGTTTTATTGTTATTAGATTGGTTACCAATTTATGTATTTTTTTTGTTTATTAATAATTATTAGTTGATCAACTCAGGTTTATAATCATTATTTACGGTTATTTGTCTTGTAATATTAATTTCGTCATTAAATTTTGTATTGTCGAAAATGTCTTATTTGACATAAAAAAAGTAACAAACGTAAATTAAATAAACTCTTCAAAACAAAATGTATAAAAAATTGTTAATGTCCAAGAAATGCAAAAAAAAAAATTCATTTGCTTTGTCGATTAGTTCGGTTACAATGAACGTTTGCGACGTCAATATAGTCCCTAATTGTTCAGTCTAAATTGACGTGTGAGTTAACGTGTGACGTTGGAGTCACACCTCGAGAACTCTTTTATTTTTTTGTATGCGAAAAAGAATATAAAAACGACACTAACGCGAGAACATCATATTTTACTTTCGCTGGAATCATGTCCAACGCCTGGTGTATCGCGTGCGTGTTGCAAATTGCACATCCCTAATTTGATTTTACCGTTATTGTTGTGTTCTTATTATTGCCGTTTGAATCGCATTCCACAAAAAAAGTGGGCAATATTACAAAAGTATTCTCAATATGCACAATCTATGTACATTGAAGCATTTTTTCATTCAAAACATCGTGCCTATTCATTGCATGAAAAAGAAAATCCCGCTATTATGAGAATTATATTAAAATATATAGATCACATTTTTTATACGTGGTGTCATTTGGAAAACTTAGGCCGACGTTTCGGCACGGTAACACGTGCTATTGCCAACGCGTTGCTTTAAAAAGTTACGGCACAACCGTACGATGTAAATTTCCAACGGTCGAGTGTAGTGTAACAAAAGACTTTTTCAACATAATTAGCATTTATTTGAATAATCTTCCTAATTTTCTAATCATTGCTGGACGAAGGCCTCCCCAAGTGATTCTTGCTTCATGGCTTTCAACTGTTCAAGCACCTCGATAACTGTTTACAGCAAAAAAAAAATTAATAACACAGAAGAAGCAGGAGGATACCTTTAAAGAATTTTCGGATTCTAAACCGCTTGAATTAAATTAGCTTGTAATTTATTGACAAAATGAAATTGAAATCGTTTTATTAATTTTTATCCATAATAAATATTTTGTTTTTTACATTTTGAAAAGTTATATTTTCATAAGATACCCTGTCTAATGAATAATGGGGGCTAAACACAGACTACCAAATATATAGACATGGACTAACGCAAATTTCTTGTCTCAATATTTTTATTTTGGTGTCACCCGCATGATCACATCGGTACTACTTACGCAATCAAATAGTTCTGCAATTTTTTTAAAAATATAACTCGATTGAAACGAAAATTTAAACGTTGATAATATAATATGCATCCATGTAAAAAATACGTCTTGTTAACACAAAGATTTAATTTTCGAAGAGTAAATACTTTTATTGTTGCATAAATGTGTCATAAACTGTCGTATTTATGTTTCCACCAAGAATGCCCCTCGTCTCGCTTCTAATGTTTCAAATACCTCTCCTATAAATACACTTTATTTCGTGTCTATTCATTTACTGGCATTTGGAGCCCCAAAATAGCCAAAAATTTAGCCAAAATAGTTTTTAATCAGGATGTGTAGTAAAGTTTTGAAATCTTTCGGAAATTTTGAAACTTTGCCCGCGGAGGCCCGCAACCGCGAGTTACCGTCGTGTTCTGGTTAGTTTAGAAATTCGATTATTAGACGATGGTAGATATTGCGACGGTGGGCAGATCCCCGTTTGTGGATCGATCTTGGAAGTCGATGGCCTCTCGGGGTGCGTGGGCGGCCAGCTAAATAAACAAAATCAGGCAGTGCTTCAGTCCCCGTGTGGTGTTTACAAAAAAGGTGCGCCGAGTATAATAATAATTATTTTAAAAATACACGTGTATAAATTTAAGCTAATCATTTTTATAGCTCTACTTCGCAATGAATAATATAACAGAGAAGGTTGTTGACATTAAACATGAACAATTAACTAATTAATCTTGGAAATTTTATTTCCACAAAATGTCAAGATCTCCGTGTATTACGATTTTTTTTTTTAAAACCGCTTTCCCCCCTTTGCTTCGTGAATTTCCGCTCTATTTATTAAATATTGAGAAAATAACCCGCATAACCGGTTATCGTTGCCCTCCGGCCGATTATTTCCACATCTTTTAGTTCAGTTCTAATAAATAATCTATATACATAACATTTCATGTATGTAGAGTACGACCAGTCTTAGTTTGCGCTTTAAAAAATCTGCGCAGAAACGCGTTTGGGGAAGGGGTGTGGCCTAATCCAGTGTGTCACCAATCAGCTCTCATTTTGATTAGTCACCCCTTGTCCTTCAAGGAGTTTGTGCGCTCTGGACGTTTCCGATTGCTTTTTAGTGCAGATACACTCAACCTAATCGAGAGTTACGGATTTTTTAATATTTACATAATGTCTTCATTATCTTCTTTGGAACGCGGACGAGCAAATGCGTGAAATATTATTCAACGTATACAAGTTCATGTCTAATAAAGCTGCCAATGGGATTAGTGATTTGAAAAAGTTCAAATGCAAATAACTATATTTTATTTATTATGTCATTGTGTTAAAATATTAATAACTTAATTTCTAATGTTATTTTTATAATATTGTTGGGGTTAATTGTAAATGTCTTAATTTTCATAAATCTTTTTATTGTGATATTTTTGCGGTTAAATGTTATAAATGTAATTTTCATTGTTATTTATATTTTGCTTCATTATTTATAAATTCTTAACATCGAATTTTTATATTAATATTTTTTTTAAATTGTGACCTCTGTTAAATTTTGTGAGAATAAATAGTTAAAAATATTTGTGAACTATTATTTTCTTATATATTTATTAAATAAATTGATTATCAAACGAACCTGACTTTATATTTTGTGTATCTTTCAATAATGCCCAATTTTAAAAGTCAATTAAATTCAGAAGATCGCTTTTTGGTTTACCTACTGTAAGCATTCGGAATGGGCGCCCTTTTTCCGAAGTTTTAGATATGTCTTCGTGTAGGTGCAAGTGGCCGAAATCTCATGCGCAGACTTACATTGGGTGTACTCTACCTAGCCATATCCTTTTCTTTTATTTTATCAACCCGAACCTTTCGTGATTTAAGGAGAGTTATGATTTGGAACTGTTATTTTTTAATAGTTTTGTCTAATCATCAATTATTATGTGTTAATCTTTTATTATTTATGTTTTGTAAATTATTAAATGTGCATTGAAACGATTATTGATATCATTGAATTGATGATTTTGTTTACCCGGTACGGAACCCAGATACTATGCTTATCTACATATTATTCCCAGAAAACCATTATCTCCTAAACTATCTTTATAAACTGTATCAAGACCCTTCAGTGATCAGATCGTATCTAACATCCAAATGAGAAAGAACTGAAAGTCTATTCGTTTCAATACATCTCCGTGGTCACGCTACCACCTTATACATTTGTGCACTTTTATTATATCAATATACGAATTATTCGCAAGTACCGAGTCGTGATTTCAATACCTCCCGATTGAAAAAAATGTTTGTCTGTCTGTTCTTCTATATAATACAGCACTCTTAGACCGATCTACACTAAATTTTGCGTAGTTTTTCTCTAGGACTCTGTGAAAAATATTATCACCCTACCCTATGCCCCTTGCCTTACCAAATTTTGGCGTATATCGTCATTCTTTAGGGCCTACGCAAAACAATGATACTTTTTCCCTGTCTCCTAACCCCTTTCCTGAATTGCAAATACTGAACTGGAGTTTCCATTGTTTTGATATTTACAGCTTTCCACTGCCCTTTCTCACGCCAGGACCACACGGCTTCAAACGTGTCGGCACTTTATTATAATCTTGTAACCAATCAGTAATCAGGTCCAATACTGCAGCACTCGATTCTGTGCGGGGTCCTATCTGAACCAAATTTTGCGTCACTATAAAAGCGTTTAAAGCTGAATATTCTATTTATCAATTTTAAATTATATATTTCGGAATACCGTGCAACGACGGCCACGAACCACTGGTCAGTAATAAGACTTGGTCCAGTGATAAGACACTCGTCTAGTGGTCAAGTAATCGGAAGCTTGAGTCTTGTCCCAAGAGACCGCTGAGATAATCCTATCTTCATAGCCAGCAGCGTTTAACTTTCACTAACCATCCAATCCATTGTACATTTCAAATTTACTCTCTTAACTAAAGTTATTTTTTCTTCGACTTCTCACGCAGTCTTCGTGTTAATACTAGCAGCCCGCCGATTGTTAGGGTTGTCGTTTTATGCCAATGTTGGCTGCCGCGCGACGCACTGACTGTCGATCGCCTATCTGCCAAACTCCGGCTAACCGACGACGCCTGGCGACAGACTATGACAATACAAAACAGTTTGTAATGGAGCGAATTTTGGCTAGCTACAATGTACGCCATAGTATGTAGCCTTGGCACGTGGTGGTGATTACTTGCGTTTATAGTGCATTATAATTAAATAATAATAATAATACGTTTATTCCAGCGTGATCGGGTTTTTTTTATGAAGACCCGATTCGCCATAAAGATAATACATATTATATAATACATATAAGTTACGAGATATTATTTATGTTATGAAAAGAAAACCAAGGAAAATATCAATACATAAAAAGTTCACATATATATAAATATAAATACTTCATTCATGTCCGTTATTGTATGTACAGCTATTCTGTAGTCGTTGCCATTCTCTGGTCAGGTAACAAGCTTTCACCAGAGAGTTGGTGCTGAGCTCCAGCCGCAGCATTACGCCCGTAACTCGATGTCTCAGAAGCGTAACGAATCCATGTATACGGCCTTCGGCAAACATTGTAGATGCGCTGCAATATCCCGCCAATCCGAACTGTATTCTGTATGAATTGTTGTACTGAATTCGGAGACGGTTGTACGTCATTTGCTTGTATTTCGACCAGAGCTCTCAGGTATACATGCTGGTGAAGAACGATTTAAGCAAGATCCTCTTCACCTTCTTACTGCATCGGTAGAAACGCCGTGACAGTGTATTTGCACGAACGCTCAACTGTCTTCTCTGCCATTCATGTCATCATCGTCTTGTCCATCTTCATTGAATATATGGCCAAGGCATTTGACCTTATTCTGAACGCTCAGTTCCGTCCAGCCACACGGGAGGGATATTATCTGGCCCTTTTCCATATTTGAACGCCATTATGACCGATTTGCTGGCATTGTATAAAATATTGTATTCACTGGTATATGTTTCACATATCTGTAAAAGCTTTCTTATCCCTTTTATAGATGGCGCTAGTATAACCATATCATCGGCATAACTAATGTGGTTCACATTTGTCCCGCCCATGTGGCAGCCAATTTTTGCATCGGATAGTCGCTCGCTCAATTCGTCTATGTATAATACATATTGAAGAGGATTGGCGACATGCACCCGCTCTGCCTCACCCCAGTGCGCAGGTAAAATGGCTCGGAATCGGCGCCTTCCCACCGCACCGAGTTCTCTTGCCGCCTGTGCCACCTGTCAAGTATATCTACAACTAAATTAAAGATACTCGGAAAGTTGCCAAAATTTTTATTTATATATTTTCTATTTTAAGAGTTAAGGGTGAAGAATTAGTTATTTTTATTATTATTTAAACACGTATTTCATCTCCACAATTAGTTTTCCGCCTGAACCACTTTTAAATGGATGCTATTTGTCGCCGCGTAGTAATAATTACTACAAACACAGACAAACATTCATTCAGTTTGGCTTAAGTAAACATTGATGTCATGTAGAAGAACGAACCTAAATACCCTTTCCTTTCCAGTTGGGCGACTTGTATTGTTCTGTCGCCACCTGTATTATTACGCCTCTTTCTCCACTCACGTCATTACACGTCTAATGACAACGTTTTTATATGATACCGTTGTATTAAATGGTGCGCAACACAGCGGCTAATACAAAAAAATCTCCACGCTGTTTTAATTACATCCGACTGCTTTGCTCAATTATTGTATTAGCATTAAGACAGACAAAGTGAAAGCATGTGAATCCATTGCGAGTCAGCTGCGAACTGGTTAATTTTAATATATGTTAGAATGCAAATTATCCATAACAATATTTTGTTCAAGGGTACGAAAGCACTTAGTCGGAGTAAGGGACGAGCTTGCAATAAACATCGGTATTGTTAGATGGACGGTGCGGCGTGGGAAAGCCAATAAAAAATCCAACGAACGTGATTTTAGTCACGTAGGCAAATGCACCATAAGAGATGCCTCCCCCCTGAACATGAAGCTGAGGCAGAAAGAAGAAGTAACGTAACACATATTATATAAATATATTTATTCAGCAGGGTACCACAGTAAAATTGTGTTAAAAACACCGCGTTAGAAAATTACGTAACATTTTTATATTATCTCACTTTTTTTTATCTCGTGTTTTATTTTCACCACTACCGTTACCTGGATAGATACCAGTCGCCTAAAAAATCTAAGACTGGCTCCAAATTATCATATAAGTATGATTTAATACATTGATTCATATATTTGATTTACACACTCGTACGTACTTAAAATCAAATTGTAATATTTTATTTTATTTTAATAATAGTTACCCCCGGTGAACCTTACAACAAGCTTGTATTAATACAGATCTTGAGATATTTGTAACCGTCTGTTTTCACGCCTCGTGCGTATCCGTCCATAGAGCGACGGTTAGCGTTCCCGCCTGTCACGAAATTTTTATTTTCATTCATTCATTCGACTAAATTTTTTCGATCCAGAAAAACATATACCTATATGCGGGAGTGGTTTAATTCACATATTCGCATACATATAACATACATACATACAATATAACAACTCTGCATACCATTTTCACAGGTTTACATGCAGAATTTCAATCAAATTCTACGCTATGAGGTATTCTTTATCGAGTCAGATGATATTTTAAGAAACCCGTTCGATCCGCAGCTGGAAGTCAGAATAAAACGATGCGTAGCTTATCAAACTTTAGAAATCAAGTAGCACGCCAACAGTTTGTATCTTGTACTTTGTACGATTTCTCGATGTTTAAAAATTTTTAATGTAAAATTTTGTGCTACTTCTTGATGAAATTTTGCACACTCGACGTTCAAAATAAGAGGAAAATTACTGTCTACATGTGATTTCAAAAAATGTAACTATCCCGCATCCCCTTAAATGAAGCCTCTTCACTCTGCGTAAAGCCCGGGCGACGCCGGGTACTTCAGCTAGTTGAATATATAAAAAGAGAAAACGTTCGAGTAAGATTAAGAGATACCTAGAGATATTTAAAACCACGTCCGTTTTAGACCTAACCGTTTAAGCAAGCACTATATAACCGTAATGACACTACGTCCGAAGCCGCCACATCCAGAAAGTCATTGATTGTAATGGATTAAATTTGTCGTACATCCATTTAACGCCAGTTTTTCTACACACATAATTGATATTTTATTTCGTTCACTCGTGGTTCTACGTTCCACCCCCCGTAGTCCATTTCAAATTTCGATAGATTTTTCAACGGTCGAATGATTGGGTCACCGGTGTGTAAAGGCTGAGCCGTCCGCTGGATACACTCCAGTACTACACAGTTTTGTTTACCGTTCACGTTTCAGTACATACCTATGGAATGGCGTCATAGAGATCGCTCCTTACTTAAAGGCGGTTTCGTACTTTGACGCCAACGGAAATAAAACGTCAACCAAAACTAAAATTAAAAAAAGTGTTATTTTCCATTTATCCAGCTGATCAAAATGATTTTTTTGTTTTTTAATATTTTCGTACCTTCGTGGAAAATTTATATTTCTTACCTTATTGCATCTTTGTTTAGTGTTATTAGAGAGATTAGTGTACTCGCGTGCAGTACCAAATCATGATCGATATATTATCTATCTTGGCTCTATGTTTTCAAGTTAAACGATTCCATTAGTTTATTTAAGTAAAAATCATAATTAGTGTTATGAAATCTAATTAAAAATCAATATATATATATAAAAATCAATATATATATATATAGATAGATATATGGATACTCAATGACTCTTTTGAAACTTATAAAATTTTCCGTATATTTACGTACTTACATATATGGTTTTTTTTCGTACAAAAATATGTTTTTTGGCATTTTATTTTTCCCAAATAGTGCGTGGACATCATCACCTCATTTTCATTTAAAAAATTAATATAAGTACGTACATGAAAATTTAGGTTTCTTTCAAAATCGTACAAGTAATTTTAATATGGATTAGCGATTTTATAAATTACTACTATTCGTAATATAATATATTTTTTATTTCAAACTATATTATTATTACATTTAATACATATTTTTAGTTAGTTTTACTATTAACATAACGTAAACGTTTCCAAACGAATTATGTTAACTTTTTGACTAACCCTATTTTATTTTCTGCCAGTTTATAGCTTCACATATTTGTAATTTTTTTTTCATATTTGCAATTACGTCCTGTCCGTCTCTATGAAACTAATGTGGTCTTCTTAGTATTCAACGCAATATACATTAATTACTGCTTTACTGAACTGCTTCGACCTGCTATAATTAGAATATATATATATATATATTATATGTTTCTGAAACAACTGCAAATATGACTATGTACACATATCGAAAGGAAACTTGAAAGAGATGTTAAGGATAATTGTCAAAGTTAAAATAATATATTAAATCAAACACAAAACAGAAGCATTCAGATGTAATATGATGCGTGTCGTGTTGTTTACGTTCCCGTTACCGTCTAGACATGAGTTCGTCTTTATTACTTTCTGTGAAATTCCAATACTTATTAATTAATTTTTAAGATTCTACCACTTGTAAAACACGTTTTCTTTATAATCTCGGTCGATTTTAAAAATGGTAATGAATTAATTAAAAAAAAATTTTTTTTTGAAGGATATGCAAAAAATTCTGTTCATCGAAAAATATTTGGTTACCATAGGGATACGAATCCGATAGTTTTCCTATCCGAGAAAATGCGTTACCATTTTTCTGTATTATTGATTAAAATCTCCGTAAAAAAAAGTACATACATAAATTCGTGATTATTTAGGATCTAAGTATGGAATAACTTCGTTCAGCGTATTTAAACTTCGTTCAACGTATTATTTTTCTTGATCAGTTACCATTCATTGATTTAGTTTCTTGACCTCTCCATCTTTACGGTCAGGGTTGCAACAATCACTGTCGGTCCGCTGATGTCAATTTACATTTTAATCATTACTGAGCTTCTTGCTGCTTGCTAGTTTGTCCGATTAAATTTCTGCAGCATCCTGGACATATCTAAAATCTATTAAAAATATTTGTTAGACGTATTGTCCTTTATTAACTGAAATGTAATGTCCTCCTTCCACCTGAAAATGTTCTCCTTTTTTGGTTTGTACAGCTTCACAACATACACGAGTCAAATCAGTCGCGGTGACAATGACGTAAAACTATACGATAAGTTTTGAAACCTAATTGCATTCCTCCAATCCGATAAATAGCAAAGCAATCAGCAAAGCATACGTTTTATCGGAGACTTCTCCAGAACGTTAAAAATGATCGATCGATAGGACTGCAATATGTAAACATATTTTTTGCGAAGGTGGTATGATAGGTGTGTCTGAGATATTTAACGCATTTTTTCAACGCTTCAATTGACTTCATAGTGGATTGTCCTCCTTTTTAATTTTTGGATCTGGTAACCCTAAACGTTACTGATTTCACTAAAACATCGTTTAATACAAGATGATGCACTTTGCACGACCGCTGCTGAATATATATATAAATTAAATTACATAAAACTATTATTTATATAACACATAAGTAATGTTCTGATCTTTTGAGTGCCTATACGTAATATTCTCAATTGATTTGCATACAACGAGGCGGCTATTTTATAAGCGTAAACTAAACATGCGTACTCATTCTGCGTACCGACATTTATAATTTGATTTGATCAATTAACATTTGATTATGTGTTTATTCCCCGTGCAGCCGGACCATTAGGAATGTGTGTCAATGGGACAACAGAATACCCGCAAGTTTTGAATTGTCGACGATTCATTATTATAAAAGCAACAGATTGTCAACTAAGTCTTGTTTGGAATACTCGGTGTCTCATGATTCCTTTTGCTACATGTCCTGAAATTGGAAATGTGCGTAATTTAGAGTTTTGATGATCGGATCTCTCGGTGGGCGGCAGACTTGTTTGGCGATTACTGTTCTATTCATTTTATGTTCATTAGTGTCGCTAAGGTATGGCTGAAACAATTTTTTTATGAGTGTACCCATATATAAAAGTGATGTAGCTAACTATTTTTTTTAAATTATTGTTGTGTACGTACCTGCACTCCGAAACCACATCCCTATCTTTTAGATTTTCAATCTTATCCTTTCTTGATTTGAGGAGAGTTATGGGTTAGAACCATTATTTTAATAGTTTTGTCTTATTTTATTATTTATGCTTTTTGTAAGCGGATGTGCATTGAAACGATTTTTTCATATCATCTAATTTATGACTTTATTTACCCGAATTTAAATTATCTTCTATATTATTTAATGGGAGAAATATCTCCAAATTTATCTTTATAAAATATGACACAACCCTTCAGTGATCAGATCGTATCTAACATCCAAACGAGAAAGAACTGAAAGTCTATTCGTTTCAACACATCCCCGTAAACACGCTACCTTATACATTTGTGCACCTATAATATTTCAATAAACGAATTATTTACAAGTACCGAGTCGGGATTTTAAGATCTCCCGAAGAAGGAACATAAAATTATTTTAGACTAACTAAATTATTTTAATACAAATTAAATGTATTAATTAGAAAAATGTACATATAAACTCAATTTATGGAAAAAATATTATTGTTGTTACCGGGATTCGAACCTGGATATCTTCCTATCCGGAGAAATGCATCAGCTGATTATGTAAGTAAGTTGACGATACATTTTCGAACTTATGTGTTGCACTTTCAAATTGATAGTTGAATAATAATTAATTGATAATTGAAAGTTCAGCATCACTTCATGGCCGATTCGGTTATCAGTTATGGAGTGAGTAGCTATGGACTAACTTATGAAACATATACTGATAAAATTAAACAGTTACGATTAAGATTTTTAAAACTTACAGTTGATAACAGAACGAAGTGTCTGTATAAATTATTTATAATTTACAAATCCTTACCAATTAACAAAAAAGTAACATGCAGTATAATATTCGAAGAGTTGATAAATAATGTAAATGTAAATACTGACCTCTCATCGTACCTATTCTACCAGATCGTCGGGTCGAACCATGGGATCGCGAACAATGTGTACGGTGAGAGAACGAGACTGTGTATGTATGTATGTATGTACCAAGATTATTTAATAAAATCAATAAAGACTTATTAAACATTATAAAAAATAATGAGACCCCAGTGACCCACCCTAAAATATAAAGTGAAAGAACACATTCTCATCTAATTTTTTTTTACTCTGTTGTGTTTCATTTTTTAAATAAATGTTGACAAAAACTTTTTTAATTACTATGTTAAGGGCAATAAAACTATTACGCAATTTGGCAAATAATAAAAATTATAATGTATATACATATATGTAATAAAGTTGAAATAAAAATACAAATTCATTTAAGTATTTCATTATAAATTGTATGAATTTGTTGAAAATCTACAAAATCTAGACTGTAAACGAAAATGTTATCACGTTTCGGTAGTAATATTATTAATTATTTTACTCTCTTGTATTATATATATATGAAAATACTTCTCGAGTTCGCCGAGTA
The DNA here is from genome assembly GCA_022840565.1 of Eubasilissa regina. Taxonomy (NCBI): domain Eukaryota; kingdom Metazoa; phylum Arthropoda; class Insecta; order Trichoptera; family Phryganeidae; genus Eubasilissa; species Eubasilissa regina. Next base: position 31,111,505 of record JAINEB010000003.1, on the reverse strand, counting down.
ATTGATTGACTTCTTAGATATAACTTTATATCATAATTATCTTGTCACAGTAGACAGCCGGTGTTTTGCAAATTAAATGGCAACATACTTAAATCAATATTGTGATTGTATCAAATGAAAGACTTCCTTATTTGTAAGACGGGCCGGCTGTACAAAGGCTTTTTTTGTTAGCTATGTTTTCCGTTCATTATGTTCGTGACTCGAACCATCAATTAGACGTTGAGGCGACGCTAGATGTCAGTCTCGGGTGACTTTTTAATGTTGTACATAATTATTTTTTAGTGCGTAATATTGTTTTTTCCGTTCCGGGGCAAGTGGTGGTAACATGACCCCCACACCTTCTGTTTTCTGTGCTGACAAATAATTCTCGCTTCGTCTACATTCATACATCGTCTTGATGCACGCTAGCTCATTAACATGACTATCTAATAGTGTTCTAAATCACGCGAGGTCTTTTGTGGACATCCTCTATTTTAGACACTTGCGTCAGCTATTTGAATTATACATCCAATTTAAAATATGTATTTTAAATTTAACATACGGTCACGAAATATGAATTCTTACGGATATAATGAGATCAAAATCCAGGCCTTAACCTATGAGATATCTTAGGGGAGTAGCAAAAGTGACATTCGTGGACCAAATGAGAAGTGCCGCAATAAGTACGCGATACGTTTGACATGGAGCCATTTAGAAAGATCTCAATTGAAGTAGCTTGGTCGCGTTTTGTGAGTGTCAGATGAACAATCACCATGGAAATGCGGCTGGTGGATTGCCCCGGACTAAGTTGGTATAAACAGGAATATTGACAGATCGAGACGCGCCTTATCGAGACTTTGGACCCCCGACCCTCCTAAGATGAGGGATTGACAATCACCATGGAAATGCGGCTGGTGGATTGCCCCAGACTAAGTTGGTATAAACAGGAATATTGACAGATCGAGACGCGCCTTATCGAGACTTTGGACCCCCGACCCTCCTAAGATGAGGGATTGACAATCACCATGGAAATGCGGCTGGTGGATTGCCCCAGACTAAGTTGGTATAAACAGGAATATTGACAGATCGAGACGCGCCTTATCGAGACTTTGGACCCCCGACCCTCCTAAGATGAGGGATTGACAATCACCATGGAAATGCGGCTGGTGGATTGCCCCAGACTAAGTTGGTATAAACAGGAATATTGACAGATCGAGACGCGCCTTATCGAGACTTTGGACCCCCGACCCTCCTAAGATGAGGGATTGACAATCACCATGGAAATGCGGCTGGTGGATTGCCCCAGACTAAGTTGGTATAAACAGGAATATTGACAGATCGAGACGCGCCTTATCGAGACTTTGGACCCCCGACCCTCCTAAGATGAGGGATTGACAATCACCATGGAAATGCGGCTGGTGGATTGCCCCAGACTAAGTTGGTATAAACAGGAATATTGACAGATCGAGACGCGCCTTATCGAGACTTTGGACCCCCGACCCTCCTAAGATGAGGGATTGACAATCACCATGGAAATGCGGCTGGTGGATTGCCCCAGACTAAGTTGGTATAAACAGGAATATTGACAGATCGAGACGCGCCTTATCGAGACTTTGGACCCCCGACCCTCCTAAGATGAGGGATTGACAATGACAATGATAATATTCAACAATATTAATGTCTAAAATTGTATTCTTATTTTTTTAATTCAATTTAGCACATTCTAAATAAATTTGAAATCTTTATATTCGAGGTAATGACCCGAATGCATTTTGCCCGCAATACCTTGTACTTACCTACCTATATAATTTAATGTTTCACGGTTTTTATCACCGTTTCTATATAAAACTGTATTCTCAGAACAGCCGCCGACCCACTTCGGTGCCATTGTACCGACTCTTGTAACGACATCGTTGTGATTTTCCGCTGCAAAATGCTATTCTTTCATTTATTGTATACATTTTAACAATTTGACAATTTCAATCAATAACGCTAATGGTTTGAAACTCGGTTGTGTATACATTAAATGCAATTATATAAAATCTTTTTCTTCATTAAAACTACCCTTCAAAATAAGAATTGAGATATTTTCTAGTATTTTGTACTTGTATGAGTTGGACATTTACAAATTTAGTTTAAGGGATGACGTCTACGATATAACTTTTTTGAAAATACTAAGTATTGACAACCTTCGTTATTATTATTAGTTTGCATATACCTGTGTATACTCAGTGGCGTGCCCTCAATACAACAAAATAATGATAATAACATTCATATCAAATATTTGTCTAATAAATTGTTATAAGCCCGAGTGTAGTCTTTCAAGTCGATTTTTATGTTACTTTTTTTAATTAATAAATTTATTTATTTGAGATGTATGGAAGTGTTTTTTTTTTATGTAATTTCTTATTTTTATTCTATTTTATTTTTCCACTGCACAAATGCCGTGTTACATTACATTATAAAGTGAGGTAACAATGGAATGATAAAATAAATAAGGTCATTGAGATCTCATAAGAATAAAAAACATATTTATATACCTTTTATAAATATTAATGACCATATACAATGATGATTTTACTGAAACATATTACCTAATACATATTTATCAAGAAACAACAAATCTTTCATCATAGGCTTAAAGTAATTGCCCTGTATCAGGTTATGTATTTACATTAATACATTTTAAATACAGTTGTTATATTGTATACTATATCAAAACTGCTTTGTAATGTTCGCATTTCATATCTGGTTAAACGCTTGTGCGTTGTTTTATTGCTTAGTAAATTGCACCTGATTAATCTCCAGCAGCTTGATACGCCACTGATATAACATCACGCGTATACAATATACGTATGCTGTATGAATATATCTCCTTATTTTCTATAATACCCGTAAGGGTGTTAAAGAAAGCTAGTAATAGATCTCTACCCAATTAAATCAAACTCGGATATAGATGTCTCACAAAGACGAAGCTATTATTTTTACATGGGAAGTATGGAAGTCTTGGGCATTACATAAATCACATCGGAGAAAAAAAATTGTCTCAGCTTCAGCGACATCTATACTGTTACATGAGAATGAATATCAAATTTTCAAAAAATCAAAAGATGACGACAGCATAGTTGGTAATAAATAATTTAAATGTTTCAACATGATATCATATATACAACATTCAAAAATTTAATAGGTAAATAAGTGAACGTTAATTGTTTAAAGTGATGACAGGTCGTAAGCCCTGTAATACCCAAGACTTCTATACTTACCATGTAAAAATAATAGTTTCGCCTCTATGAGACATCTATATATTGATGATAATCCCTCAAGGGATAAATCCTAGTAATTAGTTCCTACAAAGATTTGGACATACTCAAAATATTGTAAATCAAACTCGATCACTTGAAATCAGGTTTTCTTGTTAGCTTAGGTTTGATTACGTGATGTCTGGTGGTATTATATATTACGTCTGCAACGGAAACCGGATATGCATTAATGAAATTTTATTTCTTCAAATCGTTACCTTATTTTATATTAGTTATTATTTTAATCAAATATTTTTCCGTCATACCTAAATCAAATAATTGATTTCATCCGGGTTTCACTGCGAACTTATCTCATCTGAGTTCCGCGATCATAAAAATAACTCGCTTTCTCCGATGTGTACGTTGAAATATTTATATTATATTTTGTTGCATAAACTGCAGTTGCATTTACGTCAAGCGGTCATTGCAGTCGGTAATTAAATTACCACGGGAGATTCAGTTGAATTGGGTGTGCTCTAGAATGTCTCAGTATCGTGGGATTGGAACATCAGGAACTGGAAGAAAATATCAAAGGTTTTCATTAGTGCGATGATCTCTCTTTGTGTAGCAGAATACGGTAATCCCTCGCTGTCCGCGGTCCCAGATTTACTTTATTGCCTTTGTTCGGGTACAGTACCGGTAGACTTGTCAAGCGCTTCATTTTTTTTTATTTTTTTTTTGATAATCGAAATGTTTAAAATTGTACGAGTGGTGTGTGACAAGTGACATCCTTGTTTATTATCGAATAACTGCCTACTCATAATGTTGAGTCATGAACAGTTTTGTGACCCTGTGATGACCTATATGGTATTTTTTGCATCTAAGATACGAAATATTATAATTTTATTTTTTTTGTTTCAAATAAATAATAGATATCTCATAGAGACGAACCTATTTTTATTATATTTAATGGAAAGATATGTAAGTATGGGAAATTACAGGGCTTACGATCCGTCTTCGGCTAACTTAAGTGATCACTTTACACAATGTAACGTTCACCCATTATCAATCTCCATTTTATTATTATTTTGTTTCACGTTAAGCGAATTATTGTTTGGTAAGAAAAACATTACCATAACATTATAAGGCCACTGAGAGGGCAAGACCTATAAATAAGTCAAGAGAACCAACAACAACTATCAAGGAAATTTATTTTTCATCGCGGACACATTCTCCGCAATGAAAAGTGTGATGAGTGTGATGATAGAAGACAGCTGAGGCGTAGGTAGAAATATATTATCTTGGCCGCGTAAAGTGGTTCAATGTTCAAAATGTTGGTGATCTTATACAGGATAAATCAACACACTGCAACATGGTCGGTCGCCAACCTTCGACAGAAGGCGACACATGAAGAAGACTTGTTAATAATTTTATTTTTTAATTATTTTTTTATAATATGAGTTATTAATTAAGTATCGTACATTATTAAAATAACGTGTTTTTTATTCGCTTACCTCTTGTGCTTGGAGAGGGAGTTAAACTCTAATCATTTTTATACAGAGAGTTATACATTTATAGTCTATAATTATTTATTGTCTATTTGCGTGCTTCTGAAGTATTCTAATATATTATTTATTTTCTAATTATGTGCTTCTGAAGTGTTCATTTAATTTCTTTCTAAGCTCTTTTATTTCTTTAATTTGTGTAGGGAGGCTATTGAGATTTTTTATCTCTAAGTATATAAAATTTTGCAGATTTTACATTTAGGGATTTTAAAGTTATTTTTAAATCTTAATGATGTGCTTGTTTCAAATTTTACAGTGTTATTTTCTTTAAGTAATTGATTGAGATTTTTTTTAAATGTTTTCTATATTGGGAACTGGGAATTTTGCAATAAATGTTTGTGTTAAAAAAGTTAATCTTTTTTTTTGATATTACTTTGATGATTGTTCTCTGTATTATTTTTACCGAGTTCATTATGTTATTGTATGCTCCTCCCCACCCAATTATTCAATTGTGTGCGCTGTAATGCCAAATCATGTGCGCGCGCACACCCGCACACCTTAGAAGGAACATTAATTAATGTACGATATTACATAGTATTTTATAGGGACCATAATATTTTTTTTTCACTTTTTATTCGACTAAACTTCACCGTCTTGTACCACGATAGTATGGCGCCTGATAGGCTTTTTTTATTATTATTCGCAAATTGTCCGAATTGTGTTTATAATTATAGACTAAACAAGGATCGCTTTTGTCTGCTTGTGTGAGAGCGATTAGAAAAATCTGCTTACTCTGTTGTCTTGTCGTTCCGTTCACTTTGATTTCTGATGATCGCTGCCTTTGTTCGGGGACAGTTCCGGTAGACTTGTCAAGCGCATCCTTTTTTTTGTCGATGTTCTTGGCGGCAAAACTGTTTTTGGATAATCAGGCCGCGGCTGCACGTACTTCGTCTAATTTACCACAAAACTGGCGTCTCATTTGAGGTAGCTTGTATTATTCTATGGGTCGCTTGTGTGATCAGTAGTAACTTTTTACTGCGATAACTTTTACTAACGCCCGTGGTTAAAATCGTTTGCGGATTGTTTGAACTTCATATGTACTCTTGTCAAAGCATAGGTGAGATGTCTATAGGCGTGACAAATAGTCATGAAATATACTTTATCTATGGATTTTTTCGCCTCTGTGTTGTAAATCTGACAATTGGTGAAATTTGTATATTAAACGTTAAAATTATCATCGGACGAATTATCGTCACTAAAATAGCGGAATATTGAATGATCGATTGTCATATACTGCAAGTTTCCGAGTATCAATGTGTCAGATAACTTTTGGAACAGCTGTGAAAGGTCCGCCATTTTACTATCGGATATCGGAGAGTAAAGTGTGTTTACTTTCGAGAAGTAAATATTTTTTTACCAACGATCAAACATTTTTTTTTTTTAATAAAGTTAAAAGTTACTACTCATAACACAACCGGCCCTACGTCTTTGTTAATGCGGTCTATAAAAGTATACGATCCATTTCAAGCTGCGGTCAATTTTAGGTCATTATGTGTTTCTCTTTTTTTTTCAGTTGTTGACGTGACGTAACCAAATTAGACTTTCATTATTGTAATGTAACTTAAACGAACTTTCTTTATATCGTCTTTCACCCATATTACTGCATCCAATCGAAACGTTTTGGTTAAACCCGTAGTGAGAGTTATAGTACCATCTAAATGACATCTGAAAGTCAAACCTTCTGTCTGTTCACACAACAGTTTTTTTTTGTTTTTATAACGTGCATTAAAATATGTTGTTACATATCGTTTTTTCGATTGTCTTTTCGACCGATCGAACGATACAATCAATCGTTATTCATATACGAATTATTATTCTCCATTAATTCATGTGAGTATTGACACATACAGTTACACCCAGTAGCGTAACTAAAAATAATTTGGCCCCAATATAAAATGGCAAAAAGGGCGGGCTCCCTGTGCCCATATTATGAAAGTTGTCTAAAGTCATGTTTCTTTCGTTTCGAGATATTTAAAGGTTTGCGTTTGAATTGATTAAAAAATATTTTTATATACACAACACAATGTTTCAAAATTTATTTAGTCTACTAGATTTATAATTTATTTCAACATATAAATTTTCCACGTAGCTTATATGGAAATAAAAAAATTGTGATTGAAATGACTTATTCTATTATCAAAATAAACACTAGCGGAATACCGTTGAACGTCGTAACAATACACTGAATGTAACGCTTCAATTTTTTTTACAATTTGCATCATATATTAATTTAAAACAATGTGACGCGAAATAATTTATAAAATCTTTTTATTTTTATTCAATTTCTTGACTTAGACCACTTTCATAATAATGGGCACATATGTATTGTATGTAAAGTATAAGACTATTAATATTATACGTGGATCTATTCATTAAATATTTTTAAGAAAAAAAAAAAGTATCTTGTCTCCTATAGTATTCATTCATACCTATATGCACTCGCAACTGAAAAAATCGTTGGGCTGATCCCCAACCCGACATATTAACGGGAGAACTACTGTTTACGTCGATATTGTTTTCACGTGTTTAGTAATACGCATAAGAAATGATTTAATCTTATTATTGGCGTAGTTACGCCTCTGATTACACCTCGATCAGATGAGACACGGCGTGTAATAAACCGCCACAAGACTCGGTCTAGGATCGCCCTCATAGGTGACTCCACGGTCTCTCTAGGCAGACGCGACGCATCCACCCTCTACCCTCTTCCAGGTCTTTTTTATCTCAAAATTACGCTCTTGCTAATTTATTTTTCTAAGCGAATTAACGCATAACCAGACCGAAAAGTTGCAAGATTTTTTTTTTTTGTAGGTAACTTCTGTAGGTTACTGCACTGCGTACTGTGTTGTACTGTTATAGATATTCAAATTACACAGTTTTAAAATTACTTTGCACAAGCGTTAATGTCGATAGAATTTTTTATCATTTTGCTCGCACGATTCAACGTGTTAAAAATGTATAGATCTTGTGCAGTTGTCGAAACGTCTCGGTCGTATTCAACCAATTCAGACCACAAGTGTTACACGTTTTTAATTTTGTTCTTAAAACATCTTTATAGACTACTCATTGTAAATCACATTATACCACTTTAGAATCACCTGATAGCAAAACAATGAAATATTTTTTCGAATTTGGCTTTTGGAATTGTCTGGTTGATAGCTGCCGGTCTTCTTTTAAATCTATATCTATAGTAGATGCAGTTTTATTATTGTATTTATATCTCAAGAAGAAATGTCAAATGCCTTTTATTGACTTTTGTGTCATTTCATTCAGTGCCGGGCCATATGGACCCCTTGCTCTTCCATCATGATGTACGCCTTATCGGCGCATTAGCAAAAATGGGGGTGTGTTTATTATTATTACTGCAATGGTACAGGGGCTGCTAACTGGGGCAGGAGATAACCTCTAAAGGAGGACGGTTTTGGGACGTTTAATACGCGAGGGGGCCGTTATGTTATATGTTGACAGAACGTTTATCGTGGGGTTCCGGTGTTGTGGGAGTTTAGAATAAAAATGCTTGAAGAGTTTTTTTTATGAATTCTTTTACTGGGGGAATACCCGGGTCGTGATGGACTTGCATAATCCTGGTCCATTTAAGTGCACGCAGCGCTAGCTTAATGCATTTATTCTGGAAGGATTGTAGTTTATTTATGTGTGTAGTGGCCGCGTGACCCCGGATGGGGGCTTCATAGAGGAATATAGGCCTTATGACGGCTTTGTATAAGAGGAGTTTTTTGTCTTTGGCAATTTTGCTATTCCTGCCTATTAGTGGGTACATTGCGCAGAGTACTTACTCTTGACGGTTCTGTCCGTCTGTTTCCTCAAGTATCTGGTATTTTTCTAGGACTCTAAAGACATTTACGTTCTGCATTTCACCTTTTTATCTTGGTTATTTTTACTTTATTCACTTCTTGAGATGGACCTTCATGTTCAGGCTGACATCTCAACGAGACGAATGTCATCGTAATTGTAGTTAATGATATTAAATTCATCATTATTGATGATTTTGCGATTCTTCAAAACATATCGTTCCTTGATAATTAATCAATGTATGCCGAAGTACAAATATTTATCTTCATAAAACTGTGACATATTTACCTACTTTGGTTTAAATATCAACGAACTATATGTTCCGAAGAATTACAACATGGTCATTAAAAGTTAATATCATTAATTACTATTGTAAAAGTTGTGTTAGAATATTAAAACTCCCGACCGCGCGATCACTAGGCGACCAATAGACCAACAAGCACGTCATAGCATTAATAAATATGGTAGTTTTCTTGTGGGGAAAATAGTTGTGTCACTGATGAGGGGGATGCTTAGAATAAATCTGACGAAAATTAACTACGTTGACACAGAATGGATGGGTATAAATAAAACAATGTTATAACTCTACTTTAGTTTATTAGCACTACTCGAGCTTTGAGAGAAACAGCAATTATTATTAAACTCGACTAGAGTTATAACGTTGTTTTATATATATCCGTGGAAACTCTACAAAGTTAACGCTGATTCTATCAATAATACGTTAACACAGCTCCGTTGATAGAGTAGCCTACCGTACCATATTTACTTTGATCGTGTAAGTGTTATTAATTTAGAAAGGCCACATGAATAGAAATCTCAACACTAAACGATGTTTTGACAGTTATGACCATTGTATACAATTTTATGTGAAAAAATATGGCTTTGTGTGACGAAATATCTTGGGATTAACCGACCATATATTGAAATGTTATCAGCTGCTGTAACATTATTCAGTGTATTTTTACTTCTAATCTGAGCGATGGTATTCGTCTAATGCGGGGATTCGAAAATAATGAATCGCGAGCCAATTTTTGATGTAATTTTTCATGTGCACTATGAAGGCACATTACCTCACTTCGCGCAATTGTGTATAATGATTTTAAACCAAAAAAAAAAAACTGACCGTCGGCTCAGTTGACGTATCCGTCTCTTTCTATTGAAGTTTTGAAGGTGAGAACCACCTTTCACGACTTGGTATATGTGTGAAGTTGGATTTCGGCGATGGTAAGAATCAAATCCAAAAGAGAATGGGCATTTTTAATATCAGATCCCTCACAAGTTTGCAACTACGTTCTTCCAATATGAACGTGATTTAGAGTTTGTTGATGTGAACATGTTGCTGATTATTATAGAACATTATTGAACAAAATACTGCACTGAGACCATTCATTCATTTGAGGTATCCGTCCTGAAAATGTTTCAAATAATCACAAAATGGAAACTAGCCTATTCTGAACATACACCTCTTTATCTACCTGAGAAGTGTAAATATGTAAAATTATATTCAATGAGAAATTTAAAAGTTCGAGGTGTGACAATTTAACTGTCGAAATGGCCGCATTATGAAATGACGTAATTGTTAATATTTGTGTTTGAACTAATACGTGCGTAAATTTCAAGCCGATTAATTGTGAAGGTAACAGATATCTGCTTAAAGTTGGGCGATCGAAATTTAAAGCAGTCACAGCGAGAGACTTTCTGGCTAAAAAAGTGATTAAAAAGTGACCTAAACTGGAGAGACGAAGATTTTCTAATATTACTGGTATACAACAGAACGTGAAATATAAGTGTTTGAGAAGCCCCGTTTTAACAAACACAGTCCAAACAGATTTTTACGTAGTATTATATAGTTACTAATAAAAAAATAAAAAATAGTAAATCGGCTTAAAAAAATTGACTGCGTAATTTTTTTATCACTTCCAAGACAAAATAAATTTGGAGCCGGGGGTACCTGTGAATGAATTTAGAATATTACCATTTCGTTTTGTATAAAACATTGTCCCAATTAAGTGGACTGGTTGAATTTAATGCTACGGCATGCGCAAACGATACATTTTTTCTAAATATTGATCGCCTGTTTAAATCCGAATTTCCGCTCTAATTTAACTGCCACGATTTTGCAGTTCACCTGGTCGTTTTATCATTTCCGTTGCAGTTGGTTGGTTACTTTGCCACATTTCAATTATCATCATCATCATCATCGGGTTGTCTCTCTTGTCCGAACAACTTTTCTTCGCGATTGTAGTTCCTCGCGTGGTTGAAGATATCCTCGACTTGCGTGCCCGAGTGCTGTTGGCGTTCTGCTTAGAAATGTTTACTGCTTCAATTAGACCTATCTTCTGCAGCTTGTTTCCAAGTATCGCTTTTTATGTTGGCTTTTTAAAGGTTCGCTTTGAAATTTTTTAAGTAAAAATTTTTTTAGCCTGTATGTAAGCGTTAGCCTTAGGAAACCTAGGAGTACAAAACCTTTTTTCAGTCTGGTTTCAGGTATCGTCATTTCTGGAACAAAGTCACCATCATTCGACGTCACCGAGTTTGGTCGTGGAATGTTTGAAATCAGACTTACCTCATCAATTATATATTAAAGATAATGCTTCTAAAGAACTTTTAAGTCGACCGATAACATTATAAATGAAGATTTCGTGCGGTAACCGGATGTCATAATAGTTTTCTGCTTTATCCCTAGATGGAATCTGTACGAACAATCAAATTGTTATAGCATACAAAAGTTTTTTATATTATATGGATGACATTTGTTATTATCTTTTATTTGAATATTCTTGATCTCGTTATTTCTGTCGAAAGTATACGCCAGGAAATATATATAAATACAAACAAAATATCTTAACTGTTAATATTTGGTTCTGTCTCCAACTTTATGACACCAAAAACCACGTAAGAAAATTTTATATATATATTTATTTATTAGAAGATATAATGATATATAATTTTAAACGTAATCAGTAATTATATATATATTTCTTTTTACATTTTTTTCTTCTCTGAGAGTCGAGATTCGTGTATAAAGGAGTCTGTATACATATTTTTTTTTATTTCAGATACAAATTTATAATAGTCTGTAATTTTTCTAATTGTGAGGGAGATATTATTAATGAATTTGATGACTTGATAAATATAGTGGTTTAGGGCTGTGGTATATTAAGTTTTGGAATATCAATTTGGTCTCTAAATCTTGTAGATCGAAAGTTGCTTCTAATATTTCATTTATTTTTAATTATAAAATTTTAGATTATTGCATTTTTTATGGTATTATTTTTGGTACTTTGAATTCTGTAAAGAGTTGGACACTTTGAAGACTTTTTTTGTTTTAAATTATTTTAATCATCATTTTTTGAGTAATTTCTAATTGTGATATTGAAGTTTTATATGCTCCTCCCCATCCAATAATACCGTATTGCCAGTGTAACTGTACACATATATATATATATATATATGGAATACTTTGAGTAGATAACTTTCTAAGACTGTATTAATGAAAAGTAACACATAAATGGTTTGATCTTATGGAGCCAATGTCTGGTAGAAGGATATTCAGAACAATGTTAGCGTGGTTACTGTATTCTTCTACTTATGGTGCCTTCTATTCTCTTCAAATAAATCTTTACTGTGTTGACTGCAGTTCGAAATAACTCAGTTGAACTGCAGTTGCACCGCTCACTAAGTTGGTTCCTCATCATGATCAGTTGTGTAATCTCGTACTTGGTGCCAGTCATTATGGAGTCTAGAGTACTGGAGTCTTCCAATTTTAATATCTGAATTTATTAATTCAGTGAAGGACTTTAATATTCGGTACACGATCTATCTTCGGTACTCCCATTTACATCAACTATCAACATTTCCAGATGGAACATATGATGACGTCACTGTTTGGGAATTTCCAAAACCTAGATTGATTTATCTTTTCCATGTGGCTTGTCATTTGTCGTCTTTATTTGTCATAATGTGTACGTACTAAGTGACTAACTCTTACTCTAACGCATTGGCCCAACTTCCGCCTGGACAGCCGCCCGGGGCCAGGCACCACAGGTCGGGGACCAGGCACCACAGGCCGGGGGCCCGAAATCGTTGAACAAATTCAACAATCGCAACAATTAATACGTAGTTTTAAAAATCTTGAATCAATCAGTAGATATATCTTAAATTTAAATATAAAATAATTACATGATTCTGTCGAGAAATAAGATTAACCTCTAGAAGTCCATTCAAATATTCCTATTTTAGGACAGCAGTAGTAACAGCTGTTTGTACCTTACAATAACCAATTAAATGATTTTAACTTATCTTACAAAATATGTAGTAAAGTGTTATTGTTTGGAAAGGGACTCTCCTTTCATGAAAACATCGGTTGCTTGAAGTTCATCAGGTTTGTGTCTCACGAAAAACCTACCTAACGATATAATGTTGCGGAAATGAGACATGACATTAACATTAAACAGATTTATAACACAATTTGATGAACTTTTATCAGCGCGATATTTTTCCGCTGATAAAAGTTCGTTTTTCACTCACTTTGCACTCGCTCCACTTTATGTGGATCGAGGACCTAGGAACATGTTCCATTCATTCATCAGTCTCTGAAAATAATATTTACTCTATCACCGTCCTTTACTACTTAATCATTAAGAATTGTTCCGTAGTGAGTTCTGAGACTGCCTGCCTGTTCGTAAACCGAAATTCTGTTCGCAAACTGAAGCATTTTTGTTCGTAAACAGAGTCATGATATGCAATAGACTTATAGAAACCAAAGTAACATTTGTTGGCTGATAGAATCCTATTTTTTTTTTAATTCTCCACTGACTTTCATCGTGTACCTCTCAATACACAAACTCTTAGACACCCAACATACTGGCTATCAGTTACGCGCAACTCCTGTTGAGGTATTTTTATAGCACTGTAAAAATACTTACGATCTCTTGTTTAGTATTGAAGCGGCTCCCAATTGAAATTGCGCAATTGTTACAAAAGAATTCTATTGAGTGGTGTGAAGCAATTGAATGTTCTTTAATTAAAGCCAATAATCAAAACGGACTGATTGTAAGGTCACCGTAAATGTCAGCACCTATAATTGATAGTTAATAAGTCAATCGAGAAATTCCCACAAACATTGTGCACGACCGTCAATGCGCCAAATGCCGAATCTAGTGGTACATTCATTGTACGACTGAAAATGATGTATTAACTCTCACCACACACATTATTGCACTTTAAGATTCAACAAGGCATCATCTGAAATTTTCGTTAAAACTAATTATTTAGTATTAAATTATGACAAAAATTTTACTTTTTAAATTGTATTATTTTTTTGGAACATCACTGTTGATATGAATACAAATAAAATGTACAAGTAATATTATGTAACGTGACCGAAATTATAAATCAGTTTATTGTATTAGTCTAAATTATAAAGCGATATTTTTGTAAAAATTTCACCTCATGAACGATGAAGATGTAAAAAAGTATTCAAAATTTGGAAGCCCAATATCTCAGTTTGATGTAAATGTCAGATGACTCCTTGTTATTCCAATATAACCAGAATTATATCGTAACTACATTTGTATTTAAGGGTCGGTTGTGTGACAGTAGTAACTTTTTATTAACGCTCTTAGTAAAAATCCTTAAACATCAAAGCATAGATGGAAATGTTTATAGGCGCGACAAATAATCATGAAATATGCTTTATTTTATGCATTATCTATGGATTTTTTCGACTAGGCGTTCGAAATCTGTCACTTTAATGTGAAAATTTTTCGTTTTATGTATTCAACAACGAAGATCATCATCGGACAAATTTTCATCACTAAAATAGCGGGATGTTGAATAATTAATTGTCGTATACTGCATCTTTCAAACTATCAATGCGTCAAATAACTTTTCGAACAGCTGTAAAAAGTCCGCTATATTTAACTGTCGATTCTCGTTTTCACTAACGGATATCGAAAAGTAAAATGACTTTACTACTGGATATACTTTCGAGAAGTAAATTTTTTTTTTACTAACGATCAAACAACGCGTTTTCGCAATTTTTTTTTTTACTAAAGTAACTATTTTTACTACAGTAAAAATTACTTATTGTAATATGCCAGTCTGGCTCTGTGTTGGGACCGAGAAGAATCTATGTTGAGAGGCAATTATAAAGCCATAAAGTAAAAATTTGTAAAATAAAATAAACCGAAGAAATTTTATTAAATTGCTGCAATTTTCGACGTTCTGTGTATTTCCCTTGAACTGTGTTCATAGATGTATTTGAAATCCTCTTTTTTTTTAAATGTTGCCCTGCTTTTCAGGTTTCTTCTTACCTTTAAAAAATGACCACCACACCAACAACGATGATAATGGATTTCATCATCTTCTTCAGTTCTCTCCGGATGTTTGCAATCATGTTGGCTATTCGTATTTTATTGACAGCTTCCCGGAAGAGACATTCTATCCGAAGCGTTACCTGGTTTTCCCCCTTCCATTCCCCTTCTGGTAGAAGCTCGTCTATTTGTCTTTCCTTGTATGATGATGTGCAGTGTTTAATGTCTCAAGAGTCCATCGTGACTGGTACACTTTTATACTGACCTAACAGTTTACAAATAAGAATTTAGTTATCTATGTTCTTTCTTCATTCTCTTGAATACATTCTAATTCCAGAATGTCCAACAATACCATTGAAGATCAATATGAAGAACTTTATCAGATATCTCTTCAGCAAATAAGTTAAACAGTACAAAGTCTTGTCTTAACTTGTCCAACTTGATCGTCTATATCACCTTAGCCTTTTGATTTCAGTAAGATTGCAAATATTCTGATATTTTCAAGATTTGGATTAATTTTAAATAACATCTACGTTTTTACCAAAATAATAGATACCTATAAAATTGTTGATTTTTTTTATAGCCGTTATGTTTACAGTTAGTATTTATTGTAACTGTTATTTTTTTAAACAATCGAATAAATAAATGAGAATAGCATTTTAGCAGGTGTGCACTTAGTAGACACGATTCTAAGAACATTTCCGGTGTCAAACACTGAAACGCTCTTTGGTTCATTGTTTTTATTTGATTTAACATATTCTACTGCAAAAAAAACTAACGAAGTATAATCATTTCGCTTGACGTGTATTCGTCAATTGTTTTGTTAAAGAAAATCGAATTACACTAACGGTTTTAAAGTAGCTAAAAACATTTTTAACATTAGTATTATTATAATTAAGAATATACTACGCTGATAGAACCGATCGCTCTATACGTATGTGGAGCTTGGTCTCTCACTTTGGTGCGGGAAACCAGGTCGCAGGTCGTCGAAAATAAAGTCGCGCAAACGACCCAATACAAGATGATCTAATTGGTGAATGGTGGAAGTTTAAGAACTCAGAACTGAGGAAGATGAAAACAAAGAAGACTGCATAGAGCATTCTTACACAAGGACATTTCAAGATGCATAGATGTGTTGCGGAATAATGGACACTGAAGGCGAGGCAGAGATTTTGCGTTCAGATGTAGAGAGATGTTGCGCATACCACGGACGGCGAGACGCACAAATTATTTCCATTCTCCAGGAACTGAACATCAATGACAGACTCGACCATTTGCTGAGATGAATCCTTCAAGTTTTTGGGCATCTTGCGAGAAGAGAAGATAGCTCGAAGAGGCTTGTTGCGGTGAGCCACATCGAAGGACGAAGAGGAAGAGAAGATCCCCCACACGTCGGGTTGGACCCACGACCAACGGCGGGAGTTCATAGATATTGCGATCCTCAGTCATGACGACGAAGATGATGATGTTAACAAGTTGTCATCCCATCCTTAGCTCCGAAACTGTACAACGCACTCAGTACCAACTGAAAATCGTTCAATTCCAATAATATTACACAAATATGGACCCAATATATGATCCAATCGGGTAGAGAGCAATCAGAAGCATGGCTATCCAACATTCTAACATAACCATTATAGAGTGCCTACACAAATAATTCACTAGTTCTACAACACTCCCACTATATTTTTATTTAAAGATTCTTTTTTTTTTATCTCTATTTTAATTTCTGTCGAATCTTTATTAAATAACACCAGAACAGCACGAAAAAAACTGGCTACTTTAACACAGACTTCAGTCTAGCAAAGTAGCCAGGACAACGCTGTATATATCAGAGGTGGAGTCTACTTCATCCAACACAATAATCTACGAGTATTTAATTAAATATAATTATATCTTTTATCATGTTATATTATAATAAATTCCTTCTCTCGTAATTAGTTCCTATTATATTTTTTTTTATAAATTTGATGTATATATATTTAGTTATATTGGGTGTGCATATTGTAGTTTTAGTTCACACTCTTTTATAATATTAAATAAAATTAATACTTATTTTATTACTTCAAAAATAATAACATATAAATTAAAAATTTAAACATTGTAATAAATTTTAATTAAAAGTTAATTATTATTCTTGTGGTACATTAAGGAACATTAATGATCGACCTTCGCGTCACGTCTGAGGTGCCGCAAAAGGCAACATACACTTCTCTGGTGACAGCCGAGAAAGTAAAGGAGCATAGTTAAGATGTCGGGAATTTATGGAAATTGCGGAAAAAAAAAATGAGGGATCAACGTTGTTGAGATAATGTCAAGACGGACTTTGAAGAGGTGCCCAGGGATGGATGAGGCTCTATAGTGATTAAAGAAGAATGAAAAGTATCATCGTTATTTTCAAGCCTACCTGCATTAGGACAGGACAATGTAGCGTGGGGTGGCGTTCTATGTTTTTTCTTATCTGTTTACCTTCCGACAACTATGACGCAGCTGCTCGCGGGGAACCGCGCCCGCTATCGGCCCGGCGACCCGGACCAGTACCCAGTACAGCTCCGGTCGCCTCGCGTGGAACACCTCTCGCGGGACAAGTCAGTGGCGATACACCGCCGTTCCCTGCACACGTGGATAAGCAATAACAATATAGTCGGTCTCCCATGACAACTCGACCGCCGACCAATTTAAAAGTGATACCTGCGAAACGATCACTCGAACACGATCGACAGTTTGACAAAATAATAAAAATTGTAGCAATCGGAACTGAAAAAGAAAAACAAAAGTCAAACGCACGAAAACTATTGAATTTCTATCCGATTTAAAGGTTTAAAGGACCA
Organism: Eubasilissa regina; assembly: GCA_022840565.1. NCBI lineage: Eukaryota > Metazoa > Arthropoda > Insecta > Trichoptera > Phryganeidae > Eubasilissa > Eubasilissa regina. The sequence continues at coordinate 31,093,761 of JAINEB010000003.1, read as the reverse complement.
GAAGTGAAGACGAAGAGATAGAGAATCTTACCAGCGTTGAAGAAGACAGTCGTCGATTTTTCAGCGTCGCGATGCCGGCCGTAGCGGCGTGCCCCGGGGGCCCTCTACGCTCCTTGTATACAGGTGAATTATTGTGAACCATGTTTAACCATGCAATAATATGATTGTTTATTTGGTCGGTTGTAAGGGGTCTACGAGAGTTCTTCATATTCCAAGATTAGAGTTAACTTTTTTATTTTTATTTGTGTTATTGTGCTGTTTTTTTTTTTCAATTATTAATTTAGTAATAGTAATGTTGAAATGAAGAAATAGCAAATCTATTATTCGGGTATTCTAATTTTAAAATATATTATGCTATTAAACTAAAAACTCTAAAACTAAGCTATTATATACTTGCATTATTAAAATATCTGGCTACTTTAACATAGACAAAAGTCTAGCAAAGTAGCCAGAACGAGACTGAATAACTTTCAGAGGGTGATTGATATCTACTGCATCCCACACAAAAAAAAAGTATTATAAAATGGTAATTCATTTCTAATAAATAGATGTAATAATAAATAGATATGTTATTCGATCGTATTATTTTTATTGTAGTTTGTCTCTCATATATAAACGCTGTAAAAATGTCAAAAAAATCATAACTCATTTAAATAATTTATTTTTCCAAAACAGCTTGACATAAATGTAGATCTCGGAAATCTCATACGATCTGATAAATCAGTTAAACAACTATTTAGCTACATTTAAGTATTTAATTATTGTTTTTGCACGTCCTTGATCGAGTTTTCCAACTAATTTATAAATAGTGTAGCTTCTTGTGTCAAGAGTGAAAATTTTAAATTTAATACTAGATATATTGTTGATGAAATAAATAATACTAGATGTATTGTTGATGAAAACAATTGAACTGCCTGTCTAGTTAATTATCTTAACATTTCAAACATATTTCATAAAAATATATTGGTACTACGTAGAACGCATAGTACCAATATTTATGCTTGTACATTTAGCTTCTTTATTTATGCAAGGCGATCGTAGTTTTTGGATGCGGCGCCTAGATTTTCTAAGCCTTTGTAAAGCCCGCTTAGCGCCACATTTCCAGCACGTAGGTAACCACCATGATACATTTACGGTCTTATAAATTATTTTAATATTTTATTTTATAGTAACACGGTGCCAGATAAAATTCGGTGTGTAGTTTACTAATTAAAAACAACTGTTTATTTTTAAATCCATTTACAGGGTACAACAGACATAGTTCACAATATTCTACGAGTGTATACCTAACTATATTAAGAGTCGAAAATATTCAAGGTGTATATACAAATTTTGTACCGTTACAGAAAATATTATTGCACGAGATTTTTACAATTTTTTTTTTTTACGATTTTTTTAAATATTTGCAAAATTGACACATTATTATTCTCCGTGTTTGTTTTAAGCCCAAAAATCATCAAGTTGGATGACCATTTAATTTTTATATTCAATGTGAAATCAATAAAATATTTTAATTAATCAAAAAATCGTATATCGTATATTGGTTGAGATTATACACATGGAACTTGAACATTTTCGACTCATATTATTAATATCTTTCCACCCCTAAAATATTGTACACAGGGTATGTTACATCCAGTATATAAATAATATTTATCTGATCTCTATACGATTCTTCACCCTTTGATGGATCTAAACCAAATTTTGCATGCTTATTCTTTAGGACTCTGCGCAAAACATGGACACATATGCATCCCCCCTTCTTCTAGGCACTTAACTCTCTTCCACGATATATATGTGTAATTAAGTTAATAACATGTGATCCAAATTTTGCTTAGTTACTCTTTAGGATCCCGGGAAAAACATAGCCACCCTCTTCCCTTATCTTGGCCATCACCATTCAAATTTTGTTCAGTTGCACTCAAGGGTCTTGAGGAAATTATCCCGCTCCACTCTCCCGGACACCGGACCAAATTTTGCTTACAGCGTAATTAGATATTTAGGGCCTGCCCAAAACAAAGCTACGCTCCATCCCTCAAGTTTATATTTGAAATGATGATACCTGAATCCTGGTGCAACGCTTGCCACTGACCGCTATGATTATAATTTCCTTATTGCTTCTACGTCGCTCGATTGCGGTGGGTCGTTCTGGTTAAGATTTTTTTTTCGTCTCTTTTTGTTAACCTCCCAAAAGCGTTTGTTTACGACCCGCCCACGACTGTTTTTATAATATTATTGTCGTGTTTTGGTATAGTCCATCTTTCGCCGCGGATGATACAACGCAGTCCCACGCCCGGCCCAGCGTCACCATTTCAAGTTTATCTGACGTATACAGAGAAAAAATGCACGATTAGTTCGTGCATTTTTTAATTTTATTATTCTGTCATTTTGTATTTATTGCAATGTAAATCAGAACGAATGTTTAGCATTTTTTGCGTCCCATAAAATGATGATAAATTTATTGGTATCATCACTCCCACTTCCACACCAGATGTTCCGTATACATAACCACCCGTGTTATCGTATTTATATTTACCGTTTTTATTATATCTAATTAGGTACATTTTATTATAGATAATAAAATTTATGTGCACTTTTTATTACTTTAGTTATTTATTACTTTGAAGTTGTATGAATATCTCATAAAAGTGTCCCCATTTTAATTACCCCGAAGAGGCTGTACACTCTAATGGAAATGTATATCTGATTTTTAAGTCGTTATAAATTTTCAATATTCTAGTAACTACGCAAATATGCTGAATACATTATTAATTATTGCATGTTTACGTTCAAAAAAGAAACATATGTTTATTTTTAAAATCAAAATGTAATATGTTCTGCTGGTTTGTCAAACTGGCAGAACTCAATAATAATATTAATTATAATTTGATTTTTTAAATTTCATTAAAAATAATCATGGTATTCTACAAACTAAACACAACAACAATAAATAAACATTTCCACAACTTATATATTAGTAACCTACCTTTTTATATTGTATACCTCAAATTTTTTATTCAAATTGTGAATATTATAAAAATTTTAATATTTGAACCGTCAGTTCAAGAAATGTGAACATTTAAAATTTTTTGTTCCTTATGTTCATTCATATTTAAGAACTGTGTCGGTGCAATGCTCGCTATACGTCCACCATCCAGAAATTGTCTGTAGATGTCTGCATTTACCTTGCTCATTATTTGGTGAACATATTTTCGTCTAGGGCTCTCTGTCTTCTTACCTCAATTGCACTTCTGAGATTTGCATTGTGTCTACGAGTAGCTTATTCTTTCCATCCTTCTCTCTCTCTCTCTCTCTTTCTCTGGTAAATCGTCCAGGTCATAATTAATTACTTTTCTTCACAATATAAAAGATACCTATAAATATAATGCTTCGTATTATTTTCTTATGAATTGTGTTAATTATATAAAACCGGATGTTGCCATTCGTGATCGTTTCGAATCAATGGGTTTTTTATTATTATTCGCAGTCCCCGGTACATTAAATTTATTTTCATTTATGATAATTACTTTTGTTCAACTAAAAATATAACGTACACCGAAGATGGACTACTCTCCTATACCTACAATTTGTGTGAATTATACCACTTAACCTTTATTAATCTTCAAAGCGGTGTACAAAATTGCTTTGATCGAGTTTAGCTTCGAGTGTTTGATGGAGAATAATTCCCATCGTTTTATAACCTCTTCGTGAGCTTTGATTTCGAATATTTACGAATGTTTTGAATTTTTCTCGTTTGCCCTATTGTCATTAATAAATTGTATTTTTTATTTTTTTTTTGCATATAATTAATTTTCTCGATGATTGTCTACAAGATGGTGTGTTGAATATAATAATTTATTTCCATTTAGCTCGTTGATCACGGAACTGCGCGTAGGATCGTCATCAGCATTTCGGTACAATCAGGCCGAGCGGGGATCGGCGGTCGTGTGACACACCCAATTTTTTTTTAACGTAAAATTGTTTACGCTTTTTTTATGATTTATTTTCAATGTTATTAATCGTTTTAGACGAACAAATGAAAAATGTATTATTTATCGTTTTAACGCGTTTATCTTTTCATACAAGAATATAAATACAGGGTGAATATCATGTTCCAGCTATGCCGACTGTGTATGAGGTGGCACCACATGTGTCGCAGGCCCAATCGACCGAATCCGGTCACCGATAACTTTTTAAAACATCGCCTCATGCAATCTAAAAGAAGTAGTGCTCAATGATTGCGCTGACCAACGTGGCGCACCGTACAGTAACTCTGCGTAGATGTAAATAGAAGATTTTCAGTCCCCTAATAGCTGTTTTGTTTGTTACCAACGACGAAATGAGCTTCGTCGCTCATGATAATTTTTTCAGAAAAGTCGAGTTTGTGTTTGTTTTAATGACTTCAAACACGTTTTTTAAGCGTTAGATGCCTCATAATAAATTGTAATCAACTACTCTTTAAGACTTCCAATTGCGAACTGACAAATGTCTGCCAAACCAAAATGGCGACCAAACAAAATTGGTCTGGAACATAATATTCACCATGTAAATTTGTAGTTATACGAAGTTTTTTCTTTTATGACATTTAGGCATGACACCTTGAAATAACAAAGTTTTTATTAAGGAGAATATAAGTTATATCAATTTGTCCAAAATTTGATAAAAATGAATTGATGATTCTGGCGTCTGCTATCAGACTACTCAAAGGTATTTGAGATTCCGTAAAAACAATATAGATGGCTTTCAAATAATGGGACGACAGATGTATTAATTTGAAAAAGTGTAACGTATGGATTCGAAAATTTGTCATGAAAAATACTGGCGCTGTAACACAATTGGTAGTGTACTTCCCCGGATTGGAAATAGAGATCCAGGTTCGAATCCCGCTAGCGCAAAAACAATATTTTTCTACAAAATTGATTTTATATGTATATATTTATAATTAATACATTAAATTAGTATTTATAACAAAGTTTTTATTTGACATTTTAATCAACATTGATTAGTTTAATTAAACAGAGTTATATTTTAGTAGCACTTGCAATGTTTTTTTTAGAAAAACAGATGTCGATTTGATTACAAATAAAATGTATGAGTTATATAATAACGGGCCCGAAATCTGGAATTACTTTACACTCGATTATATTGCTACATTGTAAAAATTTACCCCCGTGGGCGTTGAATTAAACTCCACCGAAGAAATTGAAATATCAATATTCATAACCTTAAAGCTCGATACCTCGTTTTGTCGAATAAATACCTTGGTATTCCAAGAGCACGATATGACACTAGTAATAAGAGATTTTTTTTGTATTACGCAATTTTTTTTGCCTTGCGTTTCTTCAACTTTTCAAAAAATATGACAGTTTCGTTTATAAGCGATTTATGAATACACGATACTCAATCAAGTGTATATTGAAGCTCCTATTTTATCCGATTTATACACCTGTCGGTTGTGCACGAAGGCTCACTTTTCTACAGATAGGTGTAAAATATAATCCATCAGTTTTGCGAGGTCAAATCTATTCCAATTGTTGCAGTTGAGATAAATGTTATTTATTGTTTTCCCCATATGCTCGAGAGCCTCTGGTGCCAGGCGGTGCTACCGTGCTGGAAGTGCCTCTTAATTGCGGGCCGCTGGTGCCGTGGCGTGAAAATGGCCTTTAATCTTTCATTCGTACCGGCATACTGACGGCGGTCGATCGAACAGTAAAGTGCATAGATGTTAACCCTTCCCAAACCATGCAGTAACACAGGTCTACCGCTCTAATGAAATCTGTAATATTTCGGTAAATATACGCAACATACACTTCATATTTTAGTTAGTTTGAAGGAAAATATTTACGCTTAGAAAATGACCAGTGAAAAATCAATTATGTAAGGCGAATCCTACAAAAATAATTATTTTTAATTCATTCCGCTGTAAAATTAATACGCTGACAAAAATACAATTTGTGGCACGACAGAAAGAAATCACACATTAATTTCACAGTGAAAACAATAACAAACATACGAATATAATGGTGTCTCTTTCTCACTAATTAAATGAAGATAGATAAAAAGGAAAGTTGTATCATACAATATAATTTCCTATACAGAAATTGATGAATATTCCGAATATAATATTACATTTTTTTTTTTTAAATATTTAATGCTCAATACTTAAAGTAAATATATGGCATTAACCATTTTTTCAAAACCATGTTTTGACATTTTCAAGACTAATATAACTCTAATTTCTTACGGTAACATGAGTTGACAGCGTGGCTGCGTACGAGTATTTTATGTCACGGTATGGTAAAGGTTAAAATAAAATTGTTCAGTGTCAATATCACGATTGTACTTTTTTATCCTGATTTTTCTCCATCCCGTTTCGTGTAAGCATTCGAACAAGTTTGTCACCCTATGAGTTAACACAATATGTTGCGTCATTCATCACTAACTATTTGTCAAGCACATTTGATGAAATGTGTCCCATTTTACGTGCATTTGTTTTTTTTATTACCCACTCTGGCCGTCTCCGTTGCTCTAGCGATGACTGTACCCCCAGATTAAACATCGCGATCTTGCATGGAGGCGTGGATTACTGCACAGAAAATCAATACAATACAAAAATCAATCTTCTTCTGTGTAAGGTCAATGGAAATTGTCCTCGAACACTCGACGTACATATCACCACGTTTTTAATTTTTACTACAATTCTCAAAATTCTAATAATATTTGACGTCGCTACTACAATCTCATCACTACACCGCGTCTCCATTGGCCAAATAGGATTCAGACGGACCTACACACGCACAGAACAGAGATATATGAAGGGATCTCCTCGAAACGGCCGAGGCTCACCCTGTCCCATGGTGATGATTCGCAGAATACAATTTTAAATTTTTTTTCTCTTTAACGGTACCCGGGGAAGAAACGATATATTTCTAAACCTAATATAAAAGTTTTGCTTTATAAAAAGCTCAACTAATATTTTGGACATCCGTATGAATCACGCTTCATACAAATGAACCCACCAATATTATCACTTGTTTGTATCAGTAATATCGATGCACAATTATGTACTATGCTATTATAAGTTGTTCCAGATTCTATTCGGAGATTGGAAGTATCCAATCCGTGATACATTTTTGATGTTCAGCTTGTCATAACCCTCTCACGCGAAAGGTCCTCCATTAACTATAGAAAATAATGTAAATTTTATAAAACCATATAAATTGCATCCATTTATATTGCACTTAAGTCCACGCACAAATAATTCAACGTTCTCATATTTTAACTAGTCATCTAGCAGGAAGAATTTAGTTTATTAATAACAAATAAAATTGTACATTATATTATAATATCTCAAGCGTGTATTCGAACTAAACGAAAAACTTATCTCTTCTGGATGTAAGTTTTGCTTGAACTGTCGTGTTGCAACAACAACAAATCTGTATTTGAAGTTGACTTAAATGCGTGTAGTTTATTACACCGTAAACTTGGAATTACTCTATTACAATATTTTTTACCCTTCCCTTAATAATTTTAAGTATTTCCGTAGAATAAGTGTTATAATATTATTATTTTTCAAGAACAGTTAGTAGCTTCTACAGATATACTTTTTACGAATTAAATGCTTCTGTTAAATTTTACTTTTTCTTGGAGAAAGCGCCTCCAGCTGATTTGTGCTCAGTTTGGTTTACACATTTCGTCATGAATAGATTTACGCCAGAGCAACGCTTGCAAATTGTGCAAATTTATTTCAAAAATCGTGGTTCAGTTCGCGAAACTTACCGTGCGCTACGTCCATTTTACGGTCGACATAATCGTCCATCCGAGCAAGTAATTCGAATAACCATGGATCGTTTTCACACCACGCATATTCTACTTGATAATACGCATCAGATAAACCAGAGACGATAGACGACTTGGAAGCCTTCGATTTCGTCGCGTTATTACCAATATACGTCTCCAGCCAGCGAACCAAAAAGTGGTCGAAAATTTGACCACCAGATTGCGCTTTATATGAGCTAGACCCGGCGCCCATATCCGCGAAATCATATTTAAACACTAATGGCATATAATTATCTTTCCAATAAAACCAATACCATGGTCATTACCACGATTTAGATGTGTTTTATTTCATTTCAAGTCCATGCCTAGTGCACGCCACTGTTACATATGTATTTTAAATTATTTATTGAATTCATTTTCGCTGATGATAAAAAAATCTTAATCTCGGATTTACTGATTTTGCTCAACTATATCTTAAATTTTCCCCGTAATTCTTCACGTTTTATCGTGCTGTGTCATAATTAAACTAAGAATAATAGATTAGATTTAACGATTGCTTTTGTTGTATTCAATAATAACGTCATAATAGACGTAATAATTTAAGTCGTGTTTTAATTTCATGATCAGATAATTAACCTGATAAAGTAATATTTATATGCGAGAAATGAGATTGCTAGTTTCTCAAATGAACTACAAAAGTGAACTAACCAACAATAAATACGTCAATAACGTTCGTGCAATGAATTTAATTCCTCTCCGTGGTTCTAATTCTAGATTGAGATAAATAAATAGACTCGAGGCGGATTCCGGATTTATCGTTATTTTCATTAGAAGTTTACTCGTAAAAAATGTTTCGTCTGCGCCGAACTTGTCGGTTCCTTCTAACAACTATATTTCGAAGTTTGGAAGGCTAAGATGGGCAGGACATGTTGACAGATGTGACGACTCCAAAACATTCCGTTAAGATCTATGAAGAAACGCCAACGGGAACTCGGCCTCTGCGACACCCGAGAATGTGATAAGTAAACAATGTTAGAAACGATGCAGCTTGGTTACAAATTCCCTGTCAGGAGACCACAGCCCAAGACAGCCTATTCCTATTTTTGAATGTTATGTTATATTATTTTGATTCTCTACGTTCCAATACATGTATTGGTAGATACATTTAGTCGAAGGTTCCTCGATGTTAGTGGACTGCGTGTGTAAGCACAGCTGTCCATACAACATCCAAATATTCCAATACAACCGCCCTATTTTTTCTGCCAATGACGTTAATGGCTTAACATCGTCCGTGTCAAATGTAACGGTACCCTCTCTAAGACTGCTTTCTCGCTCGTTAATCTTCGCGGCTTACCTCATGCACCAGTCATCGATGACTTTCGTGACCGAAGCGGACGTGACCTGGAGACAAATCGCAAATGGTCCTGTTCATGTTCCGAGAATGAAACCTTCGTAAGTAAATCAATTACCGTGTGCGGTTTTTTGCTCCTGTTGTGAAAGCCTGGGAGCTTACAAGCCGTTAATTATTTACAACCCCGGCGATATATTTGGAGAATAGGGTTTGTTTTTGTATTAAAGGAGTGACGTGTTATGTTGTAATCGGAAAGTTGGATTGTGTGTAGAAATCGAATTTGATAAACAATAATGTATTGTTAATTCTGTTGTCTCCTAGCGGATTACTCAAAGGTATTTTAGATTCCGTAAAAATAAAGTAGATGGCTTTCAAATAATGGAACGATAGATGTATTAATTTGAAAAGTGTAACATATAGGTTCGAAAATTTGTCGTCAATGCACTGTGTGCTCTAGCATAATCGGTTAATGCACGTTCCCCGGATTGGAAGAGATCCAGGTTCGAATTCTGGTAGCAACAACAATATTTTTGGATAAAATTGATTATATATATATATATATATATATATATATATATATATATATATATATATATCTTTCTAATTGATACATTTAATTTGTATTTATAATAATAATTGGCTTTAAGATGAGCCATTTAATCGCATTTATTTTAAAATGAAAATTCACATTCGATTTTTGATGTGTAAATACCATGTCCCCCCTAATTTTTTTTTTTTTAATTGTTCCTCTACCCTAAGTACAATTTTAAACGACCGACAAATGATATTTTAAAATGTCAAAAATAAATGTAGCTAATATAATTTCATTCCTTCCTTCCCAGTGAACTGTATACGTAATACACACACACACACACACACTGTTTACACATAACCATAATATTAGTATTAATTGTACTCACTCGATTTTATTTGTGTATAACGCGTGACTTTATCTTATTTATACGATTTAAAAATACGATCTTGCATTTTTGACGATTTTTTTTTTCTATTATAAGAAACTTAAGTTGGGCGATAATATATACGTGCCTGTTTTGAATCTTTTTAATAAGTAATAAGGTTAATAATAATTATAAATAGATAATACAAATAGATTGATACGTTGTTGTGATTATTGTATTTGTGTGGTTATATCTCAAAGCATGCGGTCGAGTGATATGTGACATCATTTGGTTACGTAGGAGTTAGACAATAATTTTCTAGAATTATTGCTCTGTTATTTGTCCATCGCAATATCGGTTCCCCAGGCTGGAATAATGCAAAAGGGACAGTCGCATTCATTCATACGACCGCAGAATGCTTCCTATTGGACGTTAACCCTTACCAGCTGTGCCCTGTTAAGTTACATTGTCGTAGCATTTTGCATTTTTCATTCGAGTGTTAATTATATTCGTAAATTTTTTCTTCTTTTCATTACGAAATTAATATGTGACCTCTCACTGTCCAATTACAAATTGTCTTTTTTAACGCATCCGACATCCATCTACGAATTAAAAATAACTATTTTTATTCGGATTCGCTTTAAATAAGTAGTTTTACAGGAATACTAATTTTATACCTGTATTAGTGCACGGCTTGGAAGCGATCAAAAAAAATTCTTAGGTGCAGATGTCTTTCGTCAAGGGTCTTTCAGTGGACAAAAAAATCGTTAGAAGCCTTATAGACACATATACTATTATACCATCACGCGTAGAATATGTCTGGTTCGCCCCGCCCCACCTCCCATTCAGAGCTTTATATTTTGTTTTGGTCTCTTCAAACATCGCCTAATTTTATGTCAAGTTCACACGGTGTTCTTTTGTTTTGTGGGAATTAAATATGTATGATATATATTTTCTTCATTTATTTTATTAATTGCATATTTGTATATAAAATATTATACACTTTTAACAAAACTAAAAAAAAATAAACTAACTGTTTTAAATAGCGTCTTAGAAAATTTCGCTTATAGGGGATGTAATATACAAGGTTGTTAGGAGTAATCCAGTAACTTTGTAGACACAAACAACGAAAAGATGTAGGGAAATACATTATTATAATATTTGAAGATGCAGGGGTTGTATTATTTTTTAGTAGCTTGTTGGTGTAGTGGTCAACACGTTGGCCTAGTGATCTAGTGGTCGGGGGACTTCAGCACTCCAGGACTTCAGCAAGTTAGTCCTATTTTCATAGCACAAGCGTTTAGCTTAGTTTTAAAATAGTAGGAATATTGAAGTGACATGTATTCCGTGTACCCATCTCTATTTTAAAAAAATAAATTATATGTTACTTTCTTCTGACGGTCTTTTTTTTACTTTGAGGATAACTCCAAAGGGTCCCACCGCGGTATCATCGTACCAAAGCCATATCTGTACAATATGTATCAATTTGACGTGAGACTATCCACCATATTAAATTCAGAAATCAGCCAGAGAGAAGCTATAGAAGTCATGCACCCTCAAAAGGGGAGGGTAACCGTCACATTTATGTATTGAAGTCGCAAAACTCGGTTACAGTCCGGCAGAAATTCACCTAGTTCAGATCGCAAGAGGGTGCAAGGGAGAGCCAGCGAAATGCCACCGCTCGTTCATTCCAGCAACCCCCAGCGGGGGACCACACCCTAATAAATTTCCGGAAAAGTTCGAGATTCTTTTCATTTCTTAATAGGCCATCGTTTCGGGGGATCCTATGACCTGCTTTGAGGATAGCATTACTACCTCCGATTGTAAAAAGTAATGTATATTCAGATGATGCAGTTGTAATATACATTACAACTACACCAAGTATCGAGCAGTTTTGTATCAAAAATTTTCGAGAATCGAATTAAAATTGTGTAACTATTCATTAAATAAATAAGTATACATTAATTAGTCATCATTCATATGAATACTGCTTAACGAACCATTTTTGATTTATAAATGGGCGAAGAGTAGGTACCACCCCAGCCGAATTACCACGCATTATATTTGTATAAATGAAGTGCATTAAGAATCCACGTAGGTGCGTGACAATTCATGATTTAGTGCTCCGATACGTTATTTATAACGCTTCATCTCACACGTGTGACTCACTTCTTACACTCGTGCTCACGGCATGTCGACGAGTCAAACATTCCCTCGTGACTCAGCGGGTATTAAATTCTCGCATGCCAAAGGGTACGGGCTCTGTAACTGTAACCGTAAACGCCGAAAGTATTTATTTAACCTGTGGTTAGTCGCGAGACGTTGGCGGCCGGTAGTGAACGAGACGTGCCATTCCTTTCGTGGGGGTTGTTTTGCAAAAAATTTCCATCGTTTAGATTTCAATGCGGTGTGTCCAATCATCGTAGCTGTCTGTATTTCTCACCTTTTTAAATTAATTATCCTTATTTAATTTAATCGCATTTGTCCTATTTTTGATGTGTAAACAAACCACAAAAAAAATTCGTATCTTAAAAAAAATTGTGAAAAAATACCGGCCAAACAAATACGTCATACTCGTAACCGTGGTGACAGCATATTTTATTCAGTATCCATAAACACTAATCACGCATACGAAGATTAAAAAATCACGCATACGAAGATTAAAAAATGCATTTCCTCGTCACGGTTATTTGTAAATTTAGAACTTATACGGCACATACTTAAAAATGGAATTTAAAAAATGGTACATTCCTAGTATCCACAGTTGTATATTACTCGTAGCATCATACACAAAGTACAACGCTAAGCAACCGTTTTTTAACAAATTCTATCAAAATAAATGCAATAATTTTTCATTACTTCTTTCCTTTTTTTCCAGTGAACTGTACACATAAAACTCACACACAAGGGCGCATGATGTTTACACATAAAAATGAACGTACTAATTGTACGCAACCATTTATTTTCCTATTTTATGTAAATAAATTGATAATAACCAGCAGTAATGTGGTTACAAAATCCACACATCTCTTACCCGCACGGAAGTACAAACCTTGATGATTTTTCCTTCAGCTCCAGAGTACTGCCTCATTCAGAATACCGGATCTATTTGGACCCCTTGCTCTTCCATCATGATGTATGCCTTATGGGCGCATTAGCAAAAATGGGGTGTGTTTATTATTATTATTACTGCAATGATGCAGGGGCTGCTAGCTGGAGCAGGAGGTAACCTTTAAAGGTGGACGGTTTTGGGACGTTTAATACGCGAGGGGACCGTTATGTCATAGGTTGACATAACGGTTATCGTGGGGTTCCGGTGCTGTGGGAGTTCAGCGTAAAAACGCTCGGAGAGGTGTTTTATGATTTCTTTTACTGGGGGAATACCCGAGTCGTGATGGAGCTGCGTAATCCTGGTCCATTTAAGTATACGCAGCGCTAGTCTGATGACCTTATTGTGAAAGAAAAATCAATAATTGTATAATTCTATGATTAGTTTGCTTTAGCAACGACTTGCATATTGCCCCGTCCCATAAATTCGCACGTCGACCACTTAGCTAAATCCTGAGCCATAAGTTCAGTTCTTAAATCCGCTCTTTTTTATTTTATTTATCTGTAATAATCGTTCGTCTACATGCCACTGTATTATTTTGAATGTCACGTGATACTATTTACTCAACAAACCGTGGGTTATAATATGTTTATACATATACAGATAAATTTGTTTATAATTAACGAACAAAGCTAAACTCACTCGTGACTTTGAAACGTAAATATTATTTCAATAAACGTGATCTTTGGCGAGTGCCATTGCGAGTTCACGAGAGAGTAAACATTTATCACTGATGACGGCCTGATTGATCTTTATTGCGCGCACCCGGACGACAGCCATGAGAACTAAGTCACTTGAGAATTAATTTGAATTGAACGGTATTGTATTGAACCAAACACCGTGTAGAAGTACATATGTCTTTGTATAACCTAAAAATGACCACGCCGTGTTGCATGAAGAAGATCTTTTCATTATTAAGGAGAACACATTCTTTTTTTTGAAGTTGTATTTATTCAGAACGTAGGTCTCTAATATTTTAAATACTAATTAAATGAAAAATAAAGTAGATGACTTTCAAATAATTGTACGATAGATGTATTCATTTGATAAGTGTAACATATAGATTCGAAAATTTGTCTTCAAAGTACTGTGTGCTGTAGCATAATCGGTTAATGCACGTTCCACGGATTGGAAGAGATCCAGGTTCGAATCCCGGTAGCAACAATAATATTTTTCGATGAAATTGATTTTATATGCATATTTTTCTAATCGATACAGTATTTAGAAGATCTTTTTAATCTGAACTATTGTGTACCTAATTGACAACGCAGTACATTGTTTTTAAATTCATTATTTCAACAATAAAATGATTAATTACATTGATACATTTCCCAGTACGCGTGCACCGTGGAGTAAATTAGCAGCAATAAATAGATTCAATATGTGCATCATTTCAAGAAACTTTTGCGAAAGATTATGCAGTTGAGCTGCAGTTTAACACGCTATTGTTTTCAAAATTGTATTGTTAATGTGCCAAATGCAACTGTTGGTTTTGTCGTCTCCTACGGCATTATCATTTGTGAGACCGCGGAAGCATTCAATGCACAACGCATTCTTGAATATCAAACTTTTCTATATCTGAAGGATATCTTTTGAACTTATTCGTCTGTTCTTTCGATTTTTAAAATGCCAAATTATTTGTATTTGTATTTGCACGAAGTTGTGCACAATTTCTAACCTTCATTCTTCGTCTCCTCATCCATATTCATCATTCTTTCCGGCGGAATGAATCGAAACAGAACACTTACATTACCATACCTTACGCCTTATTACCGCAAACGTTTAAGTCAATATGTATTAAATTCTCATGTAGTGTATCATCATCGAGTAATGTTTAAACATCCTTCATTTTAATCGTTTTCTTATTGTTTTTTTTAGGTTCACGAATTTTTTGCCGAACACGGCGTATCGCGTAATATCTACACTGTCAGATGTATTTATAACTTTATGGTATTCGTTGAATATATTTAATATGATAATACTTGTCAATTATTCCATAAAGGTCACTTGATAATTTGTACATATCACGGCACACTGTTTATTGCATATTTTATTGCCATCACTCGCTTGAATGTCATTTTAATTTTGTTCGTACGTTTCCCGCAAAGCTAAACCAGATGGAAAAAAATCTTAATTGTTCTAGAAATATCTTAACCGCTTTCACATAAAAGTGATTATTTTCGGACGGGTTTTGGTTGTAAATTTCCTTGAGAACATCTTTGCTATTTAGCAAACCAGTATTGAATTACACTTGTGTATTCAGATATCGCGAATGTATGAACAACCGCCCGTTAGGAAGTGCATGTCGCCGAGTATTGACAAGACTGCCATTAACATAAGTTTGCAGAAACTTGAATCAACAGAGGCGTCAATATTTAATTTTTCGTTTTCTTACAGCAAAACAGCTCGTAGTTTAGCTCGTCGCTTGCATCGAAACTCTACAATTTATTTTAATATCTTGAGTAGGAAACTATTTTTCTCTGATGTATTCTGTATGTATATACGCGCGCGATGCCTGACGAGATAAAGGACTTACTAGGGGTGTTCTTTCACGACGGTTACATAGTTTTTGTAAGAACAGAGGATCTGTGAAATACATTGGTTTGAATATACAGGTTCTGACCATTAGCGAAGATGCATGTCAACAAGCCACTTATAAAAAATAATGTTACTGAAAATTAACGGTTTTAGAAAATATGTGATATTTTTAGATGGTCCTCGAAGATTCTTGAAGTTATAATTTTTTACCCGTGAAATGCCGGATTACATCTGATAGAAAATGCATAATTATTTATATTTGTATTTGCACGAAGTTGTGCACAATTCTTAACCTTCATTCTTCGTCTCCTCATCCATATTCATCAATCTTTTCGGCGGAATGACTCGAAACAGTACACTCGTAACAGTTCTTACCATCTCAATTGTATATTTCATAAAGTAATGAATAAATTAATTCAGTCCTCTTAATCGAATTTTTATTTTGGCAAGTTTACAAATAAAAAGATCAACTTTTTCAACACAAACACTTTTTGCAACATTCCCAGTTCCCAGAATTGAAAACATTTACAAAAAAATCTCAATCAATCAATTTAAGAAAATAAACACTGTAACATTTGAAACGAGCACATCATTAAGATTTAAAAATAACTTTAAAATCCTTAAATATAACACCAAATACTATCAGCAAAATTTTATATACTTAGGGATAAAAAAATTTCAATAGCCTCCCTACACAAATTGAAGAGATAAAATATATAAAAGATCTTAGAAAGAAATTAAATGAACACTTCAGAAGCACATAATTAGAAAATCAATAATATTATACAACACTTCAGAAGCACGCAAATAGACAATAAATAATTATAGACTACAAATGTATAACTCTCTATATAAAATGATTAGAGTGTAACTCCCCCTCCAAGCACAAGAGATAAGCGAATAAAAAACATGCAATTTTAATAATGTACAATACTTAATTAATAACTCATATTATAAAAAAAATTGTAAAAATTTCAAATAAATAAATTTTAAAAAAAAGATAATTTTATCAAAGTTGTATATATGATGTGTTTCATTATTTATTTATTTTTTTGCGTAGATAATCATTTTATAAATACTCATTGTGTATGTGGATTTTTTGACTAAAAACAATAACGATTTTTTTTTACTCAAAAAACGTTTACAATTGTTTATCTATATATTATAGTTATTTATTGTTTAAGACATTTTTTAAGAATTAGTTAGGGGCTTCATTGTATGCATAAACAATCTTTATTCATTTAAAACTAATGAATCTTTGAGCTTTTAAGTATTTAAATTATCCGCCGGTGTGGAAAACGTAGGATGTGACTTGTTGATGCGAATTGACATAAAAAATACACTCTGATACTGATTTGTATTGCTTACGAAGAAACTCAACCGCGCTATCGTATGTCACGTGCATTATACTCATTTGTATCACATGTCACGAGTAATCAGATATGCCTCAGGACTGTAATGACAATATCGTTTTGAATAATTATTATTACTCTGTCGTATTTTATTATCTACTGTTAATTATCTTACGATAAGTCGAATTCGTAAAACTTTGCTGATAAATCAAAATTTACTAATAATGAATGTCGATATTTTCCATTCTTGTTTAATGCGTTATTTATTTGAACCTTCGAAGGTAGGACGATACGTGGTAATAGATCCCTGCGGTTACCAAACTTCAAAATTTGATATTATACATACTTGATTTCTTTTTATAATACATTTGCATGTATTTAATTTGAATGCTTACGTATATTTTTTTATTTACTCCTTTTACTTCATTTGAGTCATTATATTTCGTATTTTTTCCGTCTATTTAATCCCTCCGTATTAAATTGACGGCTTATTTACCGCGCATACCAAATTTTGACGTACGACACCACCGATAAATCGGCGTAAATTGGTGCTCGTTAGCTCGCTCGCGATGAGATGTAAATTTTTATATTTTATTAATATAAAAAAATATTTTTTTATTAGGAGAACATATTCTTATTGTGAAGTTGTAATTATTCAGAACATACTCTTTCAAATAATGGATCGATTAAATGTACTAATATCAAAAATGTAACATATTGGTTCGAAAATTTGTCGCTAAAAATATCGTCGCTGTAGCATAGTTGGATAATGCACCTTTCCCGGTTTGGAAAGAGATCCAGGTTCGAATTCCGATAGCGCAACAACAATTTTTTTCGATAAAATTGATTTTATACGTAAATCTCTCTAATTAATATATTTAATTCATATTTAAAATATTTTTTCTAAAAAATTTCTCATAATTGTGTGTTACGTGTTATCGTCTGAAAAATATGATCTAGTTTGGGTGGTTAATTCCCTTTTTTCGTACTGTATAATATATTGGATGGCATTTTTTTTCAGACTCATTATTTTCTTACATACTTACTACATCCGCACGGTTATTTTCTCATTGTTAAACCGTAGATCGGCTGTCAGGAAGTCCTTGGAACCGGTTCCACGAGTCTCTTGTTGCATGTGCTGATTCATACTGGACAATGCTTACTCTGTACACATTCTCGATTGTCATTAAATCCCATTTACCCTTTGTTCTCCATGTTTCGGCATGAAGCAAATACTTCCATTATTATGCGATCTGGCTTGGCGGTCCGGCCCGCCCGCGCCCGCGCCCGTCGGCCATTTTGTTTTCCTTCGTGCGTTCCCGCAATATCGGTCTCGAAGAAAATTTCATTTTTTTTATTTGGCTCAATACGCGTTTGGTAATGCGCGCTTGCATAATGCGTTGCAAATAATTACACGTCTCGATTCCAAACTGGGAAGATGCAGAAAATGGCAGCACGACAGGGCTCGCAGCCCCCATTCGGATTGGGGCAATTAGCTTTTTTGCACCGCCCGCCGTCTGCAATTGTTTCGATAATTTATCGTTTCAGCGGTCACGGATCGCGGTTTATCCGCTCTCTCTCGCCTTCTCTCTCTCTCTCGAAATTATTTCTCGTTTTCGCGCTGAACATTTCCCGCGTCGGCTCTCAGCGATGCTGCAAATTTTACGATTGCGTATTTTTGTAACTTTTGTGTCGATAATGATGCCAAATCGCCGACAATGAAGGCGCGATATCTGTTTTATTGCGCGCGATCGCAATTTCACGAATAATTGTCCCTCAGTCTGCAACTCGTGTCGTCTGGTGTAAAAAAAAAAAAAAACTCAAGTCTTCGTCGGTGGCCTCACATGTTAATTCCACAGCGCTAAATCTCTCATTTCATTGAATTAATTTCGAATGAATGCCCATACACAATGGGGATACGACAATGTCGCACAAGTTAACCATCAATGTCATTAAAAAAAAATTCCGCTTCGTTGCTTGTCTATTGGTTTCTTCCTCCTCGTCGAAAACAACAATGTACCAAAAAAATACACGGAGAATCATTTAAATTACCTCTCGTGACATCATCGTCTTGTTTACACGAAAAGAAGAATTAGATGAACGTAGTTATGCAATCAGCCAATCTATAGTTTCGAAAAAAACAAACGAGATATTGTTTTTATCAGACGCAGTAATGTCAATTCTATATTCTGTCAAAGTCAGGCCGCTTTCATACAAAAATTTATAATAATCGTCTTCTGAAAATTTTGTTGATCGCTGTTTATGTAAATGCCTTCGATAGCTGGTTCCCAGGTTTCCGATTAACAATAAGCACACATATGAAATATGAACTGCTCTAAAAATTTTAAATTTGCTGTCTTTTCTGCTCCGATGTTGTTGTTCTTTTAGCTGGGTTGTCTTCTTTAGATTTCGACCGACCGAAGCGCGCACTGGTGGTTCATTTGGACCGCTGGACTAGTCGAAGCACGGGATGTGATTGAATGATGCCTGTCGGTTACCGTCTTCTTAACTTTCCGAAAAAAGGGCGACAATACTCAACACACACCCACACACACATGTACATTATTATAAACCAGGAAACCCAGTGGTGCCAAGGCGCGTAAACAATACCCCATTTTAAAATTTTAAAAAACTTTCATAATCTATAAGAATACCATAATGTATTCTTAAATACTCTTAACAGTCATACACAATTTGGTGCGTATATATTATTTATCATTAAGATATATTACATTCCATTTTATTATTCTCGCTTTTTATAAAAGTGCTTTTTATCTCAGTTTAACTTTTGTGTGTCCCGCTGCGCCCTGCATAACTACACTCAAATAAAGGATTCCCTCGATTTTGACATTCGCACTTTGTGGTTTTTATTACGTGGTCATGAGGCCGCAAGCTCATTTTAGGCCAAGTCACGCACGAGCGATGCGTCTCTTTTAATGATGCTCCTTTTTATCTTCGCCTTGGGCTGTATACATATTCCTGCAGCTTTTCGCTGCACTCTCTTGAACCAGTTTTTAAATGACCTGTCGACGGACCCCATTCGATGAATGCCATCAATCTCGCGGCAATGTCCCATCGATCACGCTCATTACTTCTGCGAAATGTATTTATTTTACGAAACTTATAATGGCTTCCATCAATCGATGGTAATTAACACTATTTTATTTGTATCCACCAGTCAATGAGACAAATTGTAAGGGTTCATCTTAAATCTTAGGCCGTACCTCTGGCAGACAATAATTGTTCAATTACTCGCCATTATGTTCTCAATAGATATAACTGCATTAGCGCATACGTATATATTTTCCAAAACACATTCTGATTACCTAAGATCTCGCCCCGACGACACCTTATTGGTCTTTCGATTACGGCAGTGGTGTAACTTTAGAAGTTATCTCCTGCCCCAGCTAGCAGCCCCTGCATCATTGCAGTAATAACATAATAATATATACAATACAATAATAATAAACACACCCTATTTTTGCTAATGCGCACACATCATGATGGAAGATCAAGAGATTCAAATGGACCCGGTACTCTGAAAGAAATGATAAAAAAGTCAAAAGTCAGTGTTGTAACTACGCCAATCTTTTGCATTGGGGCCCATATTATGTGGGAACTCAAAAGTCCGTCCGCGCCCTACAAATACAAAGCAAGCAAAAAATACATGGTCAAGGTCTCCTCCTCCGCACCACACTCACACATCGGGTTATCTATTAAATTCAATCTTAACAAATGGGAGGGCTACTATGCAGTGCCCAATTCTCATTCTACAGATATTTAAATTGTTCTCTTGGAAACTTTTCTTTTGGAAAACCAAGGTGCAGGAAATAAACCTTTGAATATTTTTGAATCAATCACGCTTTTTAACAACATTAAAATTTGCCATTCATCCGGGTATACCACTCTTGAGGGAACACTGCTGTACCAACACAGTGGATTGACGACAATTTTTTGAGCCTATATGTTACATTTTTCAAATGAATACATTATTTGAAACCCATATACTTTGTTTGGATTGGAAGTGATCCAGGTTCGAATCCCTGTAGCAACAACAATATTTTTCGATAAAATTGATTATATATATATATATATATATATATATATATATATATCCGGTCACGGATTCCGCAGCCATCACTGCCATAATTCGGCGGGGAATGAGATAAATCGCATCGGGGCTAACCCGAGGCCTGATGCATATTTCTGATGGACGTCTCGAAAGACCTCGGTGGTCGCGAGATTTCCCTTGGCGCCGGCCGCGTTTCGATCTTATCGCTCTTGAAAAATGTCAGCCGCGGTGAATAATGCAACAGGCAAGTTTGTCAAGAGTCCGATGAATGGCTGCACTCGCAACGATAAATTTGCATAACACCGCCGCAATTTTGCCTCGTTGTACAATAAACTAATTTCGTTGCCCCCCAGGTAAAGTGCCGAGCGTCGAATGCGTGACGAGATGGCGGACTGCACAATGGAAATTGTTTTATACGTTTTGCATCGTGTATAATAAGTTTTTATTTTTCGTTTAAAAAGCTGTTGGTAATAAAACTCCCACAATGATTGCATTAACCGTGCTTACAAAATAAATAAAAATTCGATCCTGTCACATCACAGCGGCTAGTTGCCTAACATTAATAATAAAACCTTAAACATATTAGTATTATATTATACATACTTACATATTAATCCAATTATTATTATATTATACATACCTACATATTAATCCAATATTAAGCAAGTAATACCAGTGGTGTGCTCTCTGTATTGCTAGCATAATCAGTCACTTACACACTGTCGCACTTAACGAATTGAACTACGTATTTAAATCATTTTAATAGTATATTTGTAATTTATGTTTTTAACATCGAAAAATAGGTTTTACGGAAACGCTAGCCGTGACCGCGTAGCACACACCATTGGCCACAAAGCGGCTGGCCTAGCAACTAGCAATTCGTGTTATAATCGTAGCAATAGTCGATTGCTTTCTGCTTGTTCATCTTATTATTGTTCTTACCGTCGATTATTTTTGATAATCAATTGGATCGGTTCACTAGCCATTCAAATTCAGTGATTTAATAGAGTTGATGGTACAACGCAGTTTTCAAGCATTGACTTTAAACATCAGCACCATATTATGTTAACAAATTGGAGATCAGAGATCATAAGAAACTGTTAATTTCCATAATTTATACTATTATTTTCCAGATTTATTTTGGTCTATGTTTCAACTGATGTATTTTTTTTGGTTTTTTAATTATTGTGACTTCTTGGCTTAAATTTAATTAGAAACTTATCTTATTTAATTGTAATATACACAATACCAAAATTTTGCCAATAATTTCAATAACTATATATAAGCTATTGTAATGGCTGCGCCCGCGTGTTTATTTAGCAAGTTCGTGCGCAATATTTAATTAACATGTTGACGTTTCCACCTGAAGTTGGTCATTGGCCGACGCTGAGCTCATCTGTGCCATTCATATTCAAAGCGTCAAACTCGATTTGCCACGCTCGTTTTCTCAAACTTCATTATTATTTTCTGCGGCAGCTGAACGGGAGCGAGCTGGTGCGGACGAGCGGTATCACCGATGCGCCATCTATTTCGATCGCATGGTACAACTGTTTGCCAACATGCCTGTTGATGCCAATCTGATCATCACGGGCTCTTCACACAGCCGGCTCGGTGCTGTCGAGTGTTCGATGTACCGGCTGTTGTGATGATAATCAACAATCTAGTTATAAATTAATTACTGCTTTAGACAGACATTAATTGGTCGTTGATTTGGAAAACGGAGAATTTTCGGAAGTTTAAGATGTAGATCTAAATAAAATGCTCTGATTCGGTATGTATTAGTGGCGGTCAGTTGTTTTTGTAGAAGGGATGCTGAATAATGATGATTCAATTATATATTCACACAATTCACTATTTTCGTTTACAGCATTACAACACGTTGGTGAAGTAACCATGTTATTTTCTGTATTGTTTTTTTTATTTAAATGACGAATTAAATAAATATTCTAAGGATATTCAATTCGACTTCAAGTATTTAAACCAAACTGTCAAAAATACATCACGTAAATAAATTCCTCAAAACAATCCGCTCGCTTCGTAATATGTATGCTATTATGTGCATTATACCCATAAGCATTAAAGTCGTTTTTTGTACGTTGTATTCTGTTAACGAATGCGTATGTAGTATTCGAAGACCTTGACAGGCGGAACTGAATGTGCATGCGCGAAAGTCGAATACTTTCAAATTTAATGGATACGGAACGAATGATAGAATCCACTGTTGCTGGTATCTGGTGTGTTTACGCGATTCATAAATGTCGAAAGTTAGTAATGTTTATATATGTTGACTCGCTTTGTGCGCGCGCCGTGTCGTAGTGTATGTTATAACTGGTCTGTCTGTCTCTAAAGAACAAAACGATTTTATTTGCAGTAGTGCTGTTTTCGTCTAAAAATAAAAAGTCCAAAGTCTTTTGACTCTAGAACACGGGGGACGCGGACCATCCAAAGCATGTATGAAGCGACCGCTTCTGGTATATATAT
Organism: Eubasilissa regina; assembly: GCA_022840565.1. NCBI lineage: Eukaryota > Metazoa > Arthropoda > Insecta > Trichoptera > Phryganeidae > Eubasilissa > Eubasilissa regina. The sequence continues at coordinate 31,070,180 of JAINEB010000003.1, read as the reverse complement.
ATTTTTTAATTTTTTTTAGTATGTCCAATCTCTGTAGGAACCAATTACTAGGTTTTAACCAGAGTCCAGAGGGATTGTCATCAAGATATATTATAGAAGTCTCACAGAGACGAAGCTATTAATTTTTAAATGGGAAGGTAAGTATAGAAATCTTGGGCATTATAGGGCTTACGACTTGTCATCGGTTGGCTTCTGTGATCACTCTACACAATGTAACGTTCACTAATTTTACCCATGCTCGACTACCACACCTATTAGATTTTTGGAAGTTGTATACATGTTATCTGTTGTATACATCTAGAAGCTTTTCATTTATTTTTTTTACAAACTACGCTGTTGCCATCTATGGTTGAAAATTTGATATTCATGGCCATGTAACAATATAGATGTCACTGAAGCTGAGACTATTTTTTTATATATATTTATTTGACATGTGCTTCATTTTTCAGAGGACATGAATTCTGATTTACGTGAAATACTATTTTTTTAGACTTTATCTATTTTTCTATGTACCGCGGAATTTAACTACCTTGTATACTCGAATTTTCGAGTATAAATAGAGGGATGATACATTTTTTAAAGTTTCAAAGCTTCAGATATCGGCGGCGGGAGTGTAAGTCGAAATTTAATAAAAGTATATGTTTTTATAGTTTATTTTTATAATTCTTTCATTGTTATAACATGGTGCGTTTCCACGACGAGCCTGTTTTGTTGTTGGCATTTCCGCTAATAACAGTCGCGAAAAAGTTTTTCTTTGACTTTAATCTCTCACGTTTGAATTTTGTAAATTTCTGCATATTCCATTAGTTTTAACTTCACAGAGGCTTCATACGGTATTCGTTTAATTTTTAATTGATTTAGTTATGTTCTTTAAAATACGGTAATATATTTTGCGACTTGACTATGGCATCTTATTTCTCGACTTACGACTATACGATATGTCTGAACAAATTGATTCGAACCCATTTTTAATTGATGTCAGACAAAAATAATATTATAACAAATTAGATGAATTATTTAGAAAAATATACATAAAAAATCTACGTATCGAAAAATATTTGGATTCCACCAGGATATGAACCCGAAACTTGATCTCGCCAGGAGAATACATTTAGGCTAATATCACATATTCAAATACCTTAAAAGTGTTTTAAATATTTATCGTGTTAACTTGGTGGATACACATAATTATTATTATTAATTTTAAAAAACAACAATCTTTGTATTATTCACGTCAATTATTTTGATGTTGACCTTTATATTTAATGATAACTGTATCTTCGCGTGTATGTCTGTTCTGACGAAAATCTGGTTGTATCGAATCCGGTCGACGTCGTAGTAACCAATACAAAGTATGTTATTTGTTTAAATGTATGTATATGTATGTATAAACACCTTTTAATTATTGAAGAGTTCTATTTTACTTATTACCTTACAAATATATAATACACGTCTTGCATTTCATTCATAAAATTGAAATAAATACCAAGGAGTACTTCTCGCCCACTGAATTTTCTACTAGTTCCGTTTTAGCCCAGATGATCGCATATCCAGCATCCGCTAGTCAGGCAAGCTGGGTACCTGCAGTGCACAACGCGGTGACCTCTATTGCCTCCGGGATTGTCACCAGATGTGGGAGTCACGTCGCGTTCTGACGATACTCTAAACCGTTGTTTTGTATAGGAGCTCGTGTCCATTTAAAACTGTCGGAATTATTTTACATAAATATTATATACGCCTATGTAATTCTATTGAAGATATAAAAAATAAACATTATTAAATAATGAAATGATACAATCGCATATAATAAATATACATTGATTTTAGTCTACTAGATAACGTTTAGAAATGGTTAGATAGTCTTTATCATCATCATCATCATCATCACAGTCGTTCTAAGCATCTTTACACCCAGTAAAGGATATTTGCCTTCTGACTCCTTCCAAGCTTCTCTGTTGCTGGTACCGCGAGTTCTCTGTCTGTATATCATCGGACTAGTGAGAGACGACCCACCATTTATCCATGACGGTTCTATGAGTGAATTCTCCCTTACCGGTCCTTCTTATTCGCCACCAGACAAAATACACCCCTCACTGTCCCCGGCAAGAAATCTTTTATTATTAATTCAATATAATAGCGTTCATAGATATACATACGAGTATGTAATCATACAGTATATCACCTTCCTAGCCCATCTGTTGTCTTCTCGTGCCATTCCCGCCCTGTGTCCTATGTCTTCGAGTTAGGTTTGGTCACGTATCCACTCATTTGTCTTTCGTTCACGTAGCGAAATATCACACATGGATCTTTGCATGGTTCTTTAGGTCACTTGAAGCATTGTCATCATAGCGTCCGCGAGTATCCTTCTTCATGCCCGTGCGTTAGGACAGACAGTACGCATTGCTGAAAGGCTTTCATCTTAAGATATCATGCCGTGTTTGATTTGAAGACAATCTTGTGGATTCCGTAGCTTGGCCTATTCGCTTCGACCTCGGCTGGGTAGGTGATCATAATATTGATTCGCATGAAAAATTCCGGTTAAATAATAAATTTTTGGTACACTCATGAAACTGATAATAATATTACAGAACGTAAAAGTACCGCGTTTATGCAGAAAGGGGAGAAAATTAAACATTCTAGAAAACAGAAATTAATTAATATTAACAATAAAAATGTACTTTGACATACAAACACCCCCTATTATATCTCCTAGTACATGAAATCGATAGTTTATCTTCTATTGTAAGCTTTAGTTTATTACTGACGATGACGCAGTAAGCATCTAAAACATTTTAATTAATGTGTTGTGTGAAGTAAACGACGTTGTGTTTTATTTTAATAATTAATTATTTTTTTACAAAAAGTTAAAAGTTTTTTTAAAAGTTAATTAAACTGAATATGTAGAAGTAAAGTGTGCATGTGTTATGGCCAGAAATGTTCAAAATTTAAGAAAACTTTACTTCACTATGGATTCAATATAATTAAACATCGAGACTTATTTCGGTGTGGGTAATGAATTACGATAGTTTTTAGAATAATAATCGTAAAAATTGTCTCTTTAAAATATGATACTACTACATCTTTCAAGCTTGTTTTGGAGTTTACTTAATTCTTCATATTTCTGCCCAACAACTGTTGATAAATATAATAAGTTGTAGAACATCTGCAACAAATGTGCTCAGGTTTCGTTGTCTTCTCGTCACTGGCGTATCGCCCGAGGCTTCCCTTTAACGGGGTCACACCGATATGGAAATGCGTGGTTGAAATTAATAATACGCTTTGTAAATATGACGAGGCCGTTTGAAGGGCTATCGGCGACGAAAACGGGGCATTTGAAAATGTAATGGATGACGATAATCGTATTACAATATTGAAACGTTACCGACGTCGGATGATCTGGTATAATCTGATAAATGAGGATGAAACCCTTCAATAGCAGCTCCATCAACAGCTATTGTTCAAAACGTCTTAATGTTTTAATAAGTCTTTTATTATCAACTATCACGTAATCTATGTTACTTACGCGAGGGAAAATACAATTTGGAAAATATTTTCTTTATCGTACATTTAGTTTCATATTCCCTGTCACATGAATGCAAAAAATTGTTTACAATTGCGAACATAATTTTTCGTCGGAAAAAAGTTTATAGAAAAAACTTATTTGCATTTCGGATTTGGTGTGTATTGCTTTTTATGTGTGATTGAAAAAAAATGTTTGTTAGCAGTTGCGGCTGGATTTCTATGTATTAAGTAAATATGTACATACTCAATAATTGCCCCCCTGCGGGGGTATCTCTGAGTTTTCTACATATAGCACGTCTCTATTTCTATTTATTTAAATTATACATTGTTGTTTTGTTTTTAACACAACTACTGCACAAAATTACTTTCTATTACACTTTATTAATCCAAAGTAGGCGAATTACAGGCTTGTATCTAGGCCTGCAGAATAAAACTGATAGGAATCCAAGAAATCTTGCTTCTTCTTTTTTATTGAATTTTTTTTGACATAAATAGGAGCTTGAAAGGGTGACTTTTATCGCGAAGCAAGATGGCTCCTCTTCGGTTAATCAGAGCTGGTCGTTTGTCGCATGTTGTCTTCCACTAAATAAGCACTAAAGCTTTCGATCAACAGAAGCAAGACGTCCTCGACCCTCACCGTCGCATTATTTGATATCCACAATTACCAAGTTTACATATATATATATATATATATATATTTTTTTTTTGTTTGACACTAAGGAATGTACTATATTTATTAATTAAGATTTTTAATTTGCTTTATTTTAAACCTTTAAAATTGGATTGAAAAGGTTTAAAATAAAGCAAATTAAAAATCTTAATTAATAAATATAGTACATTCCTTAGTGTCAAACAAAAAAAAATTAATAAATAATTCCTAGCAAAGAACATTCTAATTGATATAATAATCTAAATACTAATTAAATGTATTAATTAGAAAGATATACATATAAAATCAATTTTGTCGAAAAATATTGTTGTTGCTATCGGGATTCAAACTTGGATCTCTTTTCAATCCGGGTAAGATGCGTGTCTTATCGGACTACTCAAAGGTATTTGAGATTCCGTAAAAATAATGTAGATGGCTTTCAAGTAATGGAACGATAGAATTGGCTCGAAAATTTGTCGTCAAAAGTACTGTCTGGTGTAGCATAGTCGGTTAATGCACCTTCCTCGGATTGTAAAGAGATCCAGGTTCGAATCCCGGTAACACGACAACAATATTTTTCGATAAAATTGATTTTATATATATATTTTTATAATTAATATTTGATATAATAATCGGCTATTATTCTTAAAACAATCTCATAATTTGTTACATTGCATACGAGTGGACGGATACTGAAAGTACCATCATCTCCTCAAGCGATATCTCACGATTATTTTTTACCCTCGATACCTTGGTACACTACTTCTACGAAGCCTTCGAGAAGACCTGCCACGTACGATGGCACCAAAGCTGTGGACCACTCAACACAGCGAATATCAATGAGCTTATTATGGATGCGACTCTGAACCTCATGTAAACCGCATGACCTATCGTGCCGACTGACCTTTCAGTCATCGCTTGTTGTTTGATTTTGTTTACGCGCACTTGACATTTTCGCGAGCTATTTTTAGTTTTAATTTGTACATCTGCAAGTTAATAATTATCGATGATGTGATTGTGAATTGATTATTTTTTTTTATAAGGGAGCATTTTGAAGGCTTACGGTTACCGAGACATTGTACCAGCGGTGTGGTGTGTAATACTCGTATGCATGTAGTTATTAAATGTACCAACGATAGGTAAACACCCAATTTTATCAATATAATATCTATGATTTTATTTGCGATTATATATTGCTTATCGTTAGATTTATTTATTATCATGCAATTATTTTTATAATATATCTATATTCTGATAAAAAAAAGTACGTTTACATACGAATCAAGTTCTGATATGGACATTTCCAGCTATGATTTGCTAGATTGCACTAATGTACTATTGAATATGAATTTTTTTTCTTAATTTATTTTTTTAATTAATTTTACGTTCAACTTTTTACAAAATGGTGCAGTAATACTGTCACCATTGAAAGGAGAGACAATAATTGTAAAAAACGCGATAAATGTCTCAGACACATGTATCATACCACTCATGCATATGATATATTTTTTTCCTATAAAGATACAAATAGCCGTAACAATGTTCTTATATATTAGAGTCCACCCGCGAACTTCCTATAAAATGTTTCATCATTTTCCAACGCGGTATGTATAACGTTCTACATTTAACGTAGTTTCGTGATACATTTTTCACGGGGAGCCTCCGATTAAACAAGTTCTATGATAAAAAATAGATTGGCTGTGTGCAGCAGCTGTCACAACAACAAAGTAAATTATTAAAAGTTCATAAAATTTGAAGAATTTCCAAGTTAAAAATATTTTATGATTTACCTTTACCTGAATAAAAGAAACGTAGAAACTCCATTATATTAAATGAAGGGTTTAGAGAAGGAAGGTACTAAGTATTTTTATACGTGAAGTGAGATTTTGGTGCGATTGTGTAACATTTTAGATGCCCTACAATGTGGTCAAATAAACCAAACTTAAAACGCGCGAGTCGCACGTAATTTGCAAATTGAAATAGCAGTTTGAAATTATCGTTACTTAGTCCAGTTTTTATTTGTTTTGTTTAAATGATAAATACACCTTATTACTGTTTCACATATGTATTTAATGTTTTCGTAATGTTTTATTTAAAAAATAAAACCTTAAAATATTTTTTTACGTTTATAAATTTATATAACAGTGCAGAAAGGTGCAGAGTACTTAGTCTTTATGACTAATTAATTTAATTTTTGAAAATATAGTTTACAAATAAATATTTCAACAAGTTATTAGTAATTTTAGATTTTATTAAATAAAACGCAATCACTTTGTATGAAACCACGAATTTTATTACTTTTTATGTGTATTTTATTGTTAGTTTTAAATTCGCCCCGACGAAGCTTGAGCTAAGCGTAATAAAATTCGTGGTTTCATACAAAGTGTCTGCTATCTACGAAAAATATAACACGAACACGAAAAGAAATTAATCTTAACTAACCAGATTTCCAAGTCTGTAAAGTTTATATTTAATTTTCTGATAAAGCTGCAATATGTAACTTGGCACCGTCCTTCCCAGGATCTTTCAAATGTTGAAAAATTAATTAATTTATTGTTTTTTTTTTGTTACTCTCTAACATAGCAACTTACACTGTGAACATAACATGATTTGCTTCTATATAGTAGGCACACAAATTATATATATATATATATATATATAAATATATATATATATATATATATTATTAAGGAAAACACATTCTTATTGTGAAGTTGTAATTATTCAGAACGTCTGCAGTCGGTTTACTCAAAGGTATTTGAGATTCTGTAAAAATAATGTAGATGGCTTTCAAATAATGGAACGACAGGTGTATTAATTTGAAAAATGTTACATATAGGTTCGAAAATTTGTCATGAAAAATACTGGCGAAAACACAATTGGTAGTGTACTTCCCCGGATTGGAAATAGAAATCCAGGTTCAAATCCCGGTGACGCATAAACAATATTTTTCGACAAAATTGATTTTATATGTATATATTTATAATTAATACATTAATGTAGTATTTTATATATATCTGTTAATCAGATCCGTACAACAAAGCCAACTTCGCCAGTCGGGCAATGTCGCGCGTGTATTTTTTTCACGTCAATCAAACAACCCGCGCCATCGCAAAATACGGACGTCGATTCGCTTATCAGCCAAATCAATTAGCTCGTTTCGACTGTCAAATGTCACCGGTTCAGTGTCGCGCACGTGGGTAATTTGCATTCGGATAACAATGGAACCCGTAATTAGATACCTGCGACCTTCCCCGGGGCGAGAGCGCCCGCCGCCGTATATAATTTTTCGGCGAAAGTAAAAGTCGAAAATATTGCATCGTCGCTGGGGAGGTGCGGCCTCTGGCATCTTGTTAATTTCAATTTTGTACCTACGGATATCGTGATTCGGTTGTAGCAACACGAGCGCTCAAGGATTGAGGATCTGTCGACTTTTTAATCGAGAAAAAAAATAACCTTACGACATGCTAATCAAAGGTCATTTCAAACATGGTAATTTTATATTTGTCTAAAAAAATATATATATTTACAATATAACATACTCATAAGTTCAGATAATGTAATAAAAATATCTATCGGTCCGTAACTGGTGTTTCCCGAGATTCTGGGAGGGGATTAGAGAGGAGAGAGAGATTGGCCCTAAAGAATTTGGTTTGCGCTGATCTTAAAGAGTATGACGATGTGTGCATAACGTAATTTGACCCAGGCGAGGGTTAAATGACCAGAGGATGCAACTAAGCAACATTTGGCAAAACATTAAATATAATAAACACATTTATATCGCGGGAAGATAGTGGGGCGGTCAGAGCGGAGGGGGTCCCTATGTTTTGCGCAGTGTCCTAAAGAGTAATTCTGCAAAATTTGATTTAGATCGGTCAAAGGCTGTAGGGTTGTATAGAGAAGAGGCAGATGACATACATTCAAAGGATACAATAAAAATATTTCACCGTTAGTTTTTTAATTTTTTTATTAGTAATACTAATTTGCTAAGGTATGTGTGATGTATAAAAATTTCTAAAACTTGTATAGCTCTACCTAGTTACTGACTTCAATTTGAATTTCATCATCAATAAGTACGTAAACTACCAAACTAATTTCCCCGATATTTGTTTGCCATTTTATCGAAATGTATTTTTTAACATATGTATCTACATTCCAGGCGCAGTCGCTTCATACACGCTTTTGATGCTCCGCATCCCTTGTGTTCTAGAGTCAAAAAGCTTTGAACTTTTTATTTCTAGCCGAAAACAGCACTGGTGCAACTAAATTCGTCTTGTTCTTTAGAGACCAGTCATAAGACACTACGACACGGCACGCGCACGGAGCGAGTCGAAATATATATTCATTCTCAACAGCATACCAGCAACGGTGGATTCTATCATTCGTTCCGTATCCAGAAAGTTTGAAAGTATTCGACTTTTGCGCATGTGCATTCAGTTCCGCCTGTCAACGTCTTCAAATACTGTATACGTTACACCATTCAATGTATAAAAAACTACTTTAATACTTATGGGTGTAATGCACGGAATAGCATACATATTACGAAGCGAGCGGATTGTTCTGAGAAATTTGTTTACGTGACGCATTTTTGACAGTTGGGCTTCAGTACTTGAAATCGAATTATTAAAATATTAAATATCGTTCGATTATAATATGTTATATTTGTATATTTGATAGTAGGTATAAACTTATTTTCCAGCATCCCTTCTACAAAAAGTCACCGACCACCACTACTGCATTCGTAACATTTCAATTGATACTCAACCTCCAGTGTTATCCGCCGATAAACTATTTTAATTTATGAATTAATTATTATTTACATTCTAATAATTTACGTGTTATTTTTTTTTTCACTTGAAATGAGACAGGTAGTAAATAAAAATGACTTTTTTTTATCGAGCGTTAATTTTTTCACACCGACTGCATTCGACTATCGGACTGTTTATTCTTGCTAATTATTTTCAAGGCTAAGACGGTGAGTGAGAGGAAGACCTCTTAAGAAATCAGTGGGATATTTTGGTATTATTTATTCTAACTCTCGGCTCAATCGATTCATGAGGATTCCATAAACATGTGTATGTTACCTACAGGATGCAACAGAACTAGTCCGCAATATTTTTTGAGTGACCTGACTAAATTACGAGCTGAAAATGTTCACGAGAATGTACAAATTCTGTACCGTTAAGAAAAATAGTTTGAGATATTTACAAAATCATGTTAAGCTTTAAATCAACGTATTTAATAAATTAACAATATTTAAATATGTCCAAGAACGCACAATTACTGGATTTTTACCTACAAAGGCATTAAACAAATTATAGATATCTCGTAGAGACGAAGCTATTTATATTATATTATATGGGAAGTATGGGTATTACAGAGCTTACGACCTGTCTTCGGCTGGTTTAAGGTAGTGATATCTATGTTGCTTCATGGAGATGAAATCAAATTTTCAGACCATAGATGGCGACAAGGAAGTTTTAGTTAATACTCGAAGTGTTTCCACATAGTAACATATATACAACTTCCAAAAATTTGATAGATATGGAGATTGATTAATAGGTGAGAATTGGTGAACGTTACGTTTGTATATAATAAACCAGCCGTAGACAGGTCGTACACCCTGTAATACCCATACTTCCTATATAATATAATGGCTTGGCCTCTATGAGATATCTATAATTTATTATTCAATAAATATTTGCGAAATTGACCTATCCTTTAGCATCAAAACCTGAATCATCTAATAAGAAATAAAACTGGTTGCCCGAAGTTTGATTTGTACTTTTTTTTTATACCTATTTAATATATATTTCGGAATCAATAAAATATTCTAGTTTATCTAAATAATCACTTAACTAAATTTTTTTTAATGCTTATATCTCTAAGATGGTTGAGATTACGTAAATCGTTCACTTGGTGTGAACTCAAAAGTGAAAAAAATCTACATTATGTATTTTATCACTTTTACTAATATCGCCGGAAACCATTCGTTTAGGAATTATGAATGATTATAATTAGTATTTCAACAGATCGGTTTATGACACTAAAATGTCACGTCGCCATTCTAATTATATCAATGTAGTAGATTCTCGTTTAGGCGCCGCGACGTGTCGCCATCGGACATCGACCGCCATCGCCGGATACGGTCGCGCCCCGCTTTTCTGCGGAAGTTGCCTCGGTCTTCCTCGTTTCCGCTTTTGGATGCTTTTCACGTTGTCGATTGCAGAAATGATTCTTAGTCCAATTACGCGATGTATTTCTACGAGGTACTGACAACGTATTGATCCAAAATCTTGCAGAAAATAATACACGCGATTAACGGTAATGCCGGAGGCCGACAACAAAAATTGACGGTAAAATATTATGGAGACTGGGGGACTCATACTCAGAAGATTACAGCTTTTTCTGTACAGATGTCATTGCAATCTGACTAAGAATGAGGGCGATATTGCCCATTACTCGTATATATTATATTCAATTTAACTCTTTTATTAATGATAACAAGCGCGTGTAATCAGTACATTAAAATAACTATGGTTTGTTTTTCGAATTGGCAAAACTTTTTCTAGCGACAACCAATTTGACAGCTGACAGCTGATTTGTGTTCAGTTTGGTTTGCCATTTCACCATTAATAGACTTATGCTAGAACAACGCTCGCAAATTTATTTCGAAAATCATGGTTCAATTCGTGAAATTTATCGCGCACTATGTCCATTTTACGGTCGACATAATCGTCCATCCGAGCAAGTAATTTGAATTACCATGAATCGTTTTCGCACCACGCGTACTCTCATTGATATTGCGCATACGCAGAGACGTCACCAAAGAAACTGTCGCAACAGTGGAGCGAAGTATTGAGAAGGATCCGAATGAGTCGATACGCCATCGTGCCCAGTAATAGAGCCATGGTTACTGACTTTTTCGTTCCTCAATTGAATAGCATTAATGTAAAAGATCTGTGGTTTCAACAAGACGGTGCAACATATCACACAGCGCGCGCCACAATCAATTTACTGAAGGAAACATTCGATAAGCGCACAATTTCGCGTATTATACTTGTGAATTGGCCTCCAAGATCGTGTGATTTAACACCTTTGGATTATTTTCTGTGGGGATATGTAAAGTCGCTAGTCTACGCCGATAAACCAGAGACTATAGACTACTTGGAAACCAACATCGTCGCGTTACTGCCGATATACGGGCCCAGCTGACCAAAAATGGTCGAAAATTGGACTTCCAGATTGCGGTTTATTTGAGCCAGCCGCGGCGCTCATATGCGCGAAATCATATTTCAACACTAATGCCATAAAATTATCTTTCTAATAATGGTATTAGCTTTATTGGCCACGGGGCCATTACCACGATTTGTATCTGTGTGTTTTATTTCATTTTAAAGTTTTAAAGTACCTCTAAAAAAAACATACTGTATATGTATTTTGAGAAAAAAAACTAAATTTAGTATTTATCTGACAGAAAATTATGATATATTAAAATCTAAATAATATATGTGATAGGAATATCGCGAGATTCATATTTTATTTCGCAGAAATTCTAGTTAAGTCCAGCTTATTTCTGAGTATTGATTGCACTCCGCTGAGTAGTAGGATTACACTTTTTTTATCGTCTCAAAATAAGTTAATAATTCTTAATAAGTTTTGTCAATCGGCGATTATTTTCTCAGAATAATCGGGCAAATAAGAATCCACTTATAAAATTATTCTATGGTCAAGTCCTCCTGTCATTCATTATTCAAATGGTAATTGGTAACATAGTACATAGCAATAAAAATCGACGACGGCCATGGATCCTCAGCCACGGTCGTGGAAGATGTGAAAGTTGCGTTAGATCAGAATTACGCGTTTGCTCTCCGGATATTCCTGGCTTCGAAATCAAATAAACATATTCGTTAGAATCTAAATATGTGCGGAGTGTCTTTATTATAATACACACTGCATATTTTAATCTTTCAAATGGTGACGACATATATTAATGTTAAATTCCGAAACTTTTTTCTGACATCGTTTAGAAACTCGTTTCGAATTCTTTTCCATGACCGTAGTGATTTTCTACAACCGACATTAGATTTGTTTAATTTAATAAATAATGTCAAAAGCGATGCAATCATATCTCGCTGATTTATTCATCAACTTTTAATATTAAAAACACGTACCGATATTTTTTTTTTACCTACATTATTAATTTTCCGTTTTTTATTAACATCTTTTTATTTTAAAGTATACTTCATATTGTACGAGGTCGGTTATTTAGTGCTCTTATCGTGCAATATTTGCGCAGCTTGGCAAATTAAAGTGCTAGATACAATAAATAAATAAAAATATTTTTGAGTTTCAGGCACAGATTATCAAATATATAGACATGAACTAACGCAAATTCCTTGTTTCAATATTTTCAATTTGATATCACCCGCGTAATTAAGTCGGTACCACTTACGCAAATCAAATAGCTCCGCTACTTTTTTTAAATATATGACTCGATTGGAGCTAAAATTTTAACGCTGTCAATTAATCAAGTACTCCACTGGTATCCACAATAAGACCTATGTATAATATATATATATATATATATATATATATATATATATATATTATATACATAAAAAAAAAACTGATATAATAGTAATAATGATTATGGTGGAATTGTATCGATTATATAATTAAATCGATCAGTGGTCAACTTTTTAACTACTGCATTTGACAAGTTTGTAGACGCGTAAAATTTGTTTTTTAACGGGAAGATTCGTTGAAATCGTCCAACTGAGTGCATTTCAAATCGATCAATACCGAAATGGCCGACAGGAGCTCTCGCACCTGTCGGGTTGATTGACAAGACGAGCGTGTGTCACCGAAACTGAGCTGCCTTAAACGATGCATCCTTCTCGGAAAGGATCGCACAATTGCGTTGTAATTGCTCATCACGTAGCGAATTAATCAGTTTGCTTAAATGGTCCAAACAGATCGCGATGGACGTATTAAGTCAATCGATAAATATTGATTATGGCACTGTAAATACATAAGTTGATTGACTTGTCAAATTCCGGATAAATTACTGCACTGTACATATTCGTAGAATTGCTTCAAACTTACTTTCAAGTTATGTATGTTTCAGAATTCGGTGTACAACGACGAAACCCTGCATTTACCCATACTTACATATATTGTCCATTAAATATAAAAAATAGCTTCGTCTCTATGAAATTACTATTATTTGTTTAATAAGAGTGCCTTTGTAGGCGAAAATCCAGTAATTGTGTGTTCTTGGACATATTCAAATATTGCTAATAATACACTGGTCAAAATAACAAAACATATAAAATTGAAAAATATTTTTTTTTTTAGGCGTATTCTAGTATAATGAGTTAAAAACATTTTAGAGATAAAGAATATTGCTTTAAATAATTTCAAAAAAATAATTAGATTCTCATTGTGACATATATGCTGTTTTAGGTAAATGAATTATCAAATTTAGTCCATAGATGGCAATAGTGTGGTGGTACTCGAAGTGAGTCCACACATATTAACATAGATATAGAGATTGATGGGTGAAAGTGGTGAACGTTATATTTATATAAAGTGATCACTTAAGCCTGCCGATGACAGGTCGTAACCCCTGTAATTACTCATACTTCCATATATTTTCTTATATACTTATATATACCATATATACTTTATGAAATATCTATTATTTGTTTTTAATAACAATACATCTATTTATAATTTCTGTCTGACAGTTTCTTGCAATTTTCACTGTATTTTTTCATATTACATTTATTTTATTCCATCCGCTTTGTCTTAATCAAATCTAACTACTGTTAATAAGTTTTTCTTTTATTAATCTGTTAATCTATGTACTATTTTCAAATACTTCACGCGATGTGACACGTATTCTGAGTACCCGTCACTATTTAAAGTATATATGTATATATATTTACATTGAATTGACTCATTATAATTCTAATTAATTCAATTATCTTACCTTCTAGGAAAATGTTGATTGTTTTAGGCATTATTCTAACCACAAAAAAAATTGAATCATGGTATTACAATTTCAATTCAATCCTTGATGAGAATTTTAATAATCTGTATTAATTTCCAAGATGTCCAGTATTTTTTTTTTTTTTTTTTTGAGTGAAGTAAATTATTGCGTTATTTGTCCCGGAGACCGTTCGCATGACTTCATTGCTACGATTACATCAGACAATTCTCCAAAATATTTTTTTATGTACTTTTATAATACGTGTAATAATTTTTATGACACAACTAACTGTGACTATTAATTAATATTATGAATCGTGACCAACGACTGATTTCGTTAATTCCGTTTGAATTAGATTAATGGTATTATTGTCATGATTTCCACCCACCATCGACCGTCCACCGTCCACCTCGCCCGACATGTCGCACTTATAAATATGCATTACAGTACATAATATGAATAAATATAATACTTACATTTATAATAAACAACTGAATCTCGGGACCTTATATTCGAAAATATATTCATACGTTAAATAACGCCGACACGCGTACCGTACCACCCCTGTCTCGTTCGCCCTGCCCCGCGTTGTACTTTTGTATAATATTTTTTTTTGTGGAAATATTTCTCTTAATTTCTTCTTCGTATGTACCTTCAAAGATACTAAATACCCGTATCGGCGTTCTTATATATTATAACCCCGCCCGCGAACCACATATGAAATGGTACGCACTTTTTTTTATTACTGTTATTGCAGAGTAATTTGTTGATAGTTACGACACTAGCCTGGTGGTGACCTAGTAGTCAGGGGTTCGAACCTCATTCCAAGAGACCAGCAAGTTAGTCCTACTTTCATAGCATGAGCGTTTAGCTTAGTTTGAAAATAGTAATAATATTAAGTGACATGGAAGCTTCTGGATAAAAATATTATAAATATGTTAAAATTATCATTGTGCGTTATACATATTTCCATGTATATCTGTGAATTCACACAATATGCCGAATATGAATGTTATCTGAAAATGAAATATACATATATATATTTTTTTTTTTTTTTTTTTTTTTCATTAGTATTTTTAACTCAATTATTACGTTGTCGTTTTTCCTTTCATTTTTGTCATTTAAGAATTTTGTGAATGGGAATAATCGAAGATATTTTAGATAGAATTTCATTGAAATCTTTAATGAATCTCTATTTATTTGAATACTTGTATTCATTCTCATTAATTGCACATATTCATCTAATGAATTTCATTTTAAGTGTTTTGACTTTAAACACTTAAATATGTTTCCTAATTTTTCGTATTGATTATATTTTCTATTACTTTGTGGGCCCAAATATAATCAATGTCATTATTAAAAGTTTAATGTGAAATTCTTCCTTTATTTATTTGACGATTCTTCTAATTAGGAAACCTGTTTTGGTTTGCATTTAAAACCGGTTATTATAGATTTTTTTTAAATAAAACGTGACATTATTATTCTGTTATGAATCTTTTATGAGCGTGTAAGTTTGGTGCGTAATTATCTACACACAAACCTTATCTGTGTGTAGATAATTTACATCTGTGTACTCACATACATCAGGTAAAGTCACTCCAAAAAGCCAGTAAACTTCTTCTTTCTTTCTTCATGTCAGTATTGACCAGGGGCGTACAGTGCATTCAAGCAAAAAAACTTGTGAATTACTAAAAATTCTGGAAAACAAATATAAATTAAATAATCTATTATATGGACCGTGGACGTATATTTAAGGATTTATTACATTTAGCGCCGTCTGTGTACCAGTAGAAACTTTAATGGGCTAGTTCTAAAAACTAACGCAACTGTAGCGCTAGAAGCTACAATCGACGTATTGTAGCTACTCGCATTACTATCGTCTACTTTTAAGCTAGTGAATTACTCAAGTCATGCAATTGGCTATTTACTGAATTGAAAATTCCTTTCGGTTAATCCGTTTTTCCGAAAGGAAAATTACAATTACGTGCAAATCATTGAAGTGTCTATTTCCTCTTTTACTAATTCGTGAATTTTATTATCTTACTGTTTTTAACGTGTTGATTGATGTTCGAGGTGCATGAATTTGTTTTTGATTTGGGAAAAACAAAAAGCAATCGACCGTACTATTTCCTACGTTAACCTTTAATAAAAATAATTATTTCGTTCAGTTATTACATGAAGGATTTTCAATCAATAAATGAATCATTGTCAGTCATAGAAAGTGTTCTTAAAAACCTCCATACACTTTTTATATGGATAAGAAGGTATTATTTTACGTTAAAACTTCAATTTTAAAAATACTGTGATAGTACTCTACAATTACGAATAAATACATGGTAAGGTCGTATAAACGACAGATTTATTTTTTCTAAATACGTTGGTTAAGCGAAAGTTCATAATTTTGTGTACAATATATATTATATGTGATTGTATAATATAATTGGTAACAGCATAACCTAAATCTAAACCTATTGCACGCCACTGGTATTCACGTATAGAGATTCTGCTCGTGATGTAAGTTACGGTCCTGGGACGCCCTCGCAGCTGACTAAGGTAAAAGCACTCTTCCAAGTCTTCATCCTAAAGCTGCGCCCGGGACTCGTCAGGTTGACGCGAAATGTGACCGAAAAATTTAAAAGAATCTTTTGTTTACTACCCTAAATAGAGCTTGCCGTGGTTGGCTCATTGTTGCATGATTCAGACATTTGTCAGTCGTGCTGACCACAAGGATATGTGACATTACGTATTTTCAACGTGCTTATTTTAAAAGGTTATCTAATTTTGCAAATAGACACCATTTAGATTCCTTATATATATTTAATTAGAATTGTTTAGTTAATTTTTCTCGCCATAAAATTGTTCGCGGGTGTGGAGGAAGCGATTTTGGCGTCTCGCGTCTTCCTGGCGTATTTTTGTGTTCTTATTGCAAATATTTGTTACAAGATTTATCACGTACTTAGTTTGATGTATTTTGTGAGATTATATCGATAGACGTTTCAAAGTCGTGTGTTTGTGTATTATTTTTGGCGTCGGTCGTCATTCTTGTGTACAATTGTACATCTTGTATATATTTTATAATGCCAAGTTTTTTTGTCTATATATATATATATATATATAAGTAGGTGAAACCTGGTGGGATGAAAGGTTCTAAGGGTACAGTAATGAGCTTACTACGGATATTTAGAAATTTCTAGAAGCTTCGCGAAATTTTACATAGTTAATGCGTAAAAACTATTAGCTGCTCTAGAATATTGAAGAACTTTACTCACACATTACATACTTACATAATTACATAATTAGTTATGAAAGTATTTTTAATACGTAATAAAAATCGGATCACTTCAAATGTATCCAAATTTTCATAGCATTATTTTATGCAACGCATGGACACAGCGAGGTTTTAAAATTATATAATATTAAACGTGAGTCCCAACATTTTTTAATACAGTCATCACAATGGATCGTTAATTGTTTGTCCAGAGTGTACTAACAAAAATAAATGTTAAAGAATTGAATTATCAAATATTAATGAACAAAGCCGAAGATTTAACCTTGTTTATGTTTTGCAAGGGCAAAATAAAACGTCTATTAATATCAGGGGTACCTCCGGGTTAAACCTGTGACTGTGACTTTTGCCCAACGGCGCCATAAAACTATAAATAAGAATAATAAAAATAGATAATGATTGAAATAATATTAAGTGTGCATACTACACGGTGTGCCTTTATACGTAATATAATAAATAAACTTGTACATAAGTGCCTTTATTCGTATAATTTAAAAGGTTTACTTTTCCTAATTTTCTCCATTACTAGGAACGGACACATCTTATTTGAGATGCGACGCCATACCGGATTAGCTACATCGTGTGTTAACTGACTAACTTTGGTGGTTTATCACAAATGATGCTTAATAGACGTATCAAATCATCTAATTTCTCTCATACATAATTGCGTGAGAATACTTAAGGTAATTAAATATTAATCAATTTTATTTATGTTATCTTCAAACCCATTCATTTTCTAAAATAATGCACTCTCGGTGTGGGCTATTGTTTAAAAATTATTTGAGTGTTTATTTGTACGAAAATTTGATGACCCCGCTCATCGTTAGTTCCACATTTATCGTCTCGTTGTCTATTTCTTTAATCCGTTGTATAATTAGTTTCTTAAATATTGCTCCATTTCTTGTATCTTTTATTTATTGTTATATAATTTTGTAGAGTAATATTTGATGGTTCTTTAAAATAAGCTTTGATCCACTTAAATGTAGGGAATTATGTTATATCCACGATCGAAGTGATTAGAGTACTGTCCGTCTCCGGACATAGGCTGATTAATAAGTACGTTGTGGTCAGAGAATCCAATCCCGGTATTCCGACCCAGTATGCAGTGTTTATAAATTTCGGGATTAGTACGTACATTCCCAAAATTTTCGCGGTTAATATGTTAGATTAATTTCGGGATACCAAAATTAGATCAAGACTAAATGACGAAGCAAGCACTCGACGTGTTGAGCATATTTTATTCATAATAATTAAATTGTTTTACATTCGAATTCTTATAATATTAAACAAATAACAGACATTTCCTAGAGACTAAGCTATTTTTTTTATTATATTTAATGGAAAGATATGGAGTATGGGTAATTACAGGGTTTACGACCTGTCTTCAACTGACTTTAGTAATCATTTTATACAAATATAACGTTCACCAATTCTCACCCATTAATCAATCTCAATAACTATCTTTTTTTATTTATTTATTTATTATTTTTTTTATTTATTATCTTAGTTTAATAACCACAATTGAGTTTAAAAAACATCTACCGGTTTCGGAAAAGGTGTTTTCCGAAACCGGTAGATGTTTTTTAAACTCAATTGTGGTTATTAAACTAAGATAATAAATAAATAAAAAATATATGAATCTTAACCACCAAGTTAATATTGCTAATTTTAAAAGTATCAATATCTATCAAATTTTTGGAAGTTATATATATGTTACTATGTGTAAACACTTTGAATAATCGATACAAATACGCTATCGCCATCCGTGGACTAAATTTGATATTCATTTCCTTGAAACAGCATAGATGCCACTAATGAGAATCTAATTATTATTTTTTAATTATTTAAAGCGATATTTTTTATCTTTGTGGGTTCTTGGACATATCCAAATATTTCAATTATTGTATTTTTTATTCGAAGATTTCTTTCTCACTTAAATAAGTATAAAATAATTATATTTGTTTATTCTGTAAAACTGGAATCGCAATTTTGGTTCTGGAATTATTATTGTTTTATGAAGATATGTTTGATTCTTTCATTTCTGCTTCTTCCGGCTTAGAAAACGTATCACAAACTTATATATTATTATAGAGGTGTTCCGGTCTAGATACGCCATGCTTTCTGAATGCATCTCGCTGTGATTACAAATTTCTCTTCGAAATTCTGATGCGTTGGTAACGCGCTTCCGATCTCAGTTATCGATACCTACAGTGCAGTCCTCCGGACAACTCTCCACTCGGTGGTCTATAATAACATCATAACGTGATGCTGTCATTAATACCGACCGGCCACTGTTGTTGATGATATTGCTCTTAAATGATGACTTCCCGCCTGGACCGCGTCAAAAACTCGCGCAAACCAGCTTGCGTGTGGGCGGGTTAATATCTATCATCGTGTTCTCAACGATCGCGTTCCAGATCATCGCTAACTTATGTAAGTGCAATATATACGAGTGAACATGATCAGAGATGAATAGGACCGACGGGACACCGGAAGATATTTCTAATTTCGTCTGCAATTAGAAAGGGATCCCGTATAAGCGCTAACTGCAATAAGCATTTTATAAAATATTGTAGGTACGTTCGGAGAACAATAATGTTAGGCCGGGTAAAAAATATATTAGTGACAGTTGACAGTAGACTGAAATTTTTTCGTTAATGTCACTAAGAGAGAGACATATTGATAATGAATGACACAATGATCGATCTAATTGTGGTAAAATTGTGTTATTAAATAGAAAATCATTTTTTTGTAATTGACGAGTTTTTAAACGGAGAAATAGGTATATTTTTTTTTAATAGACATTTATGTTGAAAAATTTTCCATTTAAATTTTCAATCACGGTACAAAAAATACCTGTTGAAAATATATTATTTGTAAACAATTTTAAAAGCTCGTTTATATATTAACTTAAATTTTCATGTTTGCGTGTGAATTATTTTTAACAAATCCTTTTTAAATTTAATCTATCGCTACTGCGCGCCCGCGTTGTATGCAATATTTAAATAATACGCGAAAAGAAATGATCGAATTGACCTTCAACCTTATTATTCATGCATCCTTACCGTTAAATGGCAATCTCTCTTCTGGACCGCCGCAATCATTTGCCGACTGGTCCGTCCAGCTTCCGCGCGGGTGTCTAATCAAAACAGTCGTTAACAATCGGAGGGTGCCGAATTACGTAATGTGTGTAATACTTCACTTCTTTTCTTCATGTATGGGCGATCGATTACGATTCCACACTGAATTCAGCCTACGAATCTTTCTTTAATCAAAACGAAATGACAGCGATACCGAATTAAAAATAAATTTTTTACGAAAATGCATTTCTAAACTTCCTAAGTCTTGTATTATTAAAAACAGAAAATGATACGTGAACCGATATCTCATCGATATCAAATAAAAATTCTCTCTTAAACTGGTACTTTTTTCTGGAATATTAATCCTCTCTTTTAGCCCATGTCCACGATTTGATTCCACTCGAGACAGTCTGAGACAGAGATTATGCTCTCATGAGATTCATCTTTCGGCTTTCGTAGCCCACCGAGTACACACCATGTCTCAGAGATCCTCTGTATCGCACCTTACTTCACGTTTATTGTTCGTCAAATATCATCAATTTTAATCTTCCCGGCAGCAGATAAATGGAATAAATGTTTTCAATTTAATGTCTTATGTTTGTCTAACTTTCTAATAATAATACCTTATTTTTAAACACAAGGAAACTCTTCTAGAAAGGTATACATCAATACGTCAATCTACGTATAATTTAATTGTAATGTTATACTATGTACAGTGTTAAAAATAAATAAGACTATGTATTAAAAATATGTCTATTTTGAGATTTATCTCAACTAAATTCCGTGTAAATAAAGTCCGACCGAAGCTTCGGCATCGGCCACCTTCAGCTGTACATTCGGCTTCGGCTAAAATCTGCCGAAGGTTTGGCCGAAGCCAAAACTTTGTATTTAGCTGCCGAAAACGCACGAATTATTACGAATGAAATAAAATTCAGTTCGTCATTTCTGGAAAACTGCAATTTATTTATTTAATGGTTGTATTTACAATTATTATCAACGCCATAACGCAGAAAAATAAGTAACAGTAACAGAATTTGCATTGTTATGTATATTTTCTAGTCAGTGTTCTAAAATTTCTAAGTACGATTGAACCTTCGGCTTCGGTTATTAATTAGTTATTTGTCAGGTACTATAATAATTTTGTAGAATGAATCAACGATATCTCATAATTTACTTAATATTTCTTCATCACTGTCATATCTTATAAACATGACATATTACAATAGTTTCCTTTTTTACTGTCGGCCCCTGATTTGTTCACAGCCAGCCGTCTAGGTCGAGGTCACTATTTAAAAATAACGAACGCTTTTTTATACCGGTCTATTCATACATCATCATGTTCTGCATTTTCAGGGTCACCCGCTACGTTTGTTATTATTGTTGGCGCTTTTGTGGGCATTTAATGATTTGTGGCACATGTTGGAACACACACAGTGATTCACGTGCAACATGACAATTGTGTTTTGAAGCAATTATCTCAGAACGGAAGTTGGATTATTGTTGTAACTATTGTTACATAATCAGATTTTTTTCCAATATCATAGATATATGCGCATATCCTATCGTAGATTTTTACATTTGAACTTCTTCGATATATTCTTTGTTTTGTATTTTTTCGTGTATTTCCGAAACCTTTCGCTTCTTTTGAAACCGTCATCAGGACTGATCAGCATCGGCAATGCAATGCTCTGTCAGTGATGATCATTTATTTATTAAGGCTCTACTATTTTAAGGAGGCATTATTAACAGATCGTTAATGACCCTAATAGATATTTCTACAAAGAATTATTAAAGTATACTGAATATTGAAATCTACAGCATAGATACAGAGCGCATCTGTTCCAAGGTCAACGATGTCGGAACACGAACGGGCGACAGTCCTCGGCGTTCGAAAACGAATAGAGCGAACTCAACTATAAGCACATATTAGACACTCGAATATAATTTCGCTTTTAATCTGAACATGTTTCGTGAAGAATATATCCTGTTAAATGTACGAGATCTCGTCGTAGTTATTAAGTTTTCTCGGCAGGGAAGAGAAACGGATCGGTATTGTAAAACTAGGTACGAAATTAAGTTGGAGATCTCGCTGGTCGGACAGGGATATTTAAGTACAGTGGAGTCTCTTTATGAAGTTAATTCGTTCGAAAACCGAGTTGTTTGTAAACCGAAACAATTATTTCCGTAAGAATCAATGTAAAATGTATTAATCTGTTTAAGACCCTTATAAAAGCAATAAAAATTCATTGTTTTAACTTAAAAGGAATTAGTAATAAAACGAAAAGAATAAACGTAAAAACAAACTTTATTTTAACTTATCTTACAAAATATGTAGTAAAGTGTTATTGTTTGAAAGGGGACTCGATATAATGTTACAGAAATGAGAGATGACATGACATAAACAGATTTATAACACGATTTGATCAACTTTTATGAGGGTGATATTTTTCTATAAAACTTTGTATCTCACTCCACTTCGCACTCATTTCGTGGATCGAGGACCTAGGAATATCTTCCATTCGTTCATCAGTCTCTGAAAATAATATTTTTTCTGTCACCGTCTTTTGCTGCTCATTAAGAAGCTGTTCCAGTTCTTCTGTAGTGAGTTCTGAGACTGCCTGCTTGTTCGCAAACTGATACATTTTTTCGTCAAGATTTTTGTTCTTAAACTGATGTTTTACTGTATTTTTATGAAGGTATTGAAGGGATATCCAGTTTATTATGAACTATTTTGTAGTGTCATTAGATCTTTTTAAAATTATTATATTGAATTCAGTATTATTCTGCGGAAATTAATTTTTTGGTAGAAAAATTATTTTTATTTAGTGACTAGAGAATGTTTTGAGGGGCTGACTTCCTCAAGTCAATAATTTACATTCGATCTAGTCTCACCGTAAAAAATAAGGAAATTTTTTTTTTTCTTAGAAAGCAATTACTTTGTGGTAAGACATATTAGCTTAAATATAACGTATATAATATACATACATATACATGTATTCTGTCTCCATTTTTATGTATATATAATTGCATTCTTTTTTTATTGTTAGCTTGAGCTAAGCGAAACCGGTTGCCGATTAATAAAATTCGTGGTTTTATACAAAGTGATTGTGTTTTATTTAATGAATACTTTTGTTTGATTTTTCACGTAATATTTTTACTAGTTTAATTTTCTAGTATGACCATACCCCTGGCTTACATCAAAGCGAGTATCGCATCATACATGTCCGACTACTGCGTTAGGCCATTTTTTATAATCCCACGCGCCAATAAATCTATCTACCTGATTTAAAAGTTATAAAACTATCGCACTATGACTGCACTATCTTCAGTTTGAATTATTCATAGGCCAGTATAAAGTTGCCAGCTTTGACCCCTGGCATATGTTTACCGTATTGGTCAAATTGCTATAACTAGTCGATATCACAATCGTTCAGAACCGAGTGATGAATAGAGTCAAGGTGTGCCGAGAATGGCGATGGACCAGATTGCGGTGGGGGCAGCCCTGATCATGAGAACTTTTCGCTT
Source organism: Eubasilissa regina (assembly GCA_022840565.1). Lineage (NCBI taxonomy): Eukaryota > Metazoa > Arthropoda > Insecta > Trichoptera > Phryganeidae > Eubasilissa > Eubasilissa regina. The sequence goes on along the minus strand of JAINEB010000003.1, from coordinate 31,046,121 downwards.
TCGTAGTCATGCCGACGAGGGCCGGTTGTTTGATCAGTAGTCAATGTTTACCATAATAAAAAATGTTACTATAGTAAAAATCGGATGGTAAAAACCGTAAATAGTTTGTTAAAAATGGCGGACTCTTCGCAGCTGTTTCAAAAGTATTCTGTCACATTAATACTTTGAATGTTGCTGTATACGACAATGAATCATGACGTGCTGTGTGGTCTAGTGGTTACGATACTCGCCTAGTTATCTAGTGGTCGGGGGTTCGAGCCTCGTTTCAGGATGCCATTAAGTTAATCCTATTTTCATAACACAAGCGTTTAGCTCAAATTGAAAATAGTAAGAATATTGATGTGACACGTATTCCATGTACGCATCTTTATTTAATATACATATATCTCACTATTTTAGTGATGAGAGTTCGTCTGACAAACGATTTTTAGCCAAAAAGTAACAGATTTCAAACGCAGGAATAAAGCATAAACTTGTATGTGTTGCCAATGGTGAAATTTTTATTATTTAAAAAAAAATAGAGATGCGTACATGGAATACGTGTCACATCAATATTCTTACTATTTTCAAACTAGGCAAAAACACGTGTGCTATGAAAATAGGACTAACTTGATGGCCTCCTGGAACGAGGCTCGAACCCCCGACCACTAGATCACTAGACGAGTATCGTAACCACTAAACCGCAGGCACGTAAAATAAATCTATTTTGACGGTATTCTCACATATTTAATGATAATTCGCCTTGCCACGCCATTAGGTGGGATTAACTTTGACAATAGTAAACTTAACCTTAGAACAACCCGCAAAATTTTTTTACCACGGGCAATGGTAAAAAGTTACTAGTCTAACTACCGGCCCTAAGAAAACATTTGTTTTCCTTACTGCTTGTGTTATGAAATATTTTTAATTACCCTCCATATCCATATATCACCTAGAAATCGAAATGTTTTGTTTTTCTCCTTTTTTTCATAGATGTATTATGAAGCGATGCCGTCATTAGTATTGCGCTACAACCCCTGGTGGGACTCAGACTTCGAGAATGTTCTTCCATTGAACCCTTTTACGAGCCATTTGTCTCCGATCCTGATTTTTTTTAAGACAGACATACTGTCTTTGAAGATAGTATCGCTCTATTTTGGCTTTAACCTTCCCGAGCTCCTGCGCCCTCATCGTCTGGTGTTCAATAATGACTTCGACGATTGTCTCCACGTGGTCCAACCACCGAAATCTGTATATTTTGATGAGCCTCTAGTGACGTTATATTTATTTTTGGCGTGCTTATTATTATTACCTGAACTATTCATACTAATAAATTTGGAATTATTGTCGGCTTAAAACGTTTTTAAATACATCGTCATTATTTAGTTAAACTCCCATATTGATTACGATCAACCTACTTGTATGTATTGGGTTTGCATAAATTCTTATCGTGTTTCTGAATGTATATAATGAAACGCTTATCGAAATGATTTATTTCAAGAATTTATCAGGTAATTTCAATATTTGTTCGTTGAAAAATAAACATACCATGTTTACCCACCTTGCCTTCTTTTTTGTCCATATTTTTACATTTAAATAGCGCCTTTTCTGCCTTATCTTCTCGTATCCATTACTTCGGCATTTTTATCAGGGCGAAGGTGTGCCCTCCAGACGTCCTATCTTCGAACTCGCCCGTAAAAACGAATCATCTGTGTCCCTTTCGAAACCGCGACATTTTTTTTTATATCCCTTTTTGACAACACAATAGTATCGCCAGAATTTACTGCGCAGTTTTCATTTTCAAAGGTGACATCTGCTAAATCAGTGAACGTATCGTCCTCCATTTAAATTTGCATACTGTGTCCGCTTGCCAATATCATTCTCCATGAAATTTTACGATCGCCCGTCGCTCATGTGATAATGAAATATGACGTACGAAACCTTACAGATTTTTCCAATGAAGAGCACGTAACTATATACTACAAAATACTGCGCCTATTTTATGTAAAAATTGTTATTAATTCGAACTGTTAAATCATCCAGAACTAACAGACTGCAGACATTTTTGAAGATTACATTTGTAGTCACATAAGCAATTTACTAACCTTTTTTTTCTCAAGAAATTCATGTTTACATTTGTTTGCAACATACATAACAATATTATCACAGTTTTTATTATTATTTTTTTAATTTAAATAGAGCGGAATATAATCATATGTGTGTGGTTCATATCGCAGCAACAGTAAAATATGTCTGATTACATATTTTTTTTCCCTTAATTGGTTAAGTTAAGTTGTACTATTGTAGTACGTCACTTTCCTTTTTTAATATTATTAAATTATATTTTCAGCATTGAAAAATAAGTTTTACGGAAACTTTTTTTTTAGCTAGCAAATCGTTATCGTATCGTTAGATAATTATGTGAGACCAACAATTTGTATCAAATCCTTGTTAGTGATTATCGATTTGTCTTGAATAACCACATTTCAATCTCTCAAGACAAATCTCTTATTGTTTTATATCAATACCCACTGTAGCGTGACGATGTGCACACGCAATAAAAATATACTGTCATGTGCTGTTTAATTTTTAATTTAATAATTTTGAATGCGGTTTTCGCTTTGCAACAGGAGTTAACCAGGGTTTCGAATCTGGCCCTCGACATAATTTTGTAATTCATTGCTAAAAAATCGGCCATTCTCCTTTTGGTAAGCAGCATAGTGATGAAGGATATTTATTTAACATCGTCAAGCCTACGTTGTTTGAAAACAAGCGATCTTTTCCATCGCACCCGTCCAAGCCGAGATGTTAATCGATGTGGGCATCACTGTACAGGTGTGGAATTATTGTCGTAATATGCTCATACTTATTTGTGATCTCCGTCACATCCCACGACTTTCCGCACTGCCAAGGTCAAGTGTGGTAATATTGTTCCGATGCGCATAATATTGTTTGATATCTGAACAAATAACCGGCGCGCTGAGCGTTTTTCATTCGCTTGTATAGCGAAATTTGGAATATTTACACTAAATGTTGTAAAAGTAGCGTGGGATTTGAAAATAATAATTCCTACTGTGTTATATTAAACTCTTTCCGATATATGAATTGTTAATTTGGTCTACACTAAAACGTTACAAAATTATTTCACCAAAGCATTATTTCTCACGACTAAGAAGAAAACAATCGCCGAATTTTTCCGATCATCGTAATGATGACGCAACATCTAAAAAAATTCAATGTACGTTCGTCGATCATGACCATAATACCTCTAAACTACCTTAATACCACACCACAAAATCTGTTATGTTCTATATATAATACGTACGCGCTATATATGATATTTTGTGGACACGATAATCCCCTTGGTTCATATCGGCTACGTTCGATAAACAGCCTGATCTTGTTTCAAAATGGCGACTGTTTAATAAAAATCTTTAAATGCGTAACTCCTTTAGTATTGAACCTAGAGAAAAAAGTAAAAAATACCCTTCGTATACTGATGAAATCTATCTGATTTTTGTAACTGGTGCCGGAAGAGATTTTTTTAAATGTAATATGTAATTGCGCCAAATTTTTCAGATGTAATAAAGATAACGTAACAGATTTCTCTTATTTTCTTTTCCAATTCATTAACTCTATTCACAGACACATTATATCTATTAAATGCAAATAAATTAATTCACTTTCAGAAAGGTAACTCTGTATACTATAACGACTATGAAAAAAAAATTGTATGCGCATCATATATGTTTATAATTTTACAAAAAATATATCTTAATTGCCGGATTCTTTTATAATTATTAATTTATGGCATATATTTGTTTATTACGATAATTATAATTTATTTGCATCTTAAAAATTAGCATTCATTATTTTTACCTCGCTATTTTAGCACACATAAATCACGACGCGGGGAACGTCACGTACCGAATGAATGCCTTTTAATAATATACTGTAATAAGTATATCCCCAACACCACTCGCAATAGGTTGCCGATGTTAGAATATAGACAAAAAAACTATTCATTTGACTTAGCTCCGTGTAATAACATGCCGCGTGAATAGGTACCGAAATAATTGCTATTAAATCAATCCGAACATAGTGTAGTTTGATTCATTGACTGTAAATCATGACATGTTCGTCCTTTTGAAAGAAATCATATATGAGTAAGTACATACTTTACGCGTAGCCATGTCCACGGCCGTTTCGAATGTTGTTTCTTTAGTTTTATATGTCGGTTTCACAGACAACTAAATGAATAGACATGAAATAAAGTGTACATATAGGAGAGGGGTTTGGAACATTAGTTGCGAGACGAGGGGCATTCTACACACACTCTCGGTGAAAACATAAATCCGACAGTTTATTACACATTTATGAAACAGTAATCGAAAATCAAATCTTTGTGTAAACAAGACGTATTTTTTACATTAATGCATATTATATTGTCAGCGTTTAAATTTTCGTTCCAGTCGAGTCATATTTTTAAAAAAAGTCTCGGAGCTATTTGATCGCGTAAGTGAAACTAAAGTGATCACGTGGGTGAAACCAAAATGAAAATATTGGGACAAGAAATTTTCGTTAGTTCATGTCTATATATTTGGTGGTCTGCGGTTGGTTTACATCTTTGCAAAATTTATCATCATATCTAATTATGATAATTTTCAGCGTCTTTTGTCAGACTTGACATCAATCTAATAAATGAAAATATATCATTAATTAAAATACTTACATTGAAAACAAAATGTTCTCAAATTTTGTGTGTAGATTTTTCTAAACTTTTCGGCCCGTGTCCACGGATGATATTTGTCTCGGAGATTAAACACGAGCGCGCGTAAAGAACAGTATAGAAGCGAAGCGACGTCACCGCGTGTGTTTTGCTCGCGGATTAGAATGACACATCCAGTATATGATTGTTACACTCAGAGATAAAAGTCTCATTGAGAGATCATTGTGGACACCGGTAAAAAATCGAATACTCACAGAAGGATAGCCCAGAAAACTCTACATAGAAGTTAATGGAAACCGCACCTACATATATATATATATATATACTTATATTTTGTTATGTTTAATATAATACATATTTTTGTATTTTATCTACATATATACTTATATTTTATTATGTTTAATATAATACATATTTTTGTTACGTCAATCAATGTAACATGAAATAATACTCATTTCTCTTGTAATTCATAATTAAGAATATCATATTTGGCTCTGTGATTTGATCCAATAATTATAATATACGGTTGTCTCTTTGTGTTGTCCCTGTAATAATATACTGCCCAATTTTTTTTTTTAATATTATACACGTGTAACAGACCTAGTCCACAATATTTTATGGGTGGATACCTGACTTTATTACGAGTCGACAATGTTCAAGGAACAAATTCTGAACTGATACGGTAATATATTATTGTATGAAATTTTTACAAAATCGTGTTAAGCTTAAAGTCTACGGACTTACGAAATTGTTCAATTATGAATTTATATATTTGCTTCAGACCCTAAAGCGTCATAACAAAAAATAGTCTACCCGCTCGAAATTCAATGACCTTTAATTTTTCTATTCAATATATAATTTGGATACAATAAAAATTTTCAACTAATCTAAATTACTTACTTACTTATCATCACGCCGTTTCCCCGTGGGGGTAGACAAAGAAGATAGAGCGCTACACTCTTCTGTCCTGACACACAATTCTCGCCTCATCCACACTCATACATCTTCTCATACAAGCTCGCCGATTGTTGAAGCTTCTAACAGAACCATCCTCCATTATCTGGTTTACCTGGTCGTGCCAAGTCTTCCGCGGACATCCTCTATTTCTGGTGGCATCAACACTTGCATCATATATCTTTCTTACCATTCTCTCCTCATTCATCCGTTCCATATGACCGAACCACCTAAGTGATCTTTTTTTAATCTTACTCATTATACTAACATCAGCTTTACATTCTTTCCTTATTTCTTCATTCTTTACTCTGTCATAAATAGATTTGTCACAAATACGATTAAATTTCTTTTTTTTTTTAAATGATTGAGATTAAGCACGTATCCCTTGAACATTTTCGACTAGTAATTTAATCAGATATCCCACTCATAAAGTATTGCGAACTAGTTAACATAACTCTGTATAACAAAACACGATTACTTGTTATTCGTTTAATATTAATTTAACTGCGTTTTGATTTATTAATAACATATCGATGTGTACTTTTGTTTTTGGAGCATTTCTTAACACATCTTTGCACTGTTTGATTTTGTGAGTGTTCCGCTTTGGTTTACTTCAGATGGCTCACCGACCGAGGCGACCAGGAAGTTCAGCGATGACTACTCCAGAAAACATTTGGCAGGTCGGTAGTGTTGATTTATTTTAATTCTTCATCAGCGCACAAGGTCATTGTCTCATTGTTACATGCACGATTTTACATCTTGTCCGCTTGTTTAGCTGATGAGTCGATTTTATTTTTTATTTTTTAAACTTCCATTACAGTTATGATAATAGTCTTAGATAAATTCATAAGTAGTTTCATGATTTTTTTTATACAATTCTTTTTATATATAGATTTCTTTCTGTTCTGTTCTGATGGTAAATAGTAATAGTAATAGTACAAATTTTTAATTGAATTTAATTGAAACTTTCTAATGCCGATAAACAGTGGGTAGGTATTTAAAAAAAAAATTATTACTTAATGTTCAAAACATATCCCAGGACGTCGTATAAACTCAAATCTACATTATTATTTATCAAACACATTAAATACTTTTTAATATTAACATATAATAACAGCATTACGGCGTTCCTTCCAATTTTCAAACTAACAATAGACTTTGACTTTTGAAAAATCCACATATACGTATTTCTAAGAAAATTGACTCTGATGACAATCATTCAATCAAGTGGTGTGACCCGCAGAAAGACGTTAGAATTGTGTTTAATATATCTATTTAGTACCTACCTACGTTTGTCCTATGACAGTTTTTAGACATTATTTTTAAATAAATTTATGATTTGTCTATCAATTTTCGTCGAAAGTCGGTGAGTGGGAAGAAATTCTATTATTCAAAAATGTACGCTTCAATATAACCCACATTTCAGTCGGACGCTGTGTCCGCGAATGGTATGTTTATACATTTTATAAAAAGTTTAATTTTTCTTTTTGAAGTATTAAATAAATAACGTCGGAATATTATTTCAGCATTAGCATAAAATGTGGGTTTTTGTTGGTAGAATTTTGAATATCTTCCCGATTTGATGTCGAGAACCAAAGGTGCGATTAAGTCATCGAACAGTAACAAGCCGTAATGACCGCTCGGATTGGACTTCTATTATCGTTTGAGTGCTAACAAAAGTGGCCATTTGTCCAATTTGAATCCATTTTATTCGCTACCGTCATCTGTCATCTCGGCCATTTTTAATTTATTGTCGGAATGACGCAATTTTGATTGAATTTTTATTTGGAGCCGACGACAGATGATGCACTCGGCGTCCCCGGGCCAGTTCGCTTTTCTAAACTATAATATTAAGTATAGTTAATTCAACTTTATTGTATGTATGTAATGGAAGTTTAAAAGTAATCGCCGTTTATGTCAAACTTCGCAACAAATTAGATAAATCACTTTTAAAATATAGAGAAAAAATTTATTAATCGAATAAATATAGCCACTGCCGGAATCATCCACAGATTTAACGGTAAGTTACAGTGACCCTGACCATGTTTTTATAAGCGACATCTATTTTTTCCTGTTGGAGCGACCGTCTTTCTAATTCAATGTTTCTTAAAAAGGTTTGAGCACATCCTGCTAGATGGCGCCAGGACTTTTGTCCACTTTGTTAACAGTAAACCTCCTCTTGCATAAAGTATCGTAAGTAAAAAATTACATTTTTAGTCATTCATAGTACTTTGCACGTTTTTGATACATTTTTAAATTAGTGTAATTTTTAAAATATTATGTTTATTAGTATCTACATCATAAAATACAATATATATATATTTTAATGCATCCGAAATACTATAATGATTAAATATGTCAATTTTTACTTACGATTCTTTACATAGGAGAGATCGATGTGTTAATTAATTAGTTTATATTTAGAAGTGATTTATTTAAATCCGAAGTTCACTACATATATCTGCACTCCGAAGGCATAAGACATTGTATCCATTTTTACAATTAAACATTACATTGAAATACAGAATTAATGTACTTTTTTCTTCTATCTAGGAGTGTATATGTACATTTAACAGTATCTCCAATGTAATATAACAGAAGTAAAGAGAAATATATCACTATATGGACGTGCAAGTGTGTGCTTCTAATTTCATTATGTCCATCATATCCACATATCGCTGTATTAAAATAAAATAGACATGAAAAGACAATTTATTCATGTTTTTTTCGTTTTTCTAAAAAAAAAAAAAACTATTTCTGCTGTCCGAATGGACATGACGTCCTATGTCTCCCAGGTATAGATATGTGTATGTATATAAATAATGTTTTCTTGATATCTATCGCGAGAAGATGTTGGATGTTATCAGTTATACGAATCTCTTAATTAAATAAGAATTACTTTACCTACTGAAAAATAATATAATTTATTTATCTGACGAATCCAAAATTTTTAATGTATACTTAATTTCCCATTATCAACAATATTTAATGGCTCATCTATCCAATATCAGATTCGGCCATTACTAAATGTAATTTTGGCATTCCTACATTAGCATATTAAAACATCATAAAGCACAATTTAATTGTCGACAGTTTACGCCTTGTAGAGAGGCGAGCGAATCGGTAATCGTTGGTAATTTACCGGGTAAAAAATATTACCTGTTTTGACTGTTAGACCGAGAATATCCGTGTATTATTGTTTTGTTAGTTGAATGTGTATTTTATCTAATTCAATTTTCTATATATGGCGTATGCACGCCTAACCGCCCCAGGCGATAATCTGTAAATCGGCTTAGCGGACTCGATGTGGTTCAATAAAACACATCGGCATGACTCACGCTACTCTTTAAGCTTATTAGTTAATGAAAATTAAACTGTTTACATATAAATATAACATAATAAATCATCGATTCCAGTATATTATCTGGTATCTACATATAAGTTAGGCGGAGTCTTCAAATATAGTGGAAATCGTTTGACGTGAAATCTCGGGGGACCGAAATATGTTTTCCTGATAGAAGAAATCTGTTTTAAAAAAATTCACCAATATTTTCGTAATCATAATAGTCAAATAATAATAATAATATCGGTGATACAAACGTTAAACGAAACATTTTTTAACTATTTAACACAACACAAAGTCAATTTTAAATACACTAGCAGATGAGCAATCGGCTATTGCTGCGCTATCAGAGTCTCAATAGAATTTATATTTCAATGATAGAGCTTTCCCCAAAACAAACCGCACCTAAATAAAATGTCTACGTTATTAAAATGATTCGCCTTTATAAATTAGCTGTCAAAACGAACAAAAATGACATCTAGATGACATAGGAATCGCGGATAGACAGTTTCTATGGTAAGTAAGATTTCCCCCTTACCATAGACAGCATAGATAAGAAAATATGACAGATGTCAATATACTTGCCAGTTGTCGCTAAAATATGTATTTTTTTAAATATATATTTACGTATTGTTTATTGATCATATAAAGAGAAAACATTTAAGTAATGTTAACCTAGAAATATTAAAAACACTTTAGTTTTTACCCTGCTCGCGTCTCACAGATTTGGCCGTTTGACCAAGCACTATAGAGTCATAATGACACTACGTTCAATACATCCAAAAAGTCAGAAATAGACGGGGAAGCGTAATGTATAATAAAGATTAATTAAGAAATATTTATTTATGTTAAAGTCCTGTTAAACGTTTTCCATTGTGAACGTATAACGTATGTATGTATTCCCAAAATTTGACATCTTGTTCTTTCGGCACATATATTTATAGTGTACAGAATAATCTAGAAGCAACAGTCTAACGTTGACTTTACACAAACACTATGACAAATGACAATATTTGGTCTTTGCCATATCGACAACTGATATTAGTTTGTGTCGCGTTATGCTCATTTTTTTTTTAAATTTCAATTGTCACCACACGATTGTTTCTTCTAGATTATTTACAATTCCGTTTACACTGCACTTTGAAAGTCTTGATTTTTCGGGCACACTGGTCTTTTTTTCTCTTAGCACTTTTTCCTATTGCATGTTGTGATATTATCGTGGTGTTTGCATGCGGGTCCTCCAGACGTGCAAGAGGCTGACGAAGATACGGAGGGCGGAGCCCCGCAGGCGATGGGGGAGCGCGGCGACAGAACCCCACTAAGGGAGCGTAAGCCCTCTAGTGAGTATTCATAGTTACAGCCTCCTCTTTATCTGGTAGATCTGAACGTGTAGTTTTGTATGCGAACAAATCAAATCAATCGAGATCATTTCGATTATATTTTTTCTTTGGTGGGTTTACATCAAAGTGGATAGTTTTGTCATCAAACATAAACTTACCCGGTTTGGTGTTTCACCGTAGACGGTTTGAAATGAACAAATAATACTTTTATCTTTTGTGCAGCCGAGCAAGACGAGTTGTTTGACAATATCGCAGTTGTATCTATAGCCAATTTTATTTATTCTATGTTTCCCAATGTTCTCGCGGGCATTCACATTTCTCTTGTGGAAACATGAATCTTTAGTATCTTTGTGGCGGTAACCGCCGTACATTTATTATATGATTTGAGTAAAAAATTTCAAAAATACTTTGATTTCTTGTCATTTATCGAGATCCCTCGATAATCTGTCAGCGAGGACCGCTATAGACAACGGTTGATAATATTGTTAAAATAATTCATTTCAATGGAATTATTATATCATTAAATGCACAGATGATTAACGGTTAACGAACTCGTAAAATTAATTCAAATATCGACATTTTTTATCATTTTCATATTAAATAGGGTATTTTATCGATTCTTGCATTTTTTTTTTGTAATTAACATATGTTTTACGCTTTGCATGTAACTAACTTTGTTTTTAATTGTGATGACGTTGTTTTTATTTCATGTTGAAAATTTCCTACAAATTCCTTTTTATCCGCGTAACGACGGCTTTATGGCATTTTTTGACATGTGGAAAACTAATTTGAGTGAACATAGTACCGAAACTCCGTAGTACCGTACCTTAGTCGATAGTACGATAGTAGTAGACACTCGGATCGAATCAAAAATTGTATATTCGTTAATGAACGGCAAAAACGTGAAATAATCTCGTACCTATTTTTTGTTTCTTTTGCAAATTACCGCCCATTCATTCTGCTTAATAGCCGCATGCCGTAGATGTAAAGAAATGACTGGCGCTAGAATTGTTTAATTTAATATTTCGATACAGAATTATTAGCGCACTCAGAAGTGAAGTGGGCAAGCGTGTTTAGCAATCCGAGATGCGGGAACGTTGCAACGTTTAATTATAATCACACGGTAAGAACAAATGTTAAACCGTGAGTTTCCATTGTTTTGACATTTATAGCCCTACCTGCAATATTTCCTCTGCTCTTTCTCACGCCAGGACCGCACAGCTTCGTACCAGTCGGTACACCCATTTATATTATAATCTTGTAAATAAATACAACTAGCGATGGTAAAATCGTTATTTTGACTGTGATTATGTTCGATTGATAACTGATTGACGCGATTCTTTGAGCAATGATTGGTACACTAGAAAGTAAGTGTCCGACAGTTAAATAGTAGTTTCCAGTCATCGACACAATCACAGTCACGTAACGTTTTACCATCACTAAATAGAGAACCCTTTGCTGGCGGGTCTACCTGGCTTGAGGCGGGGGTGCTCCGCGCATAGCGAGGCCCTCATTCGCAAAAAGTTAAATAATGAAAGACATGGAGTTTTGTCAATTTATTCGATCCCATTATATTTCAAATAGATGGTCTCTAAATCTTTTTATTTGTATATTTTGAAATAATGCTTTTTGGATGTTATTAAAATGTACTTTGGGGAGATTTATGATGCACTCGTTTATTACAATATTCTATTATCAATATATTGCAAATATTCATTAATGGCAATATTTTTGCGAAATAATTAAATAAATACATTTTAAGTGGGAATTGTATGCTTGAAAATATTCCCGTAATACTTGACATGTTTTTCACGTGTAGTTTATAAATAAAATACAACCACTTTGTATGAATTCACGAAATTTATTATACGTCAACCGATTTCGCTTATCTCAAGCTTCGTCAGGACGTATTTAAAACTAACCATGAATACAAAAATGGAGATATAATATAAAATTACATGTGAAAGAGAGAAACAGAATACATATACAGATAGACGAAACATTAAGGGAGTGTTGATGGTTATTAAGTTGATTGTATTTTCCCCTTCCTTAATATTCCGTCTATCTGTATATATATTCTGTCTCTCTCTTTCACGTGTAATTTTATATATAAGCGTACTCTTTTTGTATTTATGGTTAGTTTTAAATTCGTCCTGACGAAGCTTGAGATAAACGAAACCGATTGATGTATAATAAATTTCGCGATTTCATACAAAGTGATTGGTTTCTGTTAAAATATAAATAAATAACTAAAGGAGAAGGCACTTAAGCACGCAATTTTCCGGGTCGACCCTGAACGTCACCAGCTATGTATGTCGAGCACCGCGACGTCTGTATCAACCATCGGAAGCTGTATGCTGCTCGGTTGCCGTAACAGCAAGCTGCATTCCTGTGGTATTGCGCAAAACGCGTGGGATCTGCGATCGCCACCCAATGCCGCTGTAAAACCTACAGTTTTCCACACAAAAATTGCCATTATGCCTCTACGCATTTGATCGCCGTATCGCGTAGCCCCAACGCTGGCTGGAACACACTTTAGACCTTTTGCAAGTGAAATAAATCAATAATGACGCGGGCAAAAGATCACGCATGATCGAAGCTAACTGCATTATTTGTTGCCGCGCAATGCCAATCTATATTTAACATTGTCCCTTTAGATTTGCTAAATAATATCGTATTTACCTTATTAGAGTGCTCGTCAATTGTGCGACTCGTCGATGACGTCTCGGCATTGCAAATTGTCGAGGAATTAGTCGATGTTAATTATTACGATTTATTATTGGCGGTCACGCTATCGGCAGTGACGGCCGTGTTCCTTGCGGTCTGAGGTCTCCCGCCAGCGGCTTGTAATATATTCACACGTTGTTAACCGGCAACTATTAGCACTTGTTGTATGTTTGAGCTTTAGCACTTTGTGTTGTGTTGTTGTGTGGTGTTCACGGCAGCTTGCAGCACGTACAGCATCACCTCCATGGACGCACTTTGGGAGAACCACCCGAGGAGGCTGAGCGAGGCTGGATTGAGAAGGACCTCAGGTGAGAATCCGCTTTCCTTGTGATTATCACCTTCTATGGTTCTTCTGCTGCTTACTAAGGATTCTTTGCCGCATCTATTGCATGTTCCTATTTATTCATATTCATTTTTTCCGTTGCATTTTGCAGATGTTACTTCTTTATTTTGTCTTGTTTCTTCATTGATTAATAATTCAAATTTGTATTTATATTTATTTAAACCACTGTGTTGTTTTTACGTGAACCGGTTTCGATACTAACGTATCTTCGTCAGGACCGGGTACAACCGAACTATTCCATAAAATTTAAAAGACATCCATTACGGGGTGTCGGCGGAGTCTTTGTAAGAGTGGGGAGGCGATTGAGAAGAGCATTAAAATTGTACACATAAATAATAAAGGTCTTAGATTGGATTATTTATAAAATCTAGAAATCAAAAAATTCAAAGTCCAATATAATTACTAACCAATTAAACCTTACAAACAACCCGCTATTTAAATGCCCCCTGCCAATCACCTTCCCACTCTTACCAAGACTCCGCCTACACGTCGTAATGGATGTCGTTTAAATTGTATTGAATAGTTCAAATTGTTGAAGATTCGTTAATATCGAAATCGGTTGACGTAAATACAACACAGTGGTTTAAACAAAGGTAAATGTAAATTTTATCTAACCACAAAATTAACGTTACAGACATCAATAATGGATTAATAATTCATTTATTTAACTTTATTTTAATAAGGTCACTTACGTCCATACATAGTTCATACAAATTCATTTTTCATATCACATCACTTACATGCCCATCTCGCTTAGTGTATCATCCATCTGTATGTTCTTCTAACTCTCGCATCAATACAACATGAAGATCATCCTCGCCCGTCGATGTCCAAATATTTGTTTCGAATGTTTAGATCACAGCGTAGTCCTGACGGAAGACACAGACAGCTTCATCATCGGAGACAGAGTTTGGGTGGGTGGCAGCAAACCGGGACAGATCGCCTACATCGGGGACACACAGTTCGCTCCAGGAGAATGGGCGGGAGTCGTGTTGGACGAACCTATCGGTGAGTACAAGAGATAATTCGTTATTCATCAAATTCATTCATCACTCTTCTTCATTTTGTTATTTCACTTAAAATAGACCATTGATCATGGAAAAGGGCTTCAACGTATGTTTGCGTTAGGACTAGGATGTCATTGAATTGTATTTTTTTAAATCTTGTTTCAGTAACAATCAATGCGCTATTGATATAGTAGTTAGTCATCTACTGTCGACGATGACCAACTGTTAATAATGTTTTTTTTCTCTGCTATTTCTTTCCAACTTGTATACTTGTCGTTCTATCTGTACACCCAGTATCTCAATATAATATTGATCCCACAAAATTGTTCAAGCTCTGTGAAGTTTATCCACTCTGAGGGCCGGTAGTAACTTTTCATCATAGTAAATTTTACGAGTACATTCTCGACAGAAGTCGCGAAAGTATATCCCGCAGTACACTCATTTTACTCGCCGATATCCGATAGTAAAAACGAGAATCGTTAGTTAAATATAGCGGACTCTTCACAACTGTTCCAAAAGTCATCTGACACATTAATATTTACCAGTATACGACAATTAATCATTCAATATCCCGCTATTTTAGTGATGACAGTTCATCCGATGATGATCTCGTTGTTTAATATACATTAGCACATAATACGAAAAAATTTGACCACCGAAGTGACAGTTTCGAACGCCTAGGCGAACACATTAATAGATAATGTATTAAATAATACATATTTCATGATTATTTGTCGCGCCTATAGACACCACCATCTATCCTTTGACCCGTAAAGGATTTTTACTACCTAAATACAACAATAATAAAAAAAATATTTTCAAGCTAAGACCTAATTGTATTGTGTCCTGATAATTCATCACTATTTCACATCTAGGCAAAAACGACGGCTCCGTGGCGGGCGTGCGCTACTTCCAGTGCGAGGCGCGGCGCGGGGTGTTCTCCCGCTTGACGCGGCTGACGCACGAGCCCTTGGACCTGCCCTCGCCCGCCTCTCCGGCTAGCGAGCTCGGCGGCACCTCCAACGGGGGCAGCCGGCCGCCGTCGGCGCCGCGCACCCTGGCCAGCCCGGCGCCGCGCGCGCCCCCGTCGCCGGGGCCCCGCACCCCGGTGTCACCGGGGCCGCGCAACACGGCAGCGCGCGCCAGGCGCTCCACGTCGCCCAACGGGAGCATGAGGAGCTTCAGCAGCAGAATGAGTAAGTAAAATCCAACGGTTTGGCGGTGAAGAAGTCTTCAAGGCAATGTTGAAGAGCAAAGTCGTTGGATGGAAAGTGTAAAAAATGAAAATCTGATGCAGGATTAGGAGAATATGGTAGATGTGCAATTAGCTCCCTACCTTGCTTGAATATCGGATTTTATTATTTTATCAGTATGCAGACGGACATTATCATGCTGAATATCCCTCGATGCCGTCTTACTGATCGTTTTTATTGAATTGCAACCTGATGGCGACGAAGTTGTTGGCAATAAACCTCGTAATGTAATAAAGAATAACCGTCACGGTTACATTTCTCAGAAGCAATTCGTAATAGTATTTGAAATAGAATTATCTCCTCGATTAAACTCAGAAAATTAATATCGGAAATATCATTTTTTCAGTACTTGACATTCCATTTTCTTTAGCCAACAATTAATACAATTTTTCTTCAAATTAAAATATTCTAAAAGCGTTTAATAACACAATATGTACTTACTTTGGTATCAAATAAATTGCTTTCCAATGCACTCTTACTTTGTAAAACAAAAACGCTGCAAACTTAGGTACGCATTTACCCAATATTTCAATCATAATCTGTTGAATTACTAAAATATTAAAAAAAAAAAAAGAATCAATTTATTTATATTTACTTTATAGAGATATTTACTTTACTTGTGCATGTACACATTAAAGACATCACAGCTAACATATAATAAAATAATAATTTCATATATCTGAATATCAATAGTTTGGTTTTTATTTTCAATTACAGAAATAATTCTTACATAGATATTATTATTATTATTTTAAGATAATAATAATAAATAAATTGATCCTAATACTATTTACACTGATAAACTAAGTATTATGTATACTTGAATGCGTAGAAACTACTACATGTATCACTAAGTGTGTATATGTATATGTTCTCAGGCATTGCAGATATATAAGATAAGAAAAATAATTATATTACATAAGGTATCATGTTTAAAACGATTGACATAGATGAACGTAAACTTTGCAACAATAAGAAAATACATTGTGCTCAATTAATTCACTTTATTCCTCGTCATTGAGTAATAGTTTTGATATTGATTAGTTTCTGAGTGACTGCTCCTTCTTTAGAGAAAAATAAAATAATTTCAGTAAATGTTTGACTATATTATACAATCAACCAAAATATTTGAACAGTCCCGAGTCTTCGTCTGCCTACCTTATTAATATTTATTACATAATTAAAGTAATATAAATATATTACATAATTAAAGTTCTGTTTTTATAATTTTCTAACGGAGATTCATAAAACATGATGTTGGCAGTTCTTATTTCTCATAACCATTAATATTTTATCTGTCACAGGCACATCGACAGTTTCAGCCGAACTGCGTCTGGGTGAGCGCGTCATCGTCTCCTCCAGCCAGGGCAGCAAGGCGGGAACACTTCGCTTTATGGGGCCGACTGACTTTGCTCAGGGCCAGTGGTGTGGAGTGGAACTGGATGACCCCATCGGCAAGAATGATGGAAGCGTTGAGGGGAAAAGGTCCGACATGAAACCTGAACAATCTTATTTTTTGTTTCGATGACCGAATAGATATTGTGCGATGTGTACTGTATGTAAATTATTGGACAGAATAGATCCGCTTTTATTTCAAGGTGAACGCTACAGAAATAATAATTTGAATGGTCTGTTTGTGAGGTTTTCTATATAAATAGCTATCGACCCAACATTACACTCCTCGATTACCATTTCAGGTACTTTGAGTGCGGCCCCCGCTTCGGCCTGTTTGCCCCGCTGTCCAAGGTGTCACGCTCCCCGTCTAGCCGTCGCCCCGGATCCTGCGCCGTACACGGGTCCAGAGTCAACTCTCCTCCCGAGTCCACGGCCTCTTTCGGTTCGATGGCCTCGTCCGTGGTGGCCGGCCGACCGCGGCTGGGCGTCACCTCGCTGGCGGGCGGAGCGCAGGTAGGCTAGGCGAACAGCTGGCCCAGCCCCTGGTGCTTTGCCCCCCCGCGCCACTACCACGCCGCCTGCGTGTCGCCCGACATGTTTGAAAAGTCCATTGTTGTAACAACTATGTATTGAATCGCTTCCCTCTAACTGCACCCACTGGGATTGGACATGTCTTATTTTATATGTTATTTGTATGTTTCCTTTTTGAATGCAGCAACCTATATTACCCCATAATGCCAGCTGGTACAACTTATTTTAGATTTTCTTTCTTAGATTAATCTTAAAGAAATAAGATATTGATTGCACCTCAGAATTAATACTTTCCCATCTACCTAGATGCAATTATATAATGTATGTTATTTTTTCTGTCAGTATAGAAATACTGTATTGTTTTCCCGGCAACTGTGACTGATTTATTTGCAACAATCATGCCAATATTTTAGAATAAGATTTGTGTGAAATTCAAATTCCGAATAATTTATTTAGATATCTACACTTCTCTTTCTTGAAGAGATAGATTTATTACAATAATTTTATTAAATTTAGTACTGTTGCCTAAAACTACATTATTTCTTTTATGGAAGAATAAATAATCACATCTTATTAATAATTTTCCATGTTTTTACTTGGTGAATCTTTTTTCGACACATTTTAGAGATCTTGTGTCTCTCGAAACCTTTTTACATGCTTCTTATCAGCTACTCTTAGATTAAGCCTGTGGATTTATATAGCTGAACAATAAACAACGTTTTGTTTTGATAACTTTCTTGTAAAAATCTTATTTTGTCAAACTTTTTTCATTTTTTTTTTATGAAGAATATCCTCAGTGTTTGTTAGAAAATACAATAATTGTATTTAGGGTATTGTTCCTCCTTAATTATATTCCCATTTTCACCTATTGCATTATTGTGGTGTCTTTATAAAAATTTATATTAATATATTATCTTTGCATCATCTGATCCTAACGCTTGTATACTATTTGCATCTCATTCTATTTTATTTCCTAATTTACTTGACTAATTCAAATGCTTTAATATGAATATGTATTTTACATTGGAATTCAGTGTTTAGATTGAGCGCATGTAGATTAATTAACAGCTTTATTTATTTAAAATCATGTAAGGGAAAGATTTTAAGAACGGTGACCAAATGTGAATGTTTAATCAGGTTTTTTTTCTTCTTGCAATGTATTTTCCAGAAGTTTCCATTCTTTAATATAATCGAGCATGCACTAACATTAAAATGATAAAACATATTTGTATTATAAGAACAGCTGTCTTATAAATACGTCCCAAACTATTAGTATTTGATATATATTCAGCTGTTATGCGACATAATTTTATCTCTCAATGTTATTATGTAAAGAGACTAGATACTGTGAATTTGGTGTGGTACGGATCTCATCGAATGATTCATGATTCAGTAATTCTCAGGAGTGGGCTGATAATATATTATCAAGGGGCTTAATTAGGGGAGGAGGTTAATTACTTATTACTTCCCCAACATCTGGAAATAATGTATCAAACATCGACCCTTTTAAACATTGCTATTTATCCTCTAAATAATTAGTGACAGCTATTTTATTATATACACCCGCACTAATAAAGTAATTAAAAGAAAATTTTAAAAAAGCGAGGATGTCTTATTTTCAAGTCAAATTCGACAGTGGGCTTGCGCGAGCCCCCCTCCAATCCACTCCTGGTCACCTCTGTCATTTAAAATCTTTTTCGATGCATCTTACACGTTCACATTCTCTCCCTTTTGCACGCTGACTCATTACCTTTATTTGTTGGCGAACAGAGAGAAGCTTTTGAGTACTTTTAAGGAACTTCAACAGATTGGGCGACACCGGGCGGGTGGTAAGACTGAGAAAACAAAAAATAATAATGTTGACAGCAGACAAATAGTTTTTTTATATTTGCAAAAGTTTTTACAACTAATAAATTGTAACATTATTAATCATTGATATATAACATTATTTGTTACCATTTATTAATATGTAGAAGTTTTGGCTTTGTATTTATTTTTAATATTTAATAATGACGATTGTGTTTTATTTTTGTATTGAAATTTGTTAACATAATTCACATTTGACTAAAGTATTAAAAATCATCTTAATGTACTAAAATTGTGGGACTCATGAGAAAATGATGATTTTCCCCTAAAATGAATTATAATAATATTGCAATTATTACAACGGTGCCTTAATTTTTCACAAATTTTCTAAATTCTAGTTGTTTAGTAAATGTTTATAAAATGTGGATAATAAATAGTTCATATTTTAAATCGCTCCATTTACAAGTGTTTTTGGCAATGTTACGATAATTCACAATGCATATACATATTTGACACAACAAATACAAATATATTGCTGCGGTATTTTAGATATTTTATTTTATGATTTTTAAAGTAGATAATGTAAATGCTCTTTATATGCATTCCACAAATATATTCCATTTAGAAATGGTATGAGGTACAAAAATACAATATAAAGTAGTGATTACGTAAATCCACAAGAGTTCAAAACGTACACAAATGATTGTATCATTTTTGCGAGAAATTTGATGAAAAATATTTTC
Source organism: Eubasilissa regina (assembly GCA_022840565.1). Lineage (NCBI taxonomy): Eukaryota > Metazoa > Arthropoda > Insecta > Trichoptera > Phryganeidae > Eubasilissa > Eubasilissa regina. The sequence goes on along the minus strand of JAINEB010000003.1, from coordinate 31,025,971 downwards.
ATTATTTATTACGCAATAAACATTCCATAGAATTATTGTCTTTTTTCTTTGATTTATGATGTATATTTTACAATGAAACAGAGGCTGTCGGGTCCTCGAGCTTCATCGACACCCATGTCAGCCAAAAATACTCTTCAGGTAATTTTAATATGTCTAGTTTAAAAATCTTTTTTTTTTTCAGGAATAAATTACTTGTAAATTAGAAATATTCTCAGGTTTTTATAGCCGTTACGAATCTTCTATGTCTCTTGAGTTTTATGAGGTATCTTGCGGTGTCTGACCTTTCTGGCCGACATTTCGGATCCGATTGCTGGGTCCACTGCCAGGGCTGATGTCGCTGATCACTTTTCCAAAACATCGGCTCTGTCCGATGTCGAAGACTCACCGCAGAATAGTTCAGAAAGCTCAATACGGAGGATTCTTTAAATTTTTCGAACATGCATCTTATGACAAGAGAATATTACATGTTATTATTCCCATAGATCTACAATCATTACCACATTAATACTGTTTGCTTGTTTAGGAATTCAAAGTATACTTAAATCTGACAACTCTTAAATATGTGTATCTATTAATATAGTTTTAAAATTTATTTATAATCTGTAAATAAAAAGATAATTGCTTTATTTATGTTATTATTGCCCTATTCCGCAATTCCCATCTGATTTCTGATGTAATTGAAAGACACCCTATGTGGTTTTTTTTTTTAAATAAAGATGATGACAGTGACAAAATAAGAATAATTAATAAAATTTGGGTTTTTTTTTTGAAAGATATTTTGTGATTGTGCTAATTAGTAACAATGAGCATTTTTTTAAATTATAATATTTAAAGAATGTACTTTAATATATTTATGTGTATATAATATTGTGTAAAAAGAAGAATACCCCATTTCTAATTGAGAAATCTCAGACTTAGAAATGGACTATCGCCATATATTGAATGTTGTAGTGTTAACACATTATAAAATAATACAATAATATAATATAATAATAAACAAAATAAATATCATAAAAAAAAATAATGAAAAAAAAAAAAAGTGAAAAACATTAATATTTAGTAATACCAGTATGTTAAAAAATGTGTATAATGTATTAGAAATATTTAGATTCAAATATTTCTTTTAATGAGAAGAAAACTAAAAATATTGGAGTGTAACCATGACACAATGACGTGCGTGCACCAAAATGGAGATAATAAAATACAATGGTATATATATAAAAAAATGATTTTCAAAATATGTGGTAAACATATTATTTCACAAGAGACTAAAGATTTATTATGGTGGGTATTAATGTCAAAATACTAAATGAAACATTAAGATCATATTGAAAGATGCAAATGCAAAATCAGACAATTCCTATAATGCAATATGGCAGGGCAGGCAAGGCACCGAGTGAAGTGTTTTTAGTTTGGTGCTAAAATCTTCAACAACGTTACTCCACGTTTTTGTAATAATGTAACACACTGAAGTATAAAACTAAGAAAAAAGTATTATTATTAATCAAAAATTATAAAGTAACCTGGTTAACCTGAATTTTTAATCGGAGATTTTATTTTGAATTTTGGCAAATTCCTGATCTATTTAAAACATTTTAGTATATAAAATTTCTTTGATAATTTCAATTACATAACTGAAATTTACAATACATGCAAATAAGTACATACTCTATTGTAATAAAAATGCTTTTTGCTACAATGAGTAAAAAAATAATTATGTACACCTATCCCTCAATATACATAGATTTTATGCGGATTTATCTTAACACATACTCTGCGGTGGTGGGTCAGATTTGACCCGGGTGTTTGTAAAAATATGAATTACACTATAAATATTCATTTAATGCTATTTTCCTTCTAGCCAATCTTTTATTAAATATTTCCAAATAATTTGAGATACAAATAAATGTTATCGGACGAGATTCAAATGAGTTATTGATAAAAATGTGAAAAAACGCTTAAAAGTTAGTTGCTTTTACAGGGTTGAAACATAGCGCTTACACCGAAATATATATTGTCAACATTTTGAGCGAGTAGACAAAGGATACTAGGTATGCGTCCATGTATTTGTTTTGACTTATTTTCGTCTGGCGGCCCCTAGACAATACCAGTAATATAACTATTTGATGGGCGTTGTGCCTACCTGTAAGTTTTATGACACTACTCAGTGGATGTTTGTATTTTGGCTGTGTAGGGTGTCTGTTGATGCATGAGAATATGTACATTATTCGTAATATTTTTAAATTTTTATCTTCAATTTTTTTTAGCAGAAACATTACGGCACATCATGCCATTTCATTAAATCATATTTAAAATGAAATATCTATAAAAAATCTCCCACAAAACGGTTGAAAAACTGAAAACTTAAGGTAGGTCTAAAATGACCCACTACCGCCGGACGTGTTTTGTTTTGACCCACCGGGTAGTAAGTGTTAATGAGGTTAAGAAAAATGCGTTTTAAAAGACGATTTATTTCTATATCATAAATTTTTCTAATAAATTAGACACTTGGACTACCGTGTACCTGCCTCAATCGGGGTGCTCCAGTCTAAAGTCGGAATGGGAGAATAGCGACACAATAGCTATTCAATGTGTAAGTAAAATGCTATGATAAGTCAAAGAAATTTTAACAAAGCATTATACTGAAAGTATCTCGAAATAAACCTGAACCTCGAAGTGCACAGTGGTTCTAGGGACGACGATTAGGATTTTAAACCAAGATGAAAGAAAAAGATTGTAAAATTAAAGGTCAGCAGTGAAAATAAGTATGAAGCAAATAATACCTGTGTTATTCTTTTACACTTTATTTTATTTTTACATTAAATATATTAATGTATCGTAAAAAAATAATTGTAATATTTTTACTGATAAAAAATGTTTTATCTTTGGCTTTCTTTGATTTTTATTGGCTTTTTATATTCATTTTAGATATTTTTTGATACCTTTATTCGACACTGATATGAGGTTCGGTACATCCACATAAGCTGATTTTGATATTCTATAACACATCTTCCAATTTTGTATCAGTTTCTTCCATGTAGATTGAGAGATGGGTGTAGGCATTGGATTAACCATTATTAGATTAATTTTTTATTTTGTCTTGTGTCATCTTATTTTTTTACATTTATAAATTATATAAAAAAATATATCTGAATTTAAATTATTTGAGTTACAAATCATAAACCTGACTGCTAAAGTACTCTGAAAATGTACTGCATAACATGTAATGAGTATAATTAAAATCTTATCATTACAATTATAATCATAGCGTTTATTGTTGATAAGACCAAAGTTATATTATCACTTTTGATAAATCTTAATTCGCAAACTAAAATGTTTTTTAAAGCATTAATCACCCTGTAAATAAAAACGTGAAATGAATACACTTGTCCATGAATTATTAGGCAACATGGCAAAGATAATGACATTAACAGTATAATGCTTAGCCTGGCCTTGAAACTTTATTTTGAGATATGGAAAATGAAACTCAAAATTAAATTTATCCATGGCATTTTAACACGACAAAGCGAATACCATATAAAGTATTAAATCCTAGGTAACACATAAACGGTAATGCAATGGTGGATATCCTGGGATTCCGTGGTTATATTTGTGTAGACACCGACACAAACCAGGATAAAGACAAAAAATAATCATGCATCGTACCTGAGCCATAAGAATGACTGATTTCAAATTTCTAATAACATGCTGTGTTGCAAATTAATACAAAGAAATGATATTGAATATAAGAAGAGTTGGCTTTGTTTACAATTTTTAAGGTTATCACCGTGATCATCATTCTTGACAGAAAGATCATACGACACAATTGACCTGAAAGCTTTCACGGATTGCCACAAGATGGTTCAGCCATCATTTTTAGGAAGCTTTTCTGACAAGAGGAAATTTTCATTATTTTTGTTTGTCTATTAAAAGATTTTATACATAATGTTAATAACTATTAATTTTATTATTAACATGTTTGTACACTAATTTATATAAACAACCATTTAACTACAAAATATTCTGTCACAACGCAAATGGGTGTCTTTCAAATACATTGGTGCATAATCCTATTTATAACTATTTAAAAAAAAATTGAATTACATTTATTTACATTTGAATTTATTCTCTTACCTCTATCCATTCAGGAAATACTTCGAGAGAAGCAGCAACACATCGAAAAGTTGATAAAGGAACACGAGGTGGAGCGGGGAGAACTTGCCAAGATGGGATTGCAGATGGACCGGACCCAGAGCACTCTTGCAGTTACTCAAAAGGAAAACGCACAGGTGATTCTTTTTAAATAGCCTATAAGGTGTCGTTCATGAACAGTCATGATTCTTTTTGCTTTTTTCTGCAGTAGTGGTTTGGTTGCTGGTACTTTAGCTCAGAAACCAGTTTATAAACTCTGCTTGCTAAATTATCAATTAATGAAGAGTTTCAATGTGATGCTCTCGTCAGAATGTATAATTTCTTAAAATAAACCTGTTTTATCATTTTTATAATTTAATAATTTTTTGTTTATATAATTTATTGAGCCCTTGGGAAGCTATCATTAAAATCACGCCAATCCATCATGGACATAGAGTTTACATTTTTCACTTTATTAAAATACACATACACACATATTCTCACTATTTTAACTAAATTGTGTTAAAAAAAATAGACTAATCAAATATTATATAATAAATAAATAGACTTATATAATATTCAAACTTGCTGGTCTTCTGAGACAAGGATTTAATCCTCTGATCTCTTGATCACTAGTTAGGCGTTTGACCACCAGACCAAAGAACTAATCCAACAATATTATATAATATTATTATTCCAGTTTCACAATTTTACTCAGTTGTTTATTGATTATGTATATATGGATTATGTTTATTTCTTGGTACTTACATACATTACTTTCAGTTTATATAAAACAATTCAAAATACATTTATTCTAGTAAAACTTTACTATGTATTAGCATATTTGAGGGTACTAGTTGCAGTCAGCAACCTCCATTTTTTTTTTTCTACATTTTAATGCAGTTGTCTTCTCATATTAGTTTTTACACATTGTGTTAATTTATTAAGAATCAAACATAGCTTTTCTTAGATCATTCAAAATCGGTTGCTTTTTAGGTTTTCACGGCCGTTCAGAATCATCTGTATAGTTTTCTGGGCTAATGTGCCGTGTATATCTGACCTTTTTGGCCGATGTTTAGGATCACATTGCATATCAGCCCTAATGATGAACCCTGCAATGGAATCCGAAGCATCGGGCAGAAAGGTCAGATATACATGAAGGATTAGCTCAGAAAAGTACACAAAAGATTCAGTTGCTTTTCCCCGCTGCCATTTATATTAGAATTCAACCAATAACATTCCTTGCTACTCTGAAATTTAAATGGCCGCCGCCAGTATGAAAACTAGCATATTTTTGGAAGAAGGTATTTTAAACCAGATTATACGGATTATTTTTCATAATAATGAATACATCAATCGTTCTTCAATATGGAGGTTACTGAGATTACAACTAGTATCTTCCATTTATTGAAATGTATCAAATGAGTGGTTTTTAATATAAACTAGTGATGGTAAACCGTTACGTGATTGTGATTGTGCCACTGATTGGTAACTGAGATTTAACGATGATTAGTAACTAAGATTTAACTGTTGGAAGTTTACTTTTTAGTGTACCAGTCATTATTTGAAGAATTAAGTTAATCAATTATCAATAATCATTATAATCGAACACAATCACAGTCACAATCACAGTTAAAATAACAATTTTACCATCACTAGTATAAACCTCAAAATCAGCTGCAAAGTTACCTAACATTACTAAATCAGTCAAACGTGTTTATTTTTCAGTATTTGAAAGAGATTGAAAAGTTAAAGGCGGAATACGAGGCATTGTCTCGACAGTTGGAGGATGAGAAACAAAAAGTGGAAGATCTCATGTTCAGAGCAGAGGAAGATAATATACACAAGGAAGATTTTAGCGTAAGTAATGTTTCAATTGTATTAAAATTCAATTCTGTCATTCCTTCTGAACTACTACTGAGTTATAAACCAAACTAATGTATAATAAATTATCACAATGCTAACAAATCAAAATTTTTATTGAAATGCCATAGCCTGAAATAAAATTGTAATTTAGTTTCATACCACTCAGTGGATTCTTGAAGCAAACCATACCTTGAAAATCTGTAGTCAAATATTTTCAATTTAATAAATATGTTTTTTGTTTCAGAGATTCAAGGAAGAATTACTGGTGAGTTATATTTCAATACTATTGTAAAGTCAATTGTTTAATTACAAAACCCTCATATCAGATATTCTCTAATTCAAATAAATTTTCACCCAAAAATATTGAGATTTTCAAATTCAGTCCAATATTTAAATGTAATTTACAATGAAATGAAGAATTTGAATCACAAGGCAATACACTATATTGTATTAAAATCTCTGTTTTGAATCTGAACATTTCAAATTATTTATACAAAGTTTTACAGAAAATAAATTCCATTTCCTAATTGAATTTCAATAACTCCTCCCCACTGCCATGGCAATACCTTTTATATTTAGTCACTTTAACTTTGACTTAAAGTTGCACCATTAATTTCTGATGCTTTGAAACTCTTGAAAACTTCACTTATACTGGAATCTCCTTGTATTTGATTTGATTTAATTAATATTTTGGTATTAGTTTTTTCTGTCTACAAAATGAAGATTTTTACCAGAATTCAAGAAATAACTTGTGATATAAATAAATGATACAATAATAAATACCTTTCTCGGGGTGCATTGCATTGGAAAATTGTGAAGGCAATGAGAGCTTTATTTTATCTCATTCGTGGGAAAAATATAGCGGATTCCTGTCCCATAAAAATATAATTTTACATGCCTGTGCCTCGGACATTCTAACATGTGTATGTTATGTGGCAAACAATAATTATATTATTTTATTATTATTATTACACGTGCCCTCTATTCAGGCATTAACATAATTTGTAAAATAATAGAAAATTTCATCAAAAGTGCAATACACAAAAAAAATATTTATATACATAATATCAGCATGCTTTTCATAATCAAAATTAAAAATAGATAAAAAATGTAAAGTAAAGCAATTTATCTGTCACCATTGCGTTGAGACACAAAAAATTGTAATAATGTAGTCCTGTAAAGAGTTAAATTTACAGCAAAAATGTCGACTACCTCCGCATATTCATTCCCCAAAGAATACAATCTGGGGACTACGGAGTTAGCTAATGCATGTGTTTTGACATTACCACTGTAATAGAACAATGAATTGCGTCTCGATAACTTCAATGGTGCGTGAAAGTCAAGCAGACGAACAATCTGGGGGCAGTACCATTAATGATCCTGTATAGAAATATAACATCGAACATTGTACGTCTCACTGATTATGTTGATGATTGATGATAATAGTTATGTTATGTTGATAATGTGAGACCTATCTCATTTAGTCTCTATTTATATTTTAATTATTCAATTTAAATAATTCTTATTTATAGAAAGAAAAGGAGAAACTGATTAGCAACATGCAAAGTTTGGAAGCAGAGCTGGATCAGACGAAACACGCAGTAGATGAGTTACAAGCACAATGTGTCCTCATGAAAGGACAGCACAAGGCAGAAAATGAAATACTATTGGCACAACATAAAGATGAGGTGCAGGCAGCTCACGGTGAGTACCGTTATCTAATTTCTTAACTCTTCCAGTCTTAGATTTTTTATTTATTTTTTATTTTTTTTAAATAGAGATGCGTACACGAAATATATGTCACATCAATATTCTTACTACTTTCAAACTAAGCTAAAAATTGACTGAATATTTCATTAATTCACCATTCAATAAATAAACTTAATCCAACCAATTTCAGTTCAAATATGATTTTCTTCTTTTTTCTGTCTTCTTGCAAAATATTTGTTATAGTTCCCATACACACATGTCGCCAAAAAAAATAAAGAGCTTGTCCATTTTAAAATTCATTTTCACCATTATCGGGTTTCGTAAAGTATTTACAGTTTAATATTTTTATAAATAAATTCAATACCCGATGACTGCTTACCGGATGAAACTGAATTTACTTTTAAAATGGAAAGCGAAATCTAAGCACGACCATTAGTAATATCGGGGGCTTGCAGTCAGTACTTTGAAATAAGCTATACTTTTCTGGAAGTTCTGCGAAATAAGTCCAAATAAAATGTATATATCATAATATTCTGACAGATAAATGTTTAATTTTGATTTATTTCCTAAAATATATAGTTACATACAGCTTGTTTCAATGCACTGACTGCATGCGCTGAGTAATATTGGTTGGTCCGACACGCTTACTTTGATAATTTTTTAATTCTTCTAATTTAAAACCTTCCAGCATTGGCAGCAGAACTCCAGAAACTCTTGGATGAAGCTCACATGCTGTTGCGAGAAAAGGACGGGGACAAGGATTCTCTCGGAAAGAATCACTTTGAAGAATTGACCAAAATTAAAAATGACTCAGAGAAGACAATCAATGAATTGAAAGCTAAATTGAATGAACTCCAACTGGAATCATCGGGACAGATAAAACTACTCACAGATAATCTAAGTGAGGCCTCAAACAAAATAGTTGCACAGAATGAAAAATTGGAAAAGATGACCGTTGACAACAGTAATTTAGTTGGAGAACTCAGATCTCAAATGGAACAGAAACAATTGGCTCTTGATTTGAAAGTACAAGAGTACAATCAAGGTAATAATAATTCACAAATATTATTTAACACTAGGTTTTTTTAACCTTTTAATCATTATTATTATTGCAACATAAATGTTACAACATGTGTGATACATTGATGACTAATTAAAGTAAAATTAACAGAATATTAGAGATGGAATTATGATTTATATATAACTTTTATTATTATTATTATTATTCAAATACATTATGTATATATTTTAAACTGTTAATATTGTTTATTTTGAACAATATAACTTTTGTAAGATTTCATAAAGTTTTATTAATTTAAATTTTAACAACTTTTTTTCAGTTGTGTCTTCTTTTAAAGAATCAGAGTTGGTGTACAAGAAAGATAATGATAAATTAAAAATGGAAGTAAGTTCCAAAAATATTGACAACGAAACACTGAATGAAAACAACAAGCAGTTGGATGCTCTCCTTAAAATGCAACAAATTGAATTTGACAAAATAAAAATTGAATTAATTTCTAAAGATTTGGAAATAGAATCACTTACTTCAAACAATTCAAAGCATAATGAATCCATTCAAAGTGAGGTAAAACAGTTAAAGGAAGATATTCAACAAAAACAGGCTGAAATAGGCCGTATCACATCAGACGCTCAGGAAACACAACAAATGAACCAAAAACAATTAGAAGAGAACTCAAATAAGCTTACATTGTATACAGAAGAAATATCTAATCTCAAAGCACAAATTGAGCTTTTGAATCAAGAAAACATCAAACATACCGCATTGTCACAAGAAGAGTTCAAAAATAAATTAGAAATTCAGAACACTCAAATTGTTTCTTTACAAAAACAATTAGAAGATAAAAATAGGCTATTTGAAGATATGATTAAGAAAAATGATGGTTTAAGTTTGGAGAGAGAAGAGCGGCAAAATGAAATTAAAAATCTTACAGATACTGTAGCACAAAAGCAAATTAAATTAGATGAATTAATTAATAACATTTCCGAAATTTCAACAACGTTATCCGCTTTGCAACTTGAAAATGGCGATCTTACGAGGCAGCTCAGAGATGAAACTGAGAAAAAAATAGAAATTCAACAGCAGAAAGATAAACTAGCAAATGAAATTTCAAATTTAAGTAATCATTCGACAACTTCGGATGAACAAATAAACATTCTCGCAAGTAAGTTGGGGGATGCTGAAAAAGATCTTCAAAATGTAAGAGAAGCGAATCGCGAAAAGGTCAATAATTTGGAACGCATTGAGCAAGAGTTGAAACAACAGCTGGAACATGTTAAAACTCAAACTGAAATAGACAAAAATGATTTAACCGAGAAATTAAATGATATGGAAAATTCCAAAAAAGAATGCGAAAATCAAATACAATCTCTCAGTGCAAAATTAAACGAAATTCAAGAAAAGTCTCTCACGCTTTTGACAGAACTAGAATCTAAATATCAAGTTATAATTTCAGAATTAACGACAGCTATCGAAGCAAAGAACACTAATGAAAGCAAATTGAAAAAGCGTATTGAAGAAATAGAAATAGATTCTAATAAAATAATATCCGATCTCACAAAACGTCTAGAAATTCTGCAAGAAAACGGACAGACATCAGAGGGTCAACTCAAAGAAAAGTTAAATGAATTGTTTGCAGTTCAAAATGAACTAAACCAAAAGCTAGAAGCATCACAGAAAAATGAAAATCATTTACAAGAGACTCACTCAAAATTGCTAGAAGTTCACGAGATCACAAAACAAACGTTAGAATCTCAATTGAAGGTCAGGGAAGAGAAGGAACGCTCGCTTGAATTAGAAATAAAAAAACTGCATGATGAATTTGAATCTTCCGTGCGTCATGTCAACGATAAAGATATTTTGTTAAAAGATTTGCAACATAAAATATCCTTGTACGAACTAGACCTAAAATCTAATGTAGATATTATTTCTGAAAAGGATAGACAGATCGACAGGAATAGTGAAGATATCCAAAAATTAATGGATGAAAAACATGAACTTGAGAAAAAACTTAACTTGAATCTTTCGGAATGTGAAAAGAATGTTCAAAAAATAAACAACATATTGGAAGAAAATTTATCAAAAGACATTAAACTCAAAGAGCAGGATATTACAATATCCAATCTCAAGGAGCAGATGGAATCAATTATTTCAGTCAAAAAATCTATGGAAAGTGACACAGCGCAGACTTCAGAAAATCTTAGTCAGTTAAAATTAGCAAATGAAACATTGACTTATCAAGTATTGAAACTAGAAAACACTTTAAAACAACATAATTCAGAAATAAGTACCAAAACCGAAAAAATTGCCTTATTAGAGAGTGAAATAAATAGTTATAAAAATTTACATATCGCAGTTGAAAGTTTGAAATCAGAAATAAATCAGCACATTAACGATATTGAAAATAAAAATATTGTCATATCTCAATTAAATGAAAATATTAAAGTATTTAAAAAAGAAAGCGCTGATGAATATGCTGAAAAAGAACGAAAAAAAAAATTGCTAGAAAATGAAATAGCCGAAATAAAAACAAGCCATCTGCATGAACTCACCGAATTAAAAAAGATTATTCATAATATGGAAATTGAAAAAACAGAGTCTCAGAAGAGGACTGCACAATTAGAGGACGCTAATGCTAAAATTTCAGAATTGAAAATGCAATCGGAAAAATCTGAAGCCGATATACAAAAGTTGTCGGCCCTCAATGATGCGCAGAAGAAAAATTATGAACAGTTGAACAACCAGCTGCAAGAAGAATTTGAAAAAATCAAAAGTGACGGCAAAAAAGAACGGAAACAATTGAGAGAACAAATCAAATCGTACGAATTACAAATTAGTGAAAACAATAAATTATTAAAAAAAGAAGAAGAGCAGAAGAAAGATTTGGAATTGAAGTCTGAAGAAGCAAACAATGCCGTGAAGGAATTACAGAACAGAGTGCAGTACCTGGAAGCTTCCGGTGAAAAAAAAGCAGGTGATGAAAAAACTGAATTGCAAAAAGTTGTTCTGGAATTACAGAATTGTCAGAAAGCACACGATGAGGAGGCGAAACTTTTAAAGCACGAAATTTCTGGATTACTTGAACAGGTGGCTAAGAAAAATATTGACTCTTCTAAATATAGCAACCACATCTCAACATTAGAAAATGACTTAAAAGTAAGTTTACTTTTCACAAATAAAAAATATACATAATTGGAAAATAGAGTAGGGTTTTAGTAATTTGCAAACTTTTATGGTTACATGTACATTAATTGTACATTCGTGGATATGACGGCTATAACTGTAAATATTTGAGCCTTCATTTAGAAAATGACAGTTATAGCTGTTGGTCAAATAAAGTTTTGTGAAAAACATGCATATTTATAGCAAGTTGAGATTATGTATCCCTACAAAAATATGACTTCATTTAAACTGTTCTGTATATGTTTTAAAATATTTAATAAAGAACGAAAGTTATGATAAGTGTCCTAAAGGAAGACTTTAAAGATTCTAAGTGTTTGCGAATGTATCAAGCAGACTACTCTTGATTGTAATAAAACATTAATTATATTTCTTAAAAGATAACTAATTTGCTTATTACATACATTATACATATTGCAAATTGCAGAAATCCAAAACGCAGAATGAAGGTCTTTTAAAAGAAATTGTCATTTTGACAAAGGAGATGATGGATTGTAAAAAGACAGTAGCGCCATCAGACCTCAACTCAAACATCAATATATCAAAACCTCAGCCCGTTGATGTAGATGCTAAAAGGTATAATATGTGTAATCTTTAATAACTATTTGATTAATATTTATTAATTTTTGAAAAATTTTATAATTAAAATCTATTATTTTTAATTTATTTAAATTTTAAAAATTCAAATCAATTCAGTTAAAATGCATGATTGAACCTCAAACAGATAAAAAAATAATGGTTTCTAATAAAACAAAACAATACATTTTTGTGATTGTAGGTTACTAGAAGAAAAGGAGGAAGTAGAAGGGCAAGTCAACTTTTTGAATTCAGTCATTGTTGATATGCAAAGAAAAAATGAAGAACTTAAAGCCAGAGTAGAAGTATTAGAAATGGGATGCACACCACAAGAGGCGGATGAGTTTAATCTGTAAGTGTTTGATATATACAGGCTGTAACACAGCTAGTCCACAATATTTTATGGACTAAAGGACGAGTCAAAAATGTTCAAGGAATATGTGCAAATTCTGCACTGTTATGGAAAATATTATTATTATTATTATTTGTAATTTTTACAAAAATGCTTAAAATCGTGTTATGCTTAAAATCTTCGAAATATTTGCAAAATGTATCCATCATCCAGCTCTAAATAATCTAACAAAAAATGGTCTGGCCGCTCTAAATTCCTTTAATTTTGATGACTTTTAATTTTTTGTATTCAATATATTATATAATTTGTAATCAATAAAATATTTAATTAATCAAAATTATCGCATAATTGCGATTTTTTTGAAATGCCTATATCTCTGACATAGAGATTAAACACATATCCGTTGAACATTTTCAACTCAATTTAGTCAAGTATCCATCCATAAAATACTCTAGACTTGATCCGTTACGTGTATACATACATACTGTAGACTAGATCCGTTACAACATGTATACATACATACATTTTCTAAAAATATTTTTAAGGATAAGCTTGTTTTCTACATGAAGAAATCGTTTTACAAGTTTTCTCTCGGAAATATAAAGTAAAGAGGTTTTTAGTCCATTTTTAAACGATACAGATGCCAGATAGATTTATTCCATCAACTTAACCAGCTTGCTGAAAACATAAATTAATCACCATTCGTTGTTTTAAAATGAGGGCAGCATGTTAGGTTAGGTTAGAGTATTGCACTTCATTTAAACAATCATGAATTCCAATGCCAATTATTCTGATTGATACGGACATGAATGGTGATTGTGATTTGATGTTACGTTTCCCTAATCTTACCACAGTTACGTATTTATTTTTCCATCACTAAGATTTAAACCTATTTCAGAAATGGATTGAAGCAGAGAACAATAGCACCGCGCATGTTCTGCGACATCTGCGATATATTTGATGCTCACGAAACAGAGGATTGCCCTCGACAGATGAGCGAAGCCGAAACACTTCCTCAGCAGGGAGATAAGAGAAAACCAGCTCCAGCCCCCAGACCCTACTGCGATATTTGTGAAAGTATGAATTTTTTTAAATATGTTGTATAAATATAAATTTCAGTTGTAATCGAAATTATTACAAAATCGAGGAATATAAAAACTTTTTTGAACAATTATACTGAATTTATAGATTTTTTGGGGTGTTGATTCCAAAACTATGTTTAGTTTTTCTTTTACACATCATTTTTTAATAATCTGCGTTGACATTTTAAAGATATTGAAATTAAAAGGAAAAATTAATTAAATAAAACACACTCTGTGGCAAACATTGGATATTTTTTATTACAATAACTGTCAGATTACCATTATTAACAAGTTAATGGCCTTTTTCTGTTGCCGATGAAGCTGCCAACCTTGCTATTTTCTTGTGTGATATTCATGAAATGTTTCGATATAACATCTAGCAGCAGTCACCTGTCTGCTTACTCACCGCACCAAGTTTTCAGGAAAAAAGTGTAGGTGTGCATTAAAGAGGCTTTGAATTCTTCAGATATATTTTCAAAAATGTTTACATAAGTCAGGTTGTTGTGAGTCGTCTAGAAACTTAGTAACTACACTTTTAAAGACAATCTACGCCTCTCTTAATTTTAGTTTAATCATAGTTTCTGGTACATGGGAAAAATAACTGAAAGTTTTTACAAGATTTTTCATTTCATGAGACTTAATATTAAATATAAAGGCGGCAAAAGTATTTGTCGTTTTGACAAAACTTTAAAGTAAAATATTCTTTGGTGGTCACTGTTTTTGGTGTTGCTTACTCTGTAATTCCAACCAAGAAGCATGTATTAACACTTTTGGGTCTCTATAAATCCACCCAGTATAGTACGCACACTATAAAATATGTATCTTGACAGGTAGCAAGAAAAACCTAGACCTGTGAACAGCTCAGGACATTAAGAATTATATGACTATAAATCACAATCACGTGATGTAAATGCTCATACTGTTCTTTATGACTGAATATGGCAATTTTTAAAATATTTATACTATTACATGAAAAAACAGTACGTAAATGATACATTGTAATTTACATACAGTGCCATTTTTTATTTATTGAACTACGGGGGCAGTTATGCTAATTCATTAAATCAGTTTACCCAAACACTTAAAATATTACTGAGATTTTCTCAATGCACTTTGAAAGCCATTCATTCTTTAAGTGACTAAATATTTTAAATACAAATTAAATGTATTAATTAGAAAGATGTACATATAAAATCAATTTTATCAAAAAATATTGTTGTTGCTACCGGGATTCGAACCTGGATCTCTTCCAATCTGGGGGATGTGCATTATCCGATTATGCTATACCAACACAGTGGATTAACAACAAATTTTCGAACCTATATGTTACACTTTTCAAATTAATACATCTATTGTTCCATTATTTGAAAGAGCCATCTACTTTGTTTTTATGGAATCTCAAATACCTTTGAGTAAACCGATAGATAAGAGACGCCAGAATTAATAATTCATTTTTATTAAATTTTCAATCCACTGTGTTGGTGTTGCATAATCGGATAATGCACGTTCCCCAGATTGGAAGAGATCCAAGTTTGAATACGGTAACAACACCAATATTTTTCGATAAAATTGATTTTATATGTAAATATATCTTTCTAATGAATACATTTAATTAGTATTTAAAATATCAGACTATCTGTTCTGAATAATTACAACTTCACAATAAGAATGTTTTCCTAAATAATAAATATTTATTTAGTGTTTTGAGCCTGTCCTAGAATGGGTGGGAAATGCATACAAATGCTTACATATTCTGAACAAAATAATTCCTTAATCATCTGGCACTTTTGTCACTTGATTAGATATGAAATAATACCGCTCTCTGGATGTTACATTTTTTCAAATGAACTAATTGAGCTATGTGTATCCAATCTAGATAGGTACCTGCTTCCCTTATGTTCAATAATAATTTGATTCAACACCAGGCAAGGTAGGTACCTACCAACTATTGTGTGGAAATTTGAAATAATGATTTTTTACTGTCATTGTTGACCAGCTTTCACTTAGTAACAATTTAAATAATTACCTACCTAAATATGCAATGTTCCTGTTTCTGACACTGTTTGTTTTCTCTTTGAAAAGGGTTATGCATCCATCATGTTTGTATATTTCGAAGGAAATTGGCATTTCACTCAATGTAGTAATATCAGTTTACTTTCAAATTTCCCTAAGTGTGACACACAAAGGGATATATTATTTATAAGAATGGTAATTTTCAATTTACACCTATTAATTTTAATCTTTTTGTTTCAGTATTTGGGCACGATACAGAAAACTGTGATGACGAAGAGACATATTAGTATCTAAACAACAATACTTAATATAATTTTATACGCCTTCAAATTTGTACGCAGATATTTACCATTCACATTTTTATAAGATGTTACGATCATTAGTTTTTATAATGGTGGTGTTACCGGACAAGTGTTGTGTTCTATTGTAATCATGTTACATTTGTGTGTATTGTTTTGTTACATATTTTGTACAAATTGAATTACAATTTAACAGGTACGCTTAGGTGTTTTATAGAAAATTACTTCATTTTTAATTATTAACATATTGTCGATTTGCAAATTTTATAATAATGGCCCGTTGTTATTATTTTACATCTATGTTGTGAATGTTGTTGTTTTTCTTCAGTTTTTAATGTAGAAAAAAAAACTTTTTAAAAATATGTGTTTAATTTTTAACAATTTACATATTTATAAAGTTTATACATTACATTGTTTTTACTGTTTATAATATAATTATGGGAGCTTAAATTATATTAATATTGTTAGTCGTAAGTTAATAATGTCGAAAATGACAATATTAAATTATTTATTTAAATAAATCATTTATTTTTCTATGCTGACTTTTAATCCAAGCCTTCCTTCTTCTCCTTGATTGCTTCCTGAAAATAAATGTTTATATAATTAATTATCTATTAAAATGTGGAAACTGAATTCAGTAAAGATAGAACTCCCTTTATTTGAAATTTGGCAATAAAATTACGCAGTTTTCAAATATTACATGTATTTATATTATTCAAAGGGAGCTGCAATTCTCCAATATTTGTGTGTGTATTTTTAAACATAATTTGTAAATTTAACGTTTTATTTCATAAAAAGATAATTTTTTATGCGTATTGGACTAAAATGTATGTGAATTGACTACCCTTCCTGCAAGGCTGTTAAAAACATTGTAAGCGTGGAGACAATTCATTATTTAAAGAACACTTACTTTAAATCTCTCTTCGAAAAGTGAAAGCTCTGAGATGAGATCAGTAATGGCATTAGTAAGGGCATCTTGCGGCGTGTAATCTGATGTGGTCTGTATTCTGATGACAAACTTGTGTTCTAGGGGATGAGGTAATTTGTAACCAGCGAATAGTACTTTAGGGTCCTTCAATAGCTGACTGAAAACAGGTGGAAATGTCAATACTGTGGAAAACAAAATATAGAACCATTGTCATTTAGAATTTCAATTCAAAGTTCATAAAGGTTAGACAATTGTTTTCTGAATTTGGAGATAATTTTAAAGTACTTTTATTGCAACATCTACTAAAAAGCCTAATATCGCTTGAAACTTTTTTTCTTGACTTGAATTTTTTATTTCGCCAAATTTATTATTCTATTTAATCATTCCAAAATTGTTTTTAAGTAACTAAATAACAAAACCTGATTATATTTTAGTATTTACATACAAAAAATGTGACTTATTTTGAAGTTTATTTATTTGCAGTAACAATAAAGCAGTGTCAACTAGCTGACAAAATTTTATTTCATTCTGTCTAACACAAAACATTCAATAATATTGAAAAGATGGTGTAAATCAACCAATGGAAATAATAAGCAAATATAATCTGCATATAAATGATATTTTTCATATAAGTGTAATATCGAGTCAATTTGGTTTAACTCAAACATATAAATATTTGGGAATTGAAGAAATAATTCACAATCATAAAATATATCTTTATTTACACACAATAACCTACAAATTAAAACACATAGCATGAATTATTTGTATGAATAATAACAATAATGGGTTCTTGGAACAAATCCTTAACCACTTGCATTATACATTTTTGGTCTTATACATGTGTGTTTGTGAAGTCATTGAATAGTATACTAAACGTTACTAAATAGATATCATTTTAAATATCGACTTGAACTTTTCATAATGGTTAATGAAATTTAGGCATTCTTAACCTCGTGTATTTTTAACAAATCTACGTCTTACTTTCTGATCATGTTTCCCAGCGTGTGATCTTCTTTATTAACCGTAAATACACAGGCATTAGTAACTTTGGTGTCCTCCTCTTTCTGGACTCTGAAATATTTAAGTGACTATAAATTTGAGGTTAACATATATGGCAAGTATTGAGAGAAATAAATACTATAAAACGCTTACTTTTTCTCCCCTTCGTATAACAGAAAGGACTCGAATGTTGGTGGCGCATTCATTTTAAACTTTTAATACAAACGCTCTTTCCAAGTCTGACAGAACTGAAAACGAAAACACAAATTTGCGCGTGAAATACTTTTATCTATGGTGTGAATGTGAGAAATGAATATTATCTATGGACCTATGTTGAAGTAAGTTGATATTGATATGCCTAAGCCTGAAGTGACGCGAAGTTATCACATTTATTAGCCGAATAAATGAAATAGAATAAAGGCGGGAAATCGCGTCTCGCAAAAGCATGCAGGTCTCCGACGGCAGACCCATATAAACGGGACTGGACGTCCCTCAACAAAAAAAGAACCTAGCGGTTCGTGCAAAATGCGAGTTGCAACCGTAGTGACCTTCAGCCCACGTGTTGTGCAATGAACGGAAAATGACGAGGGCTAAAAATAACGGGATTATGAAGGTTTCCTGAGAAACAAAATAGCAGATCTCTAAGGGCGCGCATTGTTTCGAGGAGACGCATCCTGCCGAAGGATATGACCGAAGGTCGTAGGGCCATTAAAGCTGGACCCATTGTACTGGCGAGAATAGGAAATGTACCGTTGCGTGTCTGTTAGCGAGCGTTCAGGGTCGGGACGTGACTAGAACAAAAGACGCAGTTTCTTTGTGCAATCTGCTCCTTTAATGCCACGTTGGACGAACCACATGGCTCGAAATATGATGCAATGCTCGAAAATTGAAAGAAATAACATTCCCGCCAATTCAGACTTTAGTTTAATCACTAGAGTATAGTAAATAATAATTAACGTGAACATGATTTTGAAGCGATGAGTACGAATGAATAATGCATATGATAATCGATCACGGTGGGCCTAGCGTTAAGTAGAATAAGAAATAAATAAAAACTAAATTGACTAGGAATAATTAAATGATATATGTAACAAGATGTAAGATTTTGTAAGTAGCGTAAGAAATGAATAAATAACTAGATTTAACTAAAGTGTAAATAATTAGGATATAAGATTAATTATAGTCAGCGATAAGACGAAGGAGGAGTCAGTTCGGGTTCGGATCGGGCGTGGCCTCCAGAAGAAGCAAATGGACCAATGGGATGGTGGCCCGTCCCATGACGGGAAGAGGGCGGATCGGCAGTTGGGAGACACCCCATTGTTGGGGTATATAGATGGCCTACACACGGCCCAGCCAGAGTGCTACAGACAGTCGGGAAGAGTTGCGAGGGTGGTAAACGGGGAGAGTTGCCGAAACGAGGCCCGGAGGAAGAGAGTGCTACAGACAGTCGGGAAGAGTTAAGAGAGTGGTAAACGGGGAGAGTTGCCGAAACGAGGCCCGGAGGAAAAAAGAGTGCTACAGACAGTCGGGAAGAGTTAAGAGAGTGGTAAACGGGGAGAGTTGCCGAAACGAGGCCCGGAGGAAGGAGAGTGCTACAGACAGTCGGGAAGGGTTGCGAGGGTGGTAAACGGGGGGAGTTGCCGAAACGAGGCCCGGAGGAAGAAGAGTGCTACAGACAGTCGGGAAGAGTTGCGAGGGTGGTAAACGGGGAGAGTTGCCGAAACGAGGCCCGGAGGAAGAAGAGTGCTACAGACAGTCGGGAAGAGTTGCGAGGGTGGTAAACGGGGAGAGTTGCCGAAACGAGGCCCGGAGGAAGAAGAGTGCTACAGACAGTCGGGAAGAGTTAAGAGAGTGGTAAACGGGGAGAGTTGCCGAAACGAGGCCCGGAGGAAGAAGAGTGCTACAGACAGTCGGGAAGAGTTGCGAGGGTGGTAAACGGGGAGAGTTGCCGAAACGAGGCCCGGAGGAAGAAGTGAAGATCAGTCAGTCGAAAGTCAAACAGAGTGGAAAACCGAGTCAGTCAGACGTAAAAGAGAGTGGTAAACGGGGAGAGTTGCCGAAACGAGGCCCGGAGCAGAAAGTCGTAAATTCAAAGAGACCAGTCAGTCGAAGAATCGTGAACGCAGTCGTAATCAGTTGGAAGGAAAAAGAGAGTTGAAGAAAAAGATTGGAAAACACCGAGAGTTGTCAAAACGAGGTCCAGAAGAGAAGTTACCGAGACGCAGTTAAAAGCACGCAGAAGCAGTTCACCGCATATCGTCCAGGAGCAGCCACCCCGCCCGTCCCGAGCAAGCGGTCAGATAGCCTGTCGCCGGAGCACCCGTAGACCCAGCAGGTAGCCGTCCACGCCGGCTGACCACGAGATCACTTCGCCGGCCAGAAGATCCGAGAAATTCACAAGATGACCCGAGGTAGAAATAGTCTTAGATTAAGGTAGTTATAAGCATTTTGTGTATTGAATAAATGTATAGTTTGTGTATCATTGCGTGTTCATATTCACCTGTATCCTTATCTATAACCATGGTAACAATAATGAAAGCGTGATATCCGACGGATGATTCGCGGAGCGAATATTCCATCAGAGTGCGGGGTATCGTTCTGACGAGCGACCAGGAGCATGGTATGAATCATGACCCCTAGACGAACCCCGACTCGAACCGAATAGCGCACAAGTCGTAGCCCCGGTTGTATCACATGGCGCCCAAACGTGAAGGGGCCGTGCTAGCACACGATGTTAGCATATTTGGAGAGTGTATCCAAACGAATCCGAACCCTGAGATAATTTAATGAAAGTACCATGGTTATATGAGGAGACAGGTAGAATACGGGAACGTAATAGATTTAAATTTTTCGTTTTTTTTAGAAAAAAAACGTGGCGCCCAGTATAGAATAGAAATAATAGACATCACGGGATGTTAAATGCATTACGTAAATATATTACAGAAATTTTAGTCGTATGTTTAACTACTCGCTATTACAAATCGTGAAAGAGACCTTTCTCTTATCTAGGAGCCGTCATAAAAACCTTTTCGTTAAGCCGGGCGAATAACAAAGGGGATGGGTATCAATGAAAAAAACCCTCAGCCCTAAGTACTGATAATTGCGGTCAACGATGAGTACGTCATTACCGCCGGAGGTTTATGACAAGCTAAGTGGGTTACTATGTTAGTGAATATGGGTCATTGAACTTCGTCGAGTCGAAGGCTTCTCAGACGGCCACCACTCGTAAATATTTGGGGAATTTGTGCGATAGTAGAGATTTCAGATGAAAACGAAAGTAGTTAAACATGGTTCAGGAGCCGAATAAGTTCAGCGTAATTCCAGAAATGTTTTAAATTGACGTAGAATTTAGCCGTTGTCTTTTCTTTCACTTGCGTTAAGTGTACGAGTACTGTTGAAGTTTAGGTAATGTTATAATTGCGGTAATAATAATTTTCACCTCTAATAGGTCGGAATGATGGGTCGAAAACAATAAGTAAATTGATAATTGTGTTTTTCATAACGTTAAATATGCAGGTACAACTAATGTTCATTCTGTGTGTGTACACGGCACGGAATACCACCGCAAGTCGTAAATTAGAAGAATAAACAATATGAAACAAAGGGTTACGACGCGCGCCACCGACGGCGCGCTAACGGATGGAATGGATGTGACACGACAAGCGGAACGCCGGGAAGAGCGTGTCGCGGAGATGGAGACAACGCCGAGGTTCTCGTGCATCCCCAAAGTCCTGGAGGATCATTTTAGCGGCTTGGCGGAGGAGGATCCCGAATTGTTTATTCGGGCCTGTGAGGCGCACTTCCAAGCCACGGGATGCGCACCAATTACGCAAGTTGAGAAAGGAGCGCTGCGGCTAAGAGGAGAAGCTCGTTGCTGGTGGCAGCCACATTTCGGAGGACGATGGACTTGGGAGGAGTTTGCCACGCAGCTACGCCAAAGGTATGGCACGGAGTCAGCGAGAGCCTCCTTGCTGGTGAGCCTGTACGGAGACGTTCAGCGCAGTGACGAGAGTGGTGTGAGCTTCCTGCAGCGGAAGCGGCTCGTCCACGGGAGGCTGCACGGCGAAGCGTCATTAGATGGGGCCTGCCCCGATTTGATAGCGCTGATGAAGCCGAAGTACCGAGACATCCTGGAGACTGGTCTGATGTTCGGAACGTATACCTACGAGATCCTGAAGGCGAGGGTTTCGGCGATGGACTTCCCGAGGGAACCATTGTTCGGAAGACCCGATCAGCAGCCGGAACGGGCTACCAAACCGCTGGTACCCCAACCGCTGGAACAGTACCGAGCGCCAGAGCCGGCCACGAGGAACCGCTGGAGTCAGGATCGACCATCGGCGCCAGCCAACGCGAGCAGGCGGCCGCCCAGACAGGCGCTGCCGAAGTGTCAATACTGCCCAGGATGGCACTTCAATAGAGACTGCCGAGAGAGGAACGAATTCCTCGAACGGAAGGCGGGAAACGTGCACCGCCCGGGCGTGGACAACAACGGACGTCGTCTCGCCCAGGGCTACCGGAAGTGAAGATAGATAATCGTGGACGACTCGCGCAGATGCGTGCGCCGCTTGACCTGCCGAGTACTGGGGGCCATGTAGCGGCCACCGAAGAAGTGAAGGGGCCTACTGAAAAGCAAACGGCGGAGCTGAAGGCCGCGTGTGAAGCAGCGGCGGACAAGTTAAGAGAGATGGCCACAGAGGCAACGAGCGCTGTAATGTGGGCCACGAGATTGACCACACTGGTCATGCAGACAATGCTGGTCGGAATAGCGGTGATTATATTCAGCGGGAGTGAATTAATACGTGTAGTTTGGAAATTAATGTGTGAAATATACAGAGTGGCGTGCGATGTAATAACGAGGTGTGTGCTCACGGGACCGGTATTGTGCAACAAGGCCAAAGTACGATGCGAATTGATAGGACGCGCGATGTTTATTTTGACGTACGAAGCGCATGGCGCGCTTTCCGTAACGACGGTGAGGGGCATAAATACGGGAGTAATGTTATGCAATAAGGCCAGGGTGCGATATGAGTCGACAGCTGGCGCGATTTCAGAGATTCTGACGAGTGGAGTAAAAAACGCGTTTGCGATTATATTCATGGTGTGTGTTCGCAAGGGAGCGAAATTACGCATGAGATTGAATGTGCAAGGGCGTATCGAACTCGGGAAGCGAGATGTGGCGAAGTGGACGGCCGAATGCCTGCTATCATGCAGAGAGAGGGCGCAGAAGGTTGGATTCCCCCTGACGCTGGAGCTATCCACAAAGGTGAGGCGATTGCTAAGAGCGGCAGTGGCCGTTGCGGGTAGGCTTTGCAGCGAATACGAATCCTGTACCATATCTGGCCTGCGTGGGAAAATCGGTGACGTCATCGCGAGAAAGACAGAGAATTTCCTCGTCCCGTATGATGGACGCACGAAGAAATTCGCTACCGGCGACAGGACGTATTGCAAGGAAGTACACGTGATACGTATGTTGTGGTTAGCAATGAAAATGCTCAGACCGCCGTAAGAGGACTGACGAGGGCGTAAGCCGACGGAGGCCGGAGGGTGACGGAAGAACACGTGAAAATCGAGATATTATCTAGTTGATAACATAGATGCGATAATCGCAGTGTAAACAGAGTTTTTTTGGAAAATGTTTAATTTTATTAGGGTTTTAATCGAAACGGTAGTGGGAAATTTTCTTTTGCATGAAGAGGCGCGCAGTGAATCTATACAGTGTGCGATGACGAGGGGATCCCGGTGTCGATAATGGAGTCGGCAGGGAACAAGCGAAGAAACGACGGTATGCATCAGAGGGTAGCGAAGACCCAAGAAGACGAGGAGACACACGAGCGTGTGGAATCGAAGGCAGCAACAGAGATAGATTGTGTGTAGCGCAAACAGACGAGACGATTATTGAAACAGTATACGGGCGTATACGATAGCGACAGCAGCTAGTAGTGTACACACTGTATAGATAGATCACAGCGGCCGGAGCACGGTAGAATCTACTAACCCGGTGGAATGCGAAATTCGATATGAGTGTAAGATCGCGCAGGTGAAAAAAAGATCCGTCGATATCAGCGAGATATCGGCGCGACTCCTAACTGATTGAAAAATTGACCTGACCACGGGGATAGCGGTTAGAATATAGATGGGAATAAGGAAATAAAAATTTTAAAAAAATGATTTGTGATTGCTAAAATCTTTCTCCGTCGTGAAAGAGAAAGCGAAGGTAAAATACCGGGTAGATCGTACGGTTCAGTGTTTCATCGAAAGTAAGGTATATAGATAGTTACGTTAATTAGTAGGTTGAAGTGAAACAAGAATGTAATGATTATAAGGAAAAAATGGCGCGGTTTTTTCCTTTCCGTGTGAGGTCACGTTGTTTGGTACGAAGTTTTGCCCGTCCAAAGAATGGGTTTGATAGTATCGGCTAATGTAGCATATTTTGAAGATAGAACATAAGATTATTTTTTTTTAGAAGGAAAAAAATTCGTCAGATGGGGCGGACTACAGAAAATTTGTAAGTTGTAAAGAAAATGTATAGTAAACAGTAGTGTGTAATTATGAAGACGGGTTAAGTATCGTTGCGTATGGGATAGATTATGATGAGTTAGGCAAGTCGGAATTGCATCAGAATTAATATCACGGGAATAGAAACAAAAAAAAACCTGAGGCATATGTATGCGAACAGTTTTAGCGACTAGGATTTCGTAAATATAGATAAAGTAGAGAGTGCCGTTAAGATCAAATAATCGTTGCTAGCTTCGTCTCGTTGCCTGTAGTAACGGAAGACCAAAGATTCAAATGTTGTATAATATTATGTATTTTAATATGAAAAATACGTGCGAGTAAATAGGTTTTAAAGACGGCTGTTAGCATAGATAGGATAAAGGATAACGATAATGTAGGGATAGTTTTGTTTAGAGCGTTAAGTGAATTGATAGATATCGGGCGTGATCCCAGATTCCGATGATTTGAAATATGCCAGAAATTTAATCGTTAAATTTAAGTTTTGATCGGTCTATGAACCGAACCAGAAGACGATAGTTTGTTTTGCAAGTAATTCGGCGACGTAATGTTCTAGAGATATCGCGATGTTGTATTTTCGGAAATAGCGGGGATCGTTTCAGCCGAGAAAGTAATTACGGAGGTTTTGTCGAACTGAGCAGGTTAGGATTTAGCATAGTGATTTGTGTCGGAAAAATATTTCGTGTTAGAGGTTTTGGGTCGAGTTTGTCTTTCGAAGCGCCTTGCAGATTAGGTTACCAGGATAAGATTAAATATGATACTTCGCGTCAAAGGAAGGTGGGCGTTTTGATATGCCTAAGCCTGAAGTGACGCGAAGTTATCACATTTATTAGCCGAATAAATGAAATAGAATAAAGGCGGGAAATCGCGTCTCGCAAAAGCATGCAGGTCTCCGACGGCAGACCCATATAAACGGGACTGGACGTCCCTCAACAAAAAAAGAACCTAGCGGTTCGTGCAAAATGCGAGTTGCAACCGTAGTGACCTTCAGCCCACGTGTTGTGCAATGAACGGAAAATGACGAGGGCTAAAAATAACGGGATTATGAAGGTTTCCTGAGAAACAAAATAGCAGATCTCTAAGGGCGCGCATTGTTTCGAGGAGACGCATCCTGCCGAAGGATATGACCGAAGGTCGTAGGGCCATTAAAGCTGGACCCATTGTACTGGCGAGAATAGGAAATGTACCGTTGCGTGTCTGTTAGCGAGCGTTCAGGGTCGGGACGTGACTAGAACAAAAGACGCAGTTTCTTTGTGCAATCTGCTCCTTTAATGCCACGTTGGACGAACCACATGGCTCGAAATATGATGCAATGCTCGAAAATTGAAAGAAATAACATTCCCGCCAATTCAGACTTTAGTTTAATCACTAGAGTATAGTAAATAATAATTAACGTGAACATGATTTTGAAGCGATGAGTACGAATGAATAATGCATATGATAATCGATCACGGTGGGCCTAGCGTTAAGTAGAATAAGAAATAAATAAAAACTAAATTGACTAGGAATAATTAAATGATATATGTAACAAGATGTAAGATTTTGTAAGTAGCGTAAGAAATGAATAAATAACTAGATTTAACTAAAGTGTAAATAATTAGGATATAAGATTAATTATAGTCAGCGATAAGACGAAGGAGGAGTCAGTTCGGGTTCGGATCGGGCGTGGCCTCCAGAAGAAGCAAATGGACCAATGGGATGGTGGCCCGTCCCATGACGGGAAGAGGGCGGATCGGCAGTTGGGAGACACCCCATTGTTGGGGTATATAGATGGCCTACACACGGCCCAGCCAGAGTGCTACAGACAGTCGGGAAGAGTTGCGAGGGTGGTAAACGGGGAGAGTTGCCGAAACGAGGCCCGGAGGAAGAGAGTGCTACAGACAGTCGGGAAGAGTTAAGAGAGTGGTAAACGGGGAGAGTTGCCGAAACGAGGCCCGGAGGAAAAAAGAGTGCTACAGACAGTCGGGAAGAGTTAAGAGAGTGGTAAACGGGGAGAGTTGCCGAAACGAGGCCCGGAGGAAGGAGAGTGCTACAGACAGTCGGGAAGGGTTGCGAGGGTGGTAAACGGGGGGAGTTGCCGAAACGAGGCCCGGAGGAAGAAGAGTGCTACAGACAGTCGGGAAGAGTTGCGAGGGTGGTAAACGGGGAGAGTTGCCGAAACGAGGCCCGGAGGAAGAAGAGTGCTACAGACAGTCGGGAAGAGTTGCGAGGGTGGTAAACGGGGAGAGTTGCCGAAACGAGGCCCGGAGGAAGAAGAGTGCTACAGACAGTCGGGAAGAGTTAAGAGAGTGGTAAACGGGGAGAGTTGCCGAAACGAGGCCCGGAGGAAGAAGAGTGCTACAGACAGTCGGGAAGAGTTGCGAGGGTGGTAAACGGGGAGAGTTGCCGAAACGAGGCCCGGAGGAAGAAGTGAAGATCAGTCAGTCGAAAGTCAAACAGAGTGGAAAACCGAGTCAGTCAGACGTAAAAGAGAGTGGTAAACGGGGAGAGTTGCCGAAACGAGGCCCGGAGCAGAAAGTCGTAAATTCAAAGAGACCAGTCAGTCGAAGAATCGTGAACGCAGTCGTAATCAGTTGGAAGGAAAAAGAGAGTTGAAGAAAAAGATTGGAAAACACCGAGAGTTGTCAAAACGAGGTCCAGAAGAGAAGTTACCGAGACGCAGTTAAAAGCACGCAGAAGCAGTTCACCGCATATCGTCCAGGAGCAGCCACCCCGCCCGTCCCGAGCAAGCGGTCAGATAGCCTGTCGCCGGAGCACCCGTAGACCCAGCAGGTAGCCGTCCACGCCGGCTGACCACGAGATCACTTCGCCGGCCAGAAGATCCGAGAAATTCACAAGATGACCCGAGGTAGAAATAGTCTTAGATTAAGGTAGTTATAAGCATTTTGTGTATTGAATAAATGTATAGTTTGTGTATCATTGCGTGTTCATATTCACCTGTATCCTTATCTATAACCATGGTAACAATAATGAAAGCGTGATATCCGACGGATGATTCGCGGAGCGAATATTCCATCAGAGTGCGGGGTATCGTTCTGACGAGCGACCAGGAGCATGGTATGAATCATGACCCCTAGACGAACCCCGACTCGAACCGAATAGCGCACAAGTCGTGGCCCCGGTTGTATCAATATGTTGATTCAAGACCAGCATATAAATATCGATGCCGAATACTTAGGGCAAATTATTATAATATGTCAGAGATAGAGTAAATAAATAAGTATGTTTATGAGAAACAAAATTGGTAACCTATAATTTTATTTCTCTTATCGCTACTGATAAAGGATAATATATATTTTTAATTTTCATATTCATTAATTTAATATCGAGATTAATCTAGGGGAAATATTTTTTTTCTTGGTCTACATCGATTTATAAATTTATCTTTAACGATTATTGATATATTTAATATAAAATATATGTATGTATATTTTTTTCTTTTTTTATTAATATTAAAAATATAATACAATTTTAATAATCAGTGGATATATATATTTTAACATTTTTTTCTTCTCTATGATAGTAAGACTTATGTATAGAGGAGTATATTCGAGTTAATTTATGTTTCAGTTAGTCTGTGTACATATTTTTTTACTACAGTTACAAATTTATGATAGTCTGTAATTTTTCTAATAGTGATGGGGAGATTGTAAAAAATTTGATACCTTGACAAATATATTAATTTTGAGTTGCGGTATATTTTAGTTTTGCGATATCAATTTGATCTCTATATCTTGTAGATTAGAATTCGCTTCTAAAATTTAATTGATTTTTAATTTTGAAAATTTGAATTATCGAATTTTTTTTGTATATGTGTACTATTTTTGGTACTTTAAAATCTGTGAAAAGTTGTATACTTGGATAGTCTTTTTATTTTTAGAATAATTTTTATTATCATTTTTTGAGTGATTTCTAATTGTGACATTGAAGTTTTATATGCACCTCCCCATCCAATAATACCGTATTGCTAATGTGACTGTACAAACGCGTAATATATTATTTTCAGATATGTAAGTGATAAGATGTTTCCGAGTCTAAAAAATATGTAGGCAGTTTTCCTTATTTTGTTTGTGAGATTAGTAATATATTCTTTCCATTTGAGATTGTTATCTATTATGATTCCAAGGTTCTTGATACTGTGTTTTTCTTCAATTGATGAACATTGGTCACAAGTGTTTTCTCGAGTACAGGCCTTGGTGTGAATTTTAATATGAATTTCGGTGTTTTGTTTCTGTTGAATAGCAAATCGTAGAAAGTATGTTTTATCGGTATTAATTGATAGTAAGTTATCATCCGTCCACTTTTTTATGGTATTAACATCCTCATTTGCCGATATATTAGCGTCAGTCCAGGTTTTTTCGTTTATTATTAATATTATATCGTCTGCATAAGATATTATTTTACTGTGTAATTTGAGTTTAAATATATAATTAGAGTATATAATAAATAACAATAATCCAAGTACTGTACTGTTGTATATCTGAATAATGACATCGGGGTACAAGGATTTAAATTTATATAGTAAAACTAAAGACAATTCTTTTGTCGGAGTTATTTATTTTATATATGAAATATTTAAAATACATAAAATAGACAAGGTGCAATGAAATAAATTACATTAAATATATATATATTAAAACGCATTGAAATTTAGAACTTTCTCTCCCTTTAACAACACAAAAAGCTAACTCACATGTACAATCGGTATGGATGCAGAATCTCTTATTCAACTTATATCTCTGCTGCTTGTCAATGAAGACAGCCAAATAATGCCTTTAATATCGCACCCCGTCTATTGCCCAAGATGCAGGCATAGTTACCTTCCATTGAACACTTCTTGACTCTACCTCATCAACAGAGTTAGGTTGACCTCGTTTTATGTGCTGAGGATTATCGCAAGTAGACTTCAATGTTCTGCCTACCTGCATACGAAAATCGATGAAAGTTTGATATCTTTCACCAAATTATCAATGATTTTCTGTGAACATAATATGTATTAACATTATTTTAAAGCAAACGTAGCTATTAGATGATGGTGCAGAAAAAATGATGTCGCGATTGAAGTTTGTGTGATCGCATCGATATATGTTCTGCCTCCGTTAAGATAATAGAATAGAGATGAAGTGGCCTAAGAAGATAATGGCCCTTCGCTGAACAAGAGCAGACAGAAATTTCTTTTCTAACGATCAAATAAAGGAAAATTGAATTTTCGCACTTTTTAAAACGAATTTTCAGATAAAATTCTTGCATGAAAAATCTCAAGATGACGACGATGTAAATAACGTAATGATGGTAGTTATTGCGTTATTTAAATCCCCCACTGGGTCTGTTTCCATACTTTTATCAGTTTATGCGTTCGTCCTAGGCGGTAACGACTGGAGTGTGAGGCGTTTTCGACTCCAGTGCTGTGTCTTTAGTGAATCGATATTGAAAAATCATTCGCCGTTCTTTTTCAAAAAATCTAACTCTTTTAAGAATGCAATCAAGTTAATGAAGATCAAAATCTCTTTAAATGAAAATGAAAATATAAAATGAGAAAACGCATAGAAATCTCACATAGAACGCACGCGCTCGACATTTTAATTAATCAAAACAAAGAAGTCTATTGTCAGAATTTTTAAAATTGAAACATTGTAATGCTTTTATATCAATATTTAAATTAATTACAGAACTTATTAGTTTATATAGATTGTTAATAATTTATTATAACTCGGTTTTCAAAATTAAAACGTCAAACTATTTTTCTTGACCTTTCATTCGTTTCATAAGAAAAAAGTATTTGTAAATGGCAAGCCAGACAGAGTAACGATATTTTAAACAGACATATGGAAACTTTAATAAATTGGTAAATAGTCGCGCGCAAGAAAAATGGAAACAAATGCCAAACTTTGAAACACGACTTGCCTATTTTGATGTGCTTTTGATTTTGTGATATTTAGTTAATTTGGAAAGAGGTTCAATTAAAAAAGTGAGGCTTAAACGATATCCTCGATTTTTAAACACTAGTATTTACATATTATACCATTCTATGCGTCGTGCACAGTGATGAAGTGGGGCCAAGGGGCCGCCCTGCTATTTATGTGACACGGAATTTACTTTTCAAGTACATTTAAAAATATATTTTGATACGAATACATAGAATTTTGTACATCACAGCGGATATTACGGAGAATGCAAGAAAATATATAGGACCGGTGCATTTTCAAAATGTAAAAATCATTTCGAGGAAATTTATTGTTTTTTTTGTTAAAAATTGGATCATCTAGGCGCACGGGGGTATCCCATTCCTTCAACTATTGACCACAAGACAGATGAAATGTGTGAACTCAATTTAAATAAACAGTCATCCCCAAATTTACATGTTATAGCTCGATAGTTTTTTTGATATACATGGGCGTTTACAAAACCTGATTTAATTCCGTCTAAAATCATTTATTTTTAACCTCAAACTTACATAATCAACTTTAAATCGATTAAAATCAAACGGTACCGCCCTGGTACTTTTTTATTTAGCACTACACCACTGCACGCATTGGGAAATTTGAAAATAAATTGATACATTACATTGGATTAAAGAATCAGAGAAGAATTTGTACAAGACGACACATAACACGGCGCCTCTGTATATTCAAGAGCTCTGCATTCCAGACAACTTTAATGGTACATGTCAAACTCTCGGGTCAGCTTCTACTTCAACCGCAGGAAGGTTTGCAGTACCGACGAGAAGTTGCCAGAAGTCTAAGATTAGTGAATGGGCATTTGTGGAAAAGAGACTAATAACGCACCTTTTCAAAAAATCATTTCCACGAGTTTTAATAACAATTTTTAATTTTAAATACAAAACAGTTGATGTGTAAAAAGCCCCTGATGTAAATTTTTTTTAAGACTTATTATTATACACGTTTTGTCTTTAAATCACTATCGTTGAATTTAACGAAAATATCATATCCGGGAACATTTTTAGCTTACACTACATTTCAGTTAACACATCAGTGGCCTTCTACTTGTGTTGCAACGCTCAAAAAGCTTTTTTACATTTCCTGAATTTATATCCTGGATGCAACATAAGCAATAAAATGACGAAAGGTGCGCGACCTTAAAAAATCCGTAGTTAACCAAAACGAGTACGCAAACGTCATTGAAAATAACCTACCTCAATATTAAAACGAATGCAGTATTCCTTCGAGGATAATAATAATGTATAACGAAGGTAATCTTGGTTACCAATTATCAATGCAAATAAGGGCGATAAAACAAGTTTGACACATCATTCGAATTTTAAATGTTTAATATATTTGCTGATCATTTTAAATGTCACGAATCGTGATGGGAAATAAATCATGATGGGAATAAAAGAGCGTCGCGCTTGCAGATCAGAACACATCTAATATATTGTACTTATAATTATTAGACCTGTAATAAACTGTATTGTTGTTACATCGAGTAATCTTGATTACCTGATTTCCCGCACGCAACAAGTACAAGAAGACGCCATCCTTCGTAACCGAAACCATCGGTGCAAGGAATTGTACATTAAAGAACTATTTTTATCATTTGGACAGCAACAATAAACAAGTGTCATTTGTTTGGATTCCTGCACATTCATGGAAATGAATGCGCTTATAAACTAGCCAAGGAGGTCACTCTTTCTGGAGTTTTCCCTCATCGATTCCATATCCCGCGATGCATGACAGACTTAATATGGTAAAAAAAACGTACGAATTCTATTTGGACTGCGTATAATCATAAGGGTAATCGGCATAAAATAATTTAAAGATCTATTCCCCGCACTCCCTGGTTCTCTTAAAGGAAAGTCTCCAAAAGAACAATATCAAATATCTCAAGAATGAGAATTGGGCATTGCCAGGTAGCCTCACATTTATTCAGATTGAACTTAAATGCTCCCGTAAACTCAGAAAATGATGAAATGAAAGATGAATTTTGGACAAATGTAAGGGATGTAATGAATGTAAAACGGATTAATGAAAGAATTATTTTAGCAGGCGATTTGAATGGTTAGGTGGGGACTCGGAGGGATGGTTTCGAGTCAGCCATTGGAGTGTACGGTGACAAAAAGATGAATGGGAATGGAAAAAGTCTACTTGAGGTATGCTTGGAATGGAACCTTTTTATCTCAAACACATTTTTTGATCACAAAGAAATCCACCAGTACACATGGGAGAGAGGAAATGAAAGGTCGAGGATTGATTTTGTGGTGGTTGATTCTAGACTGAGATCCGCTACTGTTGATACTCGAGTGTTTCGGGGCGCCGAGATGGAAACTGACCATTTCCTTGTTGTTTCAAGAATAATTTTATTCCAAGGATAGCGGTCCATGAAAAAAACAGTATCGGCACCATCTAGAGTCAAAATTGAAAACCTGCAAAGGGATGATGTCAGAGAAAAATTTGAAAGGAAAGTGTATGAAAAACTGAGTGGACAAGGAGCGAGTGATCTGAATATAGACACTGCATGGGAATACATTAAGGTTACTTTATGCGAATCAGCGAAAGAAACCTGTGGGATAGCTATCCAAGGAAGGAAGAAAGGTGATGCATGGTGGGACGATGGCATAAAGGAACTTGTGAAAGAAAAGAAGAATGCGTGGCGCTATCTGTTGACAGTAAATGGGGATGAATATACGAGAGCAAAAGTCCTGTACAATGTCTGTAAGGAAAAAGTTAAATCTGGTGTGAAAGAAAGGAAAGAGCGGCTGAAAAGAAAAGAAGCGGTGAAAATGACTGAGAATTTTCAGGATAATATAAAATTCTTCTAGAAGGCGGTCAAAAAATCTCGATGTGGTGCTGAAAGTAGTAGTATGAAAGCTATTAAGTCAGTAAATGGAGAGATGTTAACGAATGAGGATGAAATAAAAGATAGATGGATGAAATATTTCCAGGAAACGTATGAAAGTGTAGAGAATGCAAATGACGAAGCACCTGAGAGGCTCTCTGGGGTTAGTATGAATGAGGAAAACGATATAAATGCAATAAGTATGGAAGAATAAAGTGTCCAATAAAACATATGAAGAATGGTAAGGCTGTGGGGTATGATAACGTTGCTGCAGAGTATATCAAGGCTGGTGGATCATTAGTTATCTTGTGGCTTCATACGCTCTTCAATCAATGTTTGGAAGAGAACCACACCCCGTTGGATTGGAGGAGGGCTGTTATCATGCCTCTTTACAAAGGCAAAGGGTCGAAAATGGAATGTGGTAACTATAGGGCTATTAGTCTACTGAGCTCTGTAGGTAAACTGTATGGAAGAATTTTAATAGAAAGAGCAAGAATGGTGACGAAAGAAAAGGTATGGGACGTGCAAGGGGCATTTGTGGGTGGAAGAGGATGCATGGATCAGATCTTTTCTCTACGAGTGATGACGGAAAAGTTTTTGGCGAAAAACCTAAAACTTTTTTGTGCCTTCGTAGATCTACAGAAAGCATATGATAGAGTTATAAGAGAAAAGTTATGGAAAGTACTTTCTGATTACGGGGTGAATAGTAAACTTATACGCGCAATCGCATCCCTATATGAAGGAAGTTCTGCGTGTGTAAGAATAAATGGAGCACTCACACCATGGTTTGACATTACAAAGGGTGTCAAGCAGGGTTGTGTAATGTCTCCATGGCTGTTCAACTTATATATGGATAAATGTGTGAAAGAACTAAAATATATGAATGTAGGAGCAAAAATGGGCGATTTGATTGTATGCTGTTTATTGTACGCCGATGATGCAGTACTAATGGCGAATAATGAACAAGAACTACAGAATCTGGTGAGTAGAATGTACGATGTATGCAAGGAAAGCGACCTCATGATGAATGTTGACAAGTCGAAAGTGATGGTATTCGAGAAGGAGGAAAGCAAGACACCATGCAAAATACTTGTAGGTGATGAATGTTTGGAACAAGTAGATGAGTTTGTGTATTTGGGAAGTATGTTTGATAGAAACGGAAAGGCTGAGAATGATATCGAAAGGAGGGTGACTGCAGGAAATAAAGTAAACGGTGCTTTGAATGGAATTATATCTAACAGGAATATGTCAACCGAGGCAAGACTAGCGGTACACAATGGAATCCTGGTACCGACACTGATGTATGGAAGTGAGGCCTGGAGCTGGCAAAAAAGAAACGAAAGTAGACTGAATGCAGTGGAAATGAGATCACTTAGGCGTATTTGTGGCAAATCTATTTATGACAGAGTAAAGAATGAAGAAATAAGAAAAGAATGTAAAGCTGATGTTAGTATAGTGAGTAAGATTAAGAAAGGATCACTTAGGTGGTTTGGTCATATGGAAAGGATGAATGAGGAGAGAATGGCAAGAAAGATATATGACGCAAGTGTTGATGGAACCAGAAATAGAGGACGTCCGCGGAAGACTTGGCACGACCAGGTAAACCAGATAATGGAGGATGGTTCTGTTAGAAGCCTCAACAATCGGCGAGCTTGTATGACAAGATGTATGAATGTGGATGAGGCGAGAATTGTATGTCAGGACAGAAGAGTGTGGCGCTCTATCCTCTCTGCCTACCCCCACGGGGAAACGGCGTGATGGTAAGTAAGTAAGTAAGTAAGAACTTAATAGATTCCCCAATGTGTGAGTGTGGTGCCGAGGAGGAAACCCATGACCATATCTTTTTTGCCTGTCCATTGCGGATCACAGTTTTTTTTTACAGTAATCTCATCATTTGCAATTTTCAACTCCCGGTTAACTTGTGTCATCTTCTTTTCCTTAACTCGCCATATTTAATCTATATAATAGCAATTTTTTTGAACGACAATGCCATTGACTTGTAATATAATATTTCTTATTCTATAATATTATTTTTCTTTTTTCTATAAAATAAAGTTTAAATTGATTAATGGCACAAATCACTCTTCAAGGGTGGATTGCCTATTTAAAAGTAGAAGAACTATTTTTATGTCACGTGTGACCAGTAGCACGCATCACAGACATTTAATATTTAATGATTATAATGGTACTTTTGATAATTGAGTTGAAGGCAGGTTCCCCCCTTTATAGTCACTAAGGTTTGATCAGGAATCAAACGCAACGCTTGTTACTTGACTGCCATCCTACCAGTATTCCGTAGACACCTGTCTATTCTTTAAAAATGAATCGATACACAAATTTCGCTAATCATTGTGACGTTATAAAATGCATGCGTCCACTTATGGGGCCCAGTTATAGAATATCGCACTGTGTGTGTGACCTACTGCAGTCCAGCCACCAATGTGAAACCAGCACATCGGCCAATGAGAGCAAGGGGTCAAGAAAGATGGCGAAACAGATATTTTTTGGAGGAGATCGAGACTGTAGGCGGTGGCGTGAAGCTCGGGGTTCGGCTTTCGATCCATGGCGTGGATAAAACACCCGGTCAGCCCGAGCCGAACACGACATATATATGCCAGCAGTCTACTCTCGCCGAGGCTCCTCGGGCGAGGCGTTTGTTGAGGTGCAAAGTACACTCTCGCCGAAGCAAGGAGTACGAGGCGAAGCGAGAGAAACCGAGGGCTGGCTGTACACTTACGGCGTTGGAAGATGGCACGAGACGACCCGAGTCGACACGAAAATAGGCGATGCAAGCCTGTACTCTAGTATATTCTCGTGCTCGGCTCCTCTCGTCAAGCCTCGGCGAGAGTGGACTGCCGGCAACATAGTAAAATCCTGATTATCCGAATTTATATATTCAATGAAAGGTGGGTGGTAAAAATACAATATTGACGATCCTGAATTACGAATTTTAATCGATAAAAATATTAAATGTATTATCGAAGATACAAGAAGGATAATATATTATTAATCTTAACATTATGCAACTTTTTAATGTTCAGAGATTGCAGTGGTGTAACGATAATGATAATGTCTAAATCCACCACGGCAAAAAATGGAATTATAAAGTTTAATAAATCGTGACCCACGTATATTACGAAAACATATAAAAACATTATCAATGTACATATACAGTAGTACTTTGCTAATGTGTAAGGTTATGGACTAGACTAGATCATCACTATAAGGCAAACAACGCCTTAAAGAAAAACAAGTTTTTTTTATAAATACCTAAAAACACTTATAATTTTTTTCATGAAAGTGTGAATATTTAATGTATAAACCACGCAGCAT
Organism: Eubasilissa regina; assembly: GCA_022840565.1. Taxonomy (NCBI): domain Eukaryota; kingdom Metazoa; phylum Arthropoda; class Insecta; order Trichoptera; family Phryganeidae; genus Eubasilissa; species Eubasilissa regina. The sequence goes on along the minus strand of JAINEB010000003.1, from coordinate 30,989,175 downwards.
TATAATATTCGTATATCTTTTATAAAATACTTATTTAGTGGCTCCTTTTTTCATTCTGCATTGGGGCCCAATTTTTGTAGTTACGCCACTGAGAGATCGCCATGAAGTGGTTTGAAAGACAGGAAAAATAGACTCGAGTCAATATTTATTTTTAATGAATAAACGTGATTCGAATCTACGAAAAGATCAACCTTTAAATATAAAGTTACTGAAGAATTTTTTACATACATATATAAACATTTTTCTATTAAAAAAATTAAACGTTATAAAAACTGTTACTTTGTTCAATTATCTGGATTATCTATTTACTATTCCCATTTAGTCCGGATAATCAAATTTCTACTATATACAATACACAAAACATAACTATTCCAATGTGTCAAATTTAGAATCAAAATCGGACATTTCCAATTTTATGGCTTTTGAGGTAGGTATGAACAAATTTTGAGTTAGGTATGAAAAAAAATAAAACAAATTAATGTCTACAAGACTAGCCTGTCGAAATTAGATAAATGTCGCAGACATGTATAATAGATAATTAATTCTAATAAGACGACAGTATTTGGTCATGTGACCTGCAGTTACTGATCATTTTCAATATGATTCTAAAAGTGACAGTTGTGCTACAATGGTTTTTCGCATTTTACCCGAAAACATATAAGTTGACATGAGTGCTTTTGATTCTGAACCTACCTTGATCTGCGTTTATAGCGATTATTAATGTGATTCAATTATATTTGTTACTGGCAAAAAAAAAAACTATTGCTAGGCCCCACTTAAAATTATCGTACTTAGTTACAACAGTATAAAAAATATTAAAATATTAGGGCGGAAAAATACAGTTTTTTTTTTTTGTAAAAATATTATTGCAATTATAATGATGAGGGTAATAACGAATTTAAACATATAAATGAGTTTTTATTTATTATATATTTGAAGATGAATTACTATTTATATATTTGATTGGGAAATTCTACTTAATTTTCTCTCCTTTATTCCAATCACTGGCATTGACTGTCATATTAGAGATATGTATATTAAATGATTTGCTACAAATACAAAATAATTAATTATGAATTCTTTCTTTTTTATAAGAAGAACACGTTCTTATTGTGAAGTTGTAATTATTCAGAACAGACGGTCTGTGATATTTTAAATATGAATTAAATATATTAATTACAACTTCACAATAAGAATGTGTTCTCCTAATAATAAAGTTGTATCAACGTGTCCAAAATGTAATAAAAATAAATTGATAATTCTGGCGTCTGCTATCGGATTACTCAAAGGTATTCTGTAAAAATAAGGTAGATGGCTCTTTCAAATAATGGAACGATTAAGTGTATTAATATCAAAAAGGTAACATATAGGTTCGAAAATTTGTCGCTAAAAATATTGTCATTGTAGCATAGTTGGTTAATGCACCTTCCCCAGTTAGGAAAGAGATCCAGGTTCGAATCCCGGTGGCGCCACAACAATGTTTTTCGATAAAATTAATTTTATTTGTATATCTTTCTTTCTTTTTCCATATTAACAAGTAGTAAATTATCAATATCTCCAGACTCAGATTGTGAAAATAAATAATAAAAAATATGTAGTGTCCTAAGTAGTGATGAGAAAAAATGCTACTACTGACTCACTGGCGTGATTGTGATTGATATTCGATAATATCAGTGATTGGAAACTGTGACTGTGATCACAATTTCATTACTAATATGCGTGCGCCGCACAATATTATCTACAATACACGAAATAAGTCAAAAACATAATTTACTTATATTATTCAAACATAATTTGCATAAAAAACATATTCTAATTTAATATCATTACAAACCCTTAAACCCTTAAAAAAAGTGAGTTTATTTTTCGGGTCAAATTCTCAGCATTTCGCGTTAAACGTTTTGGCAGAATCTACTACATGACGCTTATCACGAATTGTAACGTCATTCCTTCGTAAATATTTTCGTTTCATATGCACATGCGCCGAATCACCGTTCACACTCAAATAAAATTAAAATTAAAAAATAATAGCGAATCACGATATTCCCAGATATTCAATCACTCATAATGAATGTGACTCAAAGATATTAGTGATTGACTCACGGTTCGTGATTTAGTCCTGAGACTGTTGCACGCGCCAAAGTTTATCGTGAGTTTTTTTTTGCAAGAACCGCGGTGCACGTCTCGTCTCGTCTCGCGGTTACTTATTTAATTCCATCGAGTCATTGAGCGTGCTGCGCTGGCCGTGATAGGTTGTCCGCTCGCGCAGTGTCGGTTCGTTAAAGAAACAATAACAAAGCTTCGCAGTTCGTAATTATTACATTGTCAGCGCGTAACTTTACTCTCCGCCGTTGCTTTTGTGTTTTGTGTTGTATTTAGACTATATTTTTAAAGAAAAATGGCGCCAGTTCCATCTACAAGCCTCAATTTGGATGACGACCAGAGGTTCGCGTTGATGAAGGTATGAAATTGAGAGTTACATTGCGCATACTTGTATTTCTTAGTTATCCTGGGGTCAAGGTCGTTAATGTATAATGACGTTTTAGTGCACGATTTTAATTATTTATATATTGTATGTGTGTCAATGTTTTTTTTTAAATATGTACTTACCTACGTGTTAATTAGCATTTTGAATTCGTTCATTTATTAAAATGTACATCTTTCATAAAAGTTTATCATTAAAATAATCTCAAATAACGGATACCTTTATATCTCATTATGATAACAATATCATTTTTAATTGTTAATCTTTACGATTGCATTAATTACTCGTATTCGTGTATCATATCAGATAATAAGTAAATTAGTAAATACAAAATAAAATAAATTAGCGGGTGTCACGTAACCAGTTCATCAAATTTTTGAACGATAACTATTTCGGCATTTTTTGGATTATTTATCCACCTTTTCATTTTATTTAAATTTCGACCTTCGTTACTCGACTTCGTTAACTTGAATATTTTCTTTTTTTTGTTTGTTTATATTTCAACTTTTTCTCTCACATTTTTCTGCATTATAGTCCTTTTTAAATTTTAAATTGTACTCTCTGTATCTTCTGAGAAAACATGTAACTGGTTTAACTATTGTTTAGCTTTTATTGTGATTTTCGTATTTACTGATAAACTGTATGTTTACTAAATAAAATAAAAATAAAATTGAGTTAGGTTAAAAGCAACATCTTTATCTCAGTATATTATTCATACTGACGCCATTTTCCTTGAATATTATCTTTAAAAAATCGTGCAGGTGTTCCGAATTGAATTATCAAGCGGCGGCAAACAATTCAAATGCGAGTATCGAAAGGGAATATGTATTACACAGTCTAAAATATTGAAAAAACGCAAATCGTTTATTCCTTTCTATAAAGATGGCGTATTACTATCGATCCATTATATGCTTTCTTATACATAGGTATACCATTTGTGTGTGAACATTTCAAATATATAATTTTGTCACAAGATTTTAATAATCTAATTTGACTAAATTCTACATAAATTACTTCAGTTGTAGTCCAACATTTTACGAAAGATAAGACAAATATTGAGAAAAAAAAATGCAAGCTCAAATAAATTAAATAACGGTTGAAGTATATTGTAAATTCAAAATTGAATGAAGAACATTATCCTAAAGTTTGGACAACTATGTGACAAACTATAATTTTGGATTCTATTTCTTGTTTCTTATTTCTTAACCTTGTGTTGAAGTTACCCGGGACAGGTCCATTAATGTGAGAAAAATTATGTTGTTTGACATTGAATTTAATGCACTAACCAATGCAATGCAATTTAATGCAATGAGGTATGCACTTGTTTATGAACATTTCGATCAAAAAAATATTATAACATTTCGAGTGCCTACGTGTGAATCCTTCACGGTTCATATTTGATATTCCACTATTAATACGTTATGAAATTGTTTATGTGAAAAAAATTATACCAACCTAACCCTGCATAATAATATAAACTATCGAACTCGGGTAAGTGTATAAAAAATGAATCATTCACATTAGAACGAAAACGACGATAAAGAATGTAAATGGAGTCAATAGACAGTGGCGGTCAGATAATAGGAGAGGTCCCTTTTCTCGATTGCTCTTTGAATATAAACCTAGTCGCCAGCCTATCACTTAGCAATGGCCTCTCGAGCACTTGTACAGATTACCACTTAAAACTAGCCTCTTGAGTAGGCCTGTTGACTTCAGGTCCCTATAACATTTTCACTTATCGTAGAGCTCGATATAGAGGACTATAATTATGAAATACCTTTTCTGAATAATGGCTATTAAATTTTCTCTCTTATTCTTGGAGTATATATTTTATTGCTTTATCATAATTATCAACACTGTTGATGGTTTTTGATCTCCTGAAGAATTTTCCTTCATTGATCCCTTATTATGTACCAGCAAGGAAAATTTTGAATATGAAGTCAGTTCTCTCAATCTGATTGAGAAGAGCTCTGACTATCGCTCATATTGTTGATGCGCCAGGTGCTAAAAAGATGGAAATATAGTGGCATCCCCACGCAATATATTTGAGTGGCAAATATGTCAAGTTAGCTTTCGAAACAAGTCCGTTTACAAAAGATAACAAAGTACAATAATTATCAGTCGTGTGGTCTTAAAAATAGCATTCTATAACATTGGTCAGTACATTAACAATGGATAACAATACAAGATCAGATTCGTGGAAGGAAGGCTCCCACATAATAAAGTTAAATGATTAACTCGTGGGAAGATAGAGCGGGTGACACTTAACACCCTATTACGAATAACGAACTATTTCTCTCCAGTCTAGAGAAGGATACGTTTTTGAAGATATTGTCCCTCCATCATAGCTTTGAGCTTCTTAAGATCCTGCGCTGGTCTTGTTGTGTTCAGCAATAACTGCTGTTCATAGTCATCATCGTTATATCCACATAATCTAACCATCGAAGAATTTTAATAAATCTTGAGACGCTTATCTCTTTATACAAATAACTCATTATTGTAGCGCTTACGCCAAAATTCAATTGTACGGTTCATTTCAAAAACAAAATAAATAACGGAATAAAATTATAACTAAATTACATTAATCCATGCAATAATAATATATTATATATATATACATCACGCCCTTGAGTCGATGCAATAACCTTCGAGAAGACAGTGGAAGCTATAAACGTACTTTATATATTTTTATTTATATGCACTTGCAAGTTGTTTTTAAATATAATAGATATTTTTTTAGCAAGATCAAATACGCAATAACAGCATACATTTGTGGAATTTGAATTAATATTTATCCTCTTGAGAGTCGGGACCATTCACTCAACTACCACCTACCACTAGAGTAATCATCAATTTGATATCTGTCAAATTTAAACCATTTATTGGTACAATATCACAATTTTTATTAATCAATTAACTAAATGACAGATTTATTTGATACAGACGTGTATCTTACTACCGCTGCGTATAATATATATATTTTAAATATTAATAAATTCTGTTAAATAAATAAAATTAAAATATCCCTCCCGCGTGACAGGCGGGGGATACTTACTCCTACAATACAGAGAAACGCAAAAATAAAAATATCTCGAGCTTCTTATTTATTGTAGCTTGCTACAAATTTCACCAGAGTAATTATTTTTTAAATTAAATAAAAATTTTGTATTGAGAGATTACAAGTGTCTTGAGCTCTTTAAATAGGTTTCTCGGCTCATCACGAAGTTCAACAGGGTTAATTATTTAATATAGTATTAAAAATAAAATACGTAGGTATATCAAAAATATAAATCAGTGAATTATATTATTTTGTAATTTTTTTTCGTGGCGTTTTCTTGTCCGTGTGAAATATGTTAAGATATAATTTTTTTTTTCTATGTCCAAATAAATAACACAAAGTCAGCGTGAATAAAACAATATGACACCACAGTCAAATGAAGAAATATCAAGATGGTATAGCGCTCGCTTATCGCGTGAAAGGTATCAGAATAAATACTCGATTTCAAAAAGATTTTGGGGTTGCTTGTTCTCGATCCTGGTGTACCGTGAACGGTAAAGACGAAAATAAAACAAGAATAGTTAGAGAATGTAAAAATGTTACAAAAAAAGAAAACGGACTATTTCTGAGAATTTCGCGCAATTTTGAATAAATATGAACTATATCAAATAAAAATCTAAAAAATATTTATTAAAATTTTGATGATTTCAGTTTTTTGTCGTGACATTTTTGGACAAAATGGTTGCCAATATGTATTAGAAAAAATATCAACGTATGTACTCTGTTAATTTATATTTATTACTTATCATTATTTGGTATTTGTATTTTATATTTATACGGGGTTAAAATTTGAAGGTTTCGAACACGTTTAATTTTCATTTCATGATCGTAGGGGATGTAATAAAATCAAAACCGTTAAAATTAATACGGCAATACGCTTCAATTATATATATCGTGCGCCTTATTCATTTAAAATGATAATTTTATGAAAAATAGTTTCGTAATCGAAATAGTAACTTAAAGTATGTAAATCTAAAAATGTCGAGTGTAGGTCAAAGGTGAGAAATTTAGTACGGACAACGCAATGCATGGAGGTAGTTAATAATACATTCGTGGCATTTTTTTTGATGACAAAATATAACCACATATAACAAAATATAACCACATATAACAAATATAACCACATATAACAAAACCCAGAAATCACGGAAAACGTTTAGAAAAATATGTTTCATCTAAATCCTTTAATAGATCGGTTTAAGTACCAATAATACGGGAAATGCGATAAAAAATCCTCATATATATGTATACATATCATATCATGTCTACGAGGGCTATCTAGTTTCTAGTTTCCGTCTATCTAGTCTATCTAGTTTCCGACCTAACAAAGAAATTTTTTTCTTCAAATTTATTTTTATTTTTCTACATAGTCTCTTTGTAAGTCTATACACTTCTCCCAACGATGCTCCCATACCATTAATCCGTACAAATAGTACTTGGAGGCTTTCTCTGCACAATGGTTATTTACGAAGGTGATGACCCCCTCATTTCATCCTGTGTCCTCCGAGCGCAACTTTTAGCTTAGGGAACAAAAAAAAGTTCGAACAAGTTTTTGGTCCGGGGTGAACAAACGCGGCACCCAACGTGCGGCCAACTTTCTCATGCCTAAATCTTGTTTCAATGTGTGACAAATACGTTCATTGAACATATTCATAGCTTCTGCTATCTCTCTAACCTTAATTCGACGATCGTCCAGCACCGTTTGGTGAACTTAAGCGATGTTATCGTCAGTGGTTGTAGTTTTTGGCCGTCCCGAACGTTCATCATTAACCGAGCTGGTACAACCACGTTTAAATTCAGCTGCCCAAGATTCCACCGTGGTAAATGATGGTGTAGAGCCCTCATATACAGCGTCCAACTCGTCTTTAATTTGTGTAGGAATATTGCCTTTCAAAAACAAATACTTAATGACAGCTCGATACTCGATTTTTTCCAATTTTCACAAAAACACTCACATCGACTCACTCAAACGATTGTCAGACAACAATTGCGCGTCCAAAATGGCGAAATTTTGGTGACTATTTTACAAAGCATGTGTAAACATGTTCCCCAACTTTTCTTGACGAGTACTGCCATCTTAATGTTGAGGTCGGAAATTTTTCAGACAGCCCTCGTATTCATTTACTACTCTGTAGTTTTTATGCATTTATATGCACTGGCAACTGAAAAAAATATTTGCTTTGCTTTACGGCGATTTTCACCTCGCGACGATGATCTGGTCCCTGACCCCAATATATGAAATTTATCGCTAACACACGTGTTTTCGTAATACATGCGCAAAATTATTTTTATTGTGTGTTATATTTTCAATTCTTAATGCGGTGCATTTTCAAAATTATTAGTCTTTATTAGCGCTAAGTAGAGGTACCAAATGTACAATAGGGCGCCGATCTTTTGGGCACCTCGTGAGCCTCAATGCACCGCATTGACTGCATTGCATTAGCGTAGTTAACAGCTCTATTATCTTTATAATCTCGGTTTAGCACCATCCAAATCGGCGATGGTCGATCAAAGATATTATATGAAATCAAGTACAATTTACATACTTTGTTACGTAAGAAAAACTTTATAAAGTTTGCAATTTTAAGCGTTCGAACTTGACCCACGTCGGTACCAAGTCCGAAATGCAAATATTTATGGTTTAGTTGAAAATCCGCTTTGTACATTCGGTAGAAATTGAAACCGTTACCCAGTTAACAGACCGTCGACGCTTAAATATCTTCAATGGCTCTCCGTGTCCGCAGGCTGTATATAACATTTTTATGAATCTTTTGTTATAATATTACTCCGCACGCTTGTCATCGCTATGCAAAGAAGGAAACTATGTTCATCAACATTTTAATCGGAGTCTGCCTTTAGATTCTTCATTGTTCTATAAAAAACATTTTTTCTTATAAATGTAGCTAAACCGTAGATCGCAATTAATACGAAAGGCTGAAAACAGTAAATGCTACTGAACAAGACAGATCAACACATTCTAAAAATATCACAAGAATATGTACTTACACAATATGTAGTGTACATCGTACATAACCTAAATTTTAAAATAACTAATAAATAAATAATACACCTAACCTAACCTAATTTTAAAATACAGCAAATATCGTTAGTTTTAGTATTATTATAAGTAATTCGATAAATAATAATATTGTATTATCAGAACCGGACTGAGGCAGCTGCAAAGCCTAAACATAAATATAAAATAATATAATATAGCATATAAACATCGTAAAATATGGAGATTTGCTAATTTATTCAAATATGCGTACTCTAACATTTGTTATTTGTATATGTTGATATAATGCTTTTTGGGTGTTTTTAAATTTTAAAATATATCGCCTGATTTACAATGCACACTTCATTTCAAATTGAATATATTTTTACGTACTGTTATTAAGTACCTATATAAAAGAGAAAACATTTAAGTTATCTTAACCTAGGGATATTAAAGATCTGGACGTTTGATCAAGCACTATACAGCCATAATGACATTACGGTTTGCTTCTGAATCCAATAGATCCAAGACGTCCAAAAAGTCATAGAAATAAATGAAGAAACGCAATATATAATTAGGATACAATGATCTTACGACTATACCTCTAACAAGTGGAGGCTGAGCAACAAGTTTTTTTGTGTCAAAATTAGATCAAGATATAATGATGAAACTCGAGGCTTAAATCATTATTGAGCAAATGGCATTTCATAAGTCTCGAGATCATTAAAATCAAATTCCAAAATCTCGGGATTGCGATTTTCGCTCGAGGCTGTATTCACTAGGCTCGTTCTATAATAGAATCTAGAATATCACTCGTAGTTTAATTTAGTTTATTTATGTCACAGTATTTTGTTTTTTAATGTCTATTTTATTTCACGTTTCATTCAAGATTAAAAGGAATTGTAAAAAAAAATACAAGTTCAATTATGTATTATGAGGAGATACAATCTTTTGATGAAGATACGGGTTCATGTTCAAATACAGCCATAAACAGGTTTACCATATATCCTACATTCTGCGTCCATATTCATATAAGATCTAAATGAATTCTACCTGCTTAGCTTGGTCATGCGAATATTCTGCTGGATCAATCAACATCATCTGCCCTTTGACCAGCTTTTTGTAATATATATATACACATTGTAATTAACATGTTTGTAATATAGTTACATTTGTTTGATGATTGATTGACACATGATGGTAGAATTTTTTGTGACAATAATGACGTCAGAATATGTTATTCTATTTTGTAATAGTTAACGATTATTTAAGGTTATATATTCGGTTACGAATATTTTTCCCCATGGAGGTCGCCTGGTTTTTTTTGTAAATTTCGTACATCGTAAATATAAGTTTTTTCTTAATTATTAATATATCATTACCTATCAGTTATTTTTTTAAGTGATTTGAAACTGACCAATATCATTTGAATGGTAGAATAATAACGATAAATTATTCTTAATGTATTTAAGATTATTTGTGTCAACCGCGACGCACTACAAATCTACTTATGCGTTTAACCTTTTCTTTCTATGATGTAAACTATGTTGACATTGCCTCTAATTATGTGAATATCTCTGTAAATATACTAAATACAGAGTTCATATTTTAGGTATTCCTCCGTAATATATTTATCTATTGGATAAAATAATTACAATATATAAACTATTCACCATACGCAACACAACAATAAAAAATGTTTTCTTAAAGGACCTGACGTGAATTTGTCAATACGTGTATGGTACGTACGGAGAGGTGTGGACAGCACAGTGCGCTGAATTCCGAATGCCGATTGTCATTTTAGTGGCAGATTGTGCGCTGGCCGAGTTAGATGTGTCTTACGCGTCTTTTTGCTGTCGTTCGTGATGATTAATGTTTTTTCTCATTTTTAGCACTTTTACACAATAATCGATGCGTATATTCATATTTATCCGACTTAAAAATCCCAAAAGTCCCCACGCACACTTAGTTTACAGCACTGGAACGCGCGTTGTTATTTTAGCACCGCAAGGAAAAGGTTAAGCTGTATGTGAAAATTTAGAACCGTTAGTATAGGGAGATAATTGATATTTTGTTTGAATATTAGAGTACTGTCGGTTTACAAATGTAGTGGCCGATTGCATTCTACTAGTTTACATATAATATCTCATTTAGTATCTATCAGAGATAAAACTCTAGTTAAATATAATTCATTTTTCTATGCGAGAATCGCTGTAAAAGCACAATTGATTGTCCACATGAGACACACGTTCCGCATACCATGGACGATGAATGTCTTCATTCTGCAGGAGCTGAACATCAAATGCAAGCTCTCAACCTGCAACCTGAGATGAATGGGCATCTTACAAGGAGAGAAGATAACTTGGTGAAGCTTGTTGTGGTAAGCCACGTCGAAGGACGAAGAGCAAAAGGAAGACGTTGAACCAACCAAGACTAAGGGAACAAGCACTTTTCTGGTGACAGCCCTAAGATATGCAGGATTCTGAGAAAAGTGGAGGGGCATAATCAAGAGTATCACGATCTTCAGTCATGAGGGACCGACGTGGATGAATAAAAATCCACATTTGATGAGTAAAGACCCCTCGCCAACTTTTTATATTTAATACATCATAATAATACATAATTTGTAAAATAATAGAAAATTTCAACAGAACTGCAGTACATAAAAAATAATAATAATTTCAGCACGTTTTTTCATAATTAAAAATAAAAATAAATATAAAATGTGAAGTAAAGCAATTTATCCCTCACCATTGAGTTGAGACACAAAAAAATGTCCTATAAAGAATTAAATTTACAGAAAAAATGTTGACTTCCTCCGCATATTCATTCCCCAAAGAATGCAATCTGGGGACTGCGGAGTTAGCTAATGCGTGTGTTCTGACATTACCACTGTAATAGAACAATGAATTGTGTCTCGATAACCTCAATGGTGCGTGAAAGTCAAGCAGACCAATAATCTCTAATCAATAATCATACTATTGATGATCCTGTATAGAAATAGAAGGTCGGTCATCGTACGTCTCACTGATAATTTTACCAATTTCAGACGGCTAAGGAGATAATCATAATTGATATCCTCAGAGCGTATATTTAATTGAAAATTAATGAATCTTAAAAACTTTCTCTGGATTCTTTCAACCGCCGTCGAGTGAACAATGAAACGAGGCGACCATATGACCGAGTTATATTCTACCTGTGGTCTGACTAGAGAAGTTGCGAGAACTTTATAAGTGTGCAAGTTTGAAAAGTTTTTTGCAGTCTGAAAAACAAATCCCTTCAATTATATTCTTAAATCTCTGAAACGGTTAAGATTTACACAGATAACTGGAACATTTTCGGTTCGTAATTTGGAAAGGTATCCGTCTATGGACATAGTATGGACTAGCTAAAACCTTATGAGTTATTATATGTACAACTTTTGGTTTTTTACGTACCTATTTTTTTTTAAATTTATGCATAACCTGTTTAAATTATTCTCTCTTTTATGTTCAATACTTTCACAATTTTCCGAGTTGTATCGCTCGCCCATAAATCAGACACCCAGAAATGCATTAATTAATTATCAAACGTTAAATACAGAATAATTTTATTCTCACAAAGAATGCGATTTACATTTTACCGTGTCAACTTAATACGTATAATAAAAGTATTTTATTTTCTTATAAATTAATATTTCCTTTTTTTTCTAACAAAACAACATTATTTTTCTGAAAATACTGTTTGATCAATTTCGGTGGTTCGATTTTATTAGAGAACTATTTTAGTAAATATGAATTAAATATATTAATTAGAAAGATATACATGTAAAATCAATTTTAATAAGGTAGATGTCTCTTTCAAATAATGGAACGATTAAATGTATTAATATAAAAAAAGGTAACATATAGGTTCGAGAATTTGTCGCCAAAAATATTGTCGCTGTAGCATAGTTGGATAGTGCACCTTCCTCGGTTAGAAAAGAGATCCAGGTTCGAATCCCGGCGGGGCAACAACAATACTTTTCGATAAAATTGATTTTATATGTATATCTTTCTAATATATTTAATTCATATTTAAAATATCACAGACCGTCTGTTCTGAATAATTACAACTTCACAATAAGAATGTTTTCTCCTAATTATTTGAGTATAAATTGTTATGTACCTACCAATAAATATTTGTATTATAATTAATTTATTGTTTTAATGTGCTCATTTTCTAAATGAGCACATTTTAAATTCGTCACCTTAAATAGTCAAGAAAAAATACGAATAAATATTTTTTGTTGTGTAGTTGCATTTTCAGAAGATAATTCTGCGATATTTTGATACAAAGCAACTAAATATTTTTTCGATAGAGAGATTTTTGATTAATTTAATTTGTATTTGAATAAATATTGATGAATTGTATATTACTGTTAACAGCCAAAAAAAAAAATTTTCGGTTATCACCGATGCTGCAATAATTCGGCAGGACAAAGCCACGATCAGTATTTCTGTAATTGATGTAACAGAAAAATAAAATAATATTTGGTTGATTGCTATTTGCGCAAGTTCGGGGTCTTACCGCTAAGTATTAAAAAAATTTTTTTAATCAGACGATAATTGCAAATGTTGACAGTTGTGAATCAAAGGTTTAATTTCAATAAATAGCAAAACTAATGGAGACCTACTCGTATGCCCGTCATATGACAGAGAATAAGCTCGAATTACTTAGTATAATAGGTCAGTACGACATTATAATCGTAACATTTTTATATGTCTAAGTTGTTTACCAATAAAAATTATGTTCCTAATCCCGATAGAGAACCCTTCCAACTTCCTGACGCTTACTCTCCTATCAACGCGGCGCGATTAGTGGTAATTTGGTCGCCGTCCTGTAAGCAATACAACCTGCGTACCTCAAATGTCATCTACTTATATCGCGTAACATTTGCAAAGTGGCCGACGGTACTTCCTACATCACTTTCTGAGTCTTAAAAATAACTCAGCATCCATCGAGGGATCCTTCATGTTGAGCTTGGAGAGAGGGGCGGGTCTACAGAAGATGAGTCCTAGTTCTCAAAGTATCGTGTCATTCTGTTTTTTCCTCCATATTCTCTTTTATACAGTCCACTTTGATAATCCCTAACAAAAACATTAAGGAAAAACAGTTTCCGTTACTATTGACGAAAGGTGAATGGAAAAATAATGTGACGTATTGTCTATAAATCATAACCCAATAGGAATTCGGTCGAGGAGTTTTGATTATTACATTTTTTTATTAAATAACGTGTAATAAGTGACTCATTTTCTAGTACTATTGAGGAACCTGTTGAATGTCATAATAATAATTATTATTATTGATAATATAACATTGTAATGTGTTTAATGTAATATGATAACGTGTTTTTATTGATGCAATCATCAATGGTATCAAGCCTTACGTGAAAGAGCTAATTTGTAAAGTAGCTGTGCAAGTTTATATTTATTTATTTCCTTCAACGCCCTTGTGACATTTAAATATAATAGTTCTAATATAACATAAAAAAAAAAAATTAAGTATAATTTACATACAAATATTTATTCAGCTCAAGTATGCTCCTGCGACGAAACTCAACTTGTTACCGAGTCAGCGCATCCGCGATATTGGCGAGTTAACAGCATAATTATTTCAATGTGAGAACATAGAACAGAGAACACTTCATGTTGTCTCGTTTGAGTTGGTACTTTATGCGAAACCATCTGTATCAACTCAGAGCAGTCCAACATGCTATTCTATATCGGCTAATTTTTTCAAATGAAGAAGACTCATTAAATTATCGTAATTTATATTTTCTTAGATAAATCTTATACATTTATGTAGCACTCTTTCGATTTTTATAATATGTGAAACATGGTAGGGAGACCACAAAGTGAAGTGAAATTCCAGCGCACTTCTTGCAATAGATGTATATAAAGTTAAAGAGCGGAGCGAATTAAAATTTTTGGCTGTTCTTAACACAAATCCTAAGGATTTCATCACCTTGTTGCAAATCTTGTTGTAATATGATAGAATTATATTTCATAAAAATATATAGTCGCGTAATTTGTTTTAATTCATATAAGTAATAATTGAGGAATGAAACTTAAACGGTAGTGTAATAGGTAATAATTAATAACAAGTCACAGTGTCACGTTAATGTTTGATTCTTATGCATCACTTTATCTGCATTATTTAAAATCGGCAGTGTCCACCAACTTACGTATTCACAAAAAAAAATTGTCCTATTGTGTTATACATATATGTACTAAATAATTCTTTTTGATTAATGTATTGAACTTATTAAAAAAACCACTTATGTAATGAACACTGGTAGCTTTATTTCAATAATGTTTTGACGCTGCCAATTTTGATATAAACTGTTTCGACACTGCATCTCTCGCAAGTGCGAAATACATTGTGACCGCCATTTTGAAATTAGGAATTTGTAGTGTTCCGATTGGTCCTTCAAAATATGCCTTTTCTAGAATATTTTGGAATAAAGTGTACAAGTGTTTTACTTAAAACATGCCTACAGATTTTGTCACTGAAATGTAAAAAGCTTTCTTTACAAAATTTGCCTCAATTTAGCCATTTTGTGAATACTGTCGATATTGTTTATATTTATATGCCTCGTATATTATGTAGTCTTTAATATTAAAAAAAATGTAGCGCTTTATAAGGCTGATATAATGAGAAAATTGTCAACGGAACCCGTACATATATTCGTTCCTGAGCCTGTGAAAATTGTCGAATTAGTATAAAAATTTGTTTTAAGTGCATTAACATAAAAAATGCCAACAATCTAAATGATTCGAGGGAGTCTATTTTTTATTTTAATAGAGATGCGTACACGGAATACATTTCACATCAATATTCTTACTATTTTTAAACTAAGCTAAACGCTTGTGCTATGAAAATAGAACTAACTTGCTGATGTTCTGGAACGAGGCGCGAACCCCCGACCACTAGATCACTAGGCCAAAGTCTTGACCACTACACCAACAAGCTACTATAAAACCATTAAATCGCTCCAACGAGTTAGATACATAAAGTAAGCTACGTAATTAAAATCGTAATTGATATTCATTGGATACAAATCGTTTAGAACGAATGAACCTTGAAAATTTATATTGAACCCTTTCAATTCTTAATTGATAAACTTTATATAGTGGAGACTAAATAATAATGGATCGACGGATTATTTGCTTAAAAAGTGCCTATTTATTTTATTTTAATAAAATTTATACAAATCATCCATTGCAAGGGCAAATAAGAAAAGTCACCGTTTGCTCTTGGGTAAAGTCAAACAACAAATCGATAATTTATTATAATCGATCAATTATAATTAATTCAACTATGACCACAACATACACCTAACATGGTAACATAATATTATGAAAATATTTACAAAATATTTATTGGTTTTGAAGAGAACCAGTGGCGTAACTACCAATGCCAATGCGACTTTTGGGCCCAAAAAGTGCGCGCCCTATAATACTTTCGCGGGTATCGATGTTTTTCCCAACGCTGGACAGATTATGGAATGTTTGAGTAGCTGTTGGTATAGTGATTAATAATGATCTAGTGGCCGGGGGGTTCGCGCCTCGACCCGGGACACCAGCAAGTTAGTCCTATTTTCAAGTGTTTAACTCAGTTTGAAAATAGTAAGAACATTGATGTGATACGGATTTCTCTATTTTTTGTTAAATAAATAAAACTAATGAATGTTGATCTCGCGTGTATTGTTTTAATTTCATTGATGTATACCTACAGCAGGTAGAACACTATTAATAGTCGGGTATTAATAATAGGGATCAGACCGTCGCCGCAAAGCGAAGCCCTTTTTTTACACGTTGCATTGGGGCCAAATATTTTTAGTTACGCCACTGATTTCTTCAATCATTGTCAATGTTACAAATTTTATATATAGTACCTTTTCTACTTTCATTTTATAAATATAGTTCTTTACAATATGTGAACTGAGTCTGTTCAGTTCCCGGACAGAAGACTATGCGCCATATTTTTTTACTTCGTATTAAAGTAAGTTAGAAAGTATTATAAAAGTCGTATAAAAGTGCCTTCCACTTAAGCTTTCTACTGACTATTTACTATTCAGTGATTGGCATCATACTATACTGTTTAATTTTTAATATTAAGATTAGATAATAGAATAGATATATAGAATCCGTAACCAAATTTACATTTTAATGCGTTCTCAATATCGAATATATAATAATAATAATATTGGATAATTTGTATAGCGCCATTTTCGTAAAAACTTTCACCTCAAGGGCGCTTTACACATAAACTGTTTGTTACCAATGAATAAAATAAATAAATAGTTTTACAATTATCCTTGTTTTTTAAAATTAAAAATTGTTATTTTCGCTTATGGAAATGACTTTTTGAAAAGGTGCGTTTCTAGATTATTCTTAAATTATGTCTCTGATGCACTGTTTCTTATGACGGAGGGCAAAGAGTTCCACGCTTTTGGGTCTGCCGCCGCAAACGATCGTTCACTAAATTTAGACTTTTGGCAACGGTTTGTCGGTTCTGCAACCCTTCCTGTAGCTGAAGTAGGTACATACTTGTATCAAATTATTCCATACTTAGATACTAAAAATTATGAACAATAGTGACAGTAATTATTTCGCGGATATTTTGAATGAACGTTAGTTGAGCGATACTTTCGTTATTAGTGACCCTTTCTTTTATATTTTCTTAAGGGAAAAATTGTGCTTGCTTAATTAATAAATAAACACTATATTTTCACTAGTTTTCGATGTTGACAATTTATATTTTTTGTATGTTCAACTATAGATAGACATTGGTATCAGGGATTCAAATCTTTGACGATTATTAGATCTATGTACAAATATTTTGAAACTAGGTAAATAGTCTCTGATTCAAAAAGAAATTTACAGCAAATTAATTTACGAATTGTTCAGATGACGCTTAAACCTGGTTCGCACGATCCGATTCTTGTTGATCAACTTTTATTGAACGACT
The DNA here is from genome assembly GCA_022840565.1 of Eubasilissa regina. Lineage (NCBI taxonomy): Eukaryota > Metazoa > Arthropoda > Insecta > Trichoptera > Phryganeidae > Eubasilissa > Eubasilissa regina. The sequence continues at coordinate 30,971,643 of JAINEB010000003.1, read as the reverse complement.
GATATTGAACAAGAAATTAAAAACGAAAGATCCCACGTTTTAGTTAATATTGAACCGATATTTTTAAGCAAGTTGGCGTCAGGTGAAGTTGTTAGCGCGTGTCTCGAAGATTTTTGATATTTTAAGGGACGAACTGAAGAATAATATGTTTTTGAAAAATACATCGTTCTTGGGTTAGAAAATGGATTATAAGAAGAAATTAATTAAGGGCATCAAATGCTCTTTTGAAAGAGATGGCTCTATCAGATACCCACTGAAGGGAATACAAGTAATTTACGAATTCAGGTAGAATTTGAGACAAGAAAGAATTTGTTCATCCTATTTCATTTTTGTAGGAACGTCCTTCCTGTTTTTATTTTAATTTTATATCCGCTGGAGTCAATTGCACAATATTTCATTCCTTTCACATAAAGCAAACACATTGTGGTTGAATACAATTATAATTTAAATAAATATTATCATTTTGTTTTAACACCACGTTATTTGAATATATAAACAAACTAGTTCTGGCTTGAACCTTCATCAGTGTTGAACAAATATACACTAATTGGAAACAGAAACTCAAAAATCTTTGAATTCAAAAAATCATAAAAAATAAATAAAAACCATCTACTAAAGAAAAAATTAGATTTATCGAGTAGCCCAATTTTAGATATGTTCCCCTTCCCCATACCAACTCCTACCCCCTCTCTCTTACCTAATACCCACCAAAGTTAATGTTCTCTCTTTCTCTCTCCGCCTAAGCCGAAATTAATTTGTTTATATATTCAAATAAAGTGGTGTTAAAAAAAGTATTGTTTTTATTTAAATTATATAATATTATTTATAGCAGTGTCCTAAGTATTTTCACTTTTGCCAATGCACGTAGCGAACTGAATAACAAGTTGAATCAAGCCGTTCGCACGCATCGATCTGATTTCACGTCAAACGATGACTCACGCTTGAAAAGTAGACCACCATTCGATCAATTAAAAAGTTAATCAATTTTGCTGAAAGATGCTCCCCATTAATCAAGGTTGTTTCAACTATTATTCAACATAAAGTTGATCAGCTTTGCAGAAAGATACTCTCCATTAATCAAGGTTGTTTCAACTGTCATTCAACATAAAGTTGATCAGCTTTGCTGAAAGATGCTCCCCATTAATTAAGGTTGTTTCAACTGTCATTCAACATAAAGTTGATCAACTTTGCTCAAAAATGCTCCTCATTAATCAGTGTTGTTTCAACTGTCATTAAACACAAAGTTGATCAGATTTTCTGAAAGATGCTCCCCATTAATCAAGGTTGTTTCAACTGTCATTCAACACAAAGTTAATCAATTTTGCTGAAAGATGTTCCCCATTAATCAAGGTTGTTTCAACTGTCGTTCAACACAAAGTTGATCAGCTTTGCTGAAAGGTGCTCTCCATTAATCAAGGTTGTTTCAACTGTCATCCAACATGAAGTTGATAACTAAAATGCGAACCAGACATTACCGCAGAAGCGGCGAGCGGCGCGCGTTCCACAATGAGACCGGACATTTCATAACATTACCGAGTAGGTACTTTTTTTTAACGTGTCTGGTTTTACCGCACCGATAATGTGAATGTGAAAGGCGGCATCTCTCAGTAGGCAGGTAGGTAGGGTAACGGCACTTGCTTGCCGAGTGACTACGCAACTTAGCCACATTATTTGTCGAGATTGTTTATTTATATTATTTTGCATCCGAGCAGTCCGTCGCGACCTGACGAAAATAATTACCACCGGCAACACTGCGGCAACACTCGTGTTTGTTCCGATTTTAAAATAATAAACGCGGTTTTTCTTGCTACGCCATATTTATTACCACACTTTGTTGGTTTCATTATTATTATTGGTACATTTCATTTTGTGCATAATCATTGACACGTAAAAGGAAATAAAATAATATTGTGAGAAAATCGCGCTCACTTGAAACGATCAATTGATGGTCCATCATTCACACGATGACACAGGTTTATTACAATCGGTTACCGTGTCAAATGCGACATATAATTTTAAAGTAATAAATGGTCATCTCTTTAGATATCCATCAAATCTTATATGTAAAGAGTACAATGCCTTAGACATAAAACAAATCTAACAACAACTCACCCCAAGCAATAAATCACGGACAAAACACAAAACAAACAACGAACATCTACACGCCAGTTCCGAGAGCAACGACGACATTTTATCAAAGATTTTACATGTTCTTAGCTCCGAAACTGTACAACACACTTAGTACCAACTGGAAATCGTTCAATTCTAATAAGATTACACAAATATGGACCCGATATATGATCCAATCGGGTAGAGATCAATCAGAAGCATGGCTATCCAACATTCTAACATCACCATTATACAGTGCCTACACTAATAATACACTAATTCTACAACACACCCACTTCATTTTCTTTTATACTATATATATTCTTATTTTTATTTATCTCCATTTTTATTCCTGTCGAATCTTAAATAACAGCACGAAAAAAACTGGCTACTTTAACACAGACTTCAGTCTAGCAAAGTAGCCAGGACAGTGCTGTATATATCAGAGGTGGATTATTAAAATATATATATATTCATAATATTTCATATTTTTATTTGATTTATTTTGATTATTGAGTTACGGACACAACAGTCTCTGAAGTAGGTCACCACACTTGGTTAATTCCACTTGAATAAAGTATCTAATTACAAAGACAAATACTCACTAATGACATATAGAATCACTAATCACTAATGACTAAAGGAACAAAAAATTGTAGACTTTTAACAGTTTTTTCAATATCAATACGTGTTTAGATATTTAATAAGTACATGTTACATCCGTTTTGTTATATAAACTATGCTATAAGTGTACACGGACGAGATTTTTAACTCGCGACAATCTCCGAGACAAAAATTATGCTCCTTTGGAGACAATTCTCGGTTTTTGTTAGTTATAGTTATTTAAACGATATTGTGACTGTGATTGCGTCTGATTGTGACGATGATCGGTAACTGAGATTTAACTACTGACGGTTTACATTGGTTACTCGAAGCATTGCCTCGAACGTTTGTCAAAACAAATGCCAGTCTATTTACCGTTAATATTCCGTTCATCATTTGGGTGAATTAAAATTTACCCAGCAGCAGTTAAAACAGCATAAACGTTTGTAATTTAATGCATTCTGTGTGTCAGAATTTTTCTAAATAAATAGTTGCAGGTGTCTATGGTTTTAGGTGACATTTATGCGCATATCGCATGTCGAGTCTCGTTGTCTAATCGCAAGAAATAAAAAAAACACGGGTTTGTGTTTTTATCTCTTTCTACCAAACTAATGTCCAATCTTGAGATCAAAATCTCAACATGTGCACATACTGAGATTCATCTCAACTAAATCTCGGAGATTTGTCTCCTTTTGTGTCATAAGCATATTGTGTTTACTCAAAGTACAAACAGCTACAAAAAATGTGTGTATTTCTTTCGAATAAACAAAACAATTTTAAAAATAAATATTATATAAACTTGTTAAAAACTATGCTTTTTTAAAAATAAATTGATTGTTTATCAGCTAAGATTCGTAGATTAATTCAACGTACTTTATTTGCTACGTTTTTTTCTTCTGATACATCGTTTGTTCATTTGTTCACGTCGCTTTGGGCTATCGCATTCACGTTTCACTGACATAATGAAAAAGGTTCTTATTATATTTTTGTTTTATTCTACTTCTTCATTAAATGACTGCGCGACTCGCCATCTTTGACATGGGACGTGTATAATTCGCCTACAATATTGAAGCCTCACTGAGCTAAGTGAGATTCCAATCTAGGCGGTAACTTTTCTCTATAGTCTAAACCATTTTATTTCCGATCTCAACTCAGTATACGACTCGCGACTATCTCGGAGTCAAGCTAACTTACTCTGAGTTACGTACTTTCTACGTGTTTTTTATGTCGGACATAAAACTTATAAAGATAGAATTATCATTAGTAAATTTATTACGTCTGCAGATGTTGGTACCTTTTTTTAAATTCACCAATTTCATTATACAGGGTATTAATAATCTCCCTGTATTTTTAACGAAATACAGGCTAAGAATGTATAATGATAGTGTTTATGTAAATACCTTCGATAGCTGGTTCCCAGGTCTCCGATTAACAATACGCACACATGATATATGAACTGCACTAACCTTTTTAATTTTGCTGTCTTTCTCGTCCGATGTTGTTCTTTTAACTGGGTTGTCTTCTTTACATTTCGACCGACCGAAGCGCGCACTGGTGGTTTATTTAGAACGCTGGACTGTTCGAAACACGGGATGTAATTTAATAATATCTGTCGGTTACTGTCTTCGTAGCTTTCCGAAAAAAGGGCGGCAATACTCACACACACACGCGCATGTACATTATTATAAACCAAGAAACCCAGTGGTGCCAATCTAAGTAACAAGGCGCGTAAACAGATAGAAATGTAAAATAGTTTTATAAGAAATTAGAAGAAAAATACAAATGGAACAAGCTAATCGTATGCCCGAGATTCATATGATCAGATACCCCCAACTCAGCTGTCCTCAATTCTTAAGAAAAATTATCATCTTCAGTTTTCACATGACTTGCACGAAGCATACCAGCATAAGTGCAATGTGCTGATCTCGTTAAAACATACTCGTGATAAAATGTATTAAACCGCACTCTCGTCATTGCTGGACCAATTTCTCAATTGAAAATATTAATCGACGAAATATCACGTATAAGATAAATACAGGTGAATATTATGTTACAGGCCGATTTTGTTTAGTCGCCATTTTGATTTGGCTAATATTTATCAGTTCGTATTTAGTAGTTATAGAGAGTAATTGAATACAATTTATTATGGAGTATATAATGCCTCAAAAATTTGTTGAAATCATTAAAACATTTTATCTAAATAATAATAGCAGTGCTGTAACCATTAATGGTGATCGCTATCATCACATGTTGGAGAACTTCTTGGTGGCCGAATTGTATCGATTGGGCCTGCAACATATTTGGTTTCAATAGGACGGTGCCACCTCATACACAGTTACACTTGAAATTTTGCGAAATATTTCTCCCGGTCGCATAATATCAAAAAGTGGTGATATCGACTGGCCTCCTCGGTCACCTGATTTGACGGCTTCCGACTATTTTCCGTGGGGGTACTTGAAAGGAAAGGTCTAGGCCAATAAGCCAACAATAATTCCGATGCTACAGGACAATATTCGAGATGAAATTGCTCAAAGTGTGCGAGAATGTTATGAAAAATATGGTTAAAAGACCACGCATTTGTGTCGATTTGACCAATGTCATATTTTATACATAATTGTAATAAATCAAATAATTGATAAATAAAAACAAAATTAAAAAATTGTGTTTCATTACTCAGTTATTTAAAAATAATATCGACCTGGAACATAATATTCACCCTGTACAAAATTGTTACTCCGAGTAACGAAAAGGGGTGATCCTAATGTTGACATGGTGTGGTTGAAATGACAAAATTGAACCGCTTTTCTGTATTGCTTAATGTAATTGTAATTTTTCTAATGTTTAGATATGAATTTTCTAAACACCGTGTATAGATGTATTGGCTTAACACATTTGCAAATGTCATGATGGCGAAAGCGGACTTGCTGTGTAGAGAACATCGTCTACGCGTCTAGTTTGCGCTTGTATTTTGTGCGTGACGCTACCGTTCTATTAACATTTTCTTTAAGCAGTCTAATGTTTGATGTCGTTACTTTATCGAGCTTGTCGTTTTTGCCACTTTACTTTTGTTCCTTACCTCACAAACTAAACAACACATATGCATTTTAATATCAAAAAAATGAAATAATTATAATTCTTACCTAGGTACCGTACATAAAATTGAAATCGTCTTATTCTTTTAAATCACCTTATTACTAAGAGCACATATTTGTTTATTCCTTTCAAAAATAACGCCCCTTCTGAACCAAAAGGTCATTTTCTGGTGTAAAGCCTAGTGCGTAATATTTAGGGGTTATTTTATATTAAAAATGTGAGTCGAAAGTGGTCAAGCTGCATGCGCCTAACTCAACCGTATCAGAGATATACGTATTTTAAATAATCATAGTTATGTGATTATTTTAATTAATTGAAATATTTTATTGACTCCAAATTGTATATTGAATACAAAAAATACAAGATCATCGAACGTCGGGCGGCCAGACAATATTTTGTTTTATAATTCACGCCCAGAAGCAAAGAAGTCAATTTCGGAAATATTTACTTAAATATTATAATGATTTTGTAAAAATCTCGTACAATAATATATTCCGTAACGGTACAAAACATTCGAACACTGAACTCGTAAAATATTATCATCTGAAAGTTTCATTAAATCTATATGAAGTGTATATGTTACAGTGGATGTGTATTACCAGTGAGAATATATTTTCACTGACGTCTCAGTGAAATCATATCCGAATATAACTTCACTAGCAAGTTTTAGCAAATATATATTCTACCCTAACCTATGATTAAACCTAACCTAACCTATGTGTTGAAAAGGAAATAAAAATGGCTGAGATTATAAATTTAATATAAATGAAAATACTATAAGCGAATAAAAGCGACAGTTGTAAACGCCACCAAACTATTTGTCGCCATGCTGTAGGGCACTTAAGGCCAAATATTCTCGCTTGTCAACGAATACAAACTCACTAAACGTAACCAGTGAATTCGTATCTTCTATGTTAGATATACATCCACTGACCGGCTTAGCGAAAATATACTTTCACCAGTGAAAATATATTCTCACTGGTAATACAGATGATTCACTGTAACATATGTATAGGAGACGGGTGTGTGACATTTGCGGGGCGAGGGGCATTCTACATACATATATTATCCAACGAAACATAAATCCAATAGATTTATGCAACATAAAAAGTATTTACTCTTCGAAAACTAAATATTTTTTACATTAATGCGTATTATATTATCAGCGTTTAAATTTTCGTTCTAATCGAGTCATATTTAAAAAAAGTCGCGGAGCTCTTTGATTGCGTGAGTGGCACCAAAATGAAAATTTTGTGATAAGGAATTAGCGTTACTTCGTGTCTATTCATTCGGTAGTCTGTACATTAAATTCAATTTTTGTTTGCATCGAACAGGATTTAATTTATAAGATGATTGGAAGACTTACTAGCATTATTTGTTTATTAACAAATTAATTAAAGTGATTTAAATAAAACGTGGAAATTTGTATGACTATCTAGGATCAGTTTTATTCTGCTCTAAGAGGGATCGGTCGCTACAACTTACCTTGTACGTCATTATTAAAAGTGTTTCTGTTATTTTAATTTTATTATTATAAAATGTAACAAGTGTCTCATACATAACAACGGCAATAAAAAAAAAACTTAATATCGTTAAACGTTTTGTTATTTTATTTTTGATTTGTCTGTTCCCAAAGCCAGCCTTCTGATATTGCACAGGCAGCCGGCAGAAGCTTCCTGCAGCTCTTCGTCTGTGGATCCCACAGTTTCCAGCAGGAACTTCACGACGCCTGCCTGAAAATTAAACGGATATTATTAAGTTTAATGCAAGATTTAAGGCTATTAAAAAATAACTGGTATAAAATTGCGAGTCTTTTGACTACCAGAGTGTAGCTGTATGAAGAAATTGAACAATTATAAATGCTGATTTATAGCAATTTTTGGTACCTAAACGTAACCCGTTTCTCAGATGATTTGATAATTGTGACTATTCTCAAACGCCGCCAAACGTGACGTGCTCAGATTTAATAGTGATGGAACAAATCTTAATTTTTTTCTAATGGACCGATCGGTTTGTGGTTTGACCTGACTTTTTTGGACCTATATTTCTTTCTTACTTATATGCAATGATTATATTGTATTATAATAAATGTATTTATTTAAAAAATCTAAATTAAATTTCATTGTTTTTTTTTTGCGGAATCCAAGACACATCAATATTATAACTATTTTCATACTAAGCTTGTATTATATAAGAATAGGACTAACTTGGCGGTATTCCCAAATGAAGCGCATGCTACATTTTTTTTATTTTTTTTATTTTATTGAATAATCGCGCGTAGTAGGATTGTTGAACTTCAATTTGATTCAATTTAAGTTGATTTAATATGTATCGTGTTACTTTTAAACAAAATTTAACAAAAATGTAAATTATTCAATAATCTTACATAATAGATACGTATCTTATTATTGAACAGTTATCCTACTCGGTAGTTTATCTTGTCGGTCAAGTGTTAACTAAAATTGCTACTATTCGCCAGATATCTTTTACAATACATGGCCAAAAATGTATCTCTTCCTTAGTTATGTGTTTGGGAAAAAATTCTATATTTTCTACATTGTGGACATAAGACAAGATACCAATATTTTATCTTATTCTTCATTTAAAATAAACAGAAAGGCTTTATTGACTTACATGTCTTTACTTGAATGTGCATTAGAGGCATTAAATTACAAATATTTATTCCGTTTTGATGCTGAACGAACGGAACATCAACGGTCGATGAACTGACATTTGATGTTTGCGTACGACAAACGTGAAGCGAGGTGCGAGACCTCGAATCTCTGAGACTCGGTGTGATGAACTACAAAAGCCGACAGTCGTCTTCAAAGAGATGAATAATCCATCTCGAATCGAAAATCTCATCCGCCGACACGGGCCACAAGAATTGTTTACTATATTTACGAGAATCTCCATGTTGAGTTTATCTTAACCTTCGGAAATAGGATTGGGGGTCGGAGCGGGGTACAAAATGACCCCATTCAAATTAGCGTTTTAATGAAATATAATGGTTTGAGCATGTTCTATCATATTTTTAATTAAATTTCTTATACAATGCGAACAAGATACTACTAAATTTGTCGTCATTTTATAACAAACCGTAGTATTTTGAAGTGTCATCACTTGTAAGCGTCCGGCCACTACGCGAGCAGAATGACGCGTTCGCGAACACACCGCGCACGTGCATGTCCTGAGTTAGCGAAGAAATCTAAGACGCGACTCATCAAAATACGTACGTCATGTCTGCCGTTACCTAATAAGGGGAATTAACTTATAAAATGGTCCCGATTGTCTATGAAAAACATCATTATCTCTACTTTTTACTGTCTTAATGTACATTGTTGTTTTATATTTTTTTGCGCGTTGCATTCTTTAGAATATTTATGAGGATTACAATGAATACCAGCTCAATATCGTTAATATTTAATAAATAGTTTTAAAAATAAGATTTTTGGTGTTATGTTGTACCCCGTTCCGGAACGGGAGTGTTAAGCAATTAAATAGAAAACATGACCCATACTGGCAAGGGTGCAGAGATTCGCATTTAATTAATAAATTCCTTGAATTATCTCGCAAGATTATTTCTTATTTATATTCAAATTATTGTAATTACAACTTCTGCGATAAACTCCATTCTTGCGGTTTATCTTGAACTTAATACATAGGTAATATTACCAGGAACACGTTCTTGAGATCCGAGACGCAAAATAATTGTAAGCCCCCAACCAAAATATATGCGGTAAATTTATTTATTTAAACATTCTCATTTATATACTCGTAAAACGGTAACAAAAAAAAAAACATTGAATCTTTCCTATTATTTGTCGATTTATATAAAATGAACCATAACATTTTAGATAGCAATTAACTTTTTTTTATTCCATTTTGAAAACAATTTTAAACTGTTTAAGAAACACATGAAATCACAATTATACTAACTTTATTTAACCTAACCCAACCTAGCCTAATCAGATGGACTATTGAACTCAAGTGAGTGTATAAACAATGAATCATCCACATTAGAACAAGAACAAAAGATAATAATGTAAACTGCGTCAGTAAACAGTGCGAAAAAGTAATATTTTGCATCATTGTCGTCGATATCTATGTAATCATAATTCATGAGTAGATATGCAGATGATCGAGTCTCAATTGTTAATAATCATAACCAAATCTTTAACATGAGCTTTTTATACATTATTTCATTTAGTTTTTACTTTATAGCTCTGGCAGCTTTTTAACGTGATAATATTTGTAACATTTATAACGTTTTAAGTATTAATACGCAGGGGTGCATTCCACACAATCCAAAAAGCTATGCATAACTATAATTTCTGTAAAACAAATCTAAATTATTACAATACTCATTAGAAATAAATTAAAAGTTAAAAGCGAAAGAGTTTAAAAATAACAAATAAAGCTGCGCATGCGTTATAAATCTTTTTTCGCAAAATCTCTCCCAAACGTAAACACACCAGACGCAATACTTTTCTTGCTCGCGCCCTGTTAGTGTCTGAATACACTTCTTCGCTTGAACTGACGTGTCGCAAAATATTTTCAACCGGTACGGCTTTGCGGGAATACAAAAATTGTAATATGTTGAACCCTCGGGTTAATTACTTGATAAATATCTCTAAAATAAAAGTAGCAGTACTAATATTTTTAAAACGTCTTTTTACAAAGAAATGCCGCCACCTGAAAGATAGTACTTCTCCCAGGCTGAGCGCCTCCAGTTGAGATGAATGCAACCTCTAGTAGCAATGCAGCCCATCATTAGCATCATTAGGAACAAAAACATGCCTAGTGCACGCCGCTGTTAATATGCTATTGTTTTGTGTCATCTTATGTACAGGCACTACTGTGATCTTAGAAAGGCATTTTTTTCATTGCAGTCTCTTAAATATATGGAAGGAAAATATAAAAAATATTTGTAATCAGAGTCAGGCAACAGAATTCTGATTACTCAAAGTCGTTTATGAAATGTGTTACTTTATTTAAACATTTAAACGTATTGCAATATTTAAAAAAAATGCATTTACGAATGCCATACTCATGGCTTTTTCCTGGTTCATATTTATTCATCTTCTCACGTAAGGCTTCTAACCAGTGGCGTAAATAAAAAATTGATCCCCATTGCAAAATGTAAAAAAAGGCCCCCTGATGTTGGCCCCCTATAAAAAATGACTTATCGACGTTTATATGCACTCGAACCTGAAAAAAACCTTGATTCGCTTTATGTCTGGTCTGGTCTCTAATCCTACTTGTACTCATCGGCAATATTTTCACCTCATCTCGCAATAACTATTAACATAAATTGTATATATTGTACCCCATTTACCTCCCCTCACCCATTCCACTTTTTATGTTCAGTTTTAAAAACACTTTTGTTTTTTTTTAATATACAGTTACTATTTTTTAGTTTATTATGTACTAGTTATTTAATTACGAAGAAAATTCACTGGCGGTTTTTTTATGTATTATGTTATTATCAGTTATTATTGTTACACTATTTGTTTCTCTAAAAATAAAAATAAAAAAAAATACGTGAGTAATAATTATTTTTAAAATTTTATATCTTGTGGAGGTCAATGGCTTCCATAATAAACAATAACGCCAACGACCCCTGAACAGATACCTGGATGTAAAACTAGGCTCTCAAGAGTCTCAAAATCACGACCGATACCGACCCCACCATGTGTCAATACAATGCGCCCGCAGCCGTCCGGGAAGCCTGCTTCTGAGCGCACCACTTTCGCGGCCGCCTTCCCGACAAGATCTCTAGCAAAACCTTCTCGGTATAGATATTTTATTACATATTTTTCTACCATTAAGTGCACTCAATAAACTTCAGTCAACTGTATGTGTCTTTCTGTTCAACACGCACACTCAACTGTGTGTGTCTTTCCTGTTCAACACGCACATTCTGCGATCATATTCAAAAGAACATATGAGCACTGGGTGTAATTTATGGGGGCACCTGGCACTCGTACATATAACCTTCTAATTCATAACATTCAACCCTAACCGCATTCATACTTATCCACAAAAATTCTTGCTGCGGTGGATATTAAAAATGATTATACTATATTAACGCTAAAAAAAGTATACACAGTAAAAATATTCATAAATATCATATCTTGAATAATAAATCAAAAATAAAAGATGAAAAAAGCGGAGTCTACAAGTCGAGTTGGAAGGATTGTGACGTATTTTATATTGGACATAGCGGAAGAAGAATAAGAAAAAGATTGGAAGAACACAAGAAAGCTATAAAAAACTTCTATATGGCTAAGCACGCAAGAATGGAGGGCCATTCATTTGATAATAGTAATTTACAACTTATTCATAGTTGCACCAAAGGACGAAAGTTAGACATTCTAGAAAATTTAGATACATTTAATAATGAAAACATAATAAATATTCAAATACCGTCAATTACACCCCCTCTCTTTTCCATTTTAACTCCACCCCTACCCCCAGCTCCGTTAACACCAAATACAGCATATATTGCTATCTGAAAATGTTTTTAATTTTAGTTTAATTATATTATTGATAATGGGAAGGTGTTCTCGAAAACGTTATATGAATAGAGGAATAAAACAGAGTTTTGACTCAATTTAAAAAATAATCATGAAATTACACATAGTTTCGCCAAAAATCCCTAAACAATTTTCATAAATAAATCGATACCAAACTAGGATAGGTCGCAGACCTTTAGGGCTCCTATCCAACGCGGTCCCCAATGCATTAACAATAGCCACGCTTTCAACTTATTCCAATACTACGTTTGCGCGTGCAGTTCGCACGCGGAAGTCGCCGTTCTGGAGCCGCCGACACGAAGCTTTAACACGGGCCACATTTTTTTTAGAATATTACACAAACATTTTTTTAGAAGCTGTAGAACTTTCTAAATAATAATGTGCTTTTGACCGTTACATTGCGAGTTTTACGAATATTACTTAATTGCCTTTCAGATCCCTCCGTCTGAGCACAAAGCGTCTCAGTGCGCGAGCTAGATTATGAAATTACTATAAGAATCTATTGAGTTACGTTAAAGAAAAAAAAAATATTATATCGATGGGTGAATGTTATATTGTTGTGTCTGGCATTTTTTATTTTACAGAACAATTGTTTATATTATAGCCGTTAAATACTTCATTTATTCCGGTCCGGGTTAATTATATGACCTAAAATGGATGCTTGTAACAGTTTGTCGACATGTATAATTTTTACAATGTCTCTTCCAATAATATATTATATAATTTTCTATTATTTATTATTTATTTATTATTATTTTTTAGTTGATTTTGTTCTTTACTGATGTTGTAGTCTTGCTGAAGATTATAGCAGGAAAAAACACTTATTTAATAATTACCCTAGCTTCTAATTATCTGCTGTATATTGAAATTATTGCAGTTTTCTCATCATTTTTGACGGTTATAAGTTAGGAGTAATTTTTTAACGCATCCTCTATGGTGGTGGGTCAGATCTGACCCGGGTGCTTGTAAAAATATGAATTCAATATTCGTTTAAATATTCAAATATTCGCTGTTTTTCTTCTAACTAATCTTTTATTAAATGTTTCATAATAATTTGAGATACAAATAAATGTTTTGGGAGAAGATTTAAATGAGTTATTGATAAAAATGTGAAAAAACGCTGAAAAACTGACCCAGGACAGTCGCTTTTACGGGATTGAATCTCAGCGCTTACGCCAAAACATATATTTTCAACATTTTGAGCATATTTTTTACGGCGGGTAGACAAAGGATACCAGGTACAGATTTATATTGTTATTTGTTTTGACTTATTTTTGTCTGGCGACCTCTAGACAATGCCAGTAATATAACTATTTGAGGGGCGTTACGCCTACCTGTAAGTTTTATGACTCTACCTGGTCGGGTATTAAATATTGTTGTTGCTGTTGAGAATACGTATATTATTCGTAATATTTTTTTATTTTTTAGCAGAAACATTACGGTCCATCATGCCATTTCATTAAATTATATTTTTATTGAAATATCTATAAAGAATCTTTTATAAAACGGTTGAAAAACCTAAAACATTAGGTGGGTCTAAAATAACCCACCGACGCCGAACGTGTTTTGTTTTAACCTACCGGCAAATAAATAATAATGTGCCGATTTAAAAATAACGTAGTATTTACGTTCAACTATGGGGGGCTAGGTATATCGTCACCTAAGCAACAACACCACATAACTAAGAATTGTGTACTTGACAGGAGAGAGACATAATTAGTTTTAGATAATTTTTGTAGAATTAATTACCTTTCAAGAGTTGTAAAAAGAACCAGATTCTTTCTAAACTGAAACTGAACTAAACATGGGTACGATTTCTGGACTTGTGCGCAGTTGACAAGGAGGTTACAGATATGTGGTAATTATATTTCTTTGATTTGCACGCTCCTAGCGGAAGCTATTGTGAAACTAGTATTATGAAACGATTCCCCGCAAAAATTCAAACCAATGATATTAATATCTTTGACAAAAAATTGAGATGTGCGGTGTTGCTGCTTAGGTGACGATATGCGTTGTAATATTAATAATATCAAAACACACGCCCTCGGCGAAGTAAAACTTATTGCAAAAGTACAACATTAATTACACAATGGCCTTTTTGCAATCAAACGGTGGAAATGCGTGTTTGTGATTCGCGATTAAATCATAATTAATTAACGCTATTAAGTAAGGACGAGCATATGACAACATTATATGAGCATTTGTATTTGAATCAATATTTACAAACAAAAACTATGATGCAAACAGTAACGTATAAATTATTAAAAAAGAAATAGTATTAAATATAATAACAAATATTAATTAGATTGAATTTTTTTTTCCAACGAGAAGAAATTGATGACGCGTATTGACCTTAGAAGCTGTGTGTTCATATTGCATAAATTATATTTAAGATATTTTGTTTTTTCTCGTCAATTTGTAACACTTTATTTGTTATGGTATCATTACTTTTTTATTTCATCACCCGTTTACATAAAAAACGACATTGTTATTTAATTGATCATTTCAAAACGACTCAAAATTTTAGCTATGTTATGTTATGTTATAATATACATATATAAAATATTAGATATACAATTAAAAAGTTTTACATTATTTTTTTACGTAACAATGTTTAAAATTAATAAAACACTACATTCTTACTTATTCTTGAACTGCATACTTATTATTGTATTAAATCATTTAATTAATATTTTTTTAATTGGATTTACCTCTACTTACTGTTGCTTCTTGTTTTATATACTACTTATACTTACGTACGTACGTACGTACTTATATTATTTGGAGGTAGTACGATTATTACTATGTAAAATGATTTTAATGGTTTATTTAGATTTATAATTTATCAAACAAAATAGCAGCTGTGTTTCTTGTATGTATAACCAAATTTTTGTCATCACGCGCCGCCCAAGCGCCTCCGCCGCATTAAATGTATCGCGAGACTCCTTTCCCTCGTCCCTTTCTAGGATCTCCTTACACCGCAATTTTTTTACGTAGAATCTAACGAAATTAAGTTGACTGTGGTCTAGACTGTTTAGACTGGTCTAGACTGTGGCCTTAACTGTTTTAATGTGTTTATTGAGATGTTTTACGTCAACTTGACGCTTTTACGTTAATGGCTTTCCCTTCATAGCTTGTGTTTCTTATCTTCAAATTGTACTTTAATATGCCCTTGTAGGACTATCTATAAGGGAAATTAAACGACATGTTTATAAAAATTTATAAAAATGAATAAATTAAATATTCAGAACATTTCGTTAAGCCACATCTGATATTTCATTAATAATATATAACATAATAAGTTTATTTTAAATGTATTACTTGTCTCAGACACCCTATACTACACATACATTTCATAAGTTTTAAAATGTGAAAATAAACCAAATGTTTTATTAATAACCTCTTCAAGATTTTAAAATAATATTAGTATTAAAATAATAAAAAGTTGTCCTTAATTCTTATTCTTCTTCTGTTCCCCCACCACATTTATTTTTTAAGCTTTTCTCTGTCATTTTATGTTCAATATTTAAATTTAAAACTTCTGGTGACAGACAAACGTATATACATATATAAGAGTGAAAGATAACAATATATAAACGTAACGTATATATATTTTTACCTTTCACTCTTCTTATTCCTTTTATTTTCCTACCAAAACACTTTTATGGTTTTATCGAAGTGTATTAGCGAACCTTTTTTATTTTTTTAATCTGGAAATTGACAACAGAGTACTGCGTCTTTACAGGGTAAGTTTGCTGCGGGTAATCTAGTATTAGTATTAAAATTGTATGTTAAGAGTGTATTCATAATAAAATATATTCAAATATAAATCAATGCATTCAACTCTAACACAAAAAATGACATTATATACTTATACGACAATTTTATACCACAGTCTAATGGGAGAAGATGGTAAAACGCTCGCTTAGCATATGAGAGATACCGGATTGATATTACAAAAGCTTAAAAATATTTTGGAGCCGACTGGTATCAAGAACAAGAAACACAATTACACTTAAATGCTTCAACGTACCTGGTGCATGGTGAGGCAGTTGATCGGGTGGAAGGATAAATGGTAGAGCGCCAACGCAGTGGCCCTGTGCACGGTGACGTCCTTAGACATCAAGTATCCCACGAGGGGCTCTATCGCCCCGAGCTTCCCGAACTCCTGCCTGTTGTCGGCCCAGTCGCAGCAGTAGGCCACCGCCTCTGCTAGACTGCGCCGGAGGCCATCGTCCGTCGTATTAACTGCGGATTAGATAACTGGTCACTGGCCGCACCTTTGCACACGAGATAAAACTAAACGGTTTCGCCACATCTAGCTGGTGACTATTTTCTAAACTCTTTGTGTCAGAATCTCACACTTCTTCAATATGAATGGAGCGACAATATTACTTTTGAATAATCCTTCTCATTTTTATTTATTTGATAATGCTTTAATGACACAACACATACAGAAATATTGTTTATATTATATGTAATGTGTCATGGTTTAGCGAATGTGTGACGCGCGCATGTTGGCAAGAATGGTAGCGTGGAAGGGATAAAAGAGCGTCGCGCATGGGCGCGCGCTCTCTCGCACCGGAATCGTAAATCAGATTGTTACATCGAGTTATCTTGACTACCTGAATTCCCCGCACACAATAAGAACAAGAAGACATCATCCTTTGCAGCCGTAGCAAACCGCTGCAAGGACTTTACATTTTAATTAAAAATATAAAACTAAACCTCGTCACACGCGTTTAGTGTGATGTATCTATGGTAAGAATGCATAGACACGCGCGAGGTTGGTAAGATTGATAGTGTGTGATAGAGTGTAAATATTAAATATTGTCCTGTATCTAGAATAAAATACTTTTGTTACCACGGACTGGTTATTATTCTGCCGACACAATTCCGCACACAATCATAATCATCAGCACAATATTAAGATATCACAAATTTCAAAGGCGTGGACTACATACAATCAAAAAAGTTGCGCAAAACAATAATTTATATCAAACTTGAATTACCTATTTATTTACTGGATTCACACGTTTAGTTAAATCTTTTGTTTATTTTACGGAGTGAACTTGACGCATTTGAATTGTGAACAATTAAGGATTCAACATTGATTGACCACGATCTGTTACGCATCTAACCTAGATGAAGTGGTGGTGACGGCAAAGTGGATTGCCGGAAAGAAAGAGACCCTTTCAATGGACCGACCATATTAACCTTTCCCTTACGGCGCTAAAATAAATACGCGCGTTCCGGTGCTGTAAACTCAGTGTACATGTAGACTTTTGCGATTTTTAAGTCGGATAAACATGAATATTTTACAGTTATTACTTATATTAATCATTCAAATTATAGTTGACATATGTATCTGTGAATATTTATAGCAATTATTGTGTAAAAGTGCTAAAAATGAGAAAAACATTGATCATCATCATCGACAGCATAAGACACGTCTAGCTCTGCCGCTAGGTGACGATCGGCATCCGGCACGTACATTACACGTATTGACAAATTTACGTCGGGTCCTTCGAGAAAACATTTTTTATTGTTGCGTATGATAAATACTTATATATTGTAATTATTATATCCGATACATTAATATATTACGGAGGTATACCTAAAATATGAACTCTGTATTTAGTATATTTACAGAGATATTCACATAATTAGGGGCAATGTTAACTCAGTTTACATCATCGGGGAGGAAAGGTTATAGACGCTACTGACCTATTCGAATTAATTGTGATATTTATACTTTTCTACTGCATAGTTCAAATCTGCACTTGAAGCGGACTTGAATGTGTCATGCGTCCCGTCACTTAATAATTTGAAGAAATTTTCTAAATAATGGTAATAATAATATTTTTTAAAAACACAAAATTTCCGTAGCTATTTTACAATTAAAGATTGTATTTGTACGTGCTCCAGCTCGCTGATTACAAACTCTAATGGCAATACATTCCATTGTACTTCATAACCTGACTCCATGCCTAGTGCACGCCACTGTAATATTCTGACTACCGTAGTATATTTAGTTTCGCAATGGAGGCAAATTTGACAAGCTTAGTATCGTATATAAAATATCTTGAAATCAACACCAGTTTCCTGTTCGAGTGAAGGAGGCGAATGAAATCATTAGAAATTTTTAATAATTTATTTCGTGTTCTCGCAAATTTGTTGTTTGCATTAAAAACATTTTATAAAACGAAATATAGTGTGTGTAAGGAAAAATATATATAACCTACGTGTGGGAGACATTTATTGCCATGATAATGATGCTTGAGAGTTGGTCGGGGCTCTAGCCTCATCCCAGGAAACCGCCAAGTTAGCGTAGTATTAAAAGTGTAAAAAAATAAATCTGTGTACGCGTACGAATCTTTATTAAAACAAATTATACTACTAATAACGTGTTCCGTAATGGGTTAAAATTGGCAACTTCACACCGATCCGGTTGTTACAATTGGCAACCTTACGACGATCCGGTTGTTACAATTGGCAACCTTACGCCGATCCGGTTGTTACAATTGGCAACCTTACGCCGATACGGTTGTTACGATTGTCTAACATTTTTTTGTTATAAAAATTGGTAACCTCAAAAAAAAATTAACACTAATTGAGACAATATATTTCATGTTGAGATTTTGTATATTTTGATACATCCAATTTTGTTAATTCGATTCGATACCATATGTTCCTGTAACATATTATGTTGTCCGTTTATATTTTTGGTCAATGTTAAATTAAAAATGTGTCTTTTTGTGCAAATATGCTGTCACGGCGTTTCTACCGATGCAGCAAGGAGGTGAAGAGGATCCTGTTTAAATCGTTCTGCATGTATACCTGCGAGCTCTGGTTGAAATACAAGCAAGTGACGTACAATCATCTCCGAATTCATACAGAGTACTGTTCGGATTGGCGCGTTATTGTAGCGCATCTACAATGTTGTACTGAAGGCCGTATACATGGATTCGTTCCGCTTCTGAGACATCGAGTTACGGGCGTAAAGCTGCGGTTGAAGCTCAGCACCAACCATCTAGTGCAAGCGGCGCTCTCATGGAAAGCTGGTTTCCTGACCAGAGAATGGCAACGCCTACAGAATAGCTACAGATACATAATGGCCGTGACTGAAGTATTTATATTTTGTTTATATTTATATATGTATATATGTGAACTTTTTGTTTATTTATATTTTCCTTGGTTTTCTTTTCATAACATAAATAATATTTCGTAACTTTAATGTATTCTTTATGGCGGTCTTCATTATAAAAAAAACCGATCACGCTGGTCAAGTATGTTTGAAAGTGCTCCTTATATTATGAACAATGTAAAAATGTTCTTGAAACAATTAATTTCAATTCAATTTATTTTTTTAGAATATCTCTTTCTTGAATGTCCGTCCGCTGGTCACAAACATTGTGTAATTTGTCAATATTTAATGTATATAATTTCTACGCCATCTCTAATTTAAACACCGTCGCTGGACCATGAAAAAACTAGCTATGACGTTACTGATTGTAAAATCTCTAAAACAATACATAAACGATTGATTAGTCATAGATTTTCTTTCACTTTTAACCGCCACAGAACCGAATAACGCGAGAAGGCGGAAAAATTATAATCTTTCTCTCTGGTGACTTTTTTTTTTTTAGAGGAACCTGCAAATTAACACTGCATAATCAAGTTTCACATTAAAGTAAATATTTAAACAACCATCTTTATTTAACTTGCCATTTTCAATGTTATGAAACATATCAGGTATCTGAATTGCAAATATTCCGGAAAGAAAGTAATTCGGCAAAAAGTTTTTTAATTTTTACAACCGGTTCGCGCGAACCGGTGCGAAACCATAGCGGAATTACGGTACATTAACCATTTTATAACCATTATCGAATGAGAATTTAAACACTAGTTTTGGAAAATTTTCCAACTGTACAATTTTTGGTTATATACCTACATATTCATTTATTTATTTTAAGAGGAATATAATCATGTTAGCATGTTCTCCGCGTATTGTATACATCGTGTTACGTACCTAACCGTTTACGTTCACTGAGCTCTTGGTTTTTGGCTTTTTCGTACAAATATTATTTAACTACTTCGATGTATTAATGATTTACTTTGTTCTCTGTACTTTAAACTTTATAATTATTAGTGTAAATGATTATTCTATATTTAAACAAACACGTATTATTTTATTGTGTTCTTAGATGAGTTGTTTGTTTTCTGTTGGGCTACCTTAAAAATATATTAATCCACTTTAATGATATATGTATATATTATAAGACACACAATCATCCCCATTATGTGTATATTAAATAATGGTAAACTCTCAATCATCTTGCGAGAAAATAAAATTTCTCGAAAAACCTTATTGTGGACGTAGAAGAACGGAGAGATTTTTCACCCATTGGATCGAACAAGTGGAAACTGCAACGGTCCCCAAATCTGCGGGATGGCGAGAAAAGTTGTCAATAAGACAGGAGTTAATGAAGCTCGCGATCCTCGGTCGTGAGGGACCGTCATGAAAGAAGAAGACATTGTTAACATCACTATCTTTTAATATATATTTACTCATGTATATTTTTAAGTCTACCTTATTCTTCTTCTTGCACGCAGTGGCGTGTATAAATATAGTGATATTTCAGAATGGGATTTGGTCTCCTCCACAAGTCCTCTACATCGACTCTTACCCCTGGCCATTTTTTTCCACTTCGTGAACTCTTCCATCCTGTTCCAGTCTTCTTCCACACAGCCATCCCTTGATTTGCCTCTAGGTCGCTTCCACTGGAGCGGGGTATTAACTTGATCATAATCGTCTGTCAATTTTTTCAAAATGATCAGCCTATCGTAGTATTTGGGACCGACAGAATCTTACGATTGTTTCTTGCTCAATTAAATTTTTTATTTAACTCTACCTTAAATTGTATTATTTTAGTTATATTGCTATTCGTTTTTTGGCTCGCTTTTACTATTGTCGGGTTAAATTATCAGCGGAAGTACCCTAGGTAAATAAAACTTTTTGTGGCAACATTTGATCCAACATTTAGTCACTTTTTTATAAGGAGCTCTAGAAAGTCGTCGACCAATAAAACTGTCTTTTAGAAAGCAACGTCCGTATTGCGCCAATTGTCGTGTTGCGCTTCAAAGATTTTATTTATTAGAGATACGTTCGCTTGCGTCTGCCGAATGCACGCAACGGCGCAACACCTCGAGAACATGAATGGCGTATAACTAATCACCGATGATCAACGAGAACTCTGTTGACGAGGTGCAGGAATCAAATTGGAACAATACATGGAATAAAGACGAAAAATTACCGATCTAATGAAGCTTTATAAAATAATGTCCAATGTTCGAAAAAAATATTTTTCTGCATGTTGAGGAGACTCTTTCTTCAGTATAAAGATGCCTGAAGTATAGACATTCGTTTGTCTCGCAACAGCTTTAACCAGCCGGACCTTTACGTTCCTCGAGAAGAAGTGGTTGTTCCAGATTTTGGTCAGCTTCGCGTACACAGCATACTTGGCCATAATTTTGAGTATGTCCAAATCTTGTAGGAACCAATTACTGGAATTTATCCCCTGAGGGATTGTTATCAAGATATAGAAGTCTCACAGAACAATCTGAAATATACTGGTCGAAATAAAACTTTAAAAAATTTGAAAAGTACTGACTTTTCAGACGTATTCATATATACACATAAATAATATAGCCCTATACTTCAGTCAAAAAGAGTCAGCTTCAGCGACATCTATACTGTCACATGAGAATGAATATCGAATTTTCAACCATAGATGGCGACAGCGTAGTTGGTAATAAATAATCGAAAGACTTCTACATAACATATATACAACTTCCAAAAATTTGATAGGTATGGAAGCATGAGTAAATTGGTAGTGATCACTTAAGCCAGCAGATAACAGGTCGTAAGCCCTGTAATGCCCAAGACTTCCATACTTCCCATGTAAATACAAATAATGGCTTCGTTTCTGTGAGACGTCTATATCTTGATACCGATGATAACCTATCGGTATAGCCTCACCTATAAGGGTCATTAAACGACTAGTTGATAACGTATTCCTGAACTCTCGATGCTGTTTTCTTCGAAATCTATCTGTTCCTGTGTTTTTCTATCATTACTATTTCTATCATTACTTCTTGTGTTTTTTTATCATTCTAACATATTTCCACATTAAATATTTGTTATATTCATTTTAAATTTATGACGTATTCTCGGCACATATTTATACTTTTGTCTATTTCGATTGTCGCCCACTTCATTTTCGTGCGAGAGCCAGCTGCAATATATTCGGACATACTTGGGAGAGCTGCACGCGAATATATCATGCTTTAGAAATTTCCAAATAGTCTGGACTAGCTTACCTGCTATCTTTTACCTCAAGCATTAAACTTAAATGAGCATATTAAGTGCATATAAATGAGCATATTATTTAAGTGATGAACAAATAAAACTACTCAGAAGATGGCTAAAACTCAAGCTGAGAGAAATCATGGGTCATACAAAAATAAAAGTTTCTTAGTCAGCTAAAGAACGAAAAAAAAAACAAGTTTCATGTCTCAGATACGTGTATCATACCAACACTGCGTATAATCTGATTCGCCCCGTCCCATTTGGTATACTGATGGCGTTCTTTTATTCTGTTGAAGTTAAAAACGATATACATTTAAAAATTGGCGTACGCCAGTCCTGGCGAAGATACGTTAATATTGAAACCAGTTAACGTAAAAATAACTCATAGTGGTTTATACAAAATTAAATATAGATACAATTTTTCAATTATTTTATTTTATTCGTTGCATATTATACCATATTATATATTATACCTTTTTTAGTGAAGAACCGAGATATCACTGCACTTCCAGAACTGTTTAGAATACTGCATCTTCGTGGTCTTAGCATTACGCACGACGCTGCTTTCGGACGGTAAAAAAAGAACACAGATCTTGACAGTTCGGTGTCAGGAGGCAATCTGTCCCCCCGTCGGCGAAATCCCCGAGTAATTAGTTGGCCAGAGCGTGACAGGTATATTAAGGAAGGATAAAATGCACAGGGAGTAGGTACTCGACTTGCGTCAACTGATACATTTTACCCGGAATGCTTTAGAAAAAACATATTCTATGTTGAACGTGTTCAGATTTTTTCATTCCTGGAGCCTGTCAATTATTACTTATAATTCCCTATACATATTTATACTTTTGGCTACTTTGGCTGCCGTCGGCGTCGGGCATCTTCACGCGAGGGCCGGCTGTTTAAATTTCACTTTACGATATTTTTCGCACACGTATCAATTATATTTTTAGAATAATACTATTCTGGTTCTAGAGCAATGTTCCCTACATTATTTATCTCTCGGTCGACGTGCTCATGACTGAGCATCACGGAAACATACACATGTGTATATATTATTGACCAGGGGCGTGGAGCGTAAAAAGCGGTGCATTACTAAAAATTCTGGGAAACAAATATAAATTAAATAATTGGATTAACATAAACGGAAACATTATTTTACAATTAGCGCCATCTGTTTACCAGTAGAGACTTTAATTGCTTAGTTCTAAAAACTATCCCGACAACTCACCGCTGTACCCATGGCGCTCTTGTGCATTCGTCGTATTGAATTATTTATTTATTTATTATGAATGTTTTCTTAAAAACGTCCATACGTTTTCTTTATTGACTTTTATATGGGTAAGAAGGTATTATTTTACGTTAAAACTTAAAATTTAAAAACACTACTAATAGTACTCTAAAATTACAAATAAATACATGAAAGGGTCGTGTAAACGACGCATTTTGTCTAAAAACGTTGGTTTAACGAAAGTTCATAATCCTATGTACAACATGTATTATATATGATTGTATTATATCATTGGTAACAGCATAACCTAAATCAATACAGTAGAACCTTGTTTCATTATTGGAAATGGTAATAGTCCTAATATTTCACAACCCAAATTACAACATTATGATGATATGACAACCTCAGTACTTTGAAATAACTTAATCATTTGTTAAAAAAATTATGTATATATATATATATATATATGAACGCATAAATGAAAAATACTGAGAGGCGATTGAAACGTGAAATCGATTTTAAAAAATATATCATAATGCATTATTCCCATTGTGGTGGCAACTGTCAATTGTTGGAAATGGGAATTATCTTTTGCAATATGAGGGGGTGGGTGTCGTTGCGTCTTGACCTTATGTGAATTTCATTCAACCTCCGATTCTTTAGATATGTTAGTTATTTGATAGTAAATAGGTAGGATTTTTTGAGCGGCGATTCATATTTTCAATTCAACGTTCACTCCATGTCTTGTTTTAGAAGCCCAAATTTCTTCACTATTTGTTAGTTAAGTAGAGCAAGATTGTTTTTTAAATATTGATATATATTCTGGATACTTATTTTTTTCGACCGTAATGTTTCACTTATATTGTCCACTGTCACAAATATTTGTGGAGAAAATGTACGGTACATGTAGTGGCATCTATATTCACCACTATATGTAAAGATGGTGACATATACAGGGTGGCCCATAAAAAGTGAGAACATCTCGTAACACACGAGTTATTTCAAAACATAATATGATTAATTATAATTCTTAATTTTTTTTTTTTGCACAATATTTAGCTAATCAGAAATAATCAAAATACCCCATATTGCATAATCTAGTGGGTTTAAATCTGGGCTGTTCGGTGGCCACATGCCTGGCCCGATGAAATTAACATTCTCACAACGTAGAAAGTTGATTGTATTTATGGCTGTGTGAGATGGAGCTCCGTCCTGCTGTAATGTCCAGTTATGTTGTAATGTCTAGCTATACTACAGGCTTTGTTTTGAAATTCTTTGATCATTTTCCTAGCACCCCGACATTTTTCAATTCCCAAATTTTTGATCAGAATACGGTCTTCTCCAGTTATATTTGTCATTCTGGGCAACAATTTGAAAAAACCAAATATAAACAATGGAAAAATTAATAATCAAATATGGCGACCGGAAATTGTCGAAATAAAACGTAATATAGGTAAATAGGTAAGTAAGTAAATTAGTAAACTATTTAAGCTCTTCTTGATATAGTTAAACCAATTTTGATGTAATTATATCACATTTTACGAAATATTCTAACTTTTTTTGGGCCACCCTGTACATGCCACTATCTTGTTCTCGGGTTAAAAGTGGCCCTTTTAATTTAAGAAAACTTTTTTTTTTTTGATAATTTGTATTTGTCCTGAATACGTATCATTTCTCGGACTTGGTCTGCCCATCTTATCGGAGATGGACCTATCGCCCTCAGTACGTTGTCGCGGATTAGCAATTTTTACAGACTATCTGCATGAAACGGTAGCAACAGAAAGGGTTATTTTCCATGGACTTGGCCCCACATTAGATCACACTAAAATGTTACCTTAACGCATCATAACGATTTGTAATTATTGAAAATGCTTAATTTAGTGCCATTTGACTGAACTACAAGATGTTAATAATTTGACATTTGAGGTTGTGAGTTATGAAATCTTAACGGCGACGTGCTATATTAGTGTATTCAAATTTTGTAATATACAATATATACGTGTTAAAAAAATAAGAATGTGTTTGTATAGGTTTCACGTCGAGTCACTGTACAGATCTTTGCCAAATTATTAAACTCTCTGCGAAGAAATCATATTATATTTATGAGAAACAATGGAGTCCTGGTACCGAGACTGACGTATGGAAGTGAGGCCTGGAGCTGGCAGAAGGGGAACAAAAGTAGACTGAATGCAGTGGAAATAAGAAAAAAAAAACTTATACACGTAATTGTATCTATGTATGAAGAAAGTTCTGCGTGTGTAAGAATCAATGGATCATTCACAGCATGGTTTGACATTACAAAGAGTGTCAAGCAGGGTTGTTCAACTTGTATATGGATAATTGTGTAAAAGAACTGGAATATATGAATGTAGGAGCGAAAATGGTCGATTTGATTGTATGCTGTTTATTGTACGCCGATGATGCAGTACTAATGGCGAATAATGAACAGGAATTACAGAGGCTAGTAGTGAGTAGAATGTACGATGCATGCACGGAAAGCGACCTTGTTATGAATGTCAACAAGTCGAAAGTGATGGTATTCGAGAAGGAGGAAAGCAAGACAACGTGCAAAACACTTGTAGGTAATGAATGTTTGGAACAAGTAGATGACTTTGTGTATTTGGGAAGTATGTTCGATAAAAATGGAAAGACAAGAGAAAAATATCGAAAGAGGGGTGACTGCAGGGAATAAAGTGAACGGCGCTTTGAATGGAATTATAGTTAATAGGAACTTGTCAACTGAGGCAAGACTAGCGGTACACAATGGAATCCTGGTACCGACACTGATGTATGGAAGTGAGGCCTGGAGATGGCAGAATAGGAACGAAAGTAGACTGAATGAAGTGGAAATGAGATCACTTAGGCGTATATGTAGCAGATCCATTTATGACAGAGTAAAGAATGAAGAAATAAAGAAAGAATATAAAGCTGATCTTAGTATAGTGAGTAATATTAAGAATCACTTAGGTGGTTTGGTCGTGTGGAACGGATGAATAGGAGAGAATGGTAAGAAAGATATATGACGCAAGTGTTGATGCAGATCGAATGTTGACAGAATAATTTTTTTTTGTTCGTTGAGTCATGTACCTATGTATCAAAGGCTCCTTCAGAGCGTTAAAAATAGAGTCTTTGAAAGAGTAACGCATCAGATAATTTCGAAGGAGGTTCGCGAACGGGGATATAATATATAAGAACGTTATTACTGGTAATTGAAGACACCAACGTGAAAAAAATATATAGGAAATAACATATACAGGGTTGATGACATACTTTTTTTAAAAAAAGGTTGAATTACTAAAATAGATATATAAAATCACCGAGTCTGACAGAAAAACAAATTGTATCAGATATCTTTGGAACCAGAAACCATGTTTTTTTACCTCACGCTGTACCCGAATACGACCAGACCTTATCAACTTTTTCACATGTTCTCGCACTGCTGACCAGAGACACGGCAGTTTATTAGACAAATTTTAGATTTGATTCCATTTTTGCTAAGTAACACTGTATAGTCCAATTTTACAGGCTGTTCAGTTCGAAACTCTTCAAGACAAATTTCCCGACCGATACATTTTTCTCGATTACATATTATAATGTATTACGTGCCATAAAATACTAACAACGCAAATGATTTTTTTGTGGCAACGATAACAGGTTTATTTAAATAAAATTCGTGCAGCATCGAATAGCGTAGAAAATGTTTCGATGGTAACTCATCCGCCATTTTAAATGTTAGGGTCAAAAAACAAAATAATTAAATCCAGAGTCCATCCACAACATCAGATACGTCATTCACACTTAAAGGTTAGGTGTCAGATTGATGTACGCACTTACACCGCTGTTAGATATTAGAAAACATTAATATGATAAACGCCCAGAAATGTCCGAAACGCTCCGAAGTTTGTCAGAACTGAAAACAAACAAACCTAGAAAATCTGAAAACAGATGTCGCCCCGTTAACATATTATTATCGACAATAATTTTGACAGTTCTGATTTCTGATAATAACAGACGTCGCAGTTTGTGCATAAAATGAGGCGCGCACTTGAATTAATTTAATAATAAAATTGAACTCATTTGAATTAATAATAGTCGCGAGTGGAGATTTTATAGTTTTGACATTTTGACAATTTACACTGAACGTCTAACCGTCGGTCCGTCGTCCAATATTTACATAAATGTGAACACGACGCTCGTGCATAGAAAAAACCACAAAGAAAAAAAAAATGTAAAAAATCTTAACCAAATTATATTTGTCGATTAAGATTCAGTTAATTACTATTAATTTTAAATATAAATAAAATATATTAATTATAAAGATATACATATAAAATCAATTTTATCGAAAAATATTGTTGTCTCGCCACCGGGATTCGAACCTGGATCTCTTTCCAAACCGGGAAAGATGCATTATCCAACTACGCTACAGCGACGATATTTTTAGCGACAAATTTTCGAACCTATATGTTACCTTATTCCATTATTTGAAAGAGCCATCTATCTTCTGAATAATTAAAACTTCACAATAAGAATATGTTCTCCTAATAATATTAATTTATTAAAAGTGGTGTATTTAATTGCTTTATGGTCCGATTTCACTAATTTTAAGATTAACGATTGTGTAAATTTAAAAATAGTGGAATATTTCTATGAAACAAATTAATGATATGATACATAATGTAATGATTTACATGGCGGTTGCGGTTAACACATTAAATCTCTTATTTTTAATTAACCTCTTAATGAATATCATTAAATCTCACCCAACGCGGCCAGCTTGGCCACCACTCCGTGGTCCGATATGACGGCCAGGTTCTCCTTGTCCCTGGCGATGGTGCCCAGGGCGGAGCACACCGCCGCCAGCACCCCGTTGTCTGGAGAAGTCAGCAGGGAGACTATCAGCTCAAGTGCGCCCACGAAACTGCGCACGAGGATGCCTGAATCCTGAGAAATAACTCAGTGAGTAATTAGATACGAGGGATCTAGCTCAAACATCAATTTTTATTATTACTTGTGAGAACGGTCACTTTTTTATGTCTGGGTATGTGTGTGTGAGATGAGTGGTGGGGATCATAGGATATAAGAGGCCGTCACTGGGGTAACGGGTCTCTTTTCCCATTGTTCCTTCGCATTAGCGATAAGCAATATCTGAGTTATATTATTGTACATTACTGTAAATATATTATTATAATAAACGAGTGTTGTTATGCGTATCAATTGAGTTTCACTACAAGCAACTTGAGAGTACATAATAAAAAGGAATCTGTGATAGTATTTCCAAAGGCACCACACTGGTGCAGTCAAATTGTAAAAGTCACTACGTTACTATATAGCAAATTAAAGTTCAAGTGTCAAAAACATCAGATCTGAGCATTTTAAGTCGTTCGTTGTCAATTATATTTTGTACGCAGATCAAATTGACCAGCTGATCCACAATTCTCTAAAAATCGAGGTCGAAATTTCATTTCGCTTCATGTTTTGTCAGTTCTCAAATTATAGGCGTACGTTTAATTTGACATATAATATAATTTAAATGTTTACAGCCAGTTCACTTTGTAGTTAGCCATATATTAATTTAAATAAATGTCTAACTTTGTATTAACCAATTGACGCTAATTACTTTGACATCTTCTAAATAATTAGTTTATTACTAATTAGAAGATTGTTCGCTCGATTTTTACATCTTCAAGACATGATGAAGCGGCTCTGTCATACGTATTTTATATTATAATTTTTGAAAAATAAAACAACATATTTTAGACCATGACAGATGCATGAAAGGAGACAAATATTTGTGGGGAAGGTAACATACGCATATTGCAAAAAGTGCAAGCAAATATGAATAAATTTGCGAATATCTTTTTTCCTGATGTTATAGCGAAAAAAGAATCACAGATATAAAAATCTATTAGAAACAGCTCTCAGAATCCAGAGAGAAAAACTTCGTTGACCAGTGTTGTATACGTCCGTCCTGACGAAGATAAAGCTGTATCGAAATATAATATGAACGTAGTACAGTCTGAACGATAAGAATGTTTGAAGTTTCCTGCGTGTCCAACTGACAATATTATTTGTTCATGCGCTTGCTCTACATATTTCCTCCCTGTTCAGCCTCTTGATGTCTTACCGTGATGATATATACATCAAAACCTTATCAGAGAATATTCCAATATGCTGCAGAAAACCGCATCAAAATGTGTTCATCCGTTTTCGAGATTTATAGTACCTACACAGAACAATGAACATACCTTGTATGTGCTTATATGTATGTAGAGATAACTTCAATTACAACAATATTCTTTGATGAGTCTCTCTTTGAGGTCAACAACTGCGCTGCGATTGGCTATCTGCGCTTTGTCTGTGACGTCAGCGGGCAGCGCGTGCCGTGCGTGCTTTTTAATTTCCCACGCGATGTATGTATAATACGTAACTAGATTTCATTTTATATTTCAAATCGCTCACGACTGTCTTCTTTATTTTTCTAGAGCAGAGTTTCTCAAACTGTGGTACTCCTATGTCAGTTATAGTATAAATAAAATATCTGGGATACGTCGCATGGATTGAAAAATATGCTCGAAACATGAAAGTGGGTTAAAATTAACATTTTTATAAAATTCACTATTTTTACTAGTTGTCCTTGACCGCTTCGCGACCAGTGTGCCAAATGAACTCATTTCAAGGGCACATGACATTTTAGAAAATTGCTTTATATATATATTTTAATATTTATATATATATAAAATATATATTTTCAGTATTCAAATGCAATGTATAAACTATAGAGTCAGGGTTAGAGTTTATAATAAAATATATAGTTCTATAATGGAATGCGTGACAAAGTTTTATTATTTATAGTGTTCATTTTAATTTATACATTTAGTGATTAAATTTGAGATATTCTTTAATGTTGTAATACGTATAAGGGCTAGCGATGAGCTCAAAATCACGAATCGTAAATCAATCACTGATATCTTTGAATCACACTCACTATCATTGATTATCGATTATATCTGGGAATATAGTGATTATTTATTTTATTTTATTTATATTTGGTTGTGAACCTTGATTCGGCGCCTGCGTATTTGAGACGAAAATATATATAATTTGTGATCAGCGCCATCTAGTAGATTCTGCCAAAATGTTTGACGCATTTGATCCGAAACGCTGAGAATTTGACCCGAAAAATAAACTCACATTTTTTAAGCGTTTTCATTATCTTTGTGATGATGTTGAATTAGATACCTATATATTAATTATTTATACTAGAATATGTTTTATTATTTATTTTGTGTAGTGTGATATCGTGCGGCGCGTGCGCATTAGTAATGATCACAATCACAGTTTTCAATCACTGATATTATCGAATACCAATCACAATCACACCAGCGAGTTAAGAGTAGCATTATTTATCACTAATGAGGGCTGCATTTCGAAGAGATGGACAATCTGGAAGAAATCATAGAATAATATTGAGTTTTGACACAATTAGGTAATTGGTCACACCTTTAGTTTTATTTTCCAATATATAAGCGGGCAGCTTCGATTGAATAATTACACATACACGATTTATCGTCTAAATTTTATTCTAAATTCTTTTACATCCCAAACCCTTCCATAAACTCCCTCGGCCTGTATGATCCCTCATCCGATTCCTATCATCTTCGTCCCATTCCACTTCTTTACCCTGTTCTTGACCCTATTGAAAAAACTTTTTATAAAAAGATTCTATAAAAACTTTCACTAAAAATATTTTAAAAATTCTAGAAAATTCAACAAAATCCAACAAAAAATTAATGAACGAAATATAAAATAATAAAAAATGTATTATATAAAAAAAAATTACCCATTTTTGTTACTACTTTACACAATTATATACAAAGTTAAAATTACCTGATATTTAAAAAAAAAAACAATTTCACTATGTTCCCCAAATAGGGTGCCCCAAAAAAATCTTACGTCATTGTTGTTACCTCATATGTTAGAGACAAGAGGTCTCAGCCCTTACCCCTCCCCCTTTAACAATCGTATCAAAGATTGAAAAATAATAATATTTATGTGATAGATTAATAATTTATTTTAGTCCAACGTTTTCCTTCACGACTATAAATAAATTTCACTACATATACAAATTATAGACGCATGTGTAAAAAGGTGTTTTTTTAACCGGTGATTATTTTTAAAATTACTAATTATATTTTAGATTGTTCAAAATTACTGATTATGTTACGTATTTGGTTAGGGAGAATATTCATTTCTTTCACACCTTCGCGTTCTCAACGCACGGACACAGCGCCAGGCAAGCGTTGGCCTGAACCCTCGGTGAGTCGTTCTTCAAGAGAGACCAGATTAGTCTGACTCCGTCCAGCTCGTCCAGCTGCTCCATGCATCCGGGATCCTTGGCGCACTCTGTCAGAACCAGGCAGACATTCTGCAGCAATGATTGATGGCTGCTGTTCAGATGGTTGACTGAAATTAAGATATGACGTGATCAAGTGAATTGCAGACTTTTCGGAAACTAAAATCAACATTAAAATGATTATAAAAAATATGGACGTGTATAAAACTACGCGGATTCAACCTAGGTAGTTTGTAGCGGCGTGCACTAGGCATGGACTTAGGTTATGCTGCTAATATCGATGGTGTAAAAGCGATGGGTATTATCATTAGAGGTTGTATTCAGTAGCGTGCAGTAGGTATAGATTAAAGTTATGCTGTTACCAACAATATTATACGATCATATATGTGCTACAGTATATGTTATACATAGGATTATGAACTTTTGTTTAACCAACGTTTTTAGACAAAATGAATCCGTCATTCATACGACCCTATCATGTATTTATTTGTAATTTTAGAGTACTATTAATAGTGTTTTTAAATAAGTTTTAACCTAAAATAATACATTGTTACCCATATAAAAATGTATGGACGTTTTTAAGAACACTTTTTATGACTGAACATAATTATTTTATGTTTGAAAATCTTTCACGTAATAACTAAACGAAATAATTATGTTTATTGAACGTTAACGTAGAAAATAGTTCTGCCAATTGCTTTTTGTTTTTCCCAAATCAAAAACAAATTCATAGAACGGCCATAAAATCAACATACTAAAAACAGTGAGATAGTAAAATTCACGAATTAGTAAAAGAGGAAGTAGACACTTCAATAATTTGCACTCAGTTGTAAGCCTTTCTAATGATATTATGTTAAAAAACAGCATAGTTTTACCTTACGACCTTAACGACTCCGTACAAAGCGGATCAACCGAAAGTATTTTTCAATTCAGTCAATAGCCATTTATATGACTTGAGTATTTCATTAGCTTAAAGACAGAACAGAGTAATGTGAATAGCTCGATGCCGCGAATACATAAGAGCACCACGGGTACAGCGCTGAGTTGTCGTGGTAGTTTTTAGAACTAAGCAATTAAAGTCTCTACTGGTACACAGATGGCTCTAATTGTAAAATAATGTTTTCGTTTATGTTAATCCAATTATTTAATTTATATTAGTTTCCCAGAAGTTTTAGTAATGCACAGCGTCTTTGCTTGTATGCACTGCACGCTCTTGGTTGTATTCATTATTCACTCATTCAGTTTTTGTGTAAGTATACCTGTGTGAATTTTTTCAAGTTATTAACTAAAGGAGTTAAAATATGTTTTAATATAAAATAATACCACGTTTAAAGTGTATTGGAATACATACAGTCAAGTCCGCTTCAAAGACACACTTGCGGCGTTTTGCAACACGTCTGTTAAAGCGAAGACGTGTATTCAGACCACCGTGCGATGCGAGTGTTGTGTTTAGTTCGTATAAGTCTGGGACAGATTTTGCGAAAAAACACATGCGCAGCTTTATTTTGTCAATTTTAAATTCATCCACTAGTTATACGGTATTTAGTTAACACATTAAAATGAGAACTGAATTATTTTTGCGTAGATTTACATACTCAATAAATATATGTGAAATAAAATTTAATTATATTTTGCCAAAATTATATTTATGGACAGCTTTTTTGATTGTAGAGTGCACGCCCCTGGTATTTAGTTACCTGCTTCCATGTGTTCAATAATAATTTATTTCGGTACCATAACATAGGTCATAATGTCGATTAGAGAAGTTTTATGTAAAAAAAAATCACCTGCAAAATTGCGTCATACAGTGGGAATTTTCATAATTTACTCAAGACGTCGCTCGTCATGAATGAGATTTAATGTCATTTTAATATTCAAGATTATTAATACGAAATAGCGTAATTAACATTACAAATTTTATATGTAATATGACGAAAATTTAATTAAAAATGAATTAAAGTTGCAAGCGAAACAGCCAGGGGCGTGCACTGCATACAAGAAAAAATGCTGTGCATAACTAAAAATTTTGGAAAACAAATGTAATTTAAATAATACATATGTTATAATTACGCTAGCGCTCACCGTGCATCAGTAGAATCATTAGTTGCGTAGTTCTGGATGCTATCGCGCGACGCCTCTACAATTGCTAGCCACTGTTTTTATCTATCGTTCTATTCAAGCCATACAATTGTTACCTGCTGAATTAAAAATTCCACTCGACAGAGTTAGAAATGGATCAGCTGATCCATGTTGTACGGAGTCTTTATGCTGTTTCCTAACATAATGACATTTTAAAGGTTTCGAACTTGGCTTAGAGCTGATCGAAGCATCTACTTCCTCACTTACTAATTCGCAATTTTTACTACCTTACTAAACGTGTTGTTTTCATGTTTGTTCTTTGGATTCGAGGATAATGCATTTTTATTATGACGAATTACTCTCCCAACTAATCTTATTGTTTTCCCTGATAATGCTGGCTAATGTGAGTGGCAGGCGATATAGTGAATTGTGCGAACCAGATCCACGCACTTCATGCAATACCCTGAGCATGTCGGTGAACGTGCATATAGGACGTCACATTTTGGCGCCCTACACGTCACAATATTTATTTTTTAGTAATATTATTTCTATGTATATTATGATAGCATCGTGTCTAGTGCATGCTATGTGTTTCATAAAAATTTAATACTTTTGTTTTCTGAAAAATACATTTTATTATTTTTTAGGAATCTCTTCGGTTTATTTAGAATACATTATAACCATGATTAGAAATGTACAGTAATGTAAGAAGATGTGCGCAAAGTAAGAAAGCAATATTTTGGCCAGAGTGATTTGAAAGAGAATGAGACTTCAGTTTGTGTTTTTATTATTTATTTTTTTGCTGTTAATGCTATATGTTTTTATTTAAATTTATACCATTTATAAATTGCAAAAAATATTATAAAATGTGAGCCGATTTTCCTAGATGGTCGGCGCAGCCTACGTGGGAAATTACCATAATAATGTATGAGAGTGGAGTTTGAAGACGTAAATTAAATGTATTCATTTGAAAGATATACATATATATACAATAAAATCAATTTTATCGAAAAATAATGTTGTTTCTACCGTGATTCGAACCTGGATCTCTTCCTGTCCGGGGAAAATATAGAAAATAAGTTCGAAAATTTGTCGTCAATGCGCTGTGTCGGTATAGCATAATCGGTTAATGCATATTCCCCGGATAGGAAGAGATCCTGGTTCGAATCCCGGTAGCAATAACAATATTTTTAGATTAAATTGATTTTATATGTATATCTTTCTAATTAATACATTTCATTTGTAATTAAAAAATAACACAGACCTATGTTCTGATTATAATTACAACTTCACAATGAGAATGTGTTCTCCTTAATAAAATGTATAATGTACTTTGTAGTGTTTGTTGTCTTATATATAGAAATTTCTGGGGTACTTTGCCATGTTTTCCCGACGTCTTTAGCCTACGTTTCGGATCCCATCAATCCGATCCAAAATGTCGAAATGAAAGGTTGGACACACATGGCAGAATAGTCCAGAAAACTACAACGATTCTCAACGATCGTGTAAACCTGGAAACATTTCTGCAACGTCGATATGTTGAATGTATTAAGCATACAGGGAATGAAAGAGTTTACTTTGCTTTACGTGTTAAATCGCCAGTATTGGATGACTGATGTTAGTAGGTTATGAAAGAATTTGTTTAAGTCGAGTCCTCAGATCTCACGCGTGTTTGTGAATGTTGCGGAACGTGCGTGTGAGTATAGGTGTTGGTGTTTGCGGCTAGAGCAGGTTGATGAAATGAAACAGGACTTACAATCGGTTGGCGTTTTTTGTAGGATGTTGCACACATGAATTTACACAAGTTGAAAGTTAAATTGCACGATCAAGTTAGTGACTAGAGCTGCTCACTGGAGGTGGTTCCGAAAAGGAGGTCAGGGAAGAAGTGATTCCTTCAGCTGGCTTCTCGAACTGGTTGCGTTGTGATGTATTGTCGTCTAAATTTTCGGTCGGTACTGGACGGACTTGAATGAATTTAGAGCACCTGGCTAAACGGCCAGGTACTGTGCGGTGCGTTCAGGACCTCTACAAGCATATCATTTTCTTCGGAGGTCTCTCGTTACGAGGAAGCTATGATTATCGATCGTGAGCCCGAGTGTATCTCACGTATTGTAGTGACGAATCATTCTCCTTTTCTTTCCTCTTTCTCCTCTTTTTCGGTAATTGCGTCAGCCATCTTACATTCGCAAGTTCTTAGCCAATCATATCACCCGCATATATTTGATTTAAATTCTGATAAGTGTGACTCACCCAAGAGCGGAATCCCTCCCCCATTGCGCAGCGTCTCTCTTCCGATTCTCGTCTTGGCCGCCTCGGCCAGCGCCCCCGCCGCGTTGGTCAGCACCTCGTCGCACTCGTGGTCCAGCAGGGCCACCACCTCGGAGGCCGCGTCCGCCGTCACCAGCGCGGGTCCCCCGGCCCAGCAGCGCCACAGGGCCCCCGTGAGGGCCGCCAGCAGGGGCCGCTCGGCTCGGGCCCCGGCCAAGGCCCCCACGAGAGGCTCCAGACCTCCGGCGCTGCGGA
Organism: Eubasilissa regina; assembly: GCA_022840565.1. Taxonomy (NCBI): domain Eukaryota; kingdom Metazoa; phylum Arthropoda; class Insecta; order Trichoptera; family Phryganeidae; genus Eubasilissa; species Eubasilissa regina. Next base: position 30,934,741 of record JAINEB010000003.1, on the reverse strand, counting down.
CCGCCTCGCGGGTGTCGGTGTCGAGAGCGCACTTGTAAATCGCCTGACTGCAGTACATCTATAATAACCTTTTTTATTATCGTGACTGTATTGTAAAAAGTAGTAACATCCAGCATTTAACAAACTTCGGTCGGGGCTTAATCCCGTCGCCACCGGATCTGATTCTGATTTCTGAACCTTGTGCCTTGAATCTTTTTTTACCTAGTTCTCGCAGACACGTCGGTATTGAACAATAAATGTACAATTGCGGAATTTTTTTGAAATTAGCAAAATTAACTTTGTGGTTAAAATTCATTATTTTTATTTGTTAACTTTGTTTTATTAATCACTTATTGAGTTTAAATCCATCTACCGGTTACGAAAAAAACTATTTTCTTCTTCAGGATGTCAATACTAAGCAAAAACATATGTTATTGCTGTATATTTTAAAAAACAATAATTATTTAAAAATTTAATTTAGTACCTAACTCAAATTGTTATTTAATACGAATTTACTCGAATATTTTTTAGGAAAAATTTTTAGAATGGGGCTCGTAGTTAAATTTAGTTGGCTGTTAATATTTTTTTTGATTAGTTTTCCACGCTTTATTTATCTCCAACGATTCCAAATTATTTAATTTATGACCAACACCGTTTACACGCAAAATTGACAATCCCAATTTTTTATCAAAGCCATGACCATTTTCTATCAAAATATTAGAAAATTCTGAAAACCCACTATCGTTCAAACATCTCAAATGCTCCCTTACTCTTATATTAAAATTTCTACCTGTTTTACCAATATAAAATGCAGCACAATCCTTGCAACTAAGTTTATAGACACCAGAATTGTTAAATTTATCATCTTTGTCTTTAGATTTATGAGTAAATTTCCTATATTATTATTTGTGTAAAATGCCGGTCTAATATTTCGTGTTTAAATATTTGATTTGAAAAGTTATTTACGTATAAAATCCTACGCTAATAATCATTATCATTATGTTTTATCTGCGTTTTAATAATAATTTAAAAATTCACAAAAATCATTATCACAACTGCATAATATAAAGAACTCCCCGATTTTGAAATAAAAAAATATATATATATATACAACAAAAAATCTCTTATCTATGTTTAAGTATACATAATGCAGTTTTTATTAACTTTTTTTAAACAACACGTTATTTAAGAGACGGCCACCACGGCTGAGACTCTCTCGGAAGTTTCCTACTATACTTTTCAAGCTTCTTAAATAAAATCTCACCATTAATTGAGTGTTATCCCCCGACAGGTACTTGACAATATCCGGCACCATTCCTTCCGTCTGTATCGCCAGCTGGAACGAGGGCTCGGAAGCGCACTCCTGCAGAGTCCCTATAATGGGGATGGCAATGTCGATGTGTATTGTTTTCAGAAGCTTCTGGAACAATGGGACTATTCCGTGCTTTCTCATGGCCTCTCTGTTCCGGCAGGAGGCTGACATGGACCACAGGGCCCGCGCGCCGGCTCTGGTTAGATCCATGATGATTTTCTCGTCGTCTGTCAAGTCGCTGACCTCCGTCATGAGGCACCTGTAGCCAATTAATCAAATCAATTTAAACAAAACTATGCAAATATCTGCGAATAATTAATAATTTTATAATATTACATATACCTACTGAGCTTAATACATCTATCTCATTTTAGATGAGTGGATATGAGTCAAAAGTGTTGAATCTGCATGTGCCTAATTTCAACCGTGTCAGAGATATGTAGCACCTAATTCCAAAACCCCCTAAAACGACTTTGTATTTTTGAGTTATGGATGAATACGTATTTTTTTAAAGAAAATATACAACATATTTATATTTACATCAGCATTTTTTAAAAAGACATTTCTGTGATGTATTTTTTTTTCTATATATACGTTCTGGCAGCCATACTGGATTTTAGATCACGCGACCATCAACAAGCGTTGTAATTGGCTGATTTAATTTAGGGGGAATAGCAACTTATACTCTGCTTTGGGGTATTTTGGAACTAATCCCGATTTTGAACATGCAATATCAATGGATTTAAGTGGCGAGAAATAATGTGTTCTGCATGTAGCTGACAATTTTTTTTACAAAACTGCATATATTTTCGAAATCCGTTTTAGGGGGTTTTGGAATTTGGCGCTTTAGGCATTTTTAAAAAGTCGAAGATGCGATTATTTTAATGAATTGAAATATTTTATCGAATTTAAAAAATTAAAAAATCATTGATTTTCGAGCGGCCAGACTATATTTTGTATGGAATAAAAATAGATATTCCAAAATCAGAATAATATTGAAAAATATACTGTGACCTTCAAGTAAATAATTAATTTAAACGTCATATTACTTATTTTCAAAATTCTTAATGGTCATGTATCAGCTGGCGCGTTACGATAAATGAATACCAATCAAATGAGCATGAACACTTCATCTTTAAAACAAAAAAAAGCTAAATCACAAAACTCAATGATGTACAGAGCGATGTTTGGCAAACTAACAGCTGAAATTAGAGAAGAAAATAATTAAAATTGAATTTTAAAAAATGTGTCGGTAACTATTATACTTAGTTATAAAAAGATTTGTGTTTTTATAATAGGACATATTATTAATTATTAAGGAAAACACATTCTTATTGTGAAGTTGTAATTATTCAGAACATAGGTCTGTGATATTTTAAATACTAAATTAATGTATTAATTATAAATATATATATATAAAATCAATTTTGTCGAAAAATATTGTTTTTGCGTCACCGGGATTCGGTCTACTCAAAGGTATTTGAGATTCTGTAAAAATAATGTAGATGGCTTTCAAATAATGGAACGACAGGTGTATTCATTTGAAAAATGTAACATATAGGTTCGAAAATTTGTCAAGAAAAATACTGGCGTTATAGCACAAAGGTAGTGCACTTCCCCGGATTGGAAATATCCAGGTTCGAATCCCGGTGACGCAAAAACAATATTTTTCGACAGAATCGATTTTTTATGTATATATTTATAATTAATACATTAATTTAGTATTTTATATTATTAATTATTTACAGGGTGGCCCAAAAAAAGTGAGAACATCTCGTAACACACGAGTTATTTCAAAACATAATATAATTAATTATAATTCTTAATGTCTTTTTTTTTTACACAATATTTATCCAATCAGAAATAATCAAAACACCCCATATTGCATAATCTAGTGGGTTTAAATTTGAGCTGTTCGGTGGCTACATGCTTGACTCGATGAAATTAACATTCTCACGACGAAGAAAGTTGATTGCATTTCTGGTTGTGTGAGATGCAGCTTCGTCCTGCTGTAATGTCTAGTTATGCTGTAATGTCTAGCTATACTCCAGGCATTGTTTTTAAATTCTTTGATCATTTTCCTAGCACCCCAACGTTTTTTAATTCGCAAATTTCTTATCAGAATACGGTCTTCTGCAGTGATTTTTGCCATTCTGGGCAATAATTTGATAAAACCAAATATAAACTATGGAAAAATTAATAATCAAAGATGGCGATCGGAAATTGTCAAAATAAAACGTAATATAGGTAAATAAGTAAGTAAACTATTTAAGCTATTGTTAAACTAATTTTTATGTAATTATATCACATTTTACGAAATGTTCTCACCTTTTTGGGCCACCTGTATATCTACGAATGCACCATTTAAATGATTAAAAAAATCTATTATATATTCACCTGTTACTTATATCCAACAAATCAACTAATTTCGGTATCCCGCCATGTTTTCTAACAAATTTGCGTGCTTTTCTCACTTTTCCTAAATTTGCCACTGTTTCAGCCGCGAGGATCTGAAGCTCCTTCGTGGGGTCTGACACTATGGTCACCAGTAAAGGAACAGCTCCCAAATCTGTTACTTTCTTTCGTATGTCTACATTGTTAGTTATTTCCTTTAATATGGAAAGCGTTCCTATTTTACACTTCATGTCTTTCGTTTCTAAAAGATTGATTAATATTTCTAACCCTCCGGCTTCTTGGATGGCGAATTGATTCAGTTCACATCTCAAATCGTGATCTTTAAGACAGGAAAGAGAAACCGTGGTAGCTGTTTGATTTCCCGCCTTCATGTACTTAACCAACTTCTGAATCTGCCCGTATTCGGGTGGAATGCTGTTGGCATTTTTCAAGGCTTCTATATCGAGTTCGTCGTCGGAAGACGTGGAAGACGCTGACGACAAATCACTGTCCGAACCTTCCGTCACCATAACTATTCTAGGTCCTTCGTTGGACGATTCCGCATTGCTAAATTTATCGTGAGACATTTTAGCACTGAGATTACACTTTTTAGTTCATAAAAGTGGCAATATTTGGCTTAGAACATTAACAAAAATGCGCTGAGTAAAATCGACAAACCTCCAACACGTTACTATGGCAATCAGGTTTCGAGCAGGGGTGGTATTATTAGGACTGTTTGGATATAATATTTTGCCCATTAGTGTTTGAATTTTTTAAACATTTTAACATTTATTTCAATTGCTTTTGTTCAATAATTGTTTAAAATTACTACAAGTTATATTATCAGTTTGTTCGTGGTTTATTAAAAATTTATTCAACCCACGTGACCAGAATTCACGAACTCGTTTTCAATGAACGTGAGTCTCCTTAGCTAGGGATGCCATAAGTCCTCAATTATCTGGATTTGCCCTCAATTTGTATTCGGGCGTATTTAAAAAAAAATGCAATATCCGTTATTTTTAACCTTTCTTATAAAATTCATGTGATGCATGTTAAATGACAGCCCACCTAGTAAGCTGTTCATAAATTCATAATCTATGATTCAAATTTATAAACGCGCAAGGCTATCTAGTGTATGTATTTTTATGATAGGTACATAACCTAACCTAACTGTTTTCCTTTATCTATCGAGAGTATTTTGTCTACCGGAAAGAGCAAACAATTATTTATCTGTCCTGTCTTATTGTATAATTTATTGCTTTTTTGGCTGTTTCAAAGTTAGGTAATAGTTTAAGAATTATAATATAAAACGAAATATAGACAAAAATATATATTTTTTAAATGTTTTGTTAATTTCCTTTGTGTTTCAATACAATATAAATTTAATAGAATTATTATTATTCATTATATAAAAATTCCTCATATTTTTAATTAAAACACATTTTTATTGAGTAGTTGCAATTTTAGCACATAATTCTTTCATAATTAAAACAAATTAGATGAATCATTTCGTAAAAATATGTAGTTATGATCGGAACTCGAATTTTGCTGGGAAAATAAGTTACTAATTATACTATCCAATTTCTATTTCGAACTATTTTACTAAAACATCTTTTGTTTATGTTCGCTTTTATTCTTCAATATGTTCGCGAACGTCCTCTTTTTTACTGTTGAATATTAAATTGAATTTAAAATTATAACATTCTCATTTCTCATTATGAAGATATGGCAACCCTACCTTAGCATAAAACTGGTTAAGCAAGGGACACACACGCGTGATCCGCCCAATAAGGGATTCACCTCGGCATTCTTTACGTCCACGGAGTTTTAATGTGAAGTTTTATTTAAATCAAATAAAGATCTTTAAAACTAGTTTTTCATACTAGTAGGTCCATAAAGTAAAAATTTATTTTTGGTACTAGTATATGTTGTTCAATAATCATTTACTTATATAATTTATCTTTGACATTTTGGATTTGCCACACCTTGCATATGCGATAATTTAGCACATAATATTTGGTGGAAATATGAGGAAGAAAAGGAAGGCGCTTACTTTTTTAGTCGACTGGATGCTGGCTGGTTCTTTGATTCCTCTCCATCACAAGTACAAGCGTCACGGCGAGTATAGTAACACTCGCGAAAAAAGGATTATTGAGTATGAACGGAATTAAGGTAAGATTATTAATAAGCGGTAGCGGAGTGAAGCGACGGTAGTGTTTCCGTAGAAAATTCGAAGAGCACACTGATCTAGCTGCAGTTGATAGATTTTAATTACTGCGAATACTTAATTAAATTTGGTAAATATCGAATTGAATGTATGCACGAGGCAACAGGCTAAACACTAAAAACTTAATAGAATTAAATTAATTTTTAACGGCGCTAACGATATATTTTTTCCCGCTATTTAATATCGTAATAAAATCTCAGAATTGGTCATTTAGATTTTTTTTAGTTCGTGGATTTCATTCACAGAGGATATTTAGTTGTTTTGCTTATTTTGTCAGTTTTATTTGTTTTTTGCTTTGTACTCACTGTCAATAAATGCAACAGTAAAATCATAACCAATTTATTGACAGAAATTCTTGCTTAATACTCATCTTTCCTGTTCTGATAATCTTCTTCTTTCTACTAAATATAAACATTTGTTTGCATGTCTGTAAAATCAATATCGCCCTCATCCTGACTCGTAAAGTCCTTTAAAGTAGTCAGGAGCGGATTTACAGTGCAAAGACCTGTCTCACAGGGCATTTTGGGGACCCCTTGTATCAAGATAATACAATGTAAACTACGAATAACATTACAGATATATAGACGATGTTTTAGATTAAACTATCAATAATAATAGACGTGAAGCCCAGAGCTCTTGAACCAACCCAACAAAGTCATTATTACCCGACGACAGCCGAGCACAATCGAATCTTCCAAAATAGTGTTTTAGACCTTTTTTAAAAAATTCTTTCCATTTTTCATTTTACTTTCTCTGTCAACTCCTGATTTTATTTTCCTTTACTCGGTGATACCCTCAGGGCCCCCTCGCAATTGCTACTTGCGTGACTGTTAAATCCGGCCCTGACTTCGATAGAGCACTTCCCTTTCTTTGATAGTAGTATAATTTACATTTTTAACATTGAAAAATATTTTTATTGATGATTAACCTTTCCCTTACGGTGCTGAAATAAAACGCGCGTTCCGGCCTTGTAAACTCAGTGTACATGTAGACTTTTGCGATTTTTAAGTCGGATAAATAATAATATTTTATATTTATTACTTATATTAATATATCAAATAATAGTTGATATATATTATCAATTATTGTGGAAAAGTGCTAAAAATTAGAAAAAACATTGATCATCACGAATAACAGAATAAAGATGCATAAGACACGTCCAACTCGGTCAGCGCACGCTCTGCTACTAATGTAACGATCGGCATCTGGCACTCCGCGCCCCGCACATTGCGCCGTCCGCACCTCTCCGCACGTACACATACACGTATTGACAAATTCACATGAGGAAAACATTTTTTATTAAATATTGTAATTATTTTATCTAATACATAAATATATTACGGAGGAATTCCTAAAATATGAACTCTATATTTAGTATATTTACAGAGATATTCACATAATTAAAGGTAATTGACGTCAACTCGGTTTACATCATCGGAGAGGAAAGGTTAATTCATAAAACGCATCACGGCAGACTCGATCTAGCCCAACAGTATCTTATAAACGTATAATTTGAAGCTAATTTCTCTTTATATCATTATTAATTTTTCACGACGACTGTTATTTTTTTATCAACGGCTGATCTGACATTTTTTATTACTAGCCACGATCACTAGCTGACTGTTTTCTGCTGGACTAAGATAAAAAAAGTAATTTAAGAAGAAATTTCAAACATTTTTTAGAAATTGATTTTCTAAAAAAGGACTTTCTAATTTACACCACACTACCACATATATTTTTTCACACGTTTGTTAAATACATTGTCATGGACCTGTTTTCTTAAGTCAGAGCGTCGCGCAAATACAAACTAATGATAAAATAAAAATGCATTTGGAGAGCTTTTTTAAACAAGATGACTGCTTCAGATGTTTCATTAGTCGAGTGTCGATCCCGCTACCTCTGGCGTGCTAAACGAGTGCTCTAACACCTTGTTATTAAACTAATATAGGGGAGCTAGGGGTAATGGTAGCCGGTGGGTAATGGGAGCCACTACAAAAAATGTACTTACCAACGCTCAAATCAATCGGAAGCAAATAGTCGATTGCTGTCAGGTTCTTAGTGCCTTGCGTATGCGCGTGACTAGTGGAAGTATGTTTTGTGCTGGGCACTTAACAAAATATTCAATTTTTGACATCACTTTAAGTAGTTAAATTTGACTTGTTTTATTGTATTCTCTATCCATTTTATAGCCAGATGTATGTATCTTTTGGTACAAGTTTAAGGATCGAAGTATAAAATAGTATGTTTACTTTATTTTTAGGTCCTTCAAAATGGTGGACTTTGGGGTAATTGGAGTCTAGGTGGCTCTCACTCTCTCTTTGAACCAATCAAGACATTATCACAAGAAAAAATTATAAACTAAGCTAAGCTTAGCTTTGCTCACTGGGCTCATTTTGAATGCTTGAGTTGTGACGATCCGAAAGATTATATTAGTATTTTGGAATATTTTAGTGTATATTTTATTGTAATAATTAAACCAAAGTAATTGTAAGATGTTTAAAATATGAGAGATGGTTTCCATTACACATGGCTCTCATTACCCAACATGTGGGGTAATTGGAGCCAAATGTGTTTTTTAGAAAACTTTTTTTTTGTAACATACATTTAAATTTTTTATTTGAAATTGGAATAATATTACAACTATATAACCAAAGAACTCATTTAGTCATAATAATAAATTATTAGAAAATTTGTTACTTATTTTCAATATTTTCTTTAGTAGGCTCCAATTCCCCCACACTCCCTTACTGTAATGTCATGTTGTCTTTAAGTGTTTATTTTATTTAGAACAACTATCGATTTGAATACAAATAAAATGTATGAATTATATATGTATATACATTCAACAACAATAGAGTTATGCACCCCCAAATAATAAATATTTTCAACTATAGGGGTGGCTATCGTCATTTATATAAAAACATGATCAAGATCTATAATACAGTGTGAAATTTAATAACAAAATATTATTTTTTATTTTAAAATTTTTGAAAAATTGATTTATCTTGGGAATAAGAAAGATGTCCAATACATCTTTATTTATTTTGAAGACCTTTAAGCCGTTTGAGGAGCTCTTTTTTTATACACATTATTTATATTTTCTGCTAATTTAATTGATTTTGGCAGTTTGGGAGCAATGTATGATGCAAGTGTGTTCTATTCCTAATTTGGACATTATGCATATCGATTTTTAGAATTTAATGGAACGATTTATATTATTACATTCTTTACATATTAAAATAAAATTTATTCAGTTCAACAAATTGAACTTGACTAAGATATAATATGTATATATATTGGTGAAATATTTTGGTGTATCAATCCCCAGTACCTCTCATATGCTAAACAGTGTTCTGTCATCTTAGCTACCCCCCTAGTATTGTGGTGTTAATTGTTGTATAAATATATAACACAAATTTTTATTGTGTTAAAATTTAATGCGTTGATATATATTTTATTTTATTTAGGTATACATTCTTATCATCTAATTTTAATACTTATGTAGGAGTTGAGGTGTATGTATTGAAATTATTCAATCTACAATTGACTCGAGATTGTGTCAGAATGTTAAGATTCTGTGAGACAGAAGCTCCTAACTTCTTATTGTATCACGCGTATTGGTTGTAACTAGAGCAAGGTATATAAATGAAAGAACACTTACAAGGTTTCGTTTATTGAGGTGATGAATTAATACAATTTTAAATGTGCAGTTGAACCCTGGAGTGGCTCGCTGGAGATGCTATTGAATGGCGATGCTGGTGTAAGGATGGCCTGTGGAGTTGTGATCGATAGTTGGTTGGCAATAACTGTCTCTGGTGCATAATATTTATTTGCTGGTGCTCTGGTTCGGGCCCTAATAATTGATAGGTGAGCCCTTACCCGGCCATGTTTACGGGCGCGAGTTGGGTCACCACACTAATTTTATTAAAAAAAAGTTCATTTCTCCTGTTGAATTTTGTAACAAGGCAGTAATAATAATCGTAAACTGCTATTTTGATTCCTCGGTAGAGTAGTGGTTAGTATTATTGTCTGTCACCTGGGAGACCGTGGCTCGGTTCTCCGCCAAGGAGATTTTTATTTTATTTATGAATATTTTAATTGAACCAGAAGAACACATCACATGGGCTCCACAGTTGCCCTCTTGTAGATGTCTATAAACCTCATATGTCCACTTTTTTCCAGTTCCGACGCAGTGTCCAAGATGTCTGCGTCAAACCAGAGCACAATGATTACTTCCTACTTCGATGGTTGAGAGGTGAGGCAAATCTGATTATTCCAATCCGAAACTTGTTTTGCAAAATAAAATTATACATTCTACGCAATTTAGACAATTTGCAGCGTAACCAATAGTTACGAAAATACAGTTGCAATTTACGCAGACTGGTTACCAATGTCAATCATTAATTTTGTGAAATTAATAATAAGAATAATTTTTTAAATCCAGAACACAAAATGAAATTATAAAAATTTAATATTATTTCTCACGAGTATTACGAAAACATGTGAAAACATTATCAATATATATAGTAGTATCCCGCTAATATATCGGGATAGGAACCAGATCATCAGTACATAGTGAATTAGGATTTTTTTTGTTTTTTTCTTGAAAGTGTGATCAATTTTGTTCTTAGTATTAAATGGTACCTAGTTAATATTTCTATATATACTTACTTACCATCACGCCGTTTCTCCGCGGGGGTAGGCAGAAAGGATACAGCACCACACTCCTCTGTCCTGACACACAATTCTCATCTCATCCACATTCATACATTTTCTCATGCAAGCTCGCTGATTGTTCAGGCTTCTAACAGAACTATCCTCCATTATCTGGTTTACCTGACCGAGCCAAGTCTTTCGCGGACATCCTCTATTTGTGGTGCCATCAACACTTGCATCATATATATTTCTTACCATTCTCTCCTCATTCATTCGTTCCATATGACCGGACCACCTAAGGATATCGCAGACCGCCTCCTCTGGTGCACGTGTCGGTGCACATCTGTGGTGCACGTGTGCCGGACGGCTTAGCCTGGCCTTCCTCGAACATTCTCGCTTTGTTCATGCAGGATGGCGCAATACCGAGAAAAGACAGAACGAGCAACATCTGAATGATGCGCGCGAGCCGCCACATACATAACACATATAAAGAGACTCCTTTTCTTGTTTTGTATTAGAGTAATTTCAAATGACATTCCCAACAACTGACTAATTAAAGCGTTGAACGGCACCAACACACTGTGCATATTATGTACAGTATTACTTATACTGACCTAATTGAGTCCTTATATGAAATGTACTATACATGTATCAAGTGTTCATGTTTAACTTAGTTTGAAAAAAAAGAGGCTACATCAGGAGCCTTAAATACCAAAAAAATATTTTTAATAATGAAATTTCATTCAATCAAAAATTGAAAGTCATTGGCTCAAAGAAACCACATGACACAAACATTTGTTTGACCAGCGAAAGTGATGATTGCCTGCTGCAGTATTGGATACGCTCTATACTTATTCATTACTTATTCAATAGTTCTTTGTTGCTTCTCTAGCGACCGGAATTCAAATCCACCGCCATCTCAGTCGGCATCGACGCTAGCGACAGCGTTGCCGGTTGCTGCCACAAGCCTGGCTCGAAATTCACCGCTAAGCACTCTCTCCGGTTTCAGCGTTTCACGACGGCGGTCTCGCCGGCTCGCGAGAGCCGAGCGAGGCCGCCAGCCCACTTCACAACATTTCATTTCGTAATATACACGCACCTTCTACATCATTTCATTTTTACATTTATTCATTTCATTTTGTCTTTCTTGTTTTTACCATACTGTCATAATAAAATCTCAACACGCGCAAACAAATATATCTTTCATTTAACCACCGACATAACCCCCAAACTTCTTATGTAAATATGATGGTATTAAAGATTACTTGCGCTGACTGGTTTCTAAATGGGCTCTCGAGCTTGTATAATATAAGAACACCTAACTTATAATAAATTAATATGTACAACCTTAAATTTTAAAATTTTGTAAATAACCTTTGAAGGATGTTATGGTGTAATATAATAGTTAAATCAAATCTAAACATGTAATGTGTAAACATAAACAAAATGAATATTGGGTTAATAATAGGGAAAATAAATAAAAACCAGGTGAAGATGTAAACACTAGTTTGCGAAACATACACTTTTAAAAATGATTTTATTTAAAGAAAATATTTTATTTTTATAGAATAAAACATGAGTTATAACTATCTGACAAAAAGTAAACTAATTATCTTTGACAGATTTCTAAATATGTGCGGTACTTATATTTTTATTTAATTTTTTCCTATTTTATTTAGCCTACCTATTACATTTTTTAACTAGTATCTCAGTTTATGCGCAATTTGAAGCGAGGCTTAGTGATGTCTCTGTGTGTAGTAAAATGTTGGAAAACTTAAGTATTAAGGGAAAATTGTGTAATTAATCTCTATCAACACAATGTGTGCGGGTTCTTCTTATCTATTAGTAAATCATAACTTTCCCCTTTCCAAAACCCTGATTACTTCTTAGTAGAATTTCTGATTAGTGTAATTGCTGTACATCTCTTACAGGATCACTTTTGTAGAATTTCCACTCACCTCATGCAAAAACACCAGTTCTACTCTCTACTCCTTTTCTTATTTGAATGATTGTGAAGAATATTAAAGAAACTGAATTGTTATTAATGTATCATTTCAGCTCGATCCTGGAATGCAGAAGCTGCTGAGAAGATGTTGAGAGATGTAAGGTTTAATACATTAACTCTTTACAATAACACTTTGTATGAAGATATATTTAGCAACTTTAAAAAAGGTAATTTGTTGCAATGTTCAAGGTGCAAATATAAGACTAGATCTAAATGACATTAACCGAGTCAAGTTAACTTAATTAAAGTCAAGTTAACTCTACACTTCTTTAACTGATGCTTATGTAAAATACAGCTTTAAAATATTTTTCATACGTTTTAAATAATTTCATAAGCAGAGTTGAAATTTTCTGTCTCTAAATACCCCATTTTTTTTCTTTTGCTAATTTAAGGATTTCTATAGCCTCCATAATTAAAATAATATTAAAACATTATTTATATACTTCAAATTAAATTAACAATTATATTATTAATTAATTTAAGTTATCAAATCAATGTAAAATTACATTATTAAGCAGGGAAAATTTCTATTCTAATTTTACATTAAATAAATTTTTTTAATATCGAGAAACAGACAAAAGTTTTTAAAATCGTATGCTTGAGGGTCATTTTACCAATCAGATTATTGAAAGTGAAAATTAATATTATCAAACAAATGCTTGTAAGTTCTGCTATATTTTCCATTTGCCTTGGGACAGTTCAACCGGGTTTTGAAGAATACATTATTTTTGTAGCACAAACGTAATCAATATTATAGCACATTGAAAACAAAAGTGATAATATACAAAATTTGTCACTTTTCTGTTATGAATCTATATACATTTAATGTTAAATTGCATAAGCATTATACAAAAATCCACACTATTCTAATTCAACAATATATTGATTTTTTGCAAACATCTCACCGAAAAACAGATTTTTTAGACAGTATCACTTTTGTTTTCAATGTATGACATTGTATTTTAGTAGAATTGTATTTTATCACCTTAATTCAATTAAAATATATATTTCTTTCAAAATCTATTGTATGTATAATATTTGTATTTCAGTCACTCGCTTGGAGGGAGAAATGGGCCATAGACACACAACTTCCATCATGGAATCCTCCGGAACCCCTTCTGAAATATTTCCCCAGCGGTATAACGGGCATGGACAAGAATGGATCTCCAGGTTATTTACTGAACGCATTTATACTTATACACAAATTTATTACTATTATAACACCAGTCGTCTATCATAATTGTCATTTAAAATAAACTGAGTTATCAAACTGCTAATATCAATAAATTACTTAATAAATCATGGAGAAGTGCAGTCAGAAATTAAGCATTTTTGGTGAATGTAATAGATTCTCAGATTTTTGCAAAAGTCATGTTTTCCAATGGAATTGAGTACGCTGATTTCAAATATAAATCATTATGTGATAAATATGGAGGATCTGCCTGATTCTGAATAAATTTATACATATTATAATGTTCAGATTTTTTTTTCTTTGACAAATGGTTTTTCATGAAACATTAAAGTACAATAATTTTTTAACTATTTGCAACCAAAAGGTAATTTTTTTTTAATTAGTGCATCAATTCTACTGGAAAATATGTCATTTCCGAAAATCGAAGAAATTACTATATTGGCCAAAAATGCCAAGGATGAACTGCCTTAGTATGTAATAAAAATTGAGGTTGAAAATTAATGCCTATTTGTTTTGTTAGTCTACAGACAAAATTGACTTACATACATGGTTTATTCTGGTAGTGAATTGATGAGAGGACACATTGTAATTATAATATGTAAATAAATGTCATTTTTTGTCATATGTGCTCAGGTCCAGCAGACCTAAATTAGTATTCAATCTATATACGAAGTGCGTTTTTTAAGTACCAGAATTTTTTTTCAAACAAACACATCATTTTTACAACACTTTACGTTCTTCAGACGCTACGCACTTTAAACTACTTCTCAGCATAGTCATCACCATTGTTAAGGCACTTATCGTAACGGGGCACCAATTTTACCTTCGTCATAGAACAACACCACCTGGGATGAAAACCTGTCTGTACTCATTGAGTTTATCATTATCATCAAAACGCTTGCCACCAAGGAACTGAAAATATGGAAATCACTTGGCGATGAATGTCAGCTGGTTTTATGTTTCGTACATTCAAGAAATGAATTGCAGACCGTATCTCATAGTCGACAGGCTAATCCATTGTCTTGAACATTTCAACCACTCTCTACAAGATGACCACACTATGTGAATGTCTCTAACGTTGCATGTGGTGAGTCAACAGCTGAAGGCAACTGCAGCGCTACACCGAGAATATCCAGCAACAGTATTAAAAAACACGCCTCGTACATAAATTAAAACTTAAACGAAGCTGGATCAAGCAGTTCAAAAATTGCAGTGTTATATCTAATTATATTATTATTTTATTTATTTATTTCACTTAACCTTTTAATTGCCAACTCTATTTGAAATGGATAAGATTAGGCTTTAAGGGTCTTGACTTATCTATCAAAAGCTGGGACCAAACGATGGCAAAATGATTTAAAAATATGACTTTAACCCCTGCAAATTTGCAAGGTACAAAAGTATGTGTTAACACACTTATAGCTTGGCGCAACATACAAAGTTTGATGTGTTAACGCGCTCATGATATTTATAAGATTAAATGTACTTTTTTAATGAAAATTTTAACAAAACTGTTAAAAAGTTCTTTACAAATCTGAAACAAATTCACTTTCATTATTTCACGAATTTAACATCAATGATTTTGCAATTTATGAATCCAAGATGCACAAAAATACAAATTACCTTTAAGTAATAAAATTGCATTTGTTTTAGTGATGATATTACCGTTTGCTGGCTTGGACTTGTGGGGAATACTGCACTCTGTCTCCAAATCTGACATGATCCGCATGGTGATACGGGAATTGGAAGCATACCTGAAACTTGGTGAACAAAACAGTTTGAATCATGGACCAAATGCCAAACAATTGCTTTGCATTATGGATATGGAAGGATTTTCAATGAGACAGTACGCTTGGAGACCAGGTATAGTATAAAACAAAACAAACATGTTAATAATATATAATGTAAAAAATTATATGTTTCTTTTTTATTATACGTCACTTTTGTTTTCAGCTGGTGAATTAGTAATATCGCTCCTTCAAATGTATGAATCAAACTATCCAGAAATTTTAAAAACCTGTTACATCATTAACGGTGAGTAATGAAATGAGAATTATCTCTGACATTTGTCTCCTGAAAATGAGAACGTCCAAATAAATACCTAATTAAAAGGACAATTGAAAATAAATATTTCACAAAATGCCAGATATAAGTGCTAGGTTTTCTGTAAAAGATAACAAAATACACTTTTATATTCCTCCTGAAAAATTTGTCAATATTTAAAATATGAGGTACTGCTAAAGTTTTTCTCTTGATTTGCTTTGTGTTTCTGAAACTATAACCGTTATAAAACTATACCAAAATAAATAATTGAGATTTATAAATACATATAATAACATAAATATTTCATTTTAGCACCAAAAGTATTTTCCCTGGCATTCTCCATTGTCAAGAAGTTTGTTCATGAAATAACAATTAGAAAAATTGTTATATATAACTCTGATAGGAGAAAATGGGAATCCGCTATCCTTAATGTTGTAGATTCTGATCAATTGCCTAAACATTATGGGGGCACCCTAGTGGATCCTGATGGCAATCCAAAATGTCCTTCAATGGTAAATAAAAACGAATTTTATTTAAAAAACAGATATGTATCATTACAAAAATATCTCAAATTAATATTAAGCTTAATATGCAGAATGTAGTTTGATAATTTTTTTATTTTTGTATTAAATATATAATTTGGAATCTATAAAACATTTAAAATAACTGCATAACTATGACTTTTTAAATGCTTTTATCTCTTAAGTGGTTGAGATTAAGTACATGGAGCTTGAACATTTTTGACTCTTATTTTTAATATAATCTTTATTTTAAATTTGTTACACCCAGTATGTTTAATATAATCTTCTTTCTTTGGGCTTCTCCCATCTCCACATACTAACTTAATTTATCATGTCTTTGGTGACCTTTAAATGTTGCTTCTATCAAGTAGATGATCACTTTATCTTTCGTTAACATGGCCCTACCACTTCATTCCCTTGCCTTTTTTGGGATAGGAGCAACCTTGTAGCTGACGCATTTAATTTAGATACAAAAAATGTTAACCTCTGATTTTAAACATTATTAAAAAACATGTTACTTTCTTATTTTCATCATATAACACTAGGTAAGACAAGGTGGGAAGGTACCAAAGGTATATCACACAAGAAAAATAAATGAAGAAAAGAAAGCGACTTACACCAATGTTACAATAAAAAGTGGAGAAAAACATTCAGTTCATTTAATCTGTGCAGAACCAGGATGTTTTCTTAGGTAATTATGAAAACAATGTTTTAAATATAGTTCTCCAAGAGCAAACTATTCTCTCGCTGTCGCCGATCGCTTGCTGCTAGGCCTTGCGGGCAGCTATTTTGACAAATTTTAAGTCAAAACATAACCAAAAATCGTTGTTTTGATATTGTGAAAAGTGCTTTATTCTATAGTATACCACAGGCAATATAGATAATAATAACAAGAATAGATAAGATGACACATATCATTTATGAGTTTTCTTACTCGTAATTAAGACAATGTATACTTCATTTCAAATTGAATATATATTTACGTACTATTATTGAACATATAAGAGAGAAAACATTTAAATAATCTTAACCTAGAGGTATTAAAAACACATTCATTTTGCCTTGTTCGCGTCTCACAGACCTGTCCGCTTAAACAAGCACTTTACAGCCACAAATAACACTACATCCGAAGCCGCCACATTCAGAAAGTCATATAGATAGACGGGGAAGCGCAATATTATTATAGATGCTGCTTATCCATTTAAGACAAAATTTAATATGTTTTATAAATTAGCAGATGGATTGTGTATTATATTTATTCAACAGATGTCATTACCATAGACTAATGAGATGTGAAATAAGAGTTTATGGTGCGAATCATAACCAGTATAATACAATATTATATATTGATATATTAACTTTCTTTCAGGTGGGAATTTGGAGTAGAGAATCATGATATTAAATTTGGTGTTCTCAGTCTTGATGACAATGGTAAAGAGAGTATCGTTATAGCATCGAAGAAGATTTCCGGTAACGTTTTGGAGACTGGGATCATATCTGTAAATGGACCCTCCACTTGTAAGTCTTATGCACATTCCTCTGAAGTTTTAAGGCCCAAAATAAATAAAAAATAAACAAATAAAAATAGAATCATACATATATTTATAATGTGAAAAAAAATACAATCTAAGAAATATTATTGAACAAAATTCCAAATAATTTATTAGCATTTCTAACCGAAATTGAATTCAGCTATTTCTAGGGTTGTCAGACGTCCCGATTAATCAGGATTGTCATCATTTTTAAATCTCGTGTCGTTAACAAACATTTTGGGACACCTAAAAGTCCCGGTTACAAATTTTTAGATACCTACCAACATTTAACTAAGCATGAACTATAATTTATAAATAAAATGTCAATGTCTAGTACACACTACAAAAACTGTATATTGTTTTTATTCTTATTAGTGTGTTTATGTACGGTTTATATTGTATTTTTTAAATTCAGATGTTCATAACTGCTTTTATTCCTATGTGTGTATTGTCATTCGCTTTTTTAAATTTAAATGTTTATGACTGCTTTTGTTCCTATTAACAAATAATTAATATTAAAATTTATTTTATTATTTAATATAAATTTAAAATTAAGTGGTCAAATATTGATGATTTTTGATTGGCAAGAAATCTGACAACCCTAGGTATTTCTAAATACATATAACCTACTAATGAACAATAACAAAAACAAATCAGAAATTCAAAATCAGTGAAAAAATATATTTTTTAAATTGATTGAATACTTTTCAAAACAAGTTTGTAATAATTTTCAAAAAATTACACTGTTCAAATTATTAAATCTAATGTAAATATGGTGAACGACTTTATATAAATATTTTATGAACCAACCTTCACAATTCTTACGATTTTTTATATGTACAGTTGTTTTATAGATAACTGATAAAATAATTAGAAATACATATTATCAGCGTAATCTATTATTAACTGACACAAAAATCCCTTTGTCTGACAAATCTGTTTTATTATACAACTGTAACTAAGATAATGATGATACGATAATGTTATTTTAATATTTCAGATACCGTAGTTTTTGATAACACTTCATCATTTTTAAGAAGCAAGAATATTTATTACAATATCTCGATCACTCCACCATTGAGTAAACTAGATATTAGTACTGTTCCCACAGAAGATAATGGAACCTCCAATAGTGTGGCTACATTTAACCAGTAAATCTATTAAACAATCACCATTATCAATTATGAATATAAGAACGGTTTAAATACGACACACTGGAATACAAATACAATTCAGTTTGTGAATTGACAATTATTCTGTTTTACTTTTTGATAATGTTTTGGACCCAACGAAACTCGGCTTTGATCGCATGTATAATTCTATAATTCAAATGATTTTATTATAGAAAAAATGTATTTTTAGCGCACATAACGTATTGAATCTAAATAAAGCTCTTATGAGTCGTATAGTAGAATAAATGGCATAAAAATATATGTTTTAATAAAATGTGCAGTGTAAAATCAATAATATGTAGGATATGATGTAATCTGAAATTGTAAAATGGCTTCTATAAATTAAAGAATGCTTTACATATGGAATGACCTGAGTTTGTTTTTAGAAATAAGTGTTTTTATATTTTAATGTACTTAAATCAGAAAGGCAATCAAAAAGAATTGCTTTTAAATTAACAAAACAAAGTAGCTGAGAATTGAGCTCAATTATTCAATAAAACTAATATAAAATAGTGAAAATGTAATTAGAAATGTTTTTTTGCTAAATAAGTTTCTTATCTGAATGAATTTTTCTGCTATCAACTCTAATAAAATTACTTAATTTATTTCTGATAATAATACTGAATGATTTGGATATCAAAGTCAGAAAATATGCTGGAACTTTTGAAATGCTGCATAGCCAGAAATATTTATTTATAAAATAATGTCCATTAGAATTAGACTAACTTTGTATCTGGTGAATTGATCAAATCTGTGACCATATGAAAGTACCATACCAACTTGAAACAAAGTAACAAGAATGCTCGAATCATATCCTAAAATTTGATATGATGATTTGATGACAAAGTAGTTAATTTATCAACATGTTCTCTGTTTATATATCTTCCAATATTTTGAATGAATCAGAAATAATTTCATTCAAATTTACTAAGAACTTCAGCAAATTTGTACAATCACAAGAATACAGATTCGTTAAATTATTTAATTATAATAATTCTAAATACTCTTAAAAAATATTAATAAATTCATAATACAGGTTGTCAAATTAAAGATTTCCTTTGACATGTGATTATATAATATTTTATATAAGTGTTTAAAAATATCGTAAAGTTAATGTGATTATTATGTGATGTTTATCTTACTATTATGCAATGCACAATGCGACTTTATTCAATCCTTTTATACCAAACGGTGTGAGAAAACTTTTGTAGAAAATATATTTAATAAAAAATATTATTAAATCTGGATTTTTACTAATTTAATATTATGTTAAAATAATTTCATATTCTATCCTAGATGAGACTTTTCTAGGAATACTGATCTACGTAAATCAATCAGTCTGATAAGAAAAAATATATGTCTGAGAAAACAACACAAATAGAGGTGAGGTTTAATTTCTTAATTATAATTATTTTAAATTAAACATTATCATCTTCAGTGCTAGAACCCATTGTGAGTGGCTGCATTTAGAAAACGTCTCCACTCCCATCTGTCTCAAGATTTATGCTCTAAGCTGCGATCTCCTTCATCTTGTAGGCTTGTTGTCAAGGAGTCTCTTAGGTAGACAGTTACCATCCATTCTTGCTACGCGGCCGGCCCAACAGGTGTCCTAATTTATGTGTGGCTTTCCAAACAATTTGTTATATCTTTTCCGTTTAAAACGATTATGGTTACAATATCTTTTCTGCCATGCACCATTTTTCCGTACAGCTCCCCTTCCCTAGTTTTTGTCAGGGTTCAGCATTGTACCCATTGGCCTGATATATGATTTATATAGCTTGGATTTAATTTTTCTTTAAAGGAATCTTGATTTAAATTGCTTTTGGTGATCATAGGATCCTCTATTGGTCAGAATAATTCTTTTATGATTTCCTGAGTGTCGTTTGAGGCATCACATGTTAACTATTAGCTGTGTAATCAAAGCAGGAGTCAAACAGATATGTTTTTTGTTTTCAAGGTTTTGAAGGTCTATTTCCTTTGCAGCTTTCTCTTTATGAAAAATACTTCTTTATAAGGAATCTAGCCATTGTATCTATAGGTATATCCGAGGATTTAAGGTTTCTGTAGTTTGAACTTTAGAATATCTGCCACATTGAAGAAGTATCACGATATTTGAACCCATCACATATGCGTAACGTGAGATCCAATAAATTAAGGAAAACACATGTTTTGTTGTGAAGTTGCATTTTCAGAACATAGTTCTGTGGTATTTAATATAAATTAAATGAATCAACTAGAAAGATATACAGAAAAATATTTAGTTGCTACCGGGATTATAATAGGAAGAAGTCCAGGTTTGAATCCCTGTAGCAACTAAATAATTTTTCGATAGATTTTTTTCTGTATATTTTTTCTAGTTGATTCATTTAATTTTTAATAAATAAATTGTTAACTCACTGGACACTTCACACTTGACATAGATATTTTAACTAGGTTAATATTTTAGTAATGATTAATCTGTATGTATGCTGCCTTAAGTCAACAAATAAAAATGAAATACAAATAATACTATTCCACCTTTATTAGAATGCAGTTAGGTATTCTCAAATTATATTTTTAACTTATCGCAAACTTTATAATAACAAGTGCAAACATATAACTATGTACATAAATATTTCAAAACTTAAAATTAAAAAATACTTCACTTTTTATGACTTGATCTTGATTATGTGCATAATGAAAAGATTGTGTTATAAAAAGCATGTTATAAAATACAAATATTGCTCATATATACTTTTTTTTTTTCCTTTTTTATTAATATTAAAAATATAAGACAATTCCAATAATCAGTGGATATATATATATATATATTTTTTTTTAACATTTGTTTCTTCTCTATGAGAGCAAGATTCGTGTATAGAGGAGTATATTCGAGTTAATTTATGTTTCAGTTAGTCTGTGTACATTTTTTTTTATGCATTAGATAAAGTAAAAAGAAATGTTTATCAAAGTGAGAAAAAAAAAAGAAATATTTATTCTCAAAGATAATTTCTATTGTTATTTATGATATTTTCCCACAATTTGAGTAATTTTTCAATGCCTCTTTTGTAAAATTCTTGCGGTTTTGATTTAAAAAAGGAATCTAGATGTTCTCTGACATGTTTATTGAATTGAAATTTTCATTTCGAAGCGTACGTTTCATAGACTGAATAAATGATAATCCAATGGTTCTATGTCAGGAGAACAATGCCTGTGTCCTGTCTCGCATTGTCATGTTGTAAGATGCGCCATTGATTCTGATTGTTTTTTAATAATTCCACCTTTAATCTCTCCAATTGAGTATAATAAAATTCGCCTGTGATGGCATGACCAGGTTTTAATAATTGTATAATGAATAACACGCAAAATATCCCACCAGACACAAAAAATAATATTTTTTAAGATCAATGATGGTCGAGGTGTTGAAACTAATGTTTGACTTGGGGAAAGTCATTGTTTTTTTCATCCAATCTATTTTTCATCTCCAATAATAATTCGTCTCAGAAATAGATCAGTTTCGTACCTGCTTAGTAATAAAGAACAAATTGTCTCACTTTGATCTAAGGCCGACGGCGATAGATTGGGTGGAACCCAAACTTCTTGCCTGTGATTTTTGCCAAGCCCTTTCAAATGATCTTTTACTGTCAACCAAAAACAGCTAATCTCTTCTGATAATTCCTTGATGTTTTTCACGGATCTGATTCTACCAGTGAGTTTAACGTGTCGTCATCGATTTTTTGAGGTCTCCCTGATTTTGGCTAATCTTTTAGATTCCTATCACCGTTTTTGAATTTTTTAAACCAACGTTGGTATTTCCTAATGTTCAAAATATATTCTATGAACAAAATGAACTATGTGTTTTAATTTCTGAAGAATTAATAATAAACAGCCATGCAGTGGCACCAATATAATACATCCAATAATAATAAAATATATTTTTTGCACTTGCACATGCAAGTGGCAGTCATATAACAGACCAATTTTTATTATGGATATATGGTGAAAATGGTATCATATTCAATTAAGTTTATCAAAATTACCTTTTAGTATTAAGACCTTTGTATTACAAGTCTTTAATAACTGATCAAACAAACATGTGTATATCTGATTAACACGAGTACAATGATGACCAAAAGATGGTGAACAAATAAAATAAAAATTAGAGGTGTGTGAGTGAGGGATTTTGTGCAGTTAAATATGTCAAAAATATATAAATCACTGAGATATCACACATGCAGTTTCTATCAATAATTTTTCTATCATATTTTAAGAATTATTTTAATGTAAGTACACGTCGAAAAATATTTCAATGAATAATCAACACGAAAGCATCATTGTGGTGATATCAAAAACAATAGAAATACATTGAAAAATGTCAAGAAGTTTAGTTGTCAAATCAAGAACTTTATTTTTACATGTTTTAAATATAAAATATGAAAATACTAAAGAATGCTAGTAAGAAATATTTAAAATGTCGATAATGATTACTCATCTTATCCGTACATTGAATATACCTCACACTGCAACTATATTTACAATACATAAAAATAATATTATATTTATTCATCTTCAAACATCATTTCCACGAGTTCCTTCTTAGCACACTGCTCCCCTTCAAGTTTTTGTGGACCTTTCCAACGCACCAATGTTGGTATGACCATAAGCTTCGTTTTTGCATCTTTCCGAAATGGACAGTTTGAATTTTTCCATCTGTAATTTTTTTAAACGTTAATGTTTGTGCATTAATGTCCCGGAACCAAAAAAAAAAAGATTCACAACTCTCAGACAGAAAAATGTCTCAAGTATTTTTTTAAAATAAATATTTGATAAACTAATTTTGATGAAAAAAGTTTTAAATTGAATGATTATTGAGATGGAACATTTTTTTTATAAATAAGTACTAGAACTTGAATATTTACATTTCTCGTTTTCCTACAAAAACAGTCACAAAATTGACATTCTCAGGGGCTTTTTCCATTACACTTTCAATGACTGGATCGGCTGGAAATAATTATAATAATGTTCAATAGAATACAAAAAAAAAAAAATTTTATAGTGAAATTTTTGTTGTAAGTACCACAGCCATATTACCTTATTTTTATAGGAATGAAAGAATGGCTTGCTGACATTTAAAGATTCCTCGAAAAAAAATATATTAATTAATAATAAATTTCTTCTTGCTAAAGTTTACCACAAATGAAATGTTTTTCTTGAAAAAGTTAAGTAAGAAACAAACAAGCATGTGAAATACAGTTTTTTTAGTTGCATTAACAACATAAGTAATAAATACCTATAACACAATCTGGACACCAACTCACTCCATCATCTGTTTTGGATCCCGTGTATAAAAAGTAATAAGGTCCATCTTTTGTATCTAGATCTTCAACAAATTTACAAAAAGCCTCGTAACCGTCAATTGTGTGATGAATCACCATTTTTAATTAATTATTAAGAAAACACTACTAAAAAGACAATTCACGAAAAACTTAGAATAAATGTATTAGGAAAATAACCAATTTATCGAATTTAACAGAGTTTGTTCGCGATTTACTTATTGTATCTTAGATTATTTAGTTTAAACTGATAAAACAATTTACGATCTAAATCATAACCTTTATTCTATGCCCATAGTTAAAAAGACACAACTTAGTGTCAAAACTTTTGACAATATGAACTGATTACCGATTACTGATTATGATATATTACTGATTACACTTATGACCATAGATAAGAGAATAATACAAAGTATAATTTGACGTACGTAACCATAGATTGCATTATTAGACGAAAGCTAAACATGGCTAAACAGTATTAGCTAATAGGGATGTCAGTTGAGTAAATCGATTCTACCATCGATTTTAAATAAATAAACGTGTAGTGCATTCCATGCAGTTAAAAATATATTACAGTAACACCCCGAGTTGCGTAACACGAGACTTACGTAAATTTGCAGGTACGTTAAAAGGAAATCTCGAAAATAAGAAAAAAAAATCTGAGAAGAGCTACATAAAATTTTACTCTCAGTTATTATATTTCAAACATCTAATACCCATGGGCACTTGCTTTTACGCATTTTGTAAATTCTAACACTTGGTATGCATTGTATAATATTAACTCGTCGAATGCTTCACTTGTTGTTTTTTTGTTTGTTTCAGTTTGTTTTCGTTTTCTTCTTTTATAAAATATGTAATAGTATATTACACATATTATAATAAATATTGAGTTTTTATTTACGTAGTTACACTTAACCAATTTACAAATTCGACTTACGTAAAATTCAAGTTACGTAAAGTTCTACGGAACGAATTACTTATATAGCTCAAGGTATTACTGAATTCATTTTTGAAAACAATTACTTTAACGTAGCTAAGGAAAGAAAACCTTGGCTCATGTTCTTCATTTTTCTTTATCATAAATAGGAACAAATGCGTTCGTAAAATAATTTTTCTCTAAATGATATCCTTAGAACGATAGAGAATATTCTAGTAACTTTCAATAATTCTATGGGTGTTCCCAATACTTCAAATATTTGTTTATCAACAAATTTGGTTAGGGTTGTTAATAAAACAAATCGTTTTTTTTTTATTCGAGTCAAATGTATTTAATGGAGTGTGCAAATAAATGTCAATTTTTATTTGGGTGAACCCGAAAATGAAATAAATTAAAAACAAAATAATATTTTTTTAATTTGTTCCCCATATTATTAATGCCTAAAAAGAGATATATGATCTTTTTAGATATGTTATTTTATTTTGTGGGTCAATACATTCTCATGGACCGTGTTTGAATTATGAACATGATGATCACTGATATAGCAATTTTCACGTGCCCACACCAATATATATTACGTTTAATTTAAATATTTAGTTAATAAAGATAACTGAAATTAATATTAAACTTGACCATTTCAAAATGGGTCGCATTCTCTCCACACATTACTCACCACGAAAAAAAGTATTTTATTTCTTAATAAATATTATTTTCAACATATATCTCATAGTAACACATTAACGTTTTCATAAAATGGTTAACCACATCTTTACTGCAGTAATGAACGTAAATAGGTGGTGAGAATTGTTTTATTGATACTGTATTGATTATAATATATTTTGTAATTTACGATTATTTAAATAGTAAGAATTCAAGACTTAAATATAAATTCTAGATATTAAGGTAATTATTATTATCTACGATCATAGAAAATAAAAAGCTCTTACCATCAAATATCAAATTTATATTACAGTAGCAGTAAATTAACGAAGAAGACTCATGTTAAAAATTGAAGTCACCGCCAATTTAATAATAAAACATGGATGAATGATTGAAAGAAATTCTAGATCACATATTTACACACTTTCAGTCAAAATAAAAAGGTTAACGTAAAGTTAATGTGTTGAAATTTACAATGTAAATAATAAAGATTTTAAACAATCTTCTACGTCGGTTTAGTAAAAAAAGTTGTATCTGCGTCTGCGAAGCCCTTAAGATCATGCATGTCGATCTTTAATGTAACATCCCCGAGTATTGCCTCTGGTACTTTCACAAACATGGCCGTATCGGAAATTCTTCCGCCGACGGCTGTCTTTATTAACATTTATCACGTTGTTTGTAATTAAATTTAAAGAATAATCATATTCGATGGATCATTAATTTAAATATCTTTGAGAGGTTAGTTTTGTGCGCAGTGTTGTATCCACTTTAACCATTGACGCATTTGAAAAAAATATTGATTGACCGACATGGAATTAATCGTAAATATAATCTCTATTTTTGTTACATTTCAGACATAATTACCTTAAAATGTATAACGGCATCGGTTTAGAAACCCCCCGAGGTTCTGGTACAAATGGTCACGTCCAGAGAAACTGGGCGCTTGTACGAAAAACCAAGGATAGAGTTAACTACAAAACTGAAGATGAAATTGCACTGCTGGATTCAGCATCAAACAAACAGCCGAATAAGGAGATTCTGGACCATGAGAGAAAACGGAAAATTGAAGTGAAATGCGCAGAACTTGAAGATGTTCTAGAGCAGCAAGGGTGAGTAATATTTTTTCCTCATAAGTACATGTGATAGATCTAGTTGGTGATGTATTCATTAACATCGTCCGTCAGAACGACAGTTCAATAATTTCTAAACCAGCGCTCGTAATATTCTACCAGCGCTTTGAATTCAAGCCTTGAAAAGTAGTTTTCTTTTAGTGACCAAATAATTTTATTACATTACATTTTGACAGCCAAACTATTTGATTAGAAACAGTTAGTCAGCTGTTTTAGTGATTACTCATGTACCGTTGGAGATAATAAGGTGATGAAAGTTGTAAAAAAAAGTATATGGCTTCAGCAGAATTTATCAGGACTAGATTACACAATGAAAATTTTTAATTTGTCATTAATCTTGATTGAATGTTATTAATTTACCCAAGCGTCACACTTGGAAATTTAAAAAATTAAACCAATCCAAGATTTATAACGCAAATATTCAAATATTCGCAAATTTGCAAAACTAATCTATTCACCGCTAATTTACTGCAATATTTATCATATTATCGCTGACGGAATAATGAGATCATGTTTATATCCAACCTAGAAACTCTATATTCAAAATCAACTAATTGAAATGTACAATGGAACTTCTTTTAAGCTTTCTTCTATTTATTTCTCTATATAATGAAAAATATATATTGAAACGTGAAGCACAATGGTAGCATATTATAACAGCTTATGAAATGTCATATTTTTCTTACACACTGTATATTATGTAAATGTTGCGTGCATTATTATGTAAATTTTTGACGTACAAAGCGAAATTTGTAGTGTACATGCTTACCAGTCAAATACGTATTGTGCTCCAATATTAATTTTAACTTGTAAGTAGTACAGCTCCCGCAACTCGCAACATAAACAGAACGTACGGTGAGGTTATCATAAACATACAAATGGTACAACACTGGTTTCAGAAGTCACTTGAAAAGCTCGTATCACATCCCGCCGCAGACATTCTGATAACAAATTGGTGTTATTGATTATTGCTTCTTATAAACTGGTTAAAGCATAACAGTGAATAGGTACTGCCAATATATTCAACAAATGCACATTGCATGTGCACTTGTTAACAGACAAGGACCTATTATATTACTTGATAAGGCAAGATTCCTTAGCATCCACTATAATCAACAGAATTATCTCCTATAGATTATCATTTCTTTAAACATCTGGTCATCTTCTTAAAGAAAAAAAGAAATCTCAATGAAGAATATATTTAAAAAGGCTGTCAAGACCTTCATAAAGTTTAAATTACGCCCTTATTATTCAAGATAGGAATGTATTTAAGCAAATAAATATTATTTTGATTAATAAAAATTTGTCTTCTAAAAATAAACTGATTTTTATTTTTCTTTATAAAATGTGACATTTCATATAAACCAACTTATTAATTCTGTGTAATGAATGCACATGGTTGTACCAATACACATTTAGCCAGTACCAATTTTTTCAATTTTCAATTAGCCGATTCCGATACTAGCTGACAGTAAAATCTCATATCTGCAATTGACAATTTTGTGGTTGAATTCTGTATTTATTTTAAATACGGTTAAATATATAAAGACAAGAATTTTCAGTATTGTGTTAAATTACAGTATTAATAATCATGTAATTTAATTTACAAAAAGCATATAAGAAAATACATACTAATAAATGTTAATTAGAGAATGAAATGTCGATAAGAGTTTCTAAATATTGTGCAAAAAATATATATGAAATAGACATTAATAGATTGAACATTTTTATTGGTTTCATCATCTAATATACAACGTTCAAATAGCGATTGGGAAAAGCGGTGATTAACAAAATTATTAATACCTTATAGTGAGATAATAAGATGGTCTTTTGTTTATATTTTTTAAGTAGGTACCGTAAAGATAATCATATCAGCACCAATCTGATAATTACCAATTGCGTGAGTAATTATTTTAATTTGGGCTTATTAATCGGTACAATTACATGCAGAAAGGATCTGGATTACCAAGAAAAAGGGGGCTAAATAAGAATGTGACGAGAGAGTAATTTGAGCCACGTGCGTAAATTGACATGATTCACAATAATAGAAAGGTACACACATAATGTTCCGGTGGTTTCATGACAATTTTGTGAATTTAATATCTAAAAATCAAAAACAAATAAATGTCAAAGTTTCCTAAAAAATATGTTGCCAGTATCGAGCCTACAGTTTTTTTTAATCTCAATATTTCAAAAACCTAGAAACAACTTTAATAAAATGTGAATCCACTGAATCGGATAAATTCATGTGAATTAATTTTTTCCTGACAATCATTTCCGTATAACAAATTTTATACACTAGCTTCTATGGTAATATGAATGTTCCACTGTAGTTGATAAAGCAATGATGATTGAAAGAACTCAATAATAATTTATTGAAACTTATACAGAGAATCATGCACAAGTTACAATGTGGTCGCTAACTATCACATCAACTTTATTGATTAATAAATAATAATGAGATTTAAAGTGCAGTAATGAATAATACATGGTCAACCATTTATGTTGGGAATATAAATTGACTATATGGAATTATTTAATAAATGTTGTATTTAAAATTACTATAAATTAATTAGTTAAAAAAAAGTTATGTCCTTATCGCAAAAAAACAAATGGCGGCTCGCAAGTTGAGGACTTTCACATTTCGAATTGTATTCGTGTATTGCAGAATGTAAAAATTATTTCACACAATATTCATAATAATATTATGTTTCCCCGTCCACATCTGTGACTTTCTGGATGCGGCCTTCGATTTCGGTAGTATCGTTATGGCTGTTTAGTGCTTGATTAAACGGACAAGTCTTAAATGTTTTCTCTTTTAAATATTCAATAACTACGTATATATATTCAATTTGAAATAAAGTGTACATTGTCTTTATTACTAGTAAGAAAAAACATACGTGACATCTGTCATCTTTGCTTATCTGTACCTACTGTCTATGGTATACCATAGAATTAAGTACTTTCAAAAATATATAACGATTTTTCGTTATGTTTTTCATCCGATTCCAAAGAGCATTTATGTGTTTATTATTGTCTATCCGCGAACAAAGGTGGAGTGTGGTTTGTTTTGGGAAAAGCTCTATCATTGAAATATATATTCTATGGGAATAATTTTAATTATTTACGTATGGTTTGTTTTGGGTAAAGCTCTATCATTGAAATATAAATTGTATTGAGACCCTGAACGCGCACAAGTCACTAAAGGCCGCGTAGTGGACATAATAGCCGTCCGTAGGGCCTAGCAGCAAACAAGCAATCGCGACAGCCGATGAAACCCTAACCGCGCAGCGGTCACTATTGGCCGCGAAGCGGCCACTAGCCGTCCGCAGGGCATATCGACGATAACCGATGAGACTGATCGCGCAGCGATCTCCAATGACCGCGTAGTGCCTACTATTGGCCGCGAAGCGGCCACAATAGCCCCCCGCTTCTCCGATTGCTTATCTGCTAGTCTAATATTAATGTTTTTGTTGAGTTTTGGAAATTTTTACATTTTATTAAGTTTTAGTCCTTGATCATTTCTGTAGTACCACGCTTTTCACATAATCTGTAGATAGAATTGCAATTAAGTAAAATGGCATAACTTCAAAAGTAAGCTTGTATATATAAATATTCACAGAAAAATTATTTCATCATTTTGTTGTTTTGTAAAATATGTCCTAGAAGTTTTCGGTGAGATAGTCCTATAACTTGCACAAATGGATCGATAGGACATCCTACTTTCAAATAAATTTTGCTTGGCTAAAAATATAAAAATCCTCGTGTGAATTCTCTTCCTAAACTAAATGTATACAAACTTTTTTCCATAACGACAACAATGGTTTTTTGGTCACGTGCCAGAAGTCAAAACACAATTTATCTACCCCCTCCACGGTGTACTAGATGACTTATTTATATTTCATATTTTATCTAATATGCCTACATACATAAATAATGTAATGCTGTGGTATTAGCAACAATTTTTAAAGAAAAACGTCGCTCTATTTGGTTTTTGCTATCCCAGATTTGTTTATACCATATTCGCGATTAACAAAGTGTATGCAGTTTATGACTAGAGATATCACATCTAAAGTTACGAGGGTGGTTTTATAAGTAACTTGCTTCGCATAATAATAGATGGCGCTAACTTTATCTGTATATGTAGTTATAAAGTTTCCTTCTTATGAATAAATAATCTATGGTCTCAAGTCATTCTGACAGTAATCGTTGTTTGACAGTAGCTTAATCAAAAGTTAGAATTGGAATTCGTAGTGTGATTCAATTCTTTTTTCTGGAAGGAAAATTTATGAGAGGGTTTTACCTACATTGGGTGACTCATTTCCTTCCCATGAAACTGTTCGACTTTGGGTAAATGAATTGAAGCGTGACAGAACAAGCATTCAAGATGCACCACGTCCTGGAGCTGTGACACCCGAAATCATCGATCAAGTCCGTGATTTGGTTTTAGCCAACAGACAAGTGAAAGTGCGCGAGTTAGCAGAAGCCACAGGCGTCTCGACTGAGCGGGTTCACTTCATTTTGCATAATGAATTGCACATGAAAAAACTTAGTGCAATATGGGTGCCGCATAGAATGAAGAATCTGGTAGAGTTTTTGCGTCGTTTTGTGACAATGGACGAAACCTGGATACACCACTATATTCCGGAAACGAAACAGCAGTCAAGATATGGCGGACTGGCTCCGAAAAAGGTGAAATGTGTTCGATCCGCCGGAAAGATGATAGCGACAGTTTTTTGGTACGCAAAAAGAATTCTCCTAATTTACTACCTCGAAAAGAGGAAAACCATTACCGGAGAATACTATGCATCACTTTTGGACCGATTAAGGGCGGCAATAACTGAGAAACGCCAGGGAATGGCCAAAAAGAGGTGTTGTTTTGTCCGAGCTGCGATTTGAACTGCTTCCGCATCCTTCCTATTCACCAGATTTTGCTCCAACTCTTCGGATTACCGTCTATTCCCGAAATTCGAAACTTGGCAACTAAGGGAATGATTTACTTGGATTAGCCGTACCGATGGGTCTCGTGACGTGGAGGAGAGGTAAACCTACTTTGCGGGGGGCAGCAGTAACAATTTTCTGTGCCTCAGGAACTAATAGGATTGTACATTTCCTCATTTTTGTAGCATAAAGCGACCCTAAACGAAAGTACGAATTACATGGATTGGCAATAATAACGATATTGGATAATTTGTATAGCGCCATTTTCGTAAATACTTCCATCTCAAGGGCGCTTTGCACAAACTATTTATAGTCCTTCATTATCTTTGTTTTAGCATGCATAATACGTGCGGAAGAGAGAAAGATTATTTACTGCTGTCTTGGCTTATGAATAGACAATAACTACCTCATAACAATCCGTATGACTTATAACTAGGAAGTTTCAAGTTATTCGATTATTCTTGAATATACCAGATGAACTGGTTAACCTCGTGTAGTTTTGACTATTTTAAATATACATATTTTGATAGATTGTCGTTGCTAAGGCCAAACAGAAGTCTACAGTGGCCGCTTCGTGGTCATTTGTGGGCAATGCGCAGCAACGATCCAATGTCTCCGGAATTAAATAAGATATAAAAGAGTACAACAAATGCTTTTATTCCATTAATTCCCACATTTTGATAATAAAATATAGTTAAGTAAGCTTCAAAATACATTCATACGACAACGTTGGGCCAAAGTTACCGGTCAAAGGGTAATGGTCTATAAAAGTGACCCTATTTAACCAATTAACATAAACAAACGTGCAACATGTTACATGGCCAAAGGCTGACTTGGAATTGAACTGCGCAGAGGCTCCGATTCACCACAGCAGGAGAATTTTGAGGAACTATAGTGTTCAATAGAACAGTCGTCACTCGAATTTGCTTTAATTAACAGGTGATATTTCAAGAATCTCATGTCAGATAATTAATTATAAAGTAATATTTATAAAAATAAAAAATAATGAGATTGGCGCGTAACGCAATCACTAACAATTCTACAATTTTTAATCTCTGGCCCGAATGGAATCGTTAGTTGAATTCGACTTGACTCTAGCAATAGTTCACTGTGAACAAAATCGTGGCACATTAGATTCCCAGCTTAGTGTTCCACATCCTTGAATCTAATCAGGACGAAGAATCCGTCTTCCCACACTCCTTAACTCATTGTAGATTATTTACGCATCATTTGCTCCCCGTTAGTGTGTACATTCATATATTGTTGTGTTTTTTTTTTTTTTACGTTGATTTTATATAATTTTGCGACTTGAATTGTTAAGGTGGATTCCATGACGTCATGTGTAAATATTAATGACCGTAAACGCGTGTCAAGTACTGTATGCCGGCGGGCGACCCCGCGTTCCGCTTCGTGAGAGCGCCCCGCGGTACACTGTATACAATTTCTCTGCGAGTTGTCCACATCACAAAAAAAAATCGATTCCACCCTCTGTACGCCACGCGATCTTGTTATAATAATATATTATTATATTATATATCCCCCACTCTGCACGCGTGTTCAGTTTCGATCGATGTACCTTACATCTGATATTATACAATACCATGTGTTCCCCCCCACAATAGCGCAATTTACCTCGTCACCCATTGCGCCCAGCCGTCTCATTCGGAGTCCACCCTCGGTGATGGTTAATCCCGGCTGTACGCAATTGTGATTCGCCTGCATATTTAGGAATTTCTTTCGCGATTGTAGAACTTATTTCTAATAATTTATTGCCTTCGATCACTTCAATCGAGAACGCTAATAATTTTGTTTCTTACTTTTGTGCAGTTTATTTATGAAACTTCAAACGCAGTAGTAGTCGATTGCATATTTTGGAAATTCATTTGTATCCTCAAATAAAATTCTTATTTCAAATTCGCTGCAATTCTAATTCAACTGATGGTATTCCTTTTTATTTGGTGAATTATCTGCGTATTTTGGAAACTTCTTTTGATTTCTTTTGCACAATCAGAGGTCTTATTTTCAATTTTACCGCCGTTTTCGAATGTGTTCGAATCACGGTTTGAATGTAAACTTTTTTGTGACGTTTAGTTCGGATTTCATTCTCTGAGAAGCAGGTGCGTTTGTGTTTATTGTGGAAAAATCGCCATTGTTAGCAACCAAGGGTCCGTGGACTCGGTGCTCGCGTTTTTAACTCTGAGGCGGTAGTATATGAATAATTCGTTATTATTTACATTTAGAGCGAGGCGTGCGTATATAACATCTGCCAATGGAGTTTATTGCATGTCTGAAAGACCAATCTTGTAAGAATTATTAGTGTTACAATATTAAGAATAATAAAACTATTATTTATTCGAGTGCAATATGAGTGTTGTGAGTGATGTTTTCCAAAGTTTTTCAACATTTTCAAGCCGAACACTGATTACTACTCTCGTATGAAATGATGACAGTTTTTCAAAACCGATAATCACTGTTGTCTTTTTGTAAAGTGTGAGTCATGTTGACCGTCGCTTCCTGTCGCAGGTTCTGGTGGGCTTATTTATTTTTTTAGAAAATTATTTACTAATGTTTTTAACTTGAAAGTAGTAATTTAGAGACACTTGGTAAAAAAATATTTTAAAATGTACACTAATTTATTATAATATTTTTATGCCTTTTCAGTTATAAAAATTGACAAATATCGGGAAAATACCATTATATATATATATTTTTTAAAAAACAATCCCACAAAACTGCAGCAATTTAACTCGTAATAATTTATTTATTTATTTAAGTGCACATAATATTATTGTATTAGGTACACTGACTAGATTTTTGTTAAAACCAAAAAAATTGTATTTTTAATTTATTGGCAGAAATCTAAATCTAAATGGAGAATTTTCTAAAATATTAAAACTAGTTCGGCATCGCCAGTTAATTATTATGTATTCGATTATCTTTCACACAGACATAAAATAAGGATAGTTGAAATAGAAAATATATATTTGTTTGGGTGCATCAGATTAAAAATGTGACCAATATATACATTATGCCGTATATAAATTACCCGTAAACTGGATTGGTAGACCCCTGTTCGTGGCGGCTATTTAAAAAATATTTTGGGCTCTTAAATACATAAGTCTATCGCTAGGGTGGCTGCTTTACACGTCGCACCATTTTACACAAGGCCGAACCGGCTCAACCGAATCCCTTGCGAGTTCTCCAGTGGATGCATCCATTTGCATAATCAATTATTGGCTTTCAACGCATTCGGCTCTTGAAGGGTCGTAAACTTGAAAAATATTATTATCATTATAATATTAAAGATAGAATACAGTACATAAAATATCTTATTTATTGTTTTGCCTATTTACAACGGTAATGCATTATTATTAATCACTGCGGGCGGCTATTGTGGCCGCTGCGCTGTTATTGGTGACCGCTGCGCAGTCAGGGTCTCAATAGAATCTATATTTCAATAATAGAACTTTCCACAAAACAAACCACTCTTAAATAAAATCTCGATGTAATTAAAATTATTCCAATTTGTAAGTTAGCTGTCAAAACGAACAAAAATGACGTCGTGGATAGACGATTCTATGGTAAGTAAGATTTCTCCCTTACCATAGACAGAAGAAAAGATGACAGATGCCAATATACGATTTCGCTAAAATGCGTCTTTTTTTTTTTACTCGTAATAATGATAATGTACACTTTATTTTAAATTGAATATATATTTACGTACTGTTATTAAATATATTAAAAATATATAGAAAACATTAAGTAATCTTAACCTAGAGATATTAAAAACACGTTTTACAGACCTGGTCATTTAATCGAGCACTATACAGCCATAATGACACTGTCGAAACCACATCCAGAAAGTCATAGATATAGACGGGGAAGCATAATATTATGGCTAACGTACACATGAATTCACATGGTCGTAAATCACGGTCATGAAACGCGACGTCACAATTCCATAGTTCAATCAGACATAACTTAGGAGTTAATAAACTTTACGAATTACATATTTTCTTCCACTAAAACATTAATCATCTTCAACAATAGCAGGACGCTCTCAAATATGACTATAGTATTCTATTTTAATATTGTGCTAAGGTGTGCATCCATTCGATATGGTCTCCGGTAGGTGTAACTATTCAAAGTATAGATAAAATACAAGACGTATCAGATAAATAGATTACGTCGCTGGCCGTGGTGTAAAGTTTTTTGCGACGGATATTACAGGTCAAAACCCATTATAGCAAAATTCAGGGGACCGAAAGAATTATTTCGTTGTAGTGAATATAAGTAAAAACATATACCACACTGTATATTAAAAACGTACCGGTTGGACATTTTTAAAGCAACGTGGATTTGCGTATTTTCCGATACCGAAGGTTTAAATTTTTCCGTCGCAGAAGCATTGCAGTAGAACAAGACAGTTAAACGGAGTTTCGACTTCTTTCCCCCTTCGCGTGGATCTCCTTGAACCGGCTAGTGTACGACGAGGAAGAAGCTGATAAAACAGCCCCGTTTCGTCAGCATTGAAAATGTCATTCATATTGTATTCTGCTACAATTTTTTTTATTTCGCTTGCACACCCATTGGTTAACTCTCTCCTGCGACACTGCTTACCTCCCCACAAATTGCCTTTGTTATTATATCATATCGCTCCTTAAATCTGTTCAGTGTTGGGATGACTGGCTTGAAAATTTTTGATGGTTTTTCGCGAATATTCCGCGACCGCACGCCTTGAATTCATAAAAAAGTACCTTAGTCTACACCGTCATTTAATGCCCCTCTTATCTTTTCGCTTTGAGCTCCAATCGCACGTTCTTTAACTTTGTCTCTACATTTTTTTCGGTCCTTCAAAATGGTCGATAACGTGGATGGTGCAATGTTAAATTCCTTGGCAACCTCATCTTTTTTCATTCCCGAGTCTATCATTTCTAGTATGGTTCATTTTTCCTTCGGCATAAACTGATATCGTTTTACACTTTTGTCCATTGTCACACGGTGTTTGAAAAAAAAAAAAAATAATTAATCTATGCGCTCCTCGCAACCAACTGAATGCGACGATTGCCGCTCATCCGTGGAGTATATTTTATTCCATCGAATTGACGTAAATTTTGGCCAAGAAATTCGTTATACTGAAATGTCTATTCGTTATTTCGTTTAATAAATTTAGTTTAAGAATTCGTCCGGTCCGTCAAAAAACTTCGTTATTCTGAAAATTTCGTTACTTTGGTATTCGTTATAATGGGATTTGGCGCTGGGCCGTAAACGGGTTGTTTTATTTTTTATATTTTCAACGTATTTACATGACATTACGAAATTATCTGTCCGCAGTCTAATATTTGTCAAAAATAATTCTTGGAATTTTATTTTAGCATTGCAGTTCAAAAAGGTTTTACACAAAATATCGCATTCACTTGAGATTTTAAGTTAGTTTTTTTTAAGTGTTCCTATTACTCATGTGCCGCTCGCATTACGCGATTATCTCATACACGCATTAAAAATGTCACCCCTCGTTAGCGAATGTGCCGTACTACGAAGAAAACTGTTCTCATTAACCGTAGGTAGGTAGGTACTAATGACCGACTTTTACAAGTCGAGCTGAAACACATAAAACTGGCAAATATAAAACAATCCAATTACGTGACGATTGCAAACAATAAAGTATCAGTCTTAGGGCCGGTTGTGTGATCAGCGGTAAGTTTTTACTATAGTAAAAGTGGTTGTGTGATCGTTGGTAAAAATTGTTTACTTCTCGAAAGTAGAAAGTACCGATGGTAATTGTCAATCGTCAGTTAAAAAGTCATTTGTCACATTGATACTTTGAAAGTTGCAGTATACGACAATAAATCGTTCGATATCCCGCTATTTTAGTGATGAGACTTCGTCCGATGACGGTCTCGCTGTTTAATTTATATAACCGAAGAATTTTCGCTGGCAAAGCGACAGATTTCGAACGCGGGGGTGAATAAAGCATACAATTTGGTGTTATTCGCATTACCACTCTATTAGGCGGGATTGACTTTGACAGTAGTAAATTTGACGTATCAACGACCCGCTAACCGCAGGCGATGGTGAAAAGTTACTGTAGTAAAAATTTACCACTAATCACACAACCGGCCCTTAGTTCTCATCAACTTCTGCACTTTTCAACTTAGTCTTGAGATTTAATCATCACGTATTGACGATGGTAGCCTTCCAATTTTCATCACATTTAAAAAAAAATAACAATTGCGAATTATTTTATTATTTCGATTAATCCTCCCATTTATTTCGAATTATCTATTAAATTGAATCTAAAATCACGAATTAAAATTTCAATATGATATTGCTTGAAGCCAATCAGCACGTAATACAGTCACTGTCTAATGCAGACATGACTGTATTAGAGTTGAGTGATTTAGATTTGTTTTGAACGATTGCGCCAGTGTCGGAACCGTACTAAGTGTCACCATCGTGTGCGTAGGTTGCCCAGCAGGGAGGTGGAGCAGAAGATAGCGGAGTACAGAGCCAAGCTGATGGATGGAGACTCCCTCGACAAACCGGCCAAGGATGAGTTCGGCAGAATCATGTGAGTTGATTTGATATTTTACTTGATGCGTACAGTTTTGTTATAAAATGTAAAACCTGCGCCCCTTTTCTAACTTATAGTATGTTAATGGCTCCAGTGGCGTAACAAAAAAATAACTGGGTTCTCGGACAAACACGTATTTTACTTATTTAATTGAAAATAATTTTATGTGTTTATTTATATTTTCTTTTTTCACTATTAGATAAATACCTTTAAAATAGTTCATATAAAAGTACCAAAGCTGTTATTATCCTTGCTGTCCTATAACTTTATAAATTTAAGATATATCTGTTGTATTATGAAACCTGTGTTGCGATTGTCGAACATGTCGTCGATTCTGGACCCCCCTCGAGCGCTGTACCACACAGGCCCTAGTAGATGCCTAGTTTGATTGACCACGATTAATGTAATGAAAAACAATGTGAAATATTGTAGAAAAAAAAGTTGTCTCGCTAATATCCGCCCATTCAGCGGAGGGTTCACAAACCTTTCAAATTAGCGAGTAACTAATCACACGAAATTCTAGACAAGTTATCATCAATATGACTTTACCAATCCTCTATTCGCTCGTTATTTTATTCTCCGAACGAGAAAACAATATGGAAAATGTTTTATCAAGGCATGCTGCAATTCGTATGAATATAAAACTCGACAGTTTATCGTCTGACTGGCCGCTATCTCACTATTCGAGTACGTCCATATCAAACATTCTAATCGACTCGACTGTCCTTTAAAGCGATTGGATTGAGTTGTTTATTTATTAGTCCGTTTTAGCTAGTAACCCAACCGCAGCGGGGACACTAAGTATTCTGAGTTAGTCGAATGATAGTTGAGATTACGAGAACGATTTTTTCTATTTTTTTGTCGAGGCGGAATTTATGTAATCTTTCAACATATTGTGTGAATGGAGGATATAAGCTGATTATTCAGACCCGGTCCCCGAATGCAGAAAATTCATTATCAACCAAAGTTTTAGCGTAATATTTTTTTGAAAATAGTGTAAGGATCTATGTAAATGGTCGGTTATCTGAGCAAGGAGATGGAACGAGCAAATCACTCATCCGATATCGCATCGTTCGCAGACCCGCTAGGACTACACCCACTGTCAAATTTACGCAGTACGACGACGCGCATCAGCCACTAAGTATCAATTTAGTCTACTTAGTAGTTTTCTAATCTTTCATCATTCATCATCAAACGTAGCAAAGACATTGCCTAGCGCGAATTCCGAATGGTGATCTAACAATCTTGTATCGAGGCGATACCGAAGTCCACTTCGAACGGCGAATGAGCGTGTGGTCACCTATCTCGCCCCCGTTGTTGCTTTATCGCGCGACACTTAGTGCGGGACTGAACTCGACGTTGAATCGAGCAGCATTTTACTATACTATCTTATAATATTACTTCTTTATTAGGTCAGCAAGCTTATCATTAAATTTAGTACATACATGCTACATGCGTATTCGTTAATTGAAATAAATAAACAGGATAATATTTGAGTATTTCATGGGTGAGTCAAATCGGAAAAATTATTTATTTTAGATCTCTCACTTTCCGCAAGGTCTCGTAAAATACTCGTATGTCGGCAGTCATTTTAAATACGTTCCCGAGAATCCGCCGATTCATTATTAATGTCGCCATAAAACAAATATCTTACTTTATTATATTGGAAAACAAAAAGAAAGGTTTTGTTAAGTACTGCGGCTGATTATATTGCTGC
Source organism: Eubasilissa regina (assembly GCA_022840565.1). Classification (NCBI taxonomy): domain Eukaryota; kingdom Metazoa; phylum Arthropoda; class Insecta; order Trichoptera; family Phryganeidae; genus Eubasilissa; species Eubasilissa regina. The sequence goes on along the minus strand of JAINEB010000003.1, from coordinate 30,894,437 downwards.
CTCAGCCGTTGCTGTCCTCGGAGTTGATAAAGAAAACAGTATAGAGAGTAATATAAATATGCTGTGTTAGGTATCCCTCGTAAGGTTCCGTGAACAATTATAATGAAGTAAATAATACTAGAAAATGATTGCAGGTTCGGTTAGATTTATTATGTTTCTCTATTCAAATCTTTATGTTGAGACTCGTTCAATATTTCCATGCTAACAACAACCCTCCTCAAGTAATAAATCATGGACACAGAACAAGACAAACAACAAACATCTGCACACCAGTTCCGAGAGCAACAACGACATTTTATCAAAGATTCTACATGTTCTTAGCTCCGAAACTATACAACACACTCAGTACCAACTGGAAATCGTTTAATTCCAATAAGATTACACAAATATGGACCCAATATATGATTCAATCAGGTAGAAATGAATCAGAAGCATGGCTATCCAACATTCTAATATAATTTATACAATACCTTCACCAATAATTCACTAGTTCTATAACATTCCCACTACACATATTTCTATTATATTTTTATATTATCTTCACTTTTTTATGCATATTTGTAATTCTCTTTTTATTCCTGTCGATAAATAACACCACAATAACTGGTTACTTTAACACAGACTTGAGTGTAGCAAAGTAGCCAGGACAAGGCTGTATATATCAGAGGCGAAGTCTACTCCATCCCACACAATAAACTATGAGTTTAATATTAAAACAAAAATATGTATGTCAATATACAAATAAATATAAATATTACAATCGATAGGCAAATTAACAATGTTTTTTCTTTTTATCCAAACACTTTCACCCGATGAGATAGTGGAGCAAGTCAAAAATTAGCTTTTATAGTATCGACCCCTTAGAATAATAAGGTTCCAACTAACGTTTAAGGCTAATTTGAGTTATTGCATGAAATGGGTTCCAAATGCATTATTCTTTATTTCTTCCGTGCACACCAACTCTATTTAACGGATATTAAAGGAAATTGCAAGAGCTGAAAGTTCCAACTGCATCAGTTATTTATTTCAATTTATGGATCATTATTGTTAATTTACAATGTTTTATTTTATTTTTCATTTCCCTCATCTCACAGTGGTCATTGATAATACTGAAAATAAGTTAAGATCTTTAAACTGATCATATTTGCATACTCAAAACAAAATATATGTTAAAATTCAATTAACACTTTTGAGATCATTATCTCAAAACAGTGTCAGATGGAATCTTGTTATTCTAAGGGTGTATTGGAAAGAATAAGAAAAAAATCCAGATTACCAAGCTTGTTGAATTTTTAAAAAATGTATAATACTTTCGGAGATATTGGCGTTCAAAGTTGGGCTTGTTGAAAAACGCTCGAATTATTAATATCCACCGTGTGACGTCACATCTCTCGTACGTACCGGCCGGTACTGACAATATTAGTACTAGAGTTTCGAGTACCGACTTGTCAACTCGGAAGATGTGACGTCACACGGTATAAACCGAGCGTTTTTAAAGCACGCAACATTGTACATCTGTAACTCTGCCACATTTCAAGATATGGAAAAAATTCTTTCAGTCTTGTAAATGAGATTTTTATAAGAATTTTTAAAAAAATAAAAATAAAACGACTCCACTATCTCATTAGCAATATATTTTTTTTATTAAAATAAAAATAACATATGCCCCTCGTACTTTTATTTATTGATATTCATTACCGCAGGGCCATCTTTTTTATCGTGCTTGTAATTCAGAAATAATCAAACATTTTTAGAGTATATTAAAAATATGTTATTTTCCCAATATCACATCTAAAATCAAACTTCCCTAAAACGATAACTGAAATAACAAAAATTCCAGAATAAAGAATTATTTACGCAGCCCCAACGAAATATTTTGTTTTTCTTCTGTGTCCAATATAATCATATATTTCTTACGGTCCCTCGAATCTCGTTATAATGGGTTGTTTTTACTGTATTAGTTACAGAGCTGAATAAATACGCTAAAATATTTTTTTAGAGAATTACTATACTGCAGAACAACCTCCTCAATATCTACATAATTTCCTAAATACGTCAATTGGTAAAATAAACATTTTTCATCCATGCTTCATAAAGAATACGTAATGTACTAGTAGAAAAGCAATCGACTAGTGAATTATACAAACGGCGTTCTTACGTATTAACTTTGAATTATATAATATATTTAATTAATTATTCTTCGTCATTTCATTTAAAAACATTTTTGAAAAATCTATAATCATGTTTACAGTAAATAATTACTGAACAAACATAAACATTACGAACATATATTAGACAGACGGTCAATATACTTGCCAGTCGGAAATATTCATACGATTTCGCTAACACAGGGTCCGGCAGAAATTTTCCACCGCTGCTGGTGGAGCGCTAGAGTAGTACAGGGCGTGGTTTCAGCATGCCATTTTGTAGCCAATGTTTTGCCATTTTAGTTGCCACCATGGCGTGGGAGTGGTGAGCATAGCGCGTTCGCTATTGAAACGTATATAAAAAATGGTGATTATGTTATCAACATGCACTTTCGGCTAGGTCGACACGCCACGGTACACCCGATAAGAAGACAATTAAGTTATGGGTGTCCAATTTTAGAGCTACCAGTTCTACTTTAAAGAAGAAACTATCAGGTAGGCCACGAAGTGTTTGAACACCCGAAAACATTCAAGCAGGTACACAATCTCCACGTCGCTCAACTCTTAAACACGCTGCTGCGTTACAAATTTCTGATTGGACTGTAAGGAGAATTTTACACGCCGACAAAGTCTCATCCTTACAAAATATTGGTCGTGCAGCAGCTACATGAACGTGACTATTAGCCGTATTGCTTCTTGCCAGGCTGTTCTGGAAAATGTTCCAGCTAACTCGATTGTGTGGTGTCAAGTGAAGAATACTTCACGAGCGCCCTCTACGCTCTGAGCGTGTTATAGTTAGGTGCACAGTTGCTGAATTTGAACCAATAGGGCCATATTTTTTTTTAAAGAAGAAGGGCAATCAGTTACAGTAACTTCCGAACGTTGATGTAAAAATGTTACGCGACTTCTTGCTACCGAGACTTGATGAACTCTGAAATCAAGCTGAAAATGTATGATTTCAATGAGATGGGGACACTGCTCACACAGCAAGACAATCAATGAATTTCCTAACAGAGATGTTTCCCGAACGTCTTATTTCACAACATCATGTGACATCCCGTGGCCTGCACGGTCACCCGATCTCGCAGCATGTGATTTTTTTCTCTGGGGATATATAAAGGCTTGAAGTCTTTAAACAGAAGCCAATAACTCTCGATGATATGAAAGCTGCTATACAATCAACAAATCTCTACAATACCATTGGATATGACAAGAAAAATAAAGCTATGAGAAAATAGATATACTCGTATCAGTGCAATGCAATATATTTTAATATAATGGTATTTATTTATAAAATCCTCAATAAGAAAATATTGACAGAATTTATACGAAAAATTGATGCAAATCAACATGAACACGAGCATCGTACAAGAGGAGGGGATAGGCTGAGACTGCCATTCAGGAAGAAGGCCAAATCTCAGAAATCGATGATGTACGTATAGTGCGATGAAGATTTTTAATAAAATGTCAGAAAACATAAGAAAGTGAATAGATTTTAAGTGAAATTGACCAGATATGTAAAAGATAAGTTTTAGTAAAAGAAAATACTTTAATCTTGTTTATATTAGAACATATAATAGGACTGCTTATGTGTGCACTGTGTTAAGAATTAAATAAATAAAAAGTAACGCGGAATTTCAGTGAGAGGTTGAGGACCGGTATAGATAGTGAAGGTCGGCATATGAATGACATTATTTAAAAAAATGATTAAAGGTATGTAAAAATAAATGGTAGACCCTGTTCTTTCGGAATATATTAAATTTTGCTATAATCTTCTATTTTATTAACTTTTCAAATCGGGGAGTTGTTTCTGCCGGATCTTGTATATGGGTTTTTTTTCTTACTCGTAATAAAGACAATTGAATATATGTTTGCGTACTGTAATTGAATATATAAAAAATTAAATATTTAAAGAACCTAGAGATATTAAAAACACGTTTGACATATTCGCTGCTTTGGTATATTTTTCTTACTAGCAATGGACACTTATCAGTGACTGAGGATGCGACGAAGCGCATTCATATAATTGGACTAGCAGAACAGCAATCGGCGATAGCCGAAGGTCAAGGAAGTACGAAGAATGGAAAAAAAAATCAATTTCGCAAATGTTTTTTTACATCGGTAAATAGCACCTTTTTAGATTGTCACATTTTTCTATCTCATATCTGCCAATGTTACAATACCATTTCTAAATCTCAAAATTAGTTTTATTTTATCGAGTGTCAATATTTTTCTGGAAATTGTAACGTATTCAAAAAAAAAAATTATGTTATTTCGTTTAGGTACAAGTAATGTATCGCTTTAGACTTTTGACTTGTTTATAACATATTCGTACATACTTAGCTGTTTATTTCTTCTCATCGCAGTTTATCAATTTAATTTATGCAGTATAGATTACTGAACGCGAAAAGAAAAAACATTTGGAGCTAATAAAATTAATTTTTCACATTTTTTACAGGTATGATTTCATCTCATTGTTGATTTACTAATAACACTTTCACTTCAGTTTTAATATTTGTGTAATTCTCCTGTTCCTTTAAAACAGGTACTGAAAAAATGTACTTCCTGTTGGAGAAATAATCGTCATATTACCAAAGGAGACTGACCGCTGTCCAGCCACGGCCAGTGTTTCCGTAAAACTTATTTTTCAATGTTGAAAGCGTTGAATGGTCTATCACAGTACAATCTAACTTAACCAATTAACGCAAACAAATATCCAATCAGATACATTCCTAACATAATTTAATTACGGAATATAATATAAAATGTGGCATTCGTGCTTGCACTGCCTTCCGTAGCCAAAGGCCGAGTGCTGAATGTACAACTGACGTTTCTTGGATAATATAATTTAAAAAATCTACGCTGGTTGAGTTTTTCAAGAATTTTTACTCTAGATTGTTGTATAGGCCCAATCCCAACCAACTGCACCCTATTGTAATGTGTAATAGACAATTTTTACTTTAATTTATTTATATAATATTTATGAAGATATTATATTTTAATTAATATTATACAATATTTTTAAATTTCGTAAATTTTATTCCATATATGTAGTTATTTAATAGTACTTTTTTGACAGTCTAATTTTACGTTGTCGAAATCATATCAATTTGAATGAATAAATATAGATGTATGTACTCGTATAAGCTTAGCATATGATTTTAACATTAACATTTTGCCAGTGTGCGTTGTTAATAACAATAGCGTTCATAACAACTTGTTATGAATATAATACTTTTAATAACAAGTTGTTCTTGAACATTTAATTATTTTTTTAATTAAATCACGTTCGGAACACGCACAGTTAAGTTTTTATTGATTAATAGATCAAGACGTACATTATGTGAGAGAAAAAAAAAAAAAACAGTAAACCTTTTTTAGACTTGTCAAATGCAGAGTACGAAAATTGTTATTCGAATTCATTCGGCTCGAGTGCTACCCTCGAGCGCTCGGAGCCCAGCCGGGGGTGGACGGTCGGTATTGATCCTCCAACCCCCCGCCCGACCGTGCGCCGCGGGCCGGGGGTGGAGGCGGTGCAGGGTTCTCCCTTTGTAGGGCTCTAAATCGCTGCTGAATAATTAACGCCGACATTGTCCCTGCAGCCCGGCGGTGTGCACGACTCGAATGACCGGGTGCAAAGTAATATTGGTGCACTATTCGGATAACTTCTTTTTAAAGATTTTTTTTTCCTCTTTTGAGGTACGTCTAGATCTATCCTATCCAAAAAACACGGTTAGAGAAGAAAATGTTGTGAGGAAAGGGGGAAAAGAAACTTAAATATTTTGATATGCTAAACTGTTATTGTTGTGTGGTTGGTATTCGATTGCACATCGAATTATCAGTTCTACTCGTTTAATTTCCGTGAGACGCGTTTCGCCTTATGATGGCATTATCAATCTAATCATTTTAAATTCAACAACTTGTATTTATATGAAATCTATTGAAAAGGGACAGCTACATACTTTTAAATACTTTAGTAATAATGGGAATTTTGGGTTTTTATATTTTGGCACGATTCTAAGAAACAATTCTGTTCAAATGTGATATTATGATGAAAGGTAATATATGAAAGAGGATAGCTATACAATTTTTATGTAAACGAGGTAGAGACAACATTATTCGTGTTAATTTTTAGGGTATTTTTTTGTATGATTCTAGTTAATGATTTTGTTTGAACACTAATGCTATTTTAAGGATGCAGTAGTACCAAATTACTGTCATAGCTGCTTTCTGCGTTTATTTTCATACGTGTGATTATGGAGTTCCACAAACTTGCCTCCGAAACAATAAAAATAATCAGTTACCCAATCATCGTTATAATCGGACACCAATCACACAATCACAGTTTAAATATTGGTTTTTCTCGTCACTAATCAACTAGTGTAGTCAAAGAGTCTTGCGTTGGACGTTAACCGGCCTACTCTGGACAGCTGTTTTTTTTTTTTTTATGGTTTCGCGGTGATTATCAATATTGAAAAAATGTATTACGCTAAAACACGAATGGTATAATATTGCACCGTTTTATATTTGTAAGAAATGTCGGCGTATTTTTGAAAAGCGGTCTTGGCGCAGTGGGTTGAGACGCCAGATTCAGAAATCAGAATGAGATCTGGAGTGCGCGACTTCAAATTCCCGGCTGGCCAGTTTTAATAAAAAAATTTATCTAAGACACAAATCATTTTATTTCACGAGACCTCGAATCTGGTATATTAACTCTCGCGCTCCTTCCGCGGAGTGCGCCTTACTTAAAGGACGTATAATTTTATCAAACTCGTTTTCTATTAATCAATGGTCTAGTGACGACCCTCCTGCGTGAAGTGCTGCAGAAATCGCGACTCGACTTCTAGAAGAATTATCGATATATCCTTCGGGAACTGAACCCCCCCAACTGTATAATGTTTCAAAAATCGGGTTTTTTTCCGTGAAATATTTTCGCATCGAAGAAAAATATTATTTTCGCGAATTTCTCCCAACCCTTGCCGGCTCTCCTGCCGCGCGTCGTGTGATAATCCGCCATCTCTTTTCGCCGGCCGCTCCCGCCGTAGCCGCGTCCCTCTCGCAGCGCGACTGCTCTCGCGAACTTCCTGTTTTCCGTACAGTTTCCTCCCGGCCTCCGCAATGAGTCTAATAGACGACGGCGGTTAATTCATTTTTCCTTTCTTTTCTTTTCGTTCATAAAACACCCGCCATTATCCCGCCGGGCCCCGCGAGGACTAACTCGGTAATTAGGCAGCGGCTCTGGATGCCTCGCGCGGCTGTTTGAGAAGCCCGCCGATGTCCGTCAAATATTGACTTTGTGACCGGCGGGTTTAATATCGTAGATTTATGAAAGCCTAGGACTCAACATCGCAAAATCATATATGTCTTCCAAAACGTGAATGATTCGAATTTACACGAATCGGTGTCACCGTGACTTCTGGTGTCTTTAGAGTCTTCCAAATCTAGTAATTAATGTAGTGACTAAAATTAAAGTTATATTTACATAAAAATATTAATAACATACTTATATCTATCTTACTAAATAAACTTGAAATGCTCTACCGCGGTTGTAACTCCAATAAAAATGGAGCGAACAAGCGCGACACTCCCGACGAAAGAGTTCTGTTCGGCCGCTTATGGAGAGGAACCTTCCAAGCCGTATTCGCCGAGAAGAACTCTAAATATCGCCGAGCCCTGCTAGCCGAGAAAGCTAAACACGCCGTAGAAACGAGCGAGTGCGTAAACAACGGACCGGTGGCGTCTCATCACGGAATGGCGTCTTCGGCGGACGGACACGGAATCCAGTCGTACAGGTGTCAAAGGACATCGTCCTACTTAATGGGACAGCAGCCCAGATGCGAGGACAGACAGTTGCCGTGCCCGGAGATGGTCGCTGAAACGCAAGCGCTGGATGAAGCATGTTTGAATCCGGACTTGAGAAGCCTGCTGGCGAGGATACGGAGACCGTGCTGCTGTCACTGCAGCTGTCTGCCGCACCAAGTCCCGGCACCGCATGATGTGGACAATCTCCAGGTCTACCTGGCAAATAATGGTCATCAGAGAGCCATGCGTTCTGTAATAAGGTGGATATTATTTATCAAATGATATGTTGGCTGTTTTTAAAATTCTTAAATTGCTTATAACAAGTAATTTTGAATGTTTTTTGAAATTCAATGCACAAATCGGGAGAATTTTCAAAAGACAAACCAGAAACATCATCGTCAATGATGCGACTGCCCGGTGTGCGCTCCGGCCAAATTAACTAATTCACTAAACCAGAATAATTTAACCACCGCGGATGTATTTTTGATGCTGCCTGGTTTCAAAAATTCCTTAGGGTAGAATAAAACAATCCAAGATTATTTTAATTATTTTTTGTTTTGCTGTGGTGGTATCTATATTTCAATTCGACTCTCAATATAAATTTGATAAAGCTCCGATAGAGAATTAAGGAAATGCATGTGTTAACCAGTTTTTTATTTTTCAGGATAGTTTATTAGTAGCACTTTCCCCAGAACCAGCAGAAAACTGACCACTTCAATCTGTGTGCTTACCTTAAGCAGTTATTAAACTGTCTTATAATTGAAAGCCCTTACACACGCTAATCTTTTCATTGAATTTAGACATGAATCATTATCACTGGTATTTATTTCTCGCTTATTTTTTGACCAGTGTCCGCGAGACGCATCAGTTAGCCGAGGCCCAGCAGGAGAAGAATGCCCGCCTGCGGGAGGCCTTCGGCATCTCGTCTCAGTTCGTGGAGGGAAGCAGCTTGAAGGGCGGCTCCCGGCGAGGCCCTCTGCTGCCCCCGGACCCTCCTGCATACCTGCCTGTCCGCACACCGAGTCCGGAGGCTGAGCCAGCGCCTAAGAAGAAGAAGAGGCACGCCAGGTTGGTAACTGTTCAATGCTGTTGATTATCACTGTTTAGGACTATCGATTGTCCACGATTTAGGGGTGTCAGCGGTTATTATTTATTATCTTATTTTATTCTAGAGAAAATCACTATTAATTATTATATGTGTATACAGAATTATTCAGTTGTCCATAATAGAAATCTGTCTTAGGATATGCTTCCTTAAAGGTGTCATTCAAGTTACGTAAATTACAAAATTTAGTACAGATTACAGACAGTACAGAATTGAGCACAAAACAAATTATGGTTAATTTCTATTAAATTTTGAACTCAGAATAGAATGATACAACTGATACGTACCAACCTTTACTGATAAATCTCTTGAGACCAGTTATTGATCTAGTGGTTTTGACACCCGTCTAGTGATGTAGTGGTTAGGGGTTCGAGCCTTGTTCCAGAAGAGCACCAAGTTATTCCTATTTCCATAACGCAAGCTTTTAGCTCAATTAGAAAATAGTAGAATTGATCTGACATGTATTCTATGTATGCATCTCTATTTTTTTTTTAATTCCATATTTTTTGTGAAAATCTGTCATCAATCCATCTTCAATGCTTGGTTTTCCAATTATTCGATGAACCTTCCTATGAATACAGTGTAGGGTAGTCCATTACTCTGACTGCAGAGATTGTAGGGTAGTCCATTACTCTGACTGCAGAGATTGTAGGGTAGTCCATTACTCTGACTGCAGAGATGTTTTCATGAATGCTGAATTGTTCCTTCAGGGATTTTGACACGATGGAAAAATAATTTATTATTACAATTGATTATGTTTTGTTGTTACAGCTCTTCTCCCGAAGTGAGGAAGGAGAAGAAGAAGAAATCGAAAAAGAACAAAAAGGAGAGGTATGTTTGTTTTCTTTTTTATTACTTTTTCTCTTGTTTTTTACTTCATTGGTTTCCATTTAATTGCCAATCGATTGAGATATGATAATTCTCATTCACGTACTAACAATATTGTTTATCGCAGTCTTGTGTTGTCAAATATAAGCTGGGCATATCGCACATTGTAGATTATTTTTAGTCAAAATTAACCCTTACTGCCTTTTTATTATTCCAAATTTTAAATAATATTTATTTTATTTTCATAAATTGCTTTTCAAATTGAAAGCGTACAGTACATTTATAATATTAGAAGGCTAATGCGCCATACCCTCGCATCTGTATTTTCAAATTGTTCAGTATATCAATATGACAAAATGATACACAAAACTTGTATCATTAAATAATTTTACTTTTAAATAATCAATTTAGATTTTAAAATAGTCCCTGAACAATTTGCCTTCTGTATGTATGGTCTATTTAATACATATTCGACCCATGGTTAATTGCGTGTTTTGATTTTGTTTATTTTTGTGTCTTTACTGACTACTGCTTGGCGGGATGAATTGTATATATAACATGAGTCATATCGCATAATACATACATTTCGCATATTATCCCGGTACAAAATTCATCGTGTGACTTCGCCACGAGACTCTAAATAAATCTTTAATGTCCATATGAAAACATATTTTTCAAATAAGTGTGGGACAAAAATGATATTGAAATTAAATTAATCTTATCGCAACGGGCGAAGTTAAAATGTAAGTATTTTACTATAATAGTCATTTTATAATTTACCTACAGACATGCACGGTGACCCCAATGACCCGCCTGTAGATCGCTTGCTTACGTGTCCACGGGGTCCAACGCCCCGAATGCAAATTTATTTTCATGTATTTTTTTTTTTTTATTAAAATCTGTTAGTGTTCCGACTCATGTATTATTGGATAATTAAATTATCATAATATAATTAAATAATCTTTAACTTGTTAAATTAATTAATTCACGTGTCTTGCAGATACTTTTAAATAAAATAACAAACCCCTATTAAATCTGCTTCTACAGTCTCGCAGTATATTTATCTAATTATTCTTTTTTGGCACAAATGAAGATGCAAATAAAATTTCTATGGGTTTGTATTTAAATTGATTATGTTAGGAGCACTTGGAAAATCTTTGAATGGTGTTAGTAGTTTTGGTTTGGAAATGTGCCAAAGGACAAGTTTTCTGGGAGGGTTTTACCTTAATTTTAAAGGTTGTAGTTTCACCCAGGTGCCGTCAGTTACCGTGTTACTTGTTAGGAATTTGAGCGCAACATGTTGTCATGTTCGCTGTAGTTTTTATTTTACACCTTTCCCTCTAGAAGTCCTCTGTAGAGATCAGAATAAGTTGTGTCGCTTTTATTTGAAGCAATTTTTCTATCTTTTGTATGCGGGGTACTATTCGCCAGTGGTAAGGAATCATATATTAAGTAAATAAGAGAATTACATAAATGCTTTAATAATGTATACAGTGTGTTATCAGAATAATAAAATAGTCAGCCTTGAATACATGCTTTTTCTTCCCCCAAAACTTAGAACATTTTATTATTATAATTTAGCTTCAGTTTTAAAGCATTTTTGGCATAGACAAAAATAGTATTTTGAAATTTCAAGCTATGTAGCAATTACAATGATGCAGTCGAGATAAGCCTTCCACATGTGCCCGTATGGTTAGCCTAGGAATATTAATGTAGCTTGTCATATTGGATAATTAAATAATGAATCACTTGTTATTGATTAGCGCTGGTTTACAAGTTTTGAACAGTGTTTTATCTTAATACATATAATATAATTTTCTTGTTTACTAGGAAACAATTATTTGATTTTGAATATTTACTAGTTTATTTGATATAATGATAATATTCCGACTAGATAATGTCTCACATATATGTTAGTGTGACTATAATGTGTATGTTTTATGTTTGAAAAATGACAAAATTTATTTTAATCGCCATCTTATTTCTTTTATAAGTCATTCCTAATCGATGAACAAAAAGGTAAAAATACTGATATCAATTTAGCAAGACTGTTACTTTATTACTATATGTGTTGTATTATAGTGTTTTGTGTTTTTACAAAGCAAAATGTCTTCCGCATTTTCGTTTTGTATCTTTCGCCAATTTTTCTAAAAAAAATAAACTCGAATTTGTCCTTAAAATGGACCAACTGGACTCTGCCACAGTTCTATCTCTTTTATTATTAAAATTAGTATGTAGTCCATATGTGAGAGAAATACAATAATTATTGAAGTTTAGTTTTATAATTAAGCACACATTTTTTCACTATTATTAGTATCACCGATGTGTTTCCATTGTTTACGATTGAACTGTGGATCGACTCAATCCTTACATGCGCATCTCTGTTGGATTTAGATCGACGACAGCTAAAAAAGATAAGAAGAAGAAGCGATCCCGCTCGAGCGATTCCTCCTCTTCCAGTGAGCGTGACAGCGACTCGGATAGCGGCGCTTCTGAGAAAACTCGCCGCAAGCGAAAGGTAAAAACCTAACAATGCCATGAAATGTAATCAATTCACTCTGTTCCCCTCTCTTGTTCACTGAAAATATATTATGGAAAGAACTTCTCCACTGAACACCCTTAACATCTTGCATGATATAAACGAGACGCGCCCGAACCGCGTCGGCTCGTGTGGCGATAATGATTTTGTTGAAGATTTTTGATTCTTGCCGCATTAACGATAATTATTACTGTATCGATGGATTTATTTTGTTTTATATTTTATTTTCTTACCTTAAAATCAGAAGTAAATATGTTCTGTTTATGACTGCGCATCATACATAGGATAGCCTCTGTGTGAAGAGTTGACAGCTTCAGTAAGTATTCCCAAAACACAATGACATTTTTGGAATAATTTAAATATTTATAAAGATATCTATTGAATGTTTCGCAAACACTTCGCGGCGGTCCCGACCTGAATGCATGCGGGGTAAACGACATTGTTCATTTGAATATCCTTTAGCAAATAGCGTGTTCGCTGTCCACCCGCAATGTAGTCTGTCAGGGCAATGTTGAAGCGTATTCATGGAAAAATTTCATTCATTCTGTTAATGCATTCAGGTTGTGACGAGCTTTCACATTACCCGTATTCCCATTACATAGGAATAAAAACTTTTTTTATATGCAAATATGTAACGTTCAACTCTTTCTTTACTTTTTTGGGTTCAATGCAAACATTTAATAATGCGTCAAATCTTTTTATTTTCACGAGTATCTGACTGACAACATTTGTCGTAACACTGTTAGCATATATTGAAATGCGCAATCATATGTATTTTTGAAAAATAACTTTTTTGTCAGATTGTAGTCACAGGGAGTTCTGAGAATTAAAGTGTTTTTCAGTAATGACCATGTTGCACTGAGTATTGCTTATTCTGCCTCTCCGAGTGTTTTATGTAGACTTACTTTTAGTAACTGCATGACAATACATAGTTGTTTTAATTTTACCGTTTCTAATTATTATTACAAATGGATGATAAAGCTCATATTTTTTTATTGTTTTTGTGTGTTAAAATTATTGTTCTTATATTAGTTTAAGTTAATAAGATTTTTTTTAAACGCAGAAAAAACACGAATCAAAACAGAAACAGGGCAGCGAGCGAGACAGCAGCTGTGAAAGGTGAGACAAATTTAATACTTAATAAAAATTATGTTGGTTTACGTATAAATTATTTAATTGTTGTTGAATAATCATTATGCTTCCAGCTCTCCAGAGAAAAATTCCCGGAAGAAAACTAAAAAGCAGCAATCTGAAGAGCGGGAACATGTGAACGCTAAGGGAAAGAAAGGAGAAAAAGAGTCGGTTGACATCAGAGTGCGAGAAAAATACAAAAAACTTACTCCAGAAAAAGAAAGTTATCCTACGAATAAAACTGTATTTACAGATGATTCAAATACAAAATCTTCAAGAAGACATGACAAGTTGGATCAAAACAATGAGAAGAATGCCTCAAACAGAAATGATAGAAAGAAATCTAACGCTCAAAGAAGTCATTCTGAGGATCGGAAGGAAATTAACACATCAGACCGGACCAAAAAGAGTAGATCTAAAGACCGCTCGCATCGTAGAAGTAGATCTCCACGGCGCATTGCTAAAGATATCAACTCTCCAGATAAAACGGATTACGCAAGACGGAGTCGATCTAAAGATCGAGCGTATCGCAGAAGCAGATCCCCAAAACGTCTAAATAAAGATGCCAGCTCTCCTGACAAAATTGATTATACAAAGCGAAGTCGTTCTAAGGATCGTTCAAATCGTAGAAGTAAATCACCAAAGCGTCTTGCTAAGGATGTTACATCTCCCGATAAAACAGACCGCACCAAACGAAGCCACTCTAAAAATCGTACATACCGTAGAAGTAGATCTCCAAAACGAATCGCTAAAGATGCTGCTTCTCCTGACGTATCCAGAATTTCAAAGTACAGTAATTATGGCAGGAACGATTTGGATACATCTAGGCGTAGACGAGATGATAATAGCAAATCTCCTGTATATTCACGGTACAACAGAGGAAGTTCATCTCCAAAGCATGATAAAGAAAGTTACAGAAAGTCACGGAGAGAAGACAGTAGATCTCCTGTAAGAAGAAGATATAGTCCTCCAAAGAGAGACAGGAGCAGCCGTTCTCCTTCCTACAAGAGGAGAGATAGACCCAGATCACCTCGGCACGCTAGGGACCGAGATAATCGATCTCCAAAACTTACACGAAGAGATAGGACCAGTAGATCGCCGAGACTCTCCAAAAAGGATATAGACAACAGGACTTCCAGACGTTCTCCAGATAAATACAGGAATCACAGCCCTTCTCCCAAATACAACCGGGTGCAAAAGAACAAGTCACCTAAAAGGTCTAAGAGTCGAACCCCTAAAGAAAAAAGGCATGACAAAAAAGCAGATAGTCATGAAAAATCACCAGTTGGAAAATCCAAAACAAGTTCTCAAAACAATGTTGAATCTATTAGTCATCAATCATACAAGAAACCGACAATAGATCATCCCTCGCGCACTCCTGAAAATTCACCACCTCGTAAGATTGAAAAATTGTCTATCCATATCAATAGTAAAAGTGAGGCTGTAGAAGCTGCAACAAGTGAGCGAGCTGCCGAGGAAGTGGTTTTAAATAATAACACACCACTGTGTGCAGAGGATTCTCCTCAGTTGTCGGTAGACACTTTGTTAAAGGTGTCAGAAGGTGCATCAAAAGATCCCGATATCGTAGTAAATACAATAACTGAAGTAAGTCATATCGATAAGCTCGATTTTATAACATTACCTTCGGAACATCCATCAGAAGAAAAATCAGACTGTGTAAAGGAAAACATCACATTAGATATTAAAGACAAAGCGGATGTTTCCATAAATGAGGAAGAGGCACAAGAGAAGCGTAGTCCTTCAGCTGAATCAAAAAGCAGTTCTAGTCTCAGCTACTCTCCAGCGAGGAGGAGTCCCGAGCGATATATCGATGTTATTAGTAAGCTTTCTGATAAAGATAAATCCAAGTATATACAGCCGGCATCAGAAAAATCTAAAAAATCTAAAATCGATTTAAAAGAAAGTTCTGGAAGCGACAGTCACAAAAAATCCAAATATCTGAAGACTCCTCAACCAGTTGTTCGTCTGCGAGCATCGTCCAGTGATGAAGACAATTCCTGCGATGAGCGTGACGTGACACGATTGGATGACGATGAAGATCAACATGTGAAAGAATTAGACTTGCTTAAAATTGATTTGGCGATAATAGCGAAGGAATCTGTCAAGAAGAGATTGGAACAGAAGGCGAGAGACGAGGGAGTCGCTCCTCCTACCCAATCCGCCCTCGATAAGCCTGGAACATCCTCTTCGCAAATATCCTCAAATATCTTGGATCGTAACGGTTCAGCCTCCTCCGAGAGCATGGACATATCCCCAGAACACAAAGACACACCTAGAACTGAGATCATAGTAGGCAGTCAGGAGGAGATGAACAGAGAGAAGGATAAAGTCTCCGTGGAGGTGAAGAGACGTCGACTGCAGACACCGGATAAAAGTCGTTCATCTTCCCACTCGCGGTCCCGGTCACGGAGTTCATCTTCCTCCTCATCTGCATCGTCGAGGTGAGTATCCCGCAAACATTTATTTTGTTGAATCTATTTGAAACATTAGACCGGCATTTTATACAAATAATAATATAGGAAATTTACTCATAAATTCTAAAGACAAAGATGATAAATTTAACAATTCTGGTGTTTATAAACTTAGTTGCAAGGATTGTGCTGCATTTTATATTGGTAAAACGGGTAGAAATTTTAATACAAGAGTAAGGGAGCATTTGAGATGTTTGAACAATAGTGGGTTTTCTGAATTTTCTAATCATTTGATAGAAAATGGTCATGGTTTTGATAAAAAATTTGGATTATCAATTTTGCATATAAACAATGACCATGGTGTTGGTCACAAATTAAATAATTTGGAATCGTTGGAGATAAATAAAGCGTGTAAAACTAATCAAAAAATTATAAACAACCAACTAAATTTAACTATAAGTCCCATTCTAAAATTTTTTCCTAAAAATTATTCGAGTAAATTTGTATTAAGTAAGAATTTGAGTTAGGTACTAAATTTATTTTTTAAATAATTGTTATTTTAAAAATAGATTATGGTAAAGAAACAATAATATATGTTTTTGGTTAGTAATGACATCCTGAAGAAGAAAATGGTATTTTTCGAAATCGATAGATGTATTTAAACTCAATTAAGTGGTTAATAAAACAAAGATAACAAATAAAAATACACATTAAAATATTTCAATATAATTTTAAGAAATCTAAGCAAATTTTCCATTAGTCAAATAAATATTTTTTGAACATTCTCCAGTTATTTATTTGCTAGTAATATATTTATTGATTTAAAATAAGTGAATTGTTTTTAATATGTGTAAAAAGATAAGGACGGATGAAACAATCATGCATATTTGCAAAATATTAATAAACAGGGTGTAACAGACCTAGTCCGCAATATTTTGTGGGCAAAAGTGGATATCTGTCCAAATTACAAATCGAAAATATACAAATTCTGTACTACGTGCATTACAGAAAATCTTATTATAGGTCATTTTTACAAAATCGTGTTGAGCATTAAGTATACATACTTGGAAATAAATATTTGCAAAATTGACCTATTATTGTTCTATATCTTTGCTTCAGGCCCTAAATCATCTAACAGAAAATAGTTACTCGTTATATTCTCATTAATACAAAAAATATTTAATATCCAATAAAATTAAAAGTGTACATATGAAAAATCAAAAATCTATAATTGTGTGAACAAAAACATTTTAAAGTAAATTACTACATTCAATCACATTATTTCTTAACAAAATTCAAAATACTGCTCTGTTTTATAGTTTAAAACTTGCTATGCGCACAAAATAAATACCCATTGTTTTTTTCTAAGAATTCACAAACCTGGAAGGAATCGTAAACAATAAGGAACCTCGTCGGCAGACAGTGCTTTCGATTTTATGACTTCTCAAGAATTAGGGTTTTTAGACCGTGTAGTGTATTTTTTTTACTTGTTAACAATATTTTTGTACATTATATCAGTGAAGCAAGCTCACTATAACAGTGAAGAGTTGTAAGAAAACAGGCCTGAATCAAAATAATAATAAGTATTTCCTCATTATAACCGAGTTCGACTGTATATATTTGAATCAATAAATTATTTCAATTAATCAAAATAATCACGTAAATATAATTTTTTTAAATGCGGTGGTTGCTCTGACATGGTTGAGATTAGACACATGCAGCTTAAACACTTGACTCATTTTGAATATGTGTCTACCTCTAAAATATTGTGCCTTGTAACTATTTTTTTAACAAATTCAGTATGAGAGTTGGACAAGGGTTATGGAGAGATTAGATTTTTAATCACACTTACTATTTTTACGTAGTTTGTAAATTTTCTTCTGAAACAGTGCAAAACAAGAGAAAAAGAAAATATTAAAAGTGATTTGTTCTGTTATTTTTAAAATGAAATTCAATATGTAAATAAATTAATAATGTAGAAATTAAGTTTTATAAAATATATGTGTAGTATTTCTTAATTCTGTTTAATACACCTCAATTTTGCTTGTTCATATTGCAGACGCTCCAAGCGCAAGTACTCATCGGGCAGCTCCAGCCGCCGCTCTTCCAGCGCCAGCTCCTCCTCCCGCTCCAGTCGTTCGTCCCGTTCTTCTCGTTCCCGTTCGGGCTCTGCCTCATCCAGGTCAGTCTCATTTGATGTAAGATTTTAACCTGTTACTTGCCCAGAAAAAACCCTGGGTGAAACAGGATCAGGGTGACCGTGATTTCGTACGGTTTTGAGATGAAAAAAGTTTATAATGTTGCCAGGCCTTAACGTTCAGTGTAGGAAATTATTATTTATTTTCCATTTATTTCCGTTCCAAATATACATAATATTTTATGTATATTTGAAACGATACAATTATCTCTCTCCCATTCAAATACTGGCCTAACTCCTGCACTTGTCGGTGACTGGTTTTTATCAACAGTATTGTCAAGGTCTTTTTCATCATAGATGTGAACCACAAAATAATCATCCTCAACGTCGTTCTCATCATGCAACTCTGCATCATCGGACTCTGCGGTAGTAACAAGTATATCAGAAATTTCTAGAAAGTCTGCATTAGCGAAAAAGTCCCACTCTGCCATTTTGTAAAATTTTCAAAAATTCGATAACTGTGAATGAAAAAATATTAGCACTTCACATCACACATCAGACTTACGATATAGCACTAACACGCATGAAATGCCGTTCCCGCCAATTGCCCAATATGGTCTATAACGGAGCACTCACTGTATTTTTGTAGTAAAACACACTTATTAACAAAAAAATAATATCTTATTCACTTTAATTACTCACTTACAAGCAAATAGGTATCACAAAATAAGGGTACAATTGTAAATATATGTGTATTGCTGTATAAATCCTGATAATACTCTACACCGGCTGGAATCAAAATGTAACTGACAAGTTACATTTTGATTCCAGCCTGTACATTTTGATTCCATTTGGAAATTTCTGGTATTTTAGAAGTGCATAATTAGCATGTGCAATACGTTTGTCATCGATATGAGTGTTGTGTGTGTTCAAATATTATAGTGAAAATCCTGTCATTTGAATAAAGAAGAAATCTGGCAACACAAAATTACCTATGATCTGTGCGTGCTGTCACATGATGCAACGTTTTTTGTTAACGCGTGATGCAACGTCAACAGATTACTTGTAATGTGATTTTTTCTTGATGAAATGTTAAGTTCTTTTAAGGAAATGTCAAATTTTTCTAAAAACACCATGCTTCTAAAAGCTTTTCTAAAAACAGCGAAAATGGGGTCCTGATTTATCTCCCTGTTATGCTTCAGATATTTATTAACTCGTATTTCACAGGTCTGGCTCTGGCTCTAGGTCTCGATCTCCATCCATTCCTCGAAGAGCCGGCTCTCCGAGTTTCCTGGACAGGCGTCGCATCACCAGGTAACATCGCATATCTTTAGTTGACGCTAGAACTGTTTTATATTCTCCACTCGATGTTAGTTAGATTATTTTTTCAATGAGTGTTCAGCTTTTTTTCTATTTAAGTAGATTCAGATATTATTGTAGCTTTTCCTGTATTTCATTGTTATTTTTGTTTTATTTTAAATTAAAGAATTTATGTTTTATATTTTAATTATTATTCTTAGTAAAATATTGTAAATAAAAATAATGTAAGTAAATTTTAAGTTCCATTGCCACTTTTTATTATTATTAAATTATTCCTTTTCGAAATCTCCTTTTTAATATTATATAATTTTATATCTGCCTATTATATTTTTAATTTTCTTTTAGCAAAAAAACAAGAAAATCTTCTTCCAGTTCAGAGGACAGTGATTCAAATTAAATAATTTCTTTTAGTGAGTTTTATATACTCGAGGTCCTTATTTATTTTTATGAATTAAATAAGCGTACCTTATTTGTAGACACTTTGGACCTTAAGATCTTAGTGTCACTCATGTGTTTTTATTTAATGTTTCCCCTTATTTGTACTATATAGAAACCGAATAAATCATTGATTTTCCAGTATTGTTTTTATTTTTATTTTTTAGATTTTGTTTTGCTGTTTATTATATGCACATGTTATATTGCAGTCTATTTTACGCCTCCCGAGAATGGTAAGTACTCTTATTTGCGAGTGCATGTTGATTTATTTTATCTTAAAAGCAAAAGTAATATTGAAATATTATTACATGTTTTTGTTTTGTCAAATTTATACAGTAATACCACAGATTAATGCGGTTAAAGAGTTAAAATGGTTTATAAATTGCAACCCAAAATTCTGACAGATTTTAATGTGATATTTTAAATATTGCCACATTGACTACATCTTTCCTGTTTTCGCATATGCCTGTGTCATTGTAGGTCAGCCCTCAAACTCAGTGTGTTCCTTGCGTGAAGTTGTCGTGCAATCTACATTTTATTAGCAATTCACAATAACAATATCCTTAGCATAGAAGAAGAACAATGTGCTTATGAAAATAAGAATTGCGAAGAAGAAGATAAAAATGTACACCCAAAAAATAATTAGAATTGGAAGCAGTATTTTGGCAACTTGGGCAGACTAAACACTTGACCCGCCATTGGTCGCTCGTTTTTGCTTATGTCGTTAGTTGCGCCAAAGCGGATAGCCGCCTCTCAGTTCGTAATTATGTTTTTTTATTTCTGGTGTATTTGTAAATCACGGTTTGCCATTTTTATCTAAAGGAAGGGTCGAGAACAAAAAATTCAATAAAGTTTTTTATATCAAATTACATCAAGAAAGTAGATAATAAGAAGACATTACCGGAAAAATAAAAATTGCAGCTCAGTTTGAAAGATATCCTCTCTCGATTCTTGGTATAACACAACTAATACGCAAAACCAAATATATACAAAAATAGTAAACACGTATTTGAGCCTGTAATATTGAGAAAAAAAAATATAATTCTTGGAAAGTAGACGGACCCTCAAGTTAATATGTTTCACACAAAAAAAACGGAATTGAAAAACTGTCGGCGGATTAATAATGAATTGAAGCAACATTTAAGCACAGCATGTCAATTTAGCAAAATTTGGGTAAAGACCTGAGCACCTACTGGTCGATTTACGAAGGAAAGAAGGAGAAACAAATATTGTATAAACCTCGCCCACATATTTTTTAATAATTTCATTAACCACATATACATAATTAAAATATAGATTTTGGCTACTTTGTACAGATAGCTTATATTCGAACAATGTGATGGTTTATAATTAATTAACCACTTCATGCCAAGGTTTTAAATAATAAATAAAATAACAATAACTTTGTATGAAACCATGAAATTTATTGTACATC
This sequence comes from Eubasilissa regina, assembly GCA_022840565.1. NCBI lineage: Eukaryota > Metazoa > Arthropoda > Insecta > Trichoptera > Phryganeidae > Eubasilissa > Eubasilissa regina. The sequence continues at coordinate 30,873,126 of JAINEB010000003.1, read as the reverse complement.
GACCGGTTTCGCTTATCTCAAGCTTCATCAGGACTGATCATAAATACAAGAAGAGTGCACTTATATATACATAAAGAGGGAGATAGAATATAAAATTACACGTGAAAGAGAGAGACGGAATACATATACAGATAAATGGGACATTAAGGAATGAGAAAATACAGTGTTGATGGATATTAAGTTGATTTTAAAGGAAACATACCTAATATGGGGATGTACAATACATTTTGTGGTTTCATACAAAGTTATTGTTATTTTATTTTATATCATGTGTCAAACCACAAAGTGTAATGTAATAAATCCTATTTTTTTAAATGTTTAAATCACATTTTAAATATTTTATATACTTTTTAGCGTACAGAATATACAATATGCGGAGTTATTAATTATAGCGCTATGTGATAAATAAACGAGTAAATGCCGTTGGCGAACATTTATTGTACTTTTACAGTTTGAATTATGCTCAACTTAAAACTCACAAGTGTTACTTGGGTTGGCGGAAATCGGCACATGTGCAGTGCACTAGCCACGCTTGTTCAAACGCATTGCGTGGTAAATCGAGGTATTACTGTACATTGTTTTAATGATTTCTACTTTTGAATGATAGTCGGCTTACGTTTTTTGCATGGTTTTATTAATTTTGCAACAAATTTTTGCATGAGTCCTTAGTTTTGTAATCAGAGTGTAAGGCTATCCTACTGACTAATTTTAATTGTGTATTCCTAAAATAAATAAAGTTTGTATGAATGTTTAAAAATATTAATTTTCGAAAACACATTGTATTATGATGTTGCCATTTTAAAATTTAGTCATTTTGTATTTAAAATAAATTAGACAAATCTATGATTATAGAATTAGATTAGGAATGATATATAGAAAAAATATTGTCTGTCACCGGGTTACGATCCTGAAACATTCACTTGCTGGGAGAATGCGTTTATCTCAGTGGTAAACATATTTTTTTGATAGATTATTTCCTGTATATCTTTGTAATTGATTTATTTTAAATATTTAAAAAGTTCTGCATTGATAAGGATTCAGAATTCTACATTGTACTTCTTTAATGATGTGCAAAAAGTCATTGACTGGAATCTAACAGCTCCCCCCAAGTAAAATATGAGACAGGAGTGGTCAGTTCCTTTGAGTCTATATAGTTCATCTTTGAAAAAATCATCCGTTTCATCCATATATCGGAAAAGGAAATCTTATTCTGCCAAATTTATATAATGATTACACTGCCGTGAGTGACTGACTGTATATAAGATCATTTTTAGTATCAGACGCGTGATCGCTTTATAAATGCATACTTTTTTTTTAATTGACTGCATTGGAAGTAGTTTGGTAGCCTTGTACACATTTTAACAGCTCCTAATGTTTGAAGGCTTAATTTTGATAATTATGAATGAAATTAATCCCTTATCAACTCTCAGACGCTTGTACAGTCCCGTGACACGCTAGGCTCCTGTTTGGAAAATTAACAGTCTGGTATTATACAAACCTAAGTCGAAGACTAGTATATTTAAAATTATTCTAATGTATCTATTATAAAATGAAAAGAAACAAATTCATTTTGGAGTTACTTGACTAATTAACTGAGTCCCGCTCACAAATAACCGTTTGCATGAATTTCATTAAGTAATTGACTAATTTTTCCAAAGAATATTTGTGTAAGACAGTAATGCGGATGGTTTAGTTATTTTGCTATTATGTAATACACGATCGCATCATTTTGAATCATGTTTAAATCACCGAGTGAGATGATCTTACACAAATATAATAACATCGCAGATAGAATAACTCTTGTTATGTTCCAGTGCCCGTAAGCGACCGATACCTTACCGCCGCCCGACGCCATCTTCGCACTCTTCCAGCGAGTGGAGCAGCCGTTCCCCCTCGCCCTCCTCCCGACACAACTCTCCCGCTCGCTCTCATTCCCCCACGCACTCACCGTCTTCCCGAAGGCACTCCCCGACCCGCTCCCCTTCCTCCCATCACCACTCCCTGTCGCCTTCTTCGCGTCAACAATCTCCCAATCTGTCTTCGTCAGACATCCTGAACCAATCCAATAGGTCGCCTTCCCAGCTATGAAGCAAAAGCGAGGTCCCTTCAATATCAATCGGTTTACCAGCTGAAGTTATATCGCATAGTCATTGGTGATTTGCAATAAAACTCCCTTGAAATGTCCACAAAAATTTTAGTTCTAATGAACTAAAATGGTCCTTTTACACAAAGTATTTGCTTAAAACTCTTATTTATTTTTAAAATGCATATGAGAATCAAACATCTACATATTATGAGAAATATTGTAGTTGAAAATATTTAAACATTTTATTTAAAAAATCAGAATGTAAGCATCTTTGCACGCAGACAATAATTTTAAACAGCAAATTCTCATCCATTAAGTACTGTGACTTAAGAGGATAGTTGACTTAACATTTATTATTACATTTTATCACCTTTTCGTGAATGAATTACTTTCCTATCCAATTTAAAGTGAATATTACTAAAAGGTCCTTAAATACAACTTGTGCATAAGTTTTTATGAAATTCACCTTATATTTGTAATACTGGCAACTACCATAAACACCACAAACTTGATCAATTAAAATAATAAGTTAAACTCCATATTCATTCAATAAAATAAGCTTTTAAAATGTAGATTTGTAATAGTAAGCCAAGCAAAAATATTTTTTGATCCCAAAAGAAATCCTCAGGGCCTAATAAGTACATTAATATTAATATTTAAACAAATATATATAATATATTCTTCTAATAGAATAGCTGCAGAAAGGAAACAGTTTAGTTGTTAATACTTTAAATTAAATGCTTAGTGTGAAAACGGTGTAACTACAAAAACCAAAATATGAAAATAAAAATGTTAATTTTATTCTCAACACAAAATACCAAAAATGTATCCACCAAACCTGGGGGGTGAATTCCTCTTTAAACTTTTAGCTCAAAATGATAAGGGGGTAGAAAGTTTTCAATCTTTGATATGTAAATGTGGTTAATATTAGATTTTTTTTATTGGAATATTTGGTTTATTTACGAAGAAGCTTTTTTATTGATAGAAAAAAACTGTAGCATTATTCCATCCATAATAGTCAATCAAATAAGAAGAGCAATCATTGAGAACACCGCTGTTAATTAGATTATTTGCGTGATCTTCTATCACAGCGTTTTAAAAATGATTTACGGAAGGAATAATGTTAAAATATTAAATACATTTTAAACTAGGTAGGTACTTATCTCTCAGTGCCTCTATCTTACGCATTACATTTTTTGAAACATTGTACGTAAGACCGTGTGGCTCGACAGCATTTTTTAAAGATACTTTTACTTTTAAACCTTGTATATCAATGATATAACAAAAATGCATTGTAGCTAGTTCATTTATATGTTATCACAAGGCTACATGGAAAGTTTTTATCTTTTAATTTAGATATGCCAGATTAATCGTTAAAAATAATTCAATGCAATTTTATGATAATTTTTATTCTCGTCATTGGCAAAAGTTTTAGAGATTTTTAGAGGGATTAAATTAATCTATTTTTATATTTGCATCATTTTGACACTAAGCAAACAAAATATAATATAAGAGGTTTTTGCAGAGTATTTGAAATTGAGGAATCATTTGGTGGAATAAAAACAGATGTGAAAAATTTATGATCTGATATTTTTTAATATTTCGAAATCTTAGTTTTGAAACGAGGAAACTTCAAAAACTAATCTTAATGTAACTTAGTTGTATCAAACATCTGAGTTTTTACAATGCGAAAGATGGATCTACATTCCTTTCATCATTCCGGATTTTTAAATCAATCATTTTAACAGAAAATATTTGAGTTCTCAGGTTATGTTTACTGTGTTATTGTTAAGTAGATACTTGTGATACACTATTAAAGAAAGTTTGCGTTAATCTCACCTATGCTTCATTTCAAGGACAGCACGGTATTACAATCTATTTTTTGATATTTTCACAAATAACAACATTAGCATTAATGCAATGCTAATTAACCTTGCAATGCGCTCCAAAACTTAGGAAAACGATAATGTGATCCAGAAATGTCTGCTCAGAAGAAAATATTAATATAAAAAGGTTTTTATTTTTATTATTTATACATTGAATTATATTTTAATTTGTTGTAATTAATGCAATATAATTCGAGTTATCTAAAACATTAATTATTATATTTTTTTGTGGAATTAACATTTTCTCTGCTATTTTCTAGTCAATTTGCAATATATTTGAAGGATATTTCTTACCGTGGATTACAATACTCCTTTTATTATCTGTGATTTATTTGACTAATTTTAGAATTATTTATTGTGATTTATATTTTAGTTATATTTCTATTTATGTTTTGATATACTGAAAATTGACATTAATAAAGAGTGACTGATGACTAAACATACTAATTCCCGCATGTAATTATTATAATTTTAACAAATCTGACATTTCCAAAATAAAAAAAATCATTTTTACATGTATTGTGTAATATTTTTGTGAAAAACAATAACAAAGTGCAATATATATTTTGAAATTAGATTTTTTTTCCCGTGGTTTTTCAAAAACTAAACTAACCAGCGGAAACTTAATTTTCAGAAATTTGTAAAAATATGCTCCTTAAAAATAATATCACTGTTTATGTTACTCATTTGATTGACTGGAATATTTATATTTAAGTTATTAATGCAAACATTATTAATTTATTATAATTTTGCAATGTGCAATTTACCAAAACTGCATACCCATCTTATTTAATATATACAGAAATAACACTGTATATTATACCACTCAAATGTAATTATTATTATATGTAATCTTCGTGTGATATTTTTAACATTCTGTATTTCATCAGCATTTGGGTAATGTTTCCATAAATGCAACTTCTCTGATCTGATTAGTATGTATAACCAACCGAAGGAAATGGAAAACCTGCACATCAAAGCCATGAATTAATGTCCCAGAAGGATGCTAGTCATTTTACGAATCTCATTAAAATTGTATTATTTATTGTGACATTATTTGTCCGATATTAATGTAATTAGATGTAATATATTAATTTTACTAATTTATTTAACTTATGTACTTTAATGTATTCTTTGTTGTCAAAATAAATTATGTTAAATATATTTTTTATTTATTTACTTTTCAAGGAATTCCACTAGGCAATAGGCAAACTTAAAAATCACAACGTTTTCTTTATATGTATAAAAATAAACATTTTTCTATATTACTCTTGAGATTGATACTTACGGGGTTGAATCTATTGCATCCAAAATTATTATTAGAAATAGCATTTTCGAATTTGGCTCAATTTTAACTATTAAATTGCAATAAATGTCAAAAACCTAGCATTGAAGAAATGATAGGTTAACCAGTCATCAATGTGTTCAAAAAATTATGTTCTATGAACCTGCTATGACATTTACGTGAGAAAATAAAAATTTGAAGAACAATCGAAACATGAGCCCTAAGGAAAAGAAACATGCTTGACGCTTTTTAACTGTGGTGTCGGCATTATATACTGCATGTACCTCGAACTGCGAGCCGAACGAATGTCTCCATTCTTCAGGAACACCGTACTAAAGAATTTATATTTTTTTCATACTTTGGGCATGTTGCTAGAAGAAATGGAGTCAGCCGGGAGAAATTAGTAATCACAAGGATAGAGACTCAAATAAGATGAACTGATCAAGTCCGAGACATGACCGGAGTCTTCAGTGGCATAACTATACCAATGCGGTAGGTACATTGGAAGCCCTAAAGTCCATAAACACACATTACATTTTCTTTTGATTCTTTTCCCATCAATAGTACGTACTGACAATTTTTTTAATCTACCACAGCAATACATGGAATTATAAATGTAAAAAAATAATTTCTCAGATGCATTACTAAATCACCTGAAAATTGTATAGATGCATATAAGTTATGTTATCGCCTCAAAATAAACATCTCGCTAAAGCAAAATACACTTAAAAAAAGTGTAAAAATTGCATGACGAGTTAAATTTCATTCAAATATTATTACCACTTAATATTTATATATCTTAAATACAATAAATAAAGGGCCTTTTTTCATTTTACATTGGAGCCCAACTTTTATACTTACGGTACCGAGAGTCTCACTAAACGAGATCCAGGACCGCGAGGAGTGGAGCCATGCAGTTTGCGCTATAGAAACAGAATAGAGGCACGATGCTCAGTAATCGACCGACAGGGTGATCTTTTTTCTTCATAAAGTAAGCCTTAGGGTAAATTAAAGAAGTTTATACCGTGCAAACAACTGATAGACACCTACCTTTCAATCTAATCTAATTTTCATGAGACAAGCGTGAGATTAAAAGTAGTCAAAATATTTGGATTAATATATCCACGAAAGCAATAATTTTAATTCCATTTAAAATGAATTCTGATAGTAAACAGACTGAATGCACTGGAAGACAAATTTTCTTAGATACTTCATGTTCCGCGGAGAGCGCGGCGCCCCGGCCCGAGCAAGCGCCGGGCCGAGACCTGAACTTGGCCGCTTCACGAGAAAATCGCGTCCGCCACCCCACGCCTTTGGGAAATCGCCGCCACTGAACCGACCGCGCAGCCGAAGAGAGGGGGAACCGAACCGAGGACCAGGCCACGCCCCGGCGCCGCGCGGAAATCTGAATTTTAGTTTTTCAACTATATCTGTTTATAAAAAATTATTGTGCTAAAAAAGATTATTGTAATAAATAGAATTTTGAGAGGGCGATCGCCCGGAGATAGTTTGACGCACCTCAAAAATCGCTGTACTAATAAAAAATGGATTTTAAGGTTTGAGGTGCGTTAATCAATTCCCCGGGCTGTCGCCCGCGTTGTAGTATACCAGGCATCGCGAGGCAGGTTAATGTTTGTAATAAAAAGTACTCGCGATGCCTGGGAAATGTAAAATAAAAATATAGCAAGGGAAAATGTAAGACAAATGTCAGTTCTGCCGACCCATACTGGACGGCGGAAAAAATGACCAAAGTTTCCAGATTTGGCCGCCAGGTGGTGTCGGCACGGGACCGAATCGGGGTGGCGCGGGGATGTTTTGAGCCCCCTGATTGGTCCCTGAGTTTTGCTGGAGCCTTGCGCTCCAGATGTAATTTAGTAAATATAAATAAACGGTCCAGCGGTTGCAAAATCACTTGCCTCGTTTGCTTCGCACCGCTGGACTACTCTCTCTACTACAAGACTTTTATTTCTGACCCTGCTACACCTTGGATTTGCTTCTTCTGGATTTTGACCTGGCTTTCACCTTTGGATTGATCACATATAATTCCACGACTTGGCTGTTACACTGGACGGAGATTTGGACTTGGGACCACGGCACGCCGCTGCCGACATCACCTTCCGAGATACCAGAGCGAATCGGCGAACCACACCTGAGTGATTTCACTACAGTCTTGTTCCTGTATAGAACACTTCAGGTGTGCAAAATTAGATATATAAAGTTAGAGGTCACATAATGGCAAATAACAAATTTTAAGGTAAAAAATTCATTCATTATTCTGGATACAAAACATCACCTCATATTCCACAGGTAATTAAGAAGAGAGAAAAGATCTCCAATATTCTGTATTCCCATGAATTGAAAGCGTAACAAAGTTTCCAAATCAAAATATGTACTCTTAGTATTGTTTCCTATCTTATATAAATATTACCTTGCAGATACACGAATACTATTAGGTTGAAACATAAATAACTTCCGCCCAAATAGATAGTACCTACTATTGTTGTTTCCGCACACAATGAGTTACCCAGATAAGGGATTTTTGTTTTCGTTACATAAATAAAAGTTTGGTTAGTCTTTAAACAGCAGTCTAGTTCTTGTGCACGTTACAATTAAAAAAAAAAATTATGTTAAAAATGGAGAATCAAAAAATACACTTTCGCCGTGTGATGGTTCGGGAATTTAAACAAGGCAATAGTGCTACAGCCACGGCTGTATGTATGGATGTAAAAATATGCAGCGTGTATGGTGAAAGAGTGATAACCGATCGGGCAGTTAGAAATTGGTTTATCAAACTTCATTCTGGAGGCGTGACCTTGAAAGACGAACCGAGGGCAGGTCGGCCTTCAGACTTAGATGATGACATTTTGAAGACAACATTGGAACAAAATCCACATCAAACAACAAGAAAATTAGCAGAGAATCTCAATACGTCGCAATCAACTGTTTGCCGCCACCTCAAGAAATTGGGGAGTCAGTAAATTGGGAGTATGGGTACCTATAATCTTAGTGAACGTAACATACGCATACAGTAAGGGTGACTTAAAAAAATCTCAAACTTGACTAGTCCGTTTTACCTCATCCACCATACTTACCGGACCTTGCTCCAACAGACTTCCATCTTTTCTGCTCTTTACAGAATTTTTTAGATGACAAATTTTAATCCTGACCAGGCAGTAAATGAGGCTGTCCGAGACTTCTTCTAGTCCAAACCGGCCAAATTTTATGGGAAAAGAATCGATAAATTGAAAACAAGATGGGAACAAGTCATATCAAATAATGGAGTTATTTGATTAATTTTTATTTCTTTTAGATTAATTTTTATTTCATTTTGCTGTTGAAAAATAAATGTATGAAAAAAAAAAACGGAAGTTATTTATAACTCAACCTAATAATTAAAACTACAGGAGATGCAGCAGTTGTTTATGACATGATGGTTCATTGGTTGAACTTTGCCCGGGTGTTTAGGAAGTATCTGATAACCCCCACTAATACATTGTGTATATGTAGCATCCATTCTTATGTTTAGCTCTATTCAGAAATACACCATCCATTCCTATGTTCAGATCTAATTAGAAGACGGCACCTTGACAATATAAATCTGATGAACAATATGTACTATATTTTTCGGACCATAAGGCCCGGGTTATGTGATCAGTGGTAAGTTTTTACTATGATAAAAAAAGTTACTAAAGTAAAAAAAATTGTAAAAACGGATTGTTTGATCGTTGATAAAAATATTTACTTTTCAAAAATACATCCAGTAGTAAACTAATTTTACTCTGCGATATCCGAACGGTAAAATCATCAATCGTTAGTTAAAAAAGGCGGACACTTCACAGGTGTTTCAAAAGTTATTTGTCACATTGATACTTTAAAATTTGCAGTATACATACAATAATGAATCATTAAATATCCTGTTATTTTAATGATGAGAGTTCGTCCGATGATGATCTTGCTGTTTAATTTATATTATGGATTTCAAATGCAGGGGTGAATAAAGCCATAGATAAAGCATAAAATTGTATGAATTTGGTGATTATTTGCATTGCCACACTATTAGGCAGGATTGACTTTGACAGTAGTAAATTAGACGTACGAATAACCCACAAACGTATTTTTAACACGAACGATGGTAAAATGTTACTACATATAAAAAAAAAATTACCACAGTATAAAAATTTACTTAAAATTATTTATTGTCAAAATGTAGGTGATGTGTGGTAGTAATAGTTCCCCGCAGAAAACAATTTAAACTAAAAAATATTAATTTATTCCATTTTGAAACAAGACAAGTGACAGCGCCGAGTTGAGTGAAAATGAACTGGATGCTGCTGGTATAAGTTATATTAATAATTTTTAAAAATTGTGTAATATAAAACATTTTTTAAAAACTGTCTCTTATATTTAGAGCAAGTCTTATAATCCAGTGTGGAAATATTTGTGCTTGTGAAAAGTATGAAAACATCACAAACAAAATTTTTAATAAGAGAAATGCACACTAAGAAATTGTATAATTATTTTATTAAATAAATATATAAAAATAGGTTTAAAAACATATTTTGTTTCTTTCATAAAGGTCATAGAATTATTCATCAAAATATCAATAGATAAACACGTATTTATAAAAAATTTGTTCTGTTTTTCAGTGCAACATTTCCAAACACTTAATGTATCACTTAAGTAAGAAAAGTAGTCACTCCCATCCCATATATACTTCTGATAATAATCAATCTGAAAAATCTTTCCATGTTTATTATATGTATAATATGCAGTCCTAATTACTTCTCTCATAACAGCTTTATTTAAATAAAAATTTTACAATAAGTCCTCTACATGCAAACATTCAACTATCAAAGATGCTATTGTCCATAGCCAATCATTTAAATAACAGCAAAATTTAAAATTGTACCTGAATTTCAAATTTGACAATTTGAAATAATTTATCAAATTTTTACAAGAAATTATTTAATATTCTTTCTTAGTAGTTGTGACAAACATGTTTCGTAAGTTTTTGTGCTAAACATCTAATTCAGTGGTACCTAATGGTAGCAAGATTCTGTTTTTCAATAATGATATGAATATCAACAAAGTAATTATAATTATAATATTAAACATAGAAACATTAGAAGATACAACATCAACCAACACTGTAATTAAAGTCTATTGGAAGATAATAATATCTTTAAAAAAATCATTATTCAAATTGAAAATTAATTTAAATGGAATAAGTATATATATTTGTATTATTACACTAAATAATGTTTTACTGTCAATCTTCTTAATAAAGTACATATAAACGATTGAAACCAAAAATGCAATGCGGTCACAGATCACAATTATGGGAATTTCATATTTTTTTAAATTTGAATGTAATTATTGCTTAAATATAACCCAACACCAATCTTCACAAACATTTTTTAATCGTGTAACAACATAGCTTAAAAATATTCATTAGCGTTTTCTAGCAGTTCTCTTAGCTTCTTCACGTCGTATATACGCCATGTACATGGTCCAGACGAATCCAACCATGTTGACAAAGAGAACTCTCAGCTGTAAAAGAAATAAAGAATGAAGAAATTGCAGAGCCAGTATGACAGAGAACTGAATGCAATGGTAATACTATCACCAAGACGAATATGGAAAAAAATATACAGAAGGTATATAAAGTTAGAATGAGAGGAATGGAGAATGGATGAGATGAAATGAGGTTTGCATAGATGGCTCGGGCAGATATTATAACAAGACGGCAAACTTGTTGCATTTTTTCCTCACTGCATCTGACAAACTACTTAAAAAATAGCATAAATTAATGACTCTACTTTTATATAATATCATAACAATGTCAAGGACAAAAAGTGTATTTTTTACAAATTGTAAAATTTTTCAGCATTCTCGTAGATATAATTTTTTAATTTCAAGATAGTGGAGTCTCTACATAATTTGAAAACAAAATTGTAGAAATAAAGAGTAGCTTGGTGGTCTAGTGGTTAAGATAGTAATCTAGTGATCGGGGGTTGAGCCTCGTTCCAGGACACCAACAAGTTAGTCCTATTTTCATAGCACAAGTTTGAAAATAGCAAGAATATTGACTTGACATGTATGAAAAAAAAGATAATTAGATTAGAAATGGAAACTTACCATGGGTGGGACGAAAGCGAGGTTTATAATTTGAAACATTGTCAAATATTTCCAATTCTTATTTACAACTTTTTCAATTAAGTTCTCCATGTTTTTAAAGGCAATTTTGTGGCTATTTCCTTCCAATATTGAAATAATGTATAAAAAGAACATTTGATACAGTGGTGTGTACACAAGGCGCTCGAACAGCAATTGTTTGAACAGTCCAGAGGGCCCTCCATCACTAGGCAAGAAGTGGTCCAGAAATGAATAGAAAAAATGTGGAAAGGATCCACCAAACAGCAATCTAAAATAAAATAAATTACATAGTGCAATTATTCCACCCGTCTGATGCGAAACTAGTTTTGTCAGTTACAATGTGGAGATATTTGAATATGGCCTGCATTACTTTTATTAACTAACAAATTATACTTCGACATTTAAACTACTCAAAATAACAAATTTATTATTTATTTAGCATAGACAATTAACCCTTTCACTGCTGAATAAATAGTATGTGATTTTGATTTTGCAGATTTTCCAAAAATCTTGTACAATAATATTTTCCGTAACAGTAAAACATTTGTACATACTCCTTGAACATTTTCGATCCATAATTTAGTCAGGTATCCGCCCATAAAATATTATGGACTAGGTCTGTTACGCTCTGTATATCACATGCTAATTGTACTTTTATATTAATATAAAAATTAACGCTTTAAAATGTTCATACCAGATCTCTGATAATACAGTTTATTGAAGATCCGGAGATATCATACAATAATGAATATATTTCAGTTTTAGCTCTTTATGGGTAGTGCGTAAGTGTACTAGACTAACTGAAGTAAAATTATGCAATCTGAAGGAAAAATTACTGCATAATAAAATGCCCATTGTTTGAAAATAATGTCACATTTACTATTTAAAACAACAACCGGTTTAATCGTCATAATTTAACATTTTATTAACTTAAAAATAATTCAATTTCATAAAGGTAAAAAGATTAACAGGATACCAAATTTTTATTAGTTTTTTTAACCAAATATGTATGTATTAACATTAAGAGAACCAATTTCAATTAGACCACGCTGCACTAAAAATGGTATTAATGGTAATGATATCTAAATAAAACACAAAGTAACAAAGTGATCCAACATAAAAAGGAATAATTATCATTCTTACCCAAATGAACCAAATGCAATAATGCTGTTATAATTTATGTCCTTCTCTGAAGTGAAGAGTTGCGATGAATAATTGGCTAGAGATGCAAGGAGACAACTAAAAAAGAAAAAGTAATAAGTCAATTTTTTAATACAATACAAAAAATAAAAAAGTTGGTTCGTTGATAAATGTAATTTTAGTCAGAATCTAGTGAGATTCTAAAAGATTTATATTATATATTTTTAAACAAATTTTTTACTTGTATCAGATACATCAATAATATAAAATGTATTATTTATAATGACTATTTTACATGATGCAGTAATATTGTGTTTTTTGCACTACTAAATTAGGTAGGTATTTTTGCAATTATCACAAAAGGTTGTATGAAATTTTGTTTTCAGAAAGAACAATGAAATTGATTCTGTTAAACCAGTGGTTCTCAAGTATGTGCCTAGTAAAAATTTTGATTTTCAGAAAAAAATTATAATTACATTACTATAGAAGAGAAAATGGTGGCAAAGATTGTTCCCCCTTATACCTCCAATAAGGTTGATTTCTCTCGTGACTTAAAATCTGTCTTTGAAGAACATTTATCACACCTTATCAACTGGTTTGAAATATACTTTGCATGAATACGCAGAGACAATTGTGGCGCCATTGAAAAATCTTGATGCACATATATCGATGCATGATAGTACATCACATTTCTCTGTCCTAATATACCTACCATCCAGTCCCAAATTAATTTCATACAAAACACGCAAAAATAGATTGCGTCGATCGTTCCTCTATGCATCATTTTACCGCATTAATAGTTTAAATTGAGCAACATATTTCGTTACACTGACTTGTTTCATAATTGTCTGCTTAACGGCACATCGATGTTAAAGAGCGAGTCCTGCCACGGCGGTAAAGGGTCGAAAGAGAGGATCTTTGTTTTGCATCAACAGTGATGGAATTGATATATGCAAGCCAATCGTCATTGGCAGTGGCGTAACTACACCAATGTAGCTAATGTGATGCATTGGGGCCCAAATGATACTATTCCGAGTATCATTTTTCGCTAATATGGACTAATAATTTTTAAAATACACTATAGGAAAAAATGGCATTATAAAATGAAAATAATCATTTCTGTAATACCTGCTGATATGTTGGGTTAGGACCAGACCATCGCCGCAAAACAAAAATCCCCATAAAGCGAAGTAACAATTTTTATTATTAATTATTTTTAACTGTTCAAATGAATACCTAAAAACATACTTTTATTTCATCACGAAAGTGTGGACATTATAGAAAAAAAATACTAATTTTGTTTTTATTATGTAATCAATAAACTGCATAGTAAAAATATTATTATATCTTATACGCATTATATATTCAGGGAGCTTTTTCATTTTGCATTGGGGCCCATTTTTTCTAGTTACACCACTAGTCATTGGCAAATCGCTGAAGCTTAGGTGTTATAAGAGTATGAAAACTTTACCCGTAAAATATTACGTAAACAAAAAGACATGGATGATATTTTTAATTTGTTTCTATGGGACTTTGACACGGAAATACATGCAAAACAACAAAATATTTTATTGTTTGTAGACAACTGTGCAGCTCGCCCAAGTGATTCTTGAATTAAATGAGACAGCAGAAGAGATTGAAGATGTAGATGAAGAGAAAGAAAAATGTTTTTTTTTATGCATATTTAATAACTGGTGCCGAAAAAACTGTCATTCATAACACTGAAAAAATATTGTTTACTTACGGCAATAACGCAACAGCCAAAAAACAAATGATGATGAAAGATTATATATATGTTATTTACCATCAAGGAAGATTTTCAATACGAAGACTTGGCAGTTAGAAGTAATTACATTTATTGAGTTTTAAGTGTACAAATACCTAATTCACAGAGATGTATTGAAATGAGCAGACGTTCAGTTCTTCCTCATAACCTCTAATACAATCTAATCTGAAAATAGTCCTGGCTTATATCGGTGCATACCGCGCCAGGTGCTAACTGAAGATATGAGAATCTGGGCATCCCCACGCAATAAATTTAAGTAGCAAAGTGTCCAGTGAAGTTTTAATACAAGTCTGTTTACAAAGGATAGAACAGAACAATAATAAAGATCAATTGTGTGGTCCTAAAGAATAGCATTGTATTACAGTGGTCAGTGGTCAGTACATTAACTTGAGATGAATGCTTTAGATATCAATACGTGATCAGCTTCTTGGAAGAAAGGTGATGCAGGGGCAAAGTGGCACTTAACATATGATATAAAGTTTTTTTTTTTTTGTTTCTGTGCAGCTTTCTAATTTTATTTGTATTTAAACACATTCATTTACATGTGAAATATGTGTGTTTTTTAGAATATGATGTATGAATGTAACTTTTATATTCCCATATTCATAGTTTATTTTAGTAGGTCCCTTCAAAAACGATAGAGATTTCATTGTATATATTTTTTGTTTATTCTTCATATATACATCTTTCTGACTGACCACATTCAGTTTATTCTCTCTTCTTTTTCCAATTCATTTCCATATATTAGTGATGGAACTCCCTAAGCATTAATAATCTTGCTTCAGATAAGAGAATCAACTAGGTATGTATAATGTTCATAAAATAATAACTGCGAATATGTATTAACAAATTGATAAGACTATCTTACATTTATACTTGGTTCATTAATTATTATTACATGCAATGTACATATTTGTTTATGAAAGATAAGATGCTCGCCTGGTGGCCAAGAGTCAGAAGACCCACTGATGAGCCTATTTTATGCCCAAATAGTAATCCCGGGTTATTATATTGTGATGTCTTATTATTATTGTTTATAGAGAAAAATATGGTACCCTTTGTACTGATTTGGTAAAGATATAAAAGACAAAGTAATGCTCATATAAAACCATATCATTGAATGTACCAGAAAAGAATGTCATTTTTAAATGAGTCAAGTAAATTTCATATATTTATTAATTATGAATCTAAAATATAATTCCTTCATTAGATATAACTTTTCTCCCCCATTCTTAACTTTAATGCCTCTTTCATAAAAATCAAGAGGCTTCAAATTAAACTTATGGACGTTATTACATTGCCTTGCTAGATGTTGCCAACCATTTGCAAACACTCATCTATATTGCAGACTAAAAATGTTCCTTTTCAAAAAATCATTTCCATAAGTTAAAATAACAATTTTAAATTTAAAAAACAAAGATAATGTAGGACTATAAACAGTTTATGTGCAAAGCGCCCTTGAGGTGAACATTTTTACAAAAACGGTGCTACATGAATTATCCAATATTATTTATTATCAACACACCCGTTCCGGAATGGGGTACAACATAACCCCAAAAATTGTATTTTTAAAATATTAATGATATTGAGCTGGTATTCATTGTAATCTTCGTAAATATCCCAAAGAATGCAATGCGTAAAAAATATACAACAATAATGTTTTTCCACAGACAATCAGGACCATTTTATAAAGTATTTTCCCTTATTAGGTAATGGCAGATATAGCACACGTATTTGGATGAGTCGCGTCTTAGATTTCTTCGCCGAGCGCGCTACAGTGTGTTTCAGTCACGTCTTACCTCTCTTTACTGTTGTCAGTGCACGCTATATAATTTTATGTAATATTCTGAAGTTTTTACTTTAAAATTTAAAGTTATCTCTATTATATTCAGTATTTATATATACTGGTACTATTATTTTTATACTTATTTTTCAAAAATTTATATATTTTCTTTGGCATCATATAAAATTTATTATCCTTATACTTTACACCTTATTTGAATAATTAACTTCCACATTTACCTTTTTACTTTTTTTCCGAAATATAGTTAATTTTTCCTTGTTTATGTTTGTAATTTTAATTTATTATAAGTTATGTGCTGTTAAGATTTCTTAATTTTGATTAAATAAATTAAATAACCGGTTTCTAAACCAGTTGATGTTAACAAAAATAAAGTGGTGTTTAAACAAAGTGAATTGTTTTTAATTATATTTATAATGAATTACCACAAAGTTATAGCGGAATACAACAGTATTAAATTCATTTTCCGTATACCACTAAACACACTATTGGTGCAAGATCTGGAGAATACCGGATCATCATCGATCCCAAGCTATTCATTTTGTCCTTTTTCTGTTATTTGTAATTTTTGTATGTTGTTCGTGATTTTGAAAAATGTAAATAATCATGTTGCAAAACACTTGAATTCATAAGGATGTATTTTTATAATTTCTTCATTCAATCATTCTAGCTGATCACAATAAAACTGTATTGTTTGACCGGATTTGAGTGTTTCAAAATGAATCGTACTCTTCCAATCCCACCATATAAACAATAAAACCCTTCAAGTGTCAGTCTGTTTAGGGATCGGTTTTGTTACCTGCCCTCTCGATAACCATTGTCTTTTATATCCTCGGTTTTAATATAATACACACTTTTGTCTCCAGTGATTAGTTGATTCAAAAATACAGTTATCAATTCTAAAAGATGTACGCAAAACAATTTGAGCGCATGGATATAAATTATCAACCGGTTTGTTGAAATAATTTTCATAATAGGGGGACACCACTGCCTGGTACCTTAAAAAAATAACAGTCTGGGAAAACTCGGATGCATAACAACCCTGAAATATGGTTTATTGGTGATTGTCTTTAAATCCTGAGGATATTGATTGGTATTAGCTAGGTTTCTTACGGAGGTGTATAGGTGGCGCAAGTGTAGCTTCACACAATATGAAAAATGAAACGTTACTTATGCCAGTCATCAATTAAGTTAACATTTCTGTGTAGTGAAATACAATTTCTCATATTATTCTGTTACACATGTTTACTCTTGTAATCCATAAAATATAGAAAATAAAATTCAATATCATAATATCCTAATTTCTAAGAATATAGAAAATGTGTTCTATTACGTAAGGGTGCAACAAATTGCAGTGCACATATATTTTATCTCTTGAAGGCTTATTAAATTTATCTAAAGAATGAAGTACACACAGAACGCAAATATTTGTCGTATATAATTGTTACTATATTTGTCGTATCATATAATTAAATGTAACGTGGCATGTCACACGTAATAAAACGATACAAAACGATAGGGCTAAGATAACGATAACTAAGCTTCCACCCTCTGATGGCAACGCCCATTCAGCTATTTAGTTTAGATATCATTTTAAAAATTTTAGTTTTTTTCTTTACTTTACAAATAATCGACATTTTAATATAATCAATTAGAAGACTAACCTGGTAATAGACTTTGTCCTTATCGGATTAAGATATAAATTCTGTAAGTATGTCCCAACTAAATGAAAAATTGGTTTTGAAAGTGCCATTTTATTTTGCGAAAATACTAATAGATTATTATAAAACGCTTTCTCTACCACATCATTGCACAAAATTATACGTGAAAATCGATTTTGAGGCAAATGAAAACGCTGATAAACAATATTTTAAGAGATTACACGATCCTCACAATACCAACAATTTTTGAAGTTTGTACCATAGATAAGATAACGGAACAGGGTAAGCTCGCAAACTCAAAAATAGATGGGATGTAGATATTTAAGTCCGAGTAGTATAGTTTTTATGAGAAATGTCCATAAGAATTGATATACATCGACGTGAAATGACGCGAAGCTATCATATTAATTAGACATAGAATTAAAATAAATATATGAAATTTCATCTTGCCAGTCACATGCAAATCGCCGAGGACGGACTCATATGAAGGAAACCGACGTCTTAACAAAAAAATCCGAGCGGGTCGTTTAAAAATGGATAACGGTCGTAATGATCTCCAGCCCAAGTGTTCCACAATACGTACATTAAGGCGGAAAAACAATGTCGACGGGAATATGGCGAGGGTTTCTTGAGAAGCAATCTTAAAATGTGAGCTCTGGCGTGAACCGAACAGCTTTCTATTCCTTTGAAAAAAAAGGTATCAAATACAAAAGCTTTCGGGGAATGATGATTTTAAAAAGGCGCGTATTGTTTCAAAAGAATGCGCCTTACCGAAATACAAACTGAAGGTTAGTTAGACCATTTATGTTGGCCGAGACAAACGATTTCTAGGAAAATATCCGTTAGTCAATCCGTTAGTTAAATGTCTGACAGTTTTTCGGACAAAAACGTCCATACGTGAGGAAAACAAATAGCGTAGTTCCTTTGTTGGTGTTTTCGCGCGGTGTTGAATAGACCACCTGGCTGAGATCACAATTTAAATTTGTGGGAAGGTTGGTTGGTGTTCTCGTGAAAACCATTTTTATCCGAACATGTTTGTTCTCATCGGGGAGAAGCCACCGAGAGCAAGAAACAACACAGAAGACGTAAAGGTTATGTAAAAAACGATGCACGGTTAGTGAAAGGTGAGAGTCGGGATGTGCATCTGCGGTCCGGTCGGTTCGGGTACTGGGCGCCGAGTTCCTCGCCTCCTCCGCTGCGGGTATTGGTGCACATCTGTGGTGCACGTGTGTCATACCCGCTGGGTGGCGCAGTCCGGCCTTCCTTGAACGTTTCCGCTTTGTACGTGTGGAATGGTGCAATACCAAGGAATGACAAAACGAGGGACATCTGGACGATGCGTGCGAGCCACCACAAATTAATGAACTCTTGGAACCTTTCATATTCCAAAAATAATGTATCGTGCGTAAAGATAATACATATATAAGTCCGAATTTCTTTGGGTATAAATGCTCAAAGAATAGATATAACAAATGGAAAGATAATTAATCACGATAAATCTGAAACTGAGGATTATGATTATAACTAACTTGCTGATTATAATAAGTAACGTGCGAGAGTTCATTGTTAGGAATAGACTTCCGATCGTTTAAATATGAACCATAAGGGTAAATCTAATAATGCAGTTATATGGTATAGTGGATTAGGCAGATTCTTTTACAAACATAAGTATGTAATAAATTTAAGAATGTTGTAATTAGTTGATGATGTACCAATGTCATATAAGAATGATTGTTTATAAAGACGTTTTATAAAACTTCACAAGTGTTCAAGACAAATTTACAGATACCATTTCGAACTATAGTGAATTCTTACAATGACCATTATTATATTTGTTGATATGAAAGATATTCATGGTAAATAGTTTCCATTTTCAAGTAAAGAATACATTTTTTTCCTCTCAAGATGACTGATAATGATTTTAGGCTATTTGATTATAAATGTACCTAAACAAAAATATGAATAAGGGACTAAATAAGATGATCAATTCGTATAAAACTAAATGACAAAATAATATTTGTGACTAGATAAAAGATTCTGTCAAATAGTGTAAAAAATGTAACAATAGGCCCGAAGAGAGTTAAACAGTCGGAACATGGAGTCGGAGGACCAGTTTTGGTTCGTTTTGGTCCAAAAAAGGAGTTTTAGTTGGAACACGGGAGTCGGAGAAGAGTTGGAACCATGTTGGAACACAGGAGTTTTTAGGAGTTAACCAGTCACTTATATTACTGCAAGCCAGTACTTAATCACGACACTAACAGTCATCATCACCCTGCAATGGGATCCGAAACGTCGGCCAGAAAGGTCAAATATACACGGCCCAGAAAACTATACATAGAAGATTCTGAATGGCCGTGAAAACCTAAGAACATTTTTGATTTCTACCAGATTTGAATATAATATTAGTACTTATTTAGTGTTATATTCATCAAATAACACATCTCATTTTAGCCAAAACGTCAGAATGCGTCTGGTTTGTGTGAAAACCTCACGACATACATATTGATAAGCACTGCATGTTCTGTGGCGATGGTTACGGGGAAGAAAGTGGTGGGGAGATTACTTACATATCTATATAGAAGGAAATGTATTCACACAAACACCATTTATATTTAATCTTATCTAAGACGCGGACGCACTAATTTATCTTAATTCATTATTCACTAACTGTCCACGCTATCATTATCTTATCCTTCACACAAGGGTGGTTGAAATCAGTTAGAATCCGTATTTCTTGGGAACATTGGCGGGTGACCAGGAGCAACCTAGAGACCAGCTGTCGACCGGGGATCTCCTGGGAACAGATGCTCGAGATCAGGAGCGTAGAAAAGCCAGGCAGCAAGAGATTTCGTGAGATAGAGAATAGAAGAGATAGAGAATGTTTTGGAAAAATTCATTTTTATTTTAAATTGCCCGCCAGAACGCAATACGCGAACGTCACATGTGATACACGGGCATAGCAATATTGCGTCGATTTTAAAGAACAAATCCTTTTTTGAAAACAACCAGAGATCTAAACACAATTTACTGTCATCTATTAAATCACTTGTCTACCAGCGGTAATCATTAGTTTCTGGTCAGCTGCATAAATATCAGATCAATCTTTATTATTGTTTAAAACAAATCATTCCTTTTCTCGAAACTTTAAGTCATAAAAATATTAGTCTCCGCCTCGTCCCAACATCCCGTTCTCTGGACGTAATTCGAAAATGGTTTTTGTTCAAAATAGAATAGGGAATGTTTGAGATAATATATCGGGACCCAGACCATATCTCATGTTAGCACATTTTGCTAACATGGTCTGGGTTTCTTATAACGGCGATAGCATTGAAAACTTATTATACAAAGTTCTTTCTAAAAACGATATACGCGCGTCTCCCAATTTTTTCAACGGGAAAGGTCTTTTTTATCATTGCTAGCGAAATAAAACGCATGGCCGGTTCACACAAACTGGTAATCTAGGTACCTATATCATGTTTCAATCATTCAATCATCATTCAATCTTCGAAAAATTGAAAAAAATGTTTATAATCAGATTGCATTCAATGCATAAAAATAAACAACAAAATTGTCTATTGGTGTTTTCGTGTTTTCTGTCAAGAGTTAGAGGTTATTTCTTTCGACCGGGTTGAAAATTTCGATTGTAAAGTAGCTGTTGCTGCCATTTGTAAATAAAAATGTTGGATAAATCCTACTACAACACAATTCTCTCTCAAACCTTTTCGGCATGCGGAAATTATCTTCTGGCGGGAAACATTTATGGACAAATCGCGATTTATAAGTACTCCACCATATATTTAATTTATGTTACTAAGTGATTATTTGTTAAACTACAACCTAATTTTATATGAAATGATTTTAACTTACTTCTAACGCTTTTTAAGATTTTATTGTCACCTAAATTATTGAAAAAATATTTTATATTTATCTCTAAAAATGGCTTTATGTATCATATGAAGCCATTTTTAGAGTTTATTGTATTTATTATTTATATCATATTAATTTGAATTGAAATCTTTACAGCCTTGAAAAATTATTGAATCCCAAATTCGACGACTTCGCCTATAGTAATAATGCTGAACAAATTATCAACGTTGACAAAGATGTCCAGATATGCAGCATGGCATCGACTGAGAAGTTCCTCGTGGTAGGCACACACGGAGAGATCAGCGGGTGGGATTGGAGCTTCCTCACAGATAAGGCTCCAAAGCCTTCGTGGAAAATACAAATTCCAGAAAGTAAATCAGTCATTGACCGAGTTGATGTGAATTCGCTCTGGTGGAGTGAGGAGCAAGAACAAATGTTTGCTGGTTGTGGGGACAATAACATATATGCCTTCAATTTGGAAGAAGGAAAGGTTGTGCGTAGTTTTGAGGGACATTCAGATTATATACACTCCATCCATGGGTTGTGAGTCCTACTTAATTACTATATTTTTAAAAATTCACATTTTATTGACGTGTGAACTATTTTTCAATTACAAATCAAAAATTTGTTTATGCTAAGTTTTTGTTATTAAAAATTTTTAGAACAAATAATTTAGAAATTCTAACTTTGTTTAAAGATTTTCTCAGAAATATTGCTCTCACAAAACTTGGTAGAAATTAACTACCCAATATTATCTATTAATACCTTAATCATAGCCCTTTTCATTCATTTTACTGAGAAAAAATCTTCAATATATTTTAGTTATTTATCACAACATGAGAAAGCTCTGTGTTGCAATTTATTCAGTTTGTGAATTTATTTTCCATGTCAGGGGTTCAAGTCTTGTCCTGAATAGTGCCAAGTTCAGGCTTGGATTTACTATAGAGCTAAAGAGATTATACCCCAGGGTTCTCAAATTGTTTGTGGCACCGAGGTTCTAATGTCAATAGTATTAGAAATGTTAAAACATTAACATTTTGATGAAATAATAACATGATTATATACAAAAAAGCAAGATAACTTATTATATATTTAAAAAAATGTGTTTTAATATGTTTTTTAGAACCACTTATTAGTCAGATTCCTTCAAGTTTAAATCCAGCCCCGACCGAGTTTATCTATTTTTCATAGCACGAGAAGTTACTTAATTAAAAAATATCTTGAATATTGATATGACATGTGATTTAAAGTCAAATAACTTTGTTCACATCATTTTATTAGATATAAAATCTACATGTTTCCTCAGGATGAGTTGTTTACTAATGTTGAAAGATTGACATTGGGAGAGTTGGGGAGATGAAGAGAGGAGGAGGAGTAAACTAAAATCGGAGTAGGGGGAGTTAATTAGAGAATTACATGGTCGGAACAAGAACTGTAGCAATCGTGTAGGGGTTGGTTCGCCGGTTCACTCTGGGCTCTCGAACGTCGATATCTGCAGCGGCGTGCAGTGGTCCAGGGGGGTCCAAAATCGTCATCCAGTGTAGTCGCAGAGTCGTAGAAATCTTCCAGGATCAGTCCAAATGTCGTAGCCAAAAGTCGAATTCAGGGAAGAAAGTCCAGGTGAATAGCAGAGGTCAAGCGGAGATAAATCAAACACAATTTTCTTCAGAGAAGTCCAGCGGTGCAGAAGCGAGCGAGGGAAGTGATCTTTGCAGCCGCTGGACCATTATTTATTTAAGATAAATAAGCTGTGGGAGCGTGAGGCCCCATGTTGGACCAAGATCCAATCCGGTGGCGTGGCTGATCCCCGCACCACCCCGCTTTGGTCCAGCGCCGCCACCACCTGGCGGCCAGACTCCAAAACTCTGCTCATTTTTCTCGCCATCCCGTACGGGATGGCAGATCTCATTTTGCTCCGCAAAAAGGTCTCTTGTAATTTTATTATCAAATACCCAGGCATCGCGAGTATTTTTTCTTACAGATTGTGACCCTCCTCGCGATGCCTGATACATTTTACCTTGGATGATGGCCTGGGGAATTAATTAATGCACCTTAGACTTTAAAATTCCATTTTAACAATCGACACGATTTTTAAGGTGCATAATACTATCTCCGGGCGATTGCCCTCTCAAAACTCTATTTATTTCTGTATTTCATTTATACACAACATTTTTTTACATCCAGTTATTACACAAAAAATCATTTGTAAGTTTCGCTGGCGCCGGGGGCGGGGCCAGCCTCGGCCCGCTATCCCCCCTTTACTCGGCCGGTCGCTGCGCGCAGGGGTGTCGGAGTTCCAGCGGTGCGGAGTGCCGGGCGAAATATTTCCGTGAATTGGACAAGATAGATTTTTCGCCCGGCACCTTTCTTGAGCCGCGGTTAGCGCACTCCGCGGCCGCGTAGCTGTGCGGAACAGTCGTTAGAAGGGGAAGAATGGTTAAGTGGGAAAATATTCATTCAAATATTATTAGAATATGACTATACATTTGATTTTAATATAGAGTTTAAAATATTACATATGAGTTATAAGGTCTCACAGATGAACAATTTAGAAATATTAGAGATTAGAAAAAGTGTAAATATTAAGTCAAATATAATTAATAATCAAATAAAATTTGTAAACCCAATATTTTCCCACTTAACCATTCTTTCCCTTCTAACGACCATGCAATTCTGTAATTAACTCCCTCTACTCTGATTTTGGTGTACTCCCCCCCCCCCCTCCTCTTCATCACCACAACTCTCTCCCAATGTCAATCTTTCAACTTTAGTAAACAACACATCCTGAGGAATAGCATATTGTTCTATAAACATATAGAAACATAAATAATAAAATGGGGTAAACAAAGTTATTTTACTTAATTCATTAATTATGTCATTATAAAGTAAAACCCTACCTTCAGAAGAACTATTCTTTAATAAAAAAAGACATGCATTCGGTGTATGCACCTCTCATTTAAAATAAATATATACAGTGATAAGATTTTTAGCTGGTTCATGGAAAATATCTGGATAGGTATGGTTATAAATATTAAATAAAACATACTTTATAAATATTTTTAATATTGGACCAATGATATATAATAATAAAATTAAAATATAGGATAAAACTCAGCATACTCCGGTCCTACCTGTTGCTTCTATTCATTTTAGAAGCGCAACCATTTTAACACTGAAAAGTATTCATTTGACGTTGTTGTACCACATTGTATGATCTCTATTCTTCTTAAGTGACATTCCCTCGTAGCTTTCTCCATCGATCCTTGTTCTGCGCCAGGTCTATTACTCCTCGGTAGTTTCTGTATGTGCTCCACTCCAGCATCTGGTTCAAAAATGTTTTTTTTTGTTGTGCCAGAGGATATGACTCAAACATTCAGCGTCTCTTCGCTATATAATATGATCTAACACTATTTGTCCTTTTCAGAGATTCTAACATTATATCAGCCGGAGAAGATGGACTTGTCAACTTGTGGGATAGCCGATCTCAGTATTCTTACAATAACTTTACACCTCACTTGGAAACTAAACTAGCTAGACCTGATCTAGGTAAATGGATGGGGGCTGCAACTTTGGGAGAAGATTGGATTGTAAGTAAAATAAATTTGTAATAATTTTTTTTATCTATCCAAGCAAAGAGGAAATATAATACTTGGTTTGGTGACCGTGTTGGAGGAACTGAGATTATTAAGGAAAACACATTCTTATTGTGAAGTTGTAATTATTCAGAACAGACGGTCTGTGATATTTTAAATACTAAATTAATGTATTAATTATAAATATATACATATAAAATCAATTTTGTTGAAAAATATTGTTTTTGCGTCACCGGGATATAGCACAAAGGTAGTGCACTTCCCCGGATTGGAAATAGAGATCCAGGTTTGAATCCCGGTGACGCAAAAACAATATTTTTCGACAAAATTGATTTTATATGTATATATTTATAATTAATACATTAATTTAGTATTTAGAACTGAGATTCATATTTTTGTCTTAATTAAATCCAAAATGTACAAGGTTTCATGAATTTTTTTTCAAATAGCAACCGTCCACACCTTTTTACTTTTTCCAATGATTAAAACACTGAATCATTTCAAATGTCATATTCAATCAAAAATTGATATACACCACTATATTAATGTTCTTTGCATCATTATATTAATGTTCTTGTGTTACAATCATTGCATCTTTTATTTTTGATACTCATTTCAGTTGAACCGTACTATTTATGATGTATTTAATTGCTTTCATTTTAATTTTTCAAAAATGTTTACCATGCATAAGTACATTTGAATGTTTTTAAAAAAAAATTATAAAAGCTAGCGCACGCCAAGACTTTCCGTCATACAACAGTCATAATGGAGAGGAGCTATAGAAATATATAACATTGCGCACACCGACAACCGTATATTTCCACGGTCCTCGCCTTTATGACAGAAAGTCGTAGGTGTGCGCTAACATTTTCCCATATAAGTAGTAACATTAAATGAGACATAAAAATACACAGGTAACCCCTGCTGTGTATCAAATCAAATAAAAATCAACTCTTCCTTTACAGATTTGTGGAGGTGGTCCGCGACTCGCCCTGTGGCAGATCCGATCGCTCAATGCTACAACAGTGTTTGACTTACCAGACCACGGAATACATGTCAGTTACTTCCATGATGATCGCATCATTGCTGCTGGTACAGCAAAACACCTTTACCAACTGAACTATTCAGGAGAAACCATAGTCGAGATCCCGGTGTCAGCTACCACAGTGTACAGCGCTGTATGTCAATCCTCTCCTCATAAAGTGTTCACAATCGCAGGATCCAGCTCTGACATAGATCTCTGTACAACATTTAACTATAAAGACCAAACTTTATCATTCAAATAGTATTTTTAAATAAATTATTAATTTTTAATGTGAATTTCATTCTCTATGCCAACTGTTTAGAGATATTTTCAGTCGCTCGATGCAAACACGCCTATTTTGATATATGGCCAAATGAAAATTGTAGGATTCAAGAGTACAGTAAGTTCTCTACGTGCAAATATTCAACTTGTGAACATTCAAAGATGCAAATGTCTAGATCCATTGTTTAAATCTATTGAAAATGTGTATTGTAAATTGCACTGGAATTTTAATTTCAACACTGCCGCTTTCAATAATGTTTACAGTAATCACGAGCAGTCTTCTTTGACAAGTGTGTGTGCTCTTAAGTGTGGCTATATTTTGTTGAAGTCATGTGTGATTAATTTTAACACCAGTGTTGTTGGATTTGCGAATAAATTCAATTTGCCAACGAGCTCTGGAATGAAACTCATTCATACATAGAGGGCTTACTGTATCTTCAGGATGTAAAATAAATTTAGATGTTGGTAAAGGAATCACTGACAATATTATACAATCCCATTGTTTATTTACAATAATATAAAATAAATAATACATGTTTAAAAGTATTCAAACACTTGTAATACTGCCATTCAAATGACTAGATAATCTTAAATTGTTTAGATTTAGGTAATAAATTATTAAGTCATATTATGTACTAATAACATTTTTCCAATTGCTGAAGATATTTCTAGACATGGATGAGTTATTTCTCAAAATAGAAAATTAATAATTGTTGAGAGTTACATATGTAAAGGTTATTTTTTTAGAGGTTTGTTTTTCAAATTGACAGCACGTTTTCCAGAGATAGCCAATTTGACAGCTGATTTGTGCTCAGTTTGGTTTACCATTTCACCATGAATAGACTTACGCCAGAACAACGCTTGCAAATTCTGGTAATTTATTTCGAAAATCGTGGTTCAGTTTGCGAAGTGTATTATGCGCTATGTCCATTTTACGGTCGACATAATCGTCCATCCGAGCAAGCAATTCGAATAACCATGGATCGTTTTCGCACCACGCTTACTCTAATTGATAATATGCATCCACAGAGACGTTGTACAGTACGCACCGAAGAAGCTGTTGTGTTCTTCAAAAATGATGCCGGCCAGAACGTTACAGTCAATGGAGACCTCTATAGATCCATGATTACTGACTTTTTCGTTCCCCAATTGAATGGCATTAATGTGGAAGAGTTGTGGTTTCAACAAGACTGCATTATGCCACACAGTGCGCACCACAATCAATTTATTGAAGGAAACTTTGAATGAGCGCATAATTTTGCGTAATGGACCTGTGAATTGGCCTCCAAGATCGTGTGATTAACACCTTTGAATTATTTTCTGTGGGTATATCACTAGTCTACGCTGATAAACTAGATACAATAGACGACTTGGAAGCCAACATTTGTCGCATTATTGCCCATATATTGCCATATATCTTCCATATTGCGCTTTATTTGAGCCAGCTGCGGCGCCCATATACGCAAAATCTTATTTAAATACTTAATACAATAACAATAAAATTATCTTTCCAATAAAGCCAATACCATGGCCATTACCACGATTTTTACGTGTTTTATTTAATTTTAATGTTCTATACCTCTAAAAAAATCATCCTTTATATAAATAAGAGATACTTAACATTATATTCAATCTGTAATATTACATACGGGGTATTTGATGAAATTTTTTAGCAATTAGAATTTTATTTTATTTAGTATGTATTTATATTTGTACACTACTTTGAACTACATAAATTAGTTGGAATACACTTTTGAATAAATGTATTCTTACATTTCAGTTCGTTGTACACAAGCTTGTTTGTAAATTGAAATATTTTCATAAATTACATTACACAAAAATGGGGCAACTTTTTTAGTATGTATGTATGTATATGTTTTGTGTAGGTTCAGTAATACACACATAGTTCATTTTTTTTTAGATAGTGCCCATCGTATTCCTTGCTCTAATTATTTTATTTTCTTTCTCTAATAATTCTAGTAATTTATTTTATAATTCTATTAATTGTATTGTAAAAAAAAGTCATTCTATGTCAAATGCCGAATCTGGCACGACAATCAAAGGAATCCATGTCCAGCTATTGATGCCGGAATGAATCCTTCAGCGCCATCTTTATTTCTTACATAAAACCATTCCGAGTCTACATCCGCCTCTGTTCCACTTCCTTGCACCAGTATCACCACATCACCCTTCCTCACTGTCAGTGTGTTGATCGCTTTAGAGCCTTCATAATCCTTTTCAACGACCAACAAAGTATGACGCGACACGTATCTAATATTTCCAATATTTGCATTGTTGTATTTTTGTTTTTTTTTGTGTACAGAGTACTTATTTTTTAAATTAAAATCGTTAGTCTTTGATGTCACTGAACTTGGAACTGAACTATCATCACAAACGTCCTTTAACTTTGAGCAGCTTGATGTCGCCTTGAGGTAGAGTTTGTCAAAAGTTCTTTCTCCGTATGCAGACATGGAGTCTGTGTAAAACTTTTGCTTGGGTCGACTCCGACCACACTCGGACTTGGTTCCACCCCTGAGTTGTTCCTTCTCGCTGTCTGTCATGTTTCCGCATGGCTGGGGATACAGGTCTAGAGTACTCTCCCAACAGGGAGCTGCTTTCCAGGGTGTTTGAGATCTGAAAATAAATACATATTTTATATAAGAAGTCTTGAAGACACTCGGGTTAAAAGACGAAGAAGTATAAAAGCAAGCAAGGCAATCTTTAGTATATAAGTATTTATCTCCTAAATTACAAATCGTATTTTATTACTATGCATACATTTTGCTAGAGAAGATAGTTTCTTTACGAGTGGCTACATACCTCTGATGTGTGGGCAGTATCCCGAGAGGCAAACAAGAAGCGTAGAGAACGTAACCTTCCTCCCCATGCGGTGTTTGCACGTACAGCCACTGCTGATTCTTGAATACAGCATTCACAACCATTCCTAATGAGAGAGACAACTCCTTTTGTTGGCTTCCGTTCCTAGTTTGATAAAGGATGCTCGGGTAAGTCACTACAACGGGGATGTTGCCAGGATTTTCGATGCTCGCCTGTGAAAATAATAATTTATTATTTTTTTATTGCAATAAAACCTCAGTGGTCGACTATTCGTGTTACATTTGTTGTTGCATACATTTTTAAAAAGTATTAATAACTCAGAGTGAATCTAAGTAGGTTCATTCCTATGCATGATCATGACAAGTGAATATGAATAAGGCTACATCTTCCACTTAAATATATTTTTACCATCCTTATACACAAAGGTACAAAGTTTAAAGGTCAACAATGTCGAAACACGTAACCAATGTTCCCTCTAAGGTGTGCACGCTATTTGGCATCATAGCGCATACAATTTTTAACAAGACTTTTTTTTCATGTGCCGTTTATCGAGTTTGGCAACCATGTTGCAGTATATTGATTTATCCTGTATAAAATCACCAACATATTAGACACCTAATCGCTTTATGAGGTTACACAGCCAAAACATTATCTTTTTACAAACTCCTCTGTTTGCCTTCTATCTTCTCCTGCATAATTAGTTGTAAATGATCATATTTTTCATTGCATAGAATTTGTCCTCAGTGTACAGCTTTCCTTGATAGCTATTATTATTATACATCTTCATTAGTAATTTGGTCAACCCGGGCCCTACGATTAGCCTTGTACTGGTGTGGTAATGTTTTTCTTATATTCTCTCCCAGCGCACAAATACTCGTAATACCTCTAGTCCTTAAAATCACACAAGGAACATTGCACGTAACGGGTATCAGTCTTCGGCATTCGAAACGAAATCTAAATAACTGAAGTTATGAATGAGGTGAGAACATTGGCGATATAAGAGTGTGTTAATCAAATTGTTACATAAAAGTTTATTTTTTCAATATCCTTAAAAGGTCAAATTAGGAAAAGGCTTGGGTTGAGGTGTGTTTAATCCTTTCACGAAACACAGTCATCGTGAAATAAACTTTGCACTTGGCGTATTAACATTGTATAAAATTCACGTTTTAACATTTAAATTGTATTTCCGAATTCAGGTAATTCGCTAGTTTTGAAAAGTGTATATTATATTATAAAAGACGCTGTGGACGTAATATCATCGGTAGGTACCAAAGTAGTTATTGATGGAAGAGATTAATGTTGTGCTAAATTCAAAGACAATCACTGGACGCTGATAATACAGGATCCAAGAATGAGGTGCGGTGCAGCCATCTATATTTAAATTTTAATAAGTAGTCAGCGGCAGTCATCCTTGAATGGTCTCTAGGCCACCAATGAACACGTTTTGGAGCCCCTAAAAAATAAATGAACAAAACTTTCCTAAAATCTTATTTTTTTATAAATAAATTTTAATATTTCAGCACGCAGTAACAGAATTAGCATTAAAACAAGTGACATTCATTGATTTTGGTCAATAAATAATCTTAATTCGTGAAATTGATTGTGGAAGAAAACCTTTCTCCTTGGCAATTCGTTCAGATAAGAAGAAGTTGAGAAAAAATAGTAAAATAGCCCCCAAATTTAGGCGGCACAGAGGCTGTAACCTTTTCTACCACAGCATTCTTCCTACACGCATTAAAATTATTTTTCGAGCTCCAGTACTCCTACCAACGTTGGTATATGTGATACGTTCAGACTTGGTCAATGGTAGTTCATTAGATAGGTACTTTGCAATATCGCATGCCCGGGTTTCCTGTATCCCTACTAAAATTGCGCCACTGACAGATTGTTTAAAGAATAATATACAAAAATGATTAATATCTTACCTCTGCCAAAAAGCAGTCAATGTCCTTGATTTCATATCCAAAATTCTGGGGTTGCTTCTCAGTGGTTCGACTTTTTCTTCGCCTGTGCCGGTGTCTTCTCGAGGAAGCGTTACTCTCAAACCCTCCGCCGTAGTCTGTCCACGTGTCATGACTTTGATTCGGGTTTAAATTTCTATTATTTTTGATAATCCTTTGACTGTTTTCAATCCCTATCGATCTATTCTGCTTCGCGTTTCTTCCTATAACTCTATCACCGGCAACCTTTGAATGTGCATTTTGATCATTTTCAAAACTTTTATTTGATCTTTGATATCTTTTGGTGAACGTGTCTGATGGACTTCTCCTGGAGCTGGAACTGTCGGTCAGTGTTGGATTATTGCACGGATTGTATTGCACGTCCGATCTTTCTCTCAGCACCCAAGTCAGCGAAACTTTGGAGCGGTGTCGTCCTGTGAGCAGGGATGTCTTTTGACCCATTTCTGTTGAAATGTCCCTCACCGACTCTCTAGCCTGCACCTCATCTTCTGCTGCGAGTTCTGGGGCAGTGTTGTTCTCGCAGGTAGCCAAAAGGTCGAGGTCTGCGATGGCTCGTCTAATTGCATCGATCTATAAAACAGATAATATATATTGAATGTGTTTTTCAATGATATTATAATAACTTGGGCAAAATTTTTGACGGTATATGTACGGTACATATATAAATATATACATACAAACCACAATTATTGAAAATATTAAAAAGTGTGCATTTCTGAGTCTTTTTTTATCATCTGCTAATTAACATTTTTTTTAATATTTTGAATGCAAAGCAATGAATTTTTTATTTTATCTAAATGGTATCCAATTATCATAATAATTTTAAGTTTGTCCGAGCTAATTTATTAAATAATAGTAATATTGGATATTTTATGGCGCTATTTTTACAAAACATTTCACCTCATGGGCGCTTTACACATGAACTATTAATAGTCCTACATTATCTTTGTATTTAAAATTAATAATTGTTATTTTAACTTATGGAAATTATTTTTTTAAAAAGGTGCATTATTAGTCCCTGCTTATATAAAGTCTCTGATGCATTCATTGTTCCTTATGACAAAGGGCAAAGAGTTCTATGCTTTTGGGCTTGCCACCGCAAATGCCCGTTCACTAAACTTAGACTTCTGGCAACAGCTGGTCGATTCTACAACCCTTCCTGCAGCTGAAGTAAAGGCTGATGCGAGAGTTTGACGTCTACTATTCAAATTGTCTGGATTACAGAGGCGCCATGTTATGTGTCGCCTTGTACATCAACCAGCCTAATTTAAATTCAACTCTTTCAGGACGTTAAGAGAATTTAGAAACTCCATATTCTATCCATGCTGCCGCGTTTTGAATGAATTCTAGTTTATCCAGCCGAAACATTGCCAGCATAAATGCTGTTATTCTTCTGTTCCTGCTCATCACATATCTATTGTAGGTATATCTATCGGCATTTTTTTAAGCAAAGAAATAATTATAATTAAACAAACAGTAAACAACAAAATATATCAAACTTATAATAAAACCGTTTGTTTATATGTCAATAATATCAATATTGCCCTCATCCGCAGTCAGATTACAATGCTATTTTTACAGTAATATTCAAATGTAGTCTTCTGAAAATGAGTCTCCATGTTTTATCAATTCCAAAGACAATGGTCATGGCCAAGTATCGGGCATCATATGGTAATGCGGAGGCCACAACATAGCCTTTGAATACTACCGTAATCGTAAAATAATGATATCTTTCCAAGCTTCCTATCTTTTATAGTTATAATTATCAATATTCAATATTATTTACTAAGCTCTTTCAAACATTGAAATTGCATCAAACTTTTAAAAATTTTCCTATACTTTACATTCATTCATGTCATTCATGAATAGTAATTATTCAATATATAAATTAAAAGTAACTAGGTAGATACATAATATTTCCAATTTAATAATGATCTTAATGACCGTAGGTAATGAGTAATGACTGTAGTTACTCAATTTTTTTTAAATTATTGATTTCATTTCATTTACAGTATAACAAAAATAATATATCCAATACATAATACAGATCGGCATGTGAGGGTAACTTCAATTAATATTTTAATGTAACATTTATTGCAGTCTCATGTAACTTTTACGCATTGTGTTAATTTAATAAGGATGTATTTTCATTTTTCCAGTTTGAAATGCGAGAAATTCTATACGAAGTACATACTCTTTCAAGATTGGGTTAATAGAATAAAACTTGTAAATATCACCTAAACACTAAAGGACGTAATTGGTTACATAAATCATGCGAGAGAGGAAGGTTTTAATAGAAAGAGACGACAAAAAACGCATTCGAGACAAGTGGCAAAAATAACTCATATCTAGAGTCCTTTCCACGTTTTTTTTTTTTCATATTAATATTGTGGAATGAAATAATAAGTGTGTTTTCATTGAAAATTAAATAATTTATTAAAGTTCCTAATTGAATATGAATATACGATATTTTGAAATAAGTCAACGTACCTACCATCAACGATGTTCCGTATTCAAAATATTGTGACAGCTTTAATATATTTGTAGCGGCCGGAATTCAAACCCACCGCCATCTCAGTCGGCATCGACGCTAGCGACAGCGTTGCCGGTTGCTGCCACGAGCCTGGCTCAGAATTCACCGCTAGGCGCGCTCTCTAGTTTCAGCGTTCTACAGCGACGGTCTCGCCGGCCCCGGAGCGCCGGCGAGGCAGCCAAATTGCTTCACATTATTTCATTTCGTAATATACACGCACCTTCTACATAATTTCATTGTTACATTTATTCATTTAATTTTGTCTTTCTTGTTTTTACCATACTGTCATAATAAAATCTCAACACGCGCAAACTAACATCTCTATTTCATTTAACCACCGACATAACCCCCAAATATTATTTTATTTATAGAGGATCGATTTAAATGTATCACGATGCCGTTTTGTGATCTATTTGTTTCATAATTACGTAGTATTTTGTCTTGTTTAAAAGACAACTGTGTTAAATATATACGGAATATTCAATTGTGACTTACATACAAAATAACGTACATAAAATATTTGCTTCGTTCAAGAAAACGTTGTTTTCTCTTAAAATCAATGAAAGGATATCTAATTTAATATTTAATAAGTTTAATTCTTATTATTATAATTAAAATACATATCTCCAGTATTTTTCGTAAAAAGAATTCGAAATTGACGTCCATTACGGCCGCTTGAATCGGCGAAGTGAAGCAAAAAAAAACACATTAATAGGATCGATATAAATATTTTTAGTAAGAAATAATTGTGTTTTTGATATAAAACTTGATTTTAAAAAGCAGCCGAAACCTTAAAGCATGTGAGCAAATACAAGTTTAAAACCGTTTTTTTCACTAAAAATAACACAAAGTATTTTAAAAACATCGAAAATTGATAATACGTCCTGCAAATTTAACGATTTATAACTATTAATTTTTGACATTTTGTTAATTTATCCTAGTTCAGATTTATCTCTGAAATTTTGGCTTCAAGATTATAAGAACATGTATTTCTTATAATAAGTTTACGCAAGAATTTTCCATATTAAGGCAATTTTGTGGTACACGGAAAATGAATTTAATGGTCGCGGTCTTTCTTATAATGCTTGTATTGTTTTAATTATGGCAAATAATATTCAGTTATAATAAATATTAGTTTTAAATTCTTGTAAGGGTTTTAAGTTTTTAAAAAAGTCTTATCTAGTGTATAACTTATGATATAAATGAATAATAAAAACCCACATTTTTGTAAAAACGCGAAAAGATTCATTATTATTATTGAAATTAATAATAATAATTCATCTTAAAAGGGCCTTAACAATCAAACTTAGCTTTTTTATGTAAATTGGCCATTCAAAATCGGTGTTGGAAAATCAGATGCTTTTGCACGCCGCCATTTATAATTACAATTCAACTAATAGTAGTCTTCGTTATTCTGAAATTTAAATGGCCGCCGATAGGTATGTTAACTAGCTTGCTCATTTTATATTTTAAACCAGATTATTATATTATTATTATAGAAATTATCATTAATATATTTTATTATTATTACCTACTTGGAAATGTTATTTATTACTATTATTATTTGGAATTGGCCAATTACTTTATTTTGACATGAAAAAATTGTCTTGATGTCTGCGTAGTAAAGAAAGTGTCATAAAAATAACGAAGCTCTCAAAAGATACTCGGACCGGCAGAAAACACATGAAAATTGCAACACTGCGTTTTTTTAACATCTCAAACAGATTATCCATAAAAATATCATTTAGTTTACGATTATGGGTTTATATTGACGTGTATTTTATTTTTTTGACACAGTATTAAAAGGGTAAAACATTATTACACGAGTTTGTGTGTAAAATAACATGCGCAAAAGAGAGCAGGTAACTGCTGTAATATCTTCAAAAATGGCGGGGTAATTTTATTTATACAATTCTTCCCCGCGGGTTTAACGACTCCATAACAATAAATACTCGACTCGGGGGGAAAAAAATACATGACTTAAAATTTTACTGCGTATTTAAAACCGTAAAGATGTAATTTCATTGATCACATTCGGAGGTCCTTAAGACTTTCCAATTTTGGCGTTTCCTTTACCATGAAGCCTAATACCTACCTACAGCTAAATTCAATATATAATACGACCACACGTGCACCATGTGGCCATATTGAATTTACCTGTACGTTCTGTAATGTTCCAAATATAATTGTACGTTTTGCACGTATTATATTTGGAATATCCTAAAGTACCTACTTTAATGTCTGTTCGTTTCAAATGAAAATGAATGAGAAATTCATACGTATTATTGAACAGGTGCCAAATTGAATTGGAAGTAATATAGAACCTTATTTTTCTGAAGTTTTTCAGTCTAAGAGGGTAGTTAGAAATCTACTGTCAGATATTTGAACAATTGGAACATTGCAATACTGCTGTTAGGTGATTTAAATTAATATGGATTAAAAATATTGTATGCAGGTACCTAGGTAATATGATGTGCTTATAGTCTAATGGTTACGATATTCGCTTAATGATCTAGTGGTCAGGAGCAGTGGCGTAACTACAGCATTGCAGCCAATGCGACGCACTGAAGCCCGCGCTAGGTCGGGACCCAATAGGTCCGCGCCCTATAATAATTTTGATATTTGACTTTTGCGAGTATCGTTACTTTTCCCAGCGCTAATATGGACTTTAATTTTTTTAATTCACCAGCAAGAAATGCTGTCATAAAATTTAAAAATATCATTTCTCACTTGTTTGGGGGTTAGGTCGGTGGTTAAATGAAAGAGTGGTGATTGGTGTGTCGATGTTTATTGTGTCGGATAGAACAATGAAGACAGATAGAATGAAAGAAATAAATGAAGATAAGAAATAAATAGGTGCGCGTGTATTATGAAATGAAGCGAGTCGGCGATCTCGCTCGGCGCGCGTGGCCCGGCAAGACCGCCGTTGCGAAGCGATGAAAAAAGAGAGACATCGTCGGTGTGGAATCGGACCAGACCTATAGCGGGAACCGACAGCGATATGTCACTATTACCGATGCCGGCTGAGTTGTCGGTGAATTTTAAATCTGATCCCTACACTTGTATTACGAAAATACGTGAAGATATTATTGACGTATACAGTAGTAACTCGCTAGTAGGAACAAGGAAATTTTTTCAGTTCCATTTTTCTATTATAAATAAATGCTTAAAATTATTTACCACTTTATTTTTTTCATGATGTGAAGTGACCAATTTTGTTCTTACTTTTTACTGGATAAACCTCCTAATAATAATATTTTTATATTTTATATTGTTTACGCGTCTCGTTACTTCGATTGGCACTACTGGATTTCCTGGTTGATAGTATTGTGCATGAATTTTTTTTGGGAAAATGCAAGAAATGGTAAACGACAGGCGGATCAATTACATCCCGCGCTTCGACCAGTCCAGAGGTCCAAATAAACCGATCGTCGGAAGTGCGCACTTCGGTCGGTCGAAATCTACTCAGCCAAAAGAACAACAACAACGGACCAGAAAATCAAGTACAGTAAAAAGGTTAGTTCAGTGTTCATATATCACATGTGGCCTTATTGTCGATTGGAAACCTAGGAACCAGTTATCGAAGGCATTTAGGTAAACATATATAATACAATACATATTCAGGGGGCCTTCCATTTTGTTTTGGGGTACATTGCATTTTTTGCATTGGGGACCAATTTTTATAGTTACGCCGCTGGTCAGGGGTTCGAACCTCGTTCCAAGAGGTCATCGAGTTAGTCCT
This sequence comes from Eubasilissa regina, assembly GCA_022840565.1. Lineage (NCBI taxonomy): Eukaryota > Metazoa > Arthropoda > Insecta > Trichoptera > Phryganeidae > Eubasilissa > Eubasilissa regina. Next base: position 30,835,485 of record JAINEB010000003.1, on the reverse strand, counting down.
ATTTTCATAGCACAAGCGTTTAGCTTAGTAGTACATTAATTGGCCGGTCAATACAATTGTAAGTGTCAACATTATCCCAAAAGTATGCTTACATTTTTAAATTAAATTTAAAAAAAGAGATAAACTATATAAATAATGTAATTAATATTGTGAAATAATATATCTTTAATAATTACTAGCCTACCCGCAGCAGGTACCGCACGGTAGCAAACGTACCCTGCAGAGACGCAGTACTCTGTTGTCAATTCACTTTGATAAAACTATAAAACGTATTTTGATGGGAAAATAATAAGAAGAAGTGAGAAAGATAAAAATCTATATGCGTTACACGTTTGTCTATAACCAGATTTTAAATTTAAATATTGAACATAAACTGACAGAGAAAAACCTAAAAAACAAATGTGATGGGAGACAAACCATTTTCCCGCAAAGAATGAAGTTATTTGTTATAATATATTAATTAAAATAAATTAAATTAAATTTTAAAAAAACCTGGCAAGTAGCAACTGAACTGAATCGATGTCTTCCGCGTGACAGGCAGGGATAGGTTCTTATATTTTTCATCTCAAGGGAAATTTCCGTTTCTGTAGCTCTCTCCATCTGTCTCCAGATCTAGCCTATTTTTTATTATTTTAGATTATACTTTGTTTTATTAACCACTTAACGAATTAATATAAGAGTCAGGGAGCATTTGAGATGTTTGAATAATAATGGTTTTTCAGAATTTGCAGAATTTCTAATCATTTGTTAGAAAATGACCATACTTTTGATAAAAAATTGGGATTGTCTATTTTACATGTAAACAATATTGGTCTTAAATGGGATAATTTGGAATTATTGAAAATAAATAAAGCGTGTAAAACTAACCAAAATATTATAAACAACCAACAAAATTTAACCATAAGTCCCATTCTAAAATTTTTTCCTAAAAATTATTCTAATAATTTTGTATCATTAAGTAACAATTTAAATAATATATTGTGTCATTCTGGACACATTTGTAATTCCCGTGTTGAAGCTGAATACTATTTAAACAAACTCATAGCCCGCCCACTACACCATAATTAACATAACCTTGATTACGATAATAATGATGATATTCATGTAAATAATTAGAATGATGGACATTTAAACCGCATATAAAATTCTGGTCGATCAATAAAAAAAAAACTTGTTTTCGTAGGATAATGTCGACTTTCTGGTCGCGAAACCTAAACTAAGATGGGGCGATAACGTCATAAAAGACATGTTTGCATTAGAGATCCAAAACTGGAGAGAAATGGCGCAAAACAGAGATTAAATAGACATCAAGTCACCTCGGGGGTTGAAAAGCCAATACTGATCATAGTATACCTATATGCTAAATTTACACGTCCAGTAGAGGCAGGGGTGGGCTGGAGGGGGCTCGGAGGGCCTTGTTAAATTTGCCTAATACTTTTACTAGTGATGGACGATTCCAAAATTTGTTGACTTTTTTGCCATTTGAAGTTTTGACATTTATTTCAGGCGCATAATAAAAGAGACCTAGCCGTTTTTTTGTCTATGGTCGAACAATGCTTAAAAACGCCGATGTTTGATATACATTGCTTCCAAATGTTTTTAGATGTTCAACGCAATATTTTTGTGAACGATTATCCTTCATACTTCATACGCGCATATTTTTTCCCTTTACCGTAATTGTGCACAGTTTTGAGGACAGTTCTTAATGTTTATTACTTTATACCATCATTTACTAAGGAGAACTTCAGTTTCAATCCGGCGTTCTGTTTCGAAACGTAGTATTGGAGGGAAAAGATTAGTATCTATTTCAGCGTCAATCTTGGAACTCTTTACTCTTACAATCTAAGGTAGGTAAGTACATTTTTCAGCTATTGTTAATAATTATATATTGTGTATTGTTACATAATATATGTAAGTATATTAAGTAACATTCGATTGCTTTAATTATATTGCGTATAACTGTTTAAGAGTGATAAAAAAATCCGCCCTTTTTCCGGAACACCGCGAATTATTCTGAGATTAAGCGAGCCCTTTATACTGGCGGCCCACCGCTGAGTAGATGTATAAGTACGAATACGTATTATATAACGATGTTCCTTTTCAATATTAAAAATTACAAACGAAAACATTATATTTACAACTCTTCAGTAAGAAGTAAGTACCCACATATCATGAATCTGCATAATTTACTTTACATCTGTTCTAAATGATATTCGTCGTAATGGCGCGTGCCTACGAAGGGCGTCACGCGCCCGGATCGACGATACACATTATACAAACAGCTGCAATTAGTCGATATTTTAATTTATGGAGATAATATTGAGTGATTATAGCCGGAAAGGACCCTGGGCCCCAAAAAACATATATAAACAAATGTATACGAGTATGTAAGTGAAATACTAAATACATAGTGGACGGCTTTTTTCTATAAAATAATGAAAAAAAAATTGGTGTCTGATCTCTATCGTATTTACATGAAAAAAACAATAGTATAATTCTAGACATTAATAATATGTATTCGCAACAGAAAAAAATCTTCGCTTTGCTTTACAACGACGTTCTGGTCCCTAACGTAATGCATTAGCGGGATACTATTACATATATCTTTTTTTTAGGCGGATTTTGCGGTAATTGCGCCACTGATAAGGTTTAATAAGTATGTCTTGGAGAAAGGGTCCTTGTTTTCTTACTGTACTGTGCAATATCATTGTTACTTATCTGTTGTTCACTTTGTTATTTTTATTTTCTACATTATGTTCAAATATACAGTTCTTGTGGATTAAATCTGCCGGCAGTGGTGCGTGGAGGATGAGTCTCAAATATGCCATTTTATTTTACTTTATTTTGTGCCGTCTCGTTTCCCGGAAGGGAGTGCCTCTTCACTTTCCCTCTGCTCTCCGGGCTTGTTCTACCTTGACTGTCTCACTGTCGATTCTGTACTCTTTCAGCAATAATATTCTATTCTATTTTACTTGAATTATTTAATATTATTACTTATGTATACTTATAAACATATTTTATTCATTATGTAATGTATTGTATATATTCTTATTTACTAATAAAGTGAATCAGCTGAGGACAATGAGGGCAAATTTTGCTTTGGCAGCTGTACAGTATCGCCCTGTCGTATCGTGTATGCGGGACACTATCGAACAGCTGCCTAGTTACATTAAAAAATACCAACTAGGCGGCGAATAAGTAGGACCGAGATATAACCCTTGAGCTTATTGCATCGGTCCTGGGTAAGCGGTGGGTCCGCTCTCTTGGAGAAAGGGTAGGGTTCTATATTACTTGACTGTTGAAGCTATTTAAGAACTCATCACCACATAACTCGTTAATAGGGAAAAAAGGGATGAGTTATTGCGGGCAGTAGAAGAGGCTTACCTGCGAATGGGCAGATGGCGACGGACTAGGGGCGCGGCGACCGCCCCCTGGCGCCCCACACGCCTCCCCATAGGGTGGCGGAGGCTCCTCCGGGGCAACAGAACCTGCGACAATACAAGTCTCATTATTTAATACTAAATTATTTTATGCGAGGACGGATATTTTGTAAAACTGAAATAATATTGGGATAGAAAATGCTACATCTACACTGTTCTTCAAAATAGGGTGATTAGGGGCCAAACTCGACCGTTATTTTAAACGTTGCTATATTTTTTTTATATTTTAAAATATGAAATTTCGTATATGTAACATCCATAAAATAAATATTGTATCATTAACGAAAATGAGTCGATTGAACAGCATTGAAATTTACTACAAAAATTGTGAAAATTTCGCGGAAACAGTTCATAAAGTTCTTTTGGTCGTTATGAAGCACCTTCTCTTCGTTGTAGGAATGGCATTGTTCGCCCAATCAGATCAACTAAAAACATTTGTGTTAGATCATATACCAACTTAGTTACATACACCAATACGTGCAAAATAAATTGTTTTGTATTGGCATAATTTAATGTGCAGGGATATATAGAAGTATTATATAATTAGAATGATGTTAATACATTTTTTTTATAAATAAACATATTAAATTTTGTCATCTTTTCAATCTCCTGTATCTTCATTTGATCACTTTGCAGATAAGCTACTCTGCCGCTGTCAGACTCACATTATAAAAACGTGCTTGTTGGTCTAGTGGTTAAGACTCTCGCCAAGTGATCGGCGTTCAAGCCTATTTCCAAAAAAAGGTTACAAGCGATTTGTTTGAAACTTTTGCACGTTTAGTTTGAAAAAAGTAAGAATGTTAATGTAAATACTAAATTAATGTATTAATTATAAATATATTCATATAAAATCAATTTTGTTGAAAAATATTGTTTTTGCGTCACCGGGATAATTACAACTTCACAATAAGAATGTGTTCTCCTTAATGATATTAATGTTACTTATATTATACGCATGTACAATTTTTTTTAAACTGCAATATTTAATAAACTAATAAAACTCGTGTACAAAACATTTTATGTAAATATGTACATTTTTTAGTCATGTTGGTCATCATGAAATGTCAACCTGCTAAGTATAATATCAATCTTCACGTATTGAATGCGAAGGTGTATTTTCACTATTTACCTTCAACCTAGACATTTTAATAACATTGTATGTAACAATAATGCATTTAGATTAATTAATATGTTTTTAAGGAGAACACATTCTTATTGTGAAGTTGCAATTTTTCAGAACAGACGGTCTGTATTATTAAAAATATTTTTTCGATAAATTGATTTTATATGTATAACTTTCTAATTGATAGATACGTTTAATTTGTATTCAAAATATCAAATGAAAAATTGCAATTTCACAAAAAGAATGTGTCCTCCTTAAAAATATATAAGTTGTATTAATGTTTCCAAAATTTAATAAAAATTAATTATTAATTAATTCTGGCGTCTCCTATCGGATATTATGCAAAGGTGTTTGAGATTCCGTAAATATAAAGAAGATGGCTTTCAAATAATGGAACGACAAATATATCAATTTGAAAATGCAACATATAAATTCGAAAACATATCATCAACTTATTATGTTGATGCAGTGTAATCAGTTAATGCATTTTTCCGCATAGAAAAAATTCAGGTTCGAATCCCGGTAGCAACAAAAATATTTTATCGATAAATTGATTTTATATGTATATCTTTCAAATTTATACATTTAATTTGTATTAATTAATGTTTTTAAGGGGAATACATTTTTGTTGTGAAGTTGCATATCCATACATAGTGCTGTGGTATTTTTAATACAAATTAAATGTATCAATTGTATTTCTGTGTATATTTCTATATACACAGAAAAAGTCTATTTATCGAAAATATATTTTGTTGCTACCGGGATTCGAATCTGGACCTCTTTCTGTCCCGGAAAAGCGCGTTACCATTTTCGCTATAGCAATCGAATACGTTTTCGATATATTTTGAACATACATTCTGTAATCTTTCCAATCGATACATCTATTATTCCATTTTTAAAAACAATCAACTCTATATTGCGGTGAATCCCAAATACCTTTGAATAAAACACGCTAGGAGATGCCAGAATTAAATTAATCATTTATTATAGGATAGGAAGAGGGTCTAGGTTCGAATTCCGGTAGCAACTATATATTATATTAATTAATATGTTCCCGAGATTCTAAAGAACGCAAGTATTATAACTATTAATTATTTTATTTTAATATTAGAAAATATAAAAATAATATTAAATATTAAAATACATTTTAAAAATAATCAATAGGATATATATATATTTCTTTTAAAATTTATTTCTTCTCTATGAGAGTAAGACTCGTGTAAAATCGTTATTTTAACCGTTATTGTGACTGTGATTGTGTTCGATTGTAATGGTGATTGATAACAGCTAATAATAACTGGTACACTAATAAATAAAACCTCGAACAGTTAAAAATCGTAATTACCAATCATCATTAAATCTCAGGTATCAATCATTGACACAATCACAGTCACGTAATGGTTTACCATAACTAATTATAATAACTCACGGTAATCCATTCGAAATGTGCTCACAAGCATATATTATGTTATTTAAATACATATATTAAAATTAAAATAAATAATAATATCTACATTGTAAGCGACTGTAAAAAATCTGTCAAATACTGTAAAGGTAAAATGAAAAATACAGAAATACTTCTTTTATACGATCAGTATGATCGCCTATAATTATATTTTCGTATTATAATTTTTCTTAGCGTCAGTGTAGATTTCTTCCGCAATATTTCCTTGGAAATCGCCGGTGGTCCGGATCCGGGGTTCGATGTAACAAGTCTCTAAGCGAACACTTATAAAAGTTTATAATATATAAGACTGCTTGTGTGGTCGAGCGTTTGCAATCGTCCTCTTCCAAAATAGTTTCGATCTCACTGCTTTACTTTAAAAAACGGATACTATATTGATTTGCCTAATACTTTTGATATTTTTACTTGCGCGATTTCTGTCTAAGAATTTATATTAAAAAAATTAATATCTTCATTATAAACTTACCGGTTAATTTTTATTATCTCAATTCTTGTATGTAATCCACACATAAAAATTATTTCGTTCGTATTTTTTTAAATGAAACACACGTTATTTTAAACACAGATTTTAAAAATTATTTGTATCGTTCTTACACTATAATTAATTTTATTTTATTTGATTCACGATTAAACTTTTTCATATTTTATTTTTAAATTATTCATAATTTAGTTCCAGAAAAATCGTCTTGCAGTTCGATGCCAGTCGCCAGTGTCAGTTCACACGTCCGAACGCGACTCGGTTCTCGCTCGGACTGCGGGGTAGGTACTTAGGCATGGCTCGTACCTACCTGCCCAGCACAGGTGTTCGGTCTGGGGGCGGGCGTGATCTATGCCTTAGTCGTGTGAGAAAGTTCCCAACGCAGCTTTTATGAGTGAAACGAAGCCGCACGTACCTACAATCTGTTCAACTTGTAAATCGGACTTAAATAATTACAAGGTGAAGATTTATTTTTGCCACTAAGCATAAAAGCCACCGTTTATAACACAAATAAGACTTGTTTTCGTAGACCGCGTCCACGGAGTGACACCCGACGAGATAAATCTCAGTACCGTTAGAAAGGGACAAAAAGTCAAACCTGTGTACTCGACGTTTGAATTGACGCGTGCGCACAAATGTCACCTAGGACCATAGATAACTACAACCATTTATTTTGAAAAGTTAGACAAATAGAGACACTAAATTACAAACATTAATTCCGTTTTGTCTGATGAACGGAACATCAATGGTGGCATTTGATGTACAACAAGAGTGAAGTGACGCCCAAGATGGCGAATCTCTGAGACGTGGTGTGTACACAGGTGCTTCGAAAACCGAGAGTTGTCGCCAAAGCATCCCATGGAAACTAATTCGAATCTCGGAGATTGTCCCGAGTTTAAAATGTCATCCGTGGTCAAGGGCATAATTAGATAGTGATGGTAAACCGTTAAGTGACTGTGATTGTGTCACTGATTGGTAACTAAGTTGGTAACTGAGGTTTAACTATGATTGGTAACTAAGATTTTACTCTTGTAGATTTACTTTTTAATGTACCAGTCATTGCTTGAAGAGTTAGATTAATCGATTATCAATCATCGTTACAATCGAACACAATCACAGTCACGATATCGGTTAAAATAACGGTTTTACCATCACTATAACGGTTAAATGACGATTTTACCATCATTATAATTAGACCTATCCTTACATTTAGTTCAAAGAGGCAAAGTGTCTAGCCACGTCTAAAAGTAAAATACTTGGCCAAATTTATGGACCAGTCAATGATGGAGGCGTATGGAGAGGTCGTTATAATAATGAGATGACTCCACGTTCCGAGAACACGATGTCGGGAAGTTCATGACTCTGGTGGGCGGGACATGTAATAAGGATGGCCAATGATGAACCACCAGAGCGCCTGTCTTTGACAACCTGGGGGGCGACCCAAACATTGCTCGATGGATGGAATCAGCAAAGACGCGGCTATTTTAAACATCCGGGATTGAAAATCAACCTCTAGTACTAGCGCATACCAATAACTTTCTGTCGAAATGGCGAGGGCTACAGAGGTAGGCAGTCGTCAGTGTGCGAACTGTCATATACTCGTATTTCCACAGTCCGTCGCCATTACGATAAGACTGTCGAACGATATAAAATCGTAGGTATGCGCTAGCTCTTAGTGATAGACCAATGGAGATCCCAGCTCGACCAGGCCGGGAGTTGTCGTGTCAGTGATGATGAAAGGAATTTAATTAACGTGTCGACATTTAAACTTTCAGTAATCATTTAAAATATATCACAATCGTTTATTTGCGTTTGACGAATTTTCTCAGTGAAACTAATGAATAATTTATTTTTATTTTTTATTCATAGTACAGTGTATTATATTATTATAATCGGATACAATTGCAGCAAAGTAAGACATATATTTCGATACCCTGCCTGCTACACTAGTATTTTACTGTATTATAGCAAACAGTACTTTTCCGGTATAATAGTAATGTTCAATGTACAAAAATATATGTATATAAAGAGTAAAACAAGATGCAATTAGATAACATATAAATACATTCTAAAACATAAAGTAAATGCAATGTTCAATGTATCGAAAATAAAAAAGAGTAAGTAAAGTAAGAGTAAGTAATATACAAATATGAAGTAAGAGTGTTTAAAATAAGTAAATAATACACAAATATGAAGTAAGAGTGTGTAAAATAGGTAAATAATATACAAATATGAAGTAAGAGTGTGTAAAATAGGTAAATAATATACAAATATGAAGTAAGAGTGTGTAAAATAGGTAAATAATATACAAACATGAGGTAAGAGTGTTTAAAATAAGTAAATAAAATACAAATTGAAGTATGTATGTAAATTGAAGTATGTTATGTAAAATTATAATGCTCAATGCAAAAAGATTGAAAAAAAATCAGTTAAATAATATACTAACACAACTACAGAAAAAAGTAGATAATGTAATATTCAATATATTGGTACTGTTGTAGAACTTTTAATCTCATCTTTGGACTTTTAAAATAAAGTTCTTGGGCGTAATTTCTCCCCATTTCGTGGAGCCAGAACTGCACTTTTGTTTGAACATTCCCAACGGCATGAAACGAAATCGTGATGGAATATGACGTCCCAACTTTTGATAATATGTATTTAGGGAAAACATGTCATTTTAATTATCTTTCAGTTTAATTTCTGCGAGTTTAGAAAAGTTAGTGATATCACGAAGAAAATATTGTATTGTATTTTAGTTTCTAATTGTAAAATATATTAAAATCTTCACAAATCTTAATGATGTACTGACATCATTTACGTAAGAATATGAAATTCTGTTTATTATTTTTATTTTTTAACTTTTTTTTACTAACCACTTATTGAAGTTAAATACATCTACCGGTTTCGAAAAATACCATGATTATTGGCGTAGGATTTTTATATATAAATAACTAAATATCTAAATACCTACCACGAAACATTAGACCGGCATTTTATACAAATAATAGTATAGGAAATTTACTCATAAATTCTAAAGACAAAGATAATAAATATAACATTTCTGGTGTCTATAAACATAGTTGCAAGGATTGTGCTGTATTTTATATTGGTAGGGTAAATGGGTAGAAATTTTAATATAAGAGTAAAGGAGCATTTGAGATGTTTGAACGATAGTGGGCTTTCAGAATTTTCTAATCATTTGATAAAAAATTGGGATTGTCAATTTTGCGTGTAAACGGTGTTGGTCATAAATTAAATAATTTGGAATCGATAGAGATAAATAAAACGTGTAAAACTAATCAAAAATATATAAACAACCAACTAAATTTACTACGAGTCCCATTCTAAACTTTTTCCTAAAAATTATTGGAGTAAATTTGTATTAAGTAACAATTTGAGTTATGTAGTAATTTTTTTTTTTAAATAGATTCTGGTAAAGAAACAACAACACATATATTTTTATTTAGTATTGACATCCCGAAGAAGAAAATGCTATTTTTCGAAACCGGTAGATGTATTTAAACTCAAAAAGTGATTAATGAAACAAAGTTAAAAAATAAAAATAATGAATTTTAACCACAATGTTAATTTTGCTAATTTCAAAAGTAAATTCTGTTTTATTTAATGCAATATATATATATATATAATTGTATATATATATATATTGCATATATATATATATATATATATATATATATATATATATATATATATATAGAAAAATCATAAATTTAACAATATCACTTTTTGAAATAGAATATGTTTATTCATATAATTCGTATTTGTGCGACAGAACTCTTTACCGGTACCGGGATCGGTACCAGGCGTCTCCAAACCATTTTTAAAATCAAAAGATCCCACTCATATGTATGTTAAACGTATTGGAGCATTCTAACATGTTACTATTTTCCTATTTTTCAAATTGTCAAATAAGTATATAATGTTGATTTTGTATATTACAATTTAATGCTTTGATATATTTATTCTAAACACCAATATTAATACTAATAATCGTATTTTATTTGAAAAATTGTTGAATTTTGTAAAGAGCCTAATTAATAATAAAGATATTTGTAAACGTATATATTCATGTCTCATTCATATCAGTCGGCAGTGCAGTGGTTAGTATCCCCGTCTATTATGCTGGACCAGGGTTCAGTTTTCCGCCGGGATTTATTTTATTTAACTGAATTTAATGAAGGGGCAGTATGACACGTATGACTGAGACATATAACGCGTTTCTTTTCCTGTGCACAATTTATAAATTCAGTTTATTTTCATATATAGTAAAAAAAATATTTTTTAAATTACAGAATTTTACGATTTTCAACATATCATTGTTGAAATATTAAAAAATATGATCGTTCCTAATCTTTTGCCGAGTTTATTTATAACGAAAAAAATATTCACCGAATCTAATTATAAAACAGATACGTTTTACAATTTATCGGTTGACCCGATAACCCGACCCTACAGAACGTTGAAATTAAAGATTATTACTAATAAATAAACCAATAACGGTTTAACTTATTACACTTTTCATTAACTCGAATCGTGACACGACGTATTGCCTGCGAACCATTCCCAGTGAATGGATTTTTTCTAATTCAGGAATGCTTTTAACAGTTCAGGTGTAAGTAATTGATTAAGCGTTCGATCAAATAAATATATCAACTGAGGCAATGTTACCACGCGATACGAGATGTTATTTTTAATAGCCCACGAATCATTTACACAGCCATTAAACACAATGCTGTCGATTGTCATGTGCGGACGAAATCATTTACGATGTTATTCGTAAACATCGTTTCATTGATTGATGTACACGGCCATGTCGTGACCCATTGTGTCCCAGACTCACCGATACGTTTAAATTATAGCCCGTGTACACAGAAGAGATTTTTTTTATTCGAGAAAATTACTGAAATGTATTTTGCTCTCTTGAGATTATGTAGAAATAATTTTAATCTGTTATTATTTTTTGCTTGTTGCTTCGTTTGGCACCACTGGGTTTCCTGATTTATAATAATGCACACGTGTGTGTGAATATTGCCGCCCTTTTTTCGGAAAGCTAAGAAGACGGTAACCGACATCCCGTGCTTTTTCGACCAGTCCAGCGGTCCAAATGAACCACCAGTGCTCGCTACGGTCGGTGGAAATCTAAAGAAGACAACCCAGCTAAAAGAACAACAACATCGGTCCAGAAAGACAGCAAAATTAAAGAGATTAGTGCAGTTCATATATTATATGTGTGCTTATTGTTAATCGGAAACCTGGGAATCAGCTATCGAAGGCATTTACATAAACAATGTTCTTACTTTAATGTTCTTTATACTCTATTCCTCCCTTTTTGATCCTATTGATCATTTATATTTATATTGTATAATGTATAATTAAGAAAATTCACCGATTGCAATTCACCGACTCGCAATTCGTCGAAAGGAAAATTCACTGTTTCTATTTACAAATGATAACGAGTAGGAAACGTGGGTACAGATTCTGTTTGACAGAACATTGGCATACTTATAACTTATAAGGTACAAAAATAAAAATGGTATTCATAACTCATTTCAACAATTTTTATCGCATATTCTCTTTCCTAAAATATGTATTCTCTTTATGATATTATATATATAGATTAATGTTGTATTTAATTTCATCTTTACTCATTTTTTATTCTTGCTTTAATACATTTACATAAACTACTATATACCAGAAAAATATTCTCTGCTATAATACATTATAATATAATACTGGTATAGTAGACAGGGCAACGAATGAAGTTTTATTTTACTGTTAAGATACTCAGCAACAATGCTATCTATAAACAATGTTTACTATGTATAAAAAATGTTTACTATGTATAAACAATGTTTACTATGTACAAACAATGTTTACTATGTACAAACAATGTTTACTATGTATAAACAATGTTTACTATGTACAAACAATGTTTACTATGTACAAACAATGTTTACTATGTATAAACAATGTTTACTATGTATAAACAATGTTTACTATGTACAAACAATGTTTACTATGTACAAACAATGTTTACTATGTATAAACAATGTTTACTATGTATAAACAATGTTTACTATATATAAACAATGTTCACTATGTATAAACAATGGTCACTATGTATAAACAATGTTTACTATGTATAAATTAAGGATGAAATAAATAAATAAATAATTATTATTATTATCAATTTATTGTAAATACAAAATACCAGTAATACTATGTGTGTTGAGCGTGTCCTGGTTACTTACTTACTTACTTACCATCACGCCGTTTCCCCGTGGGGGTAGGCAGAGAGGATAGAGCGCCACACTCTTCTGTCCTTACACACAATTCTCGCCTCATCCACATTCATACATCTTGTCATACAAGCTCGCCGATTGTTGAGGCTTTTAACAGAACCATCCTCCATTATCTGGTTTACCTGTTCGTGCCAAGTCTTCCGCGGACGTCCTCTATTTCTGGTTCCATCAACACTTGCGTCATATATATTTCTTACCGTTCTCTCCTCATTCATCCTTTCCATATGACCAAACCACCTAAGTGATCCTTTCTTAATCTTACTCACTATACTAACATCAGCTTTACATTCTTTCCTTATTTCTTCATTCTTTACTCTGTCATAAATAGATTTGCCACAAATACGTCTAAGTGATCTCATTTCCACTGCATTCAGTCTACTTTCGTTCCTTTTCTGCCAGCTCCAGGCCTCACTTCCATACATCAGTGTCGGTACCGGGATTCCATTGTGCACCGCTAGTCTTGCCTCAGTTGACAAATTCCCGTTAGATATAATTCCATTAAAAGCGCCGTTTACTTTATTTCCTGCAGTCACCCTCCTTTCGATATCATTCTCAGCCTTTCCGTTTCTATCAAACATACTTCCCAAATACACAAACTCATCTACTTGTTCCAAACATTCATCACCTACAAGTATTTTGCATGGTGTCTTGCTTTCCTCCTTCTCAAATACCATCACTTTCGACTTGTCAACATTCATCATGAGGTCGCTTTCCTTGCATACATCGTACATTCTACTCACCAGATTCTGTAGTTCTTGTTCATTATTCGCCATTAGTACTGCATCATCGGCGTACAATAAACAGCATACAATCAAATCGCCCATTTTTGCTCCTACATTCATACATTTTAGTTCTTTCACATATGCTATTTCTAAATAATACTATTTTAATTTTTAGAAGATACTTATATTTTTGTACCGTAATAATATATTTTAATTAATAAATCATCGGCGATCATTTGTAGAATCGGTGAATGTTCCTTTCGACGAATTGCGAATTTTCCCTCGGTGAATTGCAGTCGGTACCGTATAATGAAATTAGTTGCATATTAAATGCTAACACTATGAATAGTGCATACGAGTTTGAATTTTTGCAATTCACATAAATTTCGACGTCACTTTTAGTTTACAAACATTAATTCAATAATATTCTTTATTTAATTTAATTTTAACAAGTTATAAACATTAAAATGGTAATAACTTCTTTCATGAAGTCTGGTGAATCTCTCTTCATAGCTCTACCTTGATACCGAAGTCACAATAACCGACGTCGGATGGTAACAACATGCGCCCGCAACCGTCTGGAAGACCCACTCGTGAGTTTGACTTCTCTCGCTGCCTTCTTTTAGATACTATCTCCAGGAAACGCTCCTCCGTGTAGGCATTTCATTGCTTTTGTATATCTTTAATTTGTGATCGATAAAAAACTTGTGTCAACCGTAAGTAGTTTCTTTTCTCCAATCTGCTGAATGAACATGTGAACGAATGGGTGGTTATTGAGGCACTCGGCTTACAAAATATCCTTCTGATTCATCTGCCTAACCCATACATGTTAATTCATCTACATTAGCCAACATACCTGCTTCAGTGTCGATATATACATCAATACATATTTTTTTAATCCCCATAACTTCATTAAATATGGTTACATTGCTTCATTTGTATACTTTTAAATGTTCTCTTTTGCGTCCTACAAAAATTAAAATCGTGTCCCTTTTCATACGCCGAAGGCGAGCAGTGTATCCAAATACGAGAATTAATGCTTAGTATGAAACAAAAATACATGGATATTGCTTTAGCTTGGATTCCTAGTCATTGTGGAATTCCGGGAAACGAAAAAACCGATGCCTTAGCAAAGGAAGCCTCTACTTCTGGCTTCCCTTTACATAATCATGTGACAATATCTGATATACTTCCTATTCTCAAAGAGAAAATGATCTGCATTTGGAGAAATCAATGGGAGACTTCTAAACTTCTAAAAGGTAAATGGTTTGCGGAAATTCAGCCAGAGATTCCTACTAGGCCCTGGTTTTCCAAAACGAAATTAAATAAGTATGAAACTTCTTCGATCTGCCGTATGAAAATCAGCCATTGTTGTATCAATTCTCACTTGTTTAAAATCCGCATTCGGGACTGTCTTATGTGTGAATGTCAACTAGAAGAGGAAAATTTAAATCATGTTATTTTAGGATGCCCTATCAATGACCAGTATCCAAATTTAATCCAAGATTTTTCTAACAACAAAATTCCACTCCCCATCAACATCCCAACTTTATTATCATCTAACAATCAAACCATTTTTTAAATATTAACGAGGTTCCTAAACGCCAATGAAATAAACCTGTAAAAATTAAATGTATCCAAAAGAAACTTCACATTAAATAAAATTACTCGGTAATGCTAAGAACACTCCATAAGGGTGAAACGCCAATTTAAAAAAAAAAATGTTCTCTTGATTTCTTAGAAAAACAGACATAAAAGTAATTGTGATAATTAAAGATACAAGTTTACGTACAATATACGGAGTTTCCAAATTCTCTCATATAACATCCCTTTTACATCGGCTACATTGGCTCCGATTCCCTGAAAGAGTTGAATTTAAATCGTGCTGGTTGATGTATAAGGCGACATTGACCCCTCAAAATAACATGGTTCTATCCGACACTGTTTTGAGATAATGAGTTCAAAAGTGTTGATTGAATTTCAATATATATTCATGTATATTTTGTTTTGAGTATGAAATTATGATCATTTTTAAGGTCTTAACTTCTTTTCAGTATTTTCAATGACCACTGTGAGATGAGGGAAATTAAAAATAAAATAAAACATTGTAAATTAACAATAATGATCCATAAATTAAAATAAACAACTGATGCAGTTGGAACTTTCAACGCTTGCTATTTCCTTTAATATCCGTTAAATAGAGTTGCTGTACATATGGAAGAAATAAAGAATAATGCATTTGGAACCCATTTCACGCAATATCTCAAATAAGCCAAAAACGTTAGTTGGAACCTTGACGCCATAAAATGACGTCTCTGTATCTTCAATGGCTTTACATCCCAGTCAATTTGAATGATAGACGTCAAACTCTCGCGTCAGCCTCTATTTCAGCTGCAGGAAGGGTTGTAGAACCGACCGACTGAACGGGCATTGCGGTGGCAGGCCCAAAAGCGTGCAACTCATTGCCCTCCGTCATAAGAAATAATAAATCAGAGACTTTATTTAAGAAAAGACAAAAAACGCAAAATTTCAAAAAATCATTTCTATAAGTTAAAAATAACATTTTTAAATTTTTAAAACGAAGATAATGTAGAACTATAAACAGTTGATGTGTAAAGCGCCCTTGAGGTGAAAGTTTTTACGAAAATGGCGCTATACAAATTATCCAATATTATTTTTATTATTAGCGTGGTCTATCAACCTTATCAATGGACGTATGAATACGCAATTACGTAATCGGCTGTATAATTACTTCTCGGAGAAATACCGCCGTCGGTAGGGGCCAGGTAGATACGGCATCAGCAGAACGGCCAGTGATAAACTTACCCTCAAACAGAATAGCGCCATCGCCATAATTTAACTGGTTTGCCGTTTAAGGGTTAAAGATCACAATACGTTAAAAGCAATGGAGCCGTACCATAACTCAGCCGCTCTGCCGGCCATTATAACGGCAGCCGTGTCTTCATCCATTGCTTCTTCAGGCCGTGAATAGGGAATAAGCCGCCAGCCGAGGTGGAGATCCTACGTCTACAATCGAATTTTACCTCTGCATCATAAACTCAAAAGAACATCTTTCTTAAATGAATGCAGTAAAAATCTAAAAGCTTCGAGAAGAACTTATTTATTTAATATTTATAGACAGCTGTTTTATTATTTAAAAAAATATATAATATAATATATAGGTCCGTGTTCACAATGATCCCCCAATGAGACTTTGGTCTCTGAGAGTTTGTATAGATACGCGTGTATTGCATGCGTCTTATAATCCGCAAGTAAAAAACATGGAGTGATGATTCGCATGTACAGGTCAACTTCTTAATCATGGCACTGTACAGTCGGCCACTGACGAATCTGTTGCTAAAATATATTTTTTATTATTACACTACATAGTTTTTTTAATATTAAATATTTTATGGATAGAGAATGAAATAATTTCAATGACATCACATGTAATAATGACTCTGTCGATGTCGTATATTAGCTGAAACTAGATAACCGCCAAAAAGTTTCGGAAATTTTTAGAAATGGTTCAATAATAATTATTATCAATGTGTTAAATGTATTTTTATTCTGTATTTATTAAATATTGTATTCCCTCTCACGTAAATCAATTTCACGAGTCTGGCTATTAATAGATATTTTTTTATGTTTAGACCCGATTTCACTCATTTTCATCAATTACAATTTTAAAACGTTACCGAAATAAAAAAATTCAACTGGAGTACGATACAAAACAATAACACACCGCGCGCGGTGTACACAGCCGATACCATGCGTCAACTGACGTCAAGTGCGTTGTTACATTACTGTCCAGCGTGAAGCGGTCATATAACTTTGTCTCTTTCTGGCTTAGAAAGCGCTCACGCACACATTGACGAGTATCTGTACACAACACATTCTTGAAGTGTCATGACCAAAAAATCGACCTGTACATTGAAAAATTTTAGTGCCCCGATAATGACTGTTTCGTATATAAACAAAACCCGCCAAGTCGAAATGAGCTTGGTCGCTTACGATGATTTTTTTCTTATAGTCGGGTTTGTGCTTGTTTTAATTACTTAACGCGTTGTTGAGGCATTAAATACATCACAATAAATTGTAATCAACTATTCTGTATGGTTAGTAAATATAAATTGACAAATGTCTGCCAAATCAAAATGGTGGCCAAACAAAATCGGCCTGGAACATAATATTCAGCCTGTATATGTACAGGCTGTAAATGACTGAAATGCAAAAACTAAATTTATGACTCACTGTACTGCGGAGTGTGCACTGATCTATACTGGGGCTTACGATTCATTCGCGCGTGTCACAAACTCGCAGTGATTTTCATCCCACAAGGTTTTTATTAGAACAGAAAGGAAATTTGCGTTTGTATTAAAAGTGAGACGATGATTTCACCATGTACACTCGTGCATAAACAAATTGCGTCAGTGTACCTGCTAACTGCAACGTCATACCGTCAGATTTCATACCGGTTTTCTGTGATATCTGGTTTGCTATTTTTTTACAACGAGCTTTGTATAGACCATCTTATATATAAAATCACAATGTATTTCTGTGCTTTGAACCTAGCTAAACGCATAAGAAAACCAATTTACTTTTTTAAAGGAATACGATGTATAATTGACTACAAACTCTTAAGATCTGTGTACTTTGCACTCTGCTACGTAGTTAATTATGCTATTTTAGTTTGGGGAGGAGCAGCAAAAATAATATTAGACTCGGCTAAAAGAGCATAAAAGACAATTCTTAAAGTAATAAATAGTTGTCCCTTTGGATATCCATCAGATCTTACATTTAAAGAGTACAATGCCCATCTGTATATTGAGACTCGTCCAATATTTCCATGCTAACGACAACCAATAAATCATAGACACAACACAAGACAAACAACAAACATCTACACGCCAGTTCCGAGAGCAACAACGACATTTTATCAAAGATTCTACATGTTCTTAGCTCCGAAACTATACAACACACTCAGCACCACCTGGAAATCGTTCACTTCTAATAAGATTACATTACATAAATATGGACCCGATACATGATCTAATTGGGTAGAAATCAATCAGAAGTATCGCTATCCAATATTTTAACATAATCATTATACAGTGTCTACACTAATAATTCACTAGTTCTACAATAATATATGTCGAATATTTATCTTTCTTGAATTAAATAACACCACAACAGCACGAAAAAAACTGGCAACTTTAACACAGACGGCAGTCTAGCAAAGTAGCCAAAACAATGCTGCATATATCAGAGATGGAGTCTACCCATACAATAAACTATTAGTATATTACTTAATTACAATATAATTGTATCTTATGTTTATCATGTTATATTATAATGTATACACCTCTATTACAACAAAAACATGTATGTCAATCAAGTCTAATAAAAAATACAAAGGGAAATTCACTGTAGTAAAGTATCGATTTCCTTAATGTGAATATGTGAACTTTTTGTTCTGAAGATATATTTAAAAGTTGCATTAAATAAATATGTCTATTTTCAGAAATTGAAGCATTTCAATTAATACATTTTTATTTTTACGCCCCAGAACGAGATCGAAGCACTACCTAGTAGAAAAATAGTTTAGTAATCATTTGAAAATATCACACAAGTATCCCCGTAATTATTGGGACAGATAAATTATATTCCATTCAAAAAATATAAATGATTTCATTTTTTAATTTCTCTTTATCATTCTTCCTAAGGGTTCGATTATCAAAGATTTATCAAATGCTCTTCTTCCAACATTTATTTACATAAATACGAATTAAATGTATTAATTAGAACGTTATACATATAAAATCAATTTATCGAAAAAATATTGTTGTTGCTACCGGGATTCGAACTTGGATTTAATTAAATTAATATAATTTACTAAACATGGACGTTTTCCCTTATTAAAATATTGAATCGATTTGATCACAGGTGTATAATGACGACAAAGATATGTAATATTATTATTAGAAAAAATCTTTACGACCTTATATGTTATATTCACGATATATGTATACTGTAATTTTAACATCATTCTGAGATTTTTACGGGAAAAAATGTCACGAAATTGCACTAAAAAGGGTGAAATATTTTATAGAACATTGAGGGTGTAATACAGAGTGAATATTTTGTTCGGCCGTCATTTTGCTTTGGCATACATTTGTCAGCTCGCATTTGGTAGTCGTAGAGAGTATTTGATTACAATTTATTATAGAGCATCTAATGCCTCAACAACGTGTTATTAACAAGTCATTAAAACATTTTATCTAAATAATAATGGCAATGTAACCTTTAATAGTGATCGCTATCGTCACATGTTGGAAAACTTTTTGCAACACATGTGGTGGTGCCACCTCACACACAGTCCGAACTACGCTTGAAATTTTGCGAGAATTTTTTCCCGGCCGCATAATGTCAAAAAGAGGTAATATCGACTGGCCCTCTCGATCACCTGATAATATTCGAGATGAAATTTCTGAAATAACACTCAATATGGTTAAAAGAGCACGCGTTTCTGCCGCTGTCAGAGGCGGCCACTTGGCCGATGTCATATTCTATACATAATTATAATAAATCAAATAATAAGTTTCTAATATCAACGAAATTAATAAATAAATTTAAAAAACATAATTTTGAGCGTATTTATTTATATTATTAAAACTTCATTTGCGTAAAAAAAGCGTTCTAGCATAAATAATTAGAATTTCTAAAATAAAATTGAATACCAACAAGCTAACATAAACATTACCAACAAAAACAGATTCCAATAGATGACGCTAATCAAATTACGGAAAATCCGGTAGATAGCGCTGATTCAAGCGATAATCGATTTAAACGACGGCGTCAAAAAATCAATAAAACTTTTAACAAAAAAATAATTGAATTACGTATCATGATATTCCCAGATATTTAATAAGTGACTGTGAATGTGACTCAAAAATATCAGTGATCGACTCACGGTTCGTGATTTTGAGCTCACAATAATGATGTGTTCTCCACAATAATATATAAGTTGTATCAATGTGTCCAAAATTTAATAAAAGTTCATTATTAATTCTGGCGTCTCCTATCGGATTACTCAAAGGAATTTGAGATTCTGTAAAAATAAAAAAGATGACTTTCAAATAATGGAACGATAGATGTATCGATTTGAAAAGTGCACATATAAGTTCGAAAATTTGTCTTCAATGCACTGTGTTGGTGTAAAATAATCGGTTAATGCAATTTTCCCGGATAGGAAGAGATCTAGGTTCGAATCCCGGTAGAAACAACATAAAACATATTTTATATGTATATCTTTCTAATCAATACATTTAATTTGTATTTAAATAAATAGTGCCCACATTATTATTGCAATGATATATTTTAATATTCTTACGCATACAATTATTATGTTTCCTGACAAATAGTTTGTTTCATTCCTCAGACGTATGCAAAAGTCGTCATTTATAATGTGTCGGTCTGCGGACTGTAATTATGGACCCGCGAGAGCCATCGGACCATGTCAGGGTTTGGGATCTCTGGTTATTAGTTATCTTTTTGGAAAAATATATCCTGTCCATCAAACCAATGTGTTTGGTCTAGCAGCGAGACACTCAGCCAGTGGCGTAGCGAGCCAGTGCAGCCAATGCGATGCGTGGGGCCCACGTTGCGCTTTGTACGTTGTACTGATACTTTTCCCAGCGCTAATGTTGCACTTAATTATAATTAAACAAATAATAGATAACTCATAGAGACGAAGCTATTTTTTATTTTATTTAATGAAAAATATATGGAACTGTGGGTAATTACAGAGCTTACGACCTGTCTTTGGCTGGCTTAAGTGATCACTTTATATAAATATAACATTCACCATTCTCACCCATTAATCTCCATATCTATAAATTTTTTGAAAGTTATATATATGTTAATATGTATATCGCCCTGTAATTACCTATACTTCTATATATTCTCCATTAAATATAATAGAAAATAGCTTCGTCTCTATTAGATATCTATTATTTGTTTAATAACAGTGCCTTTGTAGGTGAAAATCCAGTAATTGTGTTTTCTTGAAAATATTCAAATATTGCTAATTATAATTATTGAGTATAATTGTATAAGAGTGATATAAAAAACCTCCCTTTCCTCGGAACACCGCTAATAGCTGAGATTAAGCGAGCCCCTTATTAACGTATTGGCAGCCCACTGCTGTGGGCATATGACATCTTAATATTCTATAATATACCTATTGACCACGATAAAACTTAACCTAACCCAGCCGTAGACCATCACTGGAGTATTGACCACCGTTTTCCGAAGAACTATTTGATCATCACTCTCTGAAGGTCATAAAAAAAAAACCAATGTGACACGTCATTTTTCGTTTGTGGAAAATTCTGATTACCTCCAGCGCCTCTTTCTACAGAGCCTTCAGCCTCCGTAGCATGTGGATTTATTGCACCCAGCCCGCTGTCAAAAAAATGTACCCTCACCGTTTTTCTTCCCAGGTCTTCGTACTTTTAAAACCTTCGGGTGAGATTCTCAGGTCATCACGAATCCAAATATTTTACCTAAAAAATATATTTTACATTAAAACTCAATGTTCGCACCGTTTTAAATGCGGCTGTGAGCACTGACACCGGTCTCGGAGTGCATCGTGTAGTTCCGGCCAAAAGGCCATGCGTGTATGACCCCAGCCTTCAATGGCTGTAATTCTTTACCTACATTATTTCTTTTGGATAATTATGGCAACACATTTTCGTGTATTTCGAAAATAACGTTTCTCCGTTTCTCGTGATTGCTGGAATGTTCTCGCTTACCCGCATTACGTTTCCATGATAAGTAGGTACTCAAGATACCATAAGTGCCATCTCAGCTTCAACTTTGCATAATTTACTTCGTGTTTCCCACATCTATTTTCGTCGGAAAATCATATTTTAATGTTGATATTAAATTGTGGTTTACTTTGGTGAAATCATGTGTTAATTTCGATCTAGACATACGTGTATCTTACGTTAACATTTTATTAATAAATGTAATGCATCAGTTTACTTTCAAATTTGGAAAATTTCTTGATTTCTTCTTCTTCTTTTAAATAGGCATTCCACCTTTCAAGAGTGATTTGTGACATTTATCAAGTTAAAACTTCATTTTATAGAAAAAAGTACCATAATATTATAGAATAGGAAATACTACATTACGAGTCAATACCATTGTCGTTCAAAAAATTTGCAATTATATAGATTAAATGTGGCGAGTTAAGGGAAAGAAGATTATCCGAGAGTTGAAAATTACCACGGACGAGATTACTATAAAAAAAACTGTGATCCGCAATGAACAGACAAAAAAAAATATGATCAAGGATTTCGTCCTCGGAATTACACTCACACATTGGGGAATCTATTAAGTTCAATCTGAACAAATATGAGGCGACCTGACAATGCCCAATTCTTATTCTAGAGATATTTGCTATTGTTATTTTGAAGACTTTCCTTTTGGAAAACCAGGAGGTGCGGGAAATAGATCTTTGAATTATTTTAAACCGACTACCCTTATGATCATTTGGATCCATAAATTATGCAGTCCAGATAGAATTTGTACGCTTTTTACCATATTGAGTATATCATACATCGGTATTGATGGGGGAAAACTCCGGAAAGAATGGCTTCCTTGGCCAGTTTATCAGCACAATTACTTCCATGAATTCTCTTAAGTGCAGAAATCCAAACGAATGACACCTGTTTATTGTTGCTGTCCAAATTAAATAGACATATTCTGATGGAACAGGTTATCTCATTGTCTAGCCAAACTTTCATATTAGCAGAGAGGGATTCAAGAGCTGCTTGCGAATTGAAGAATATAACAGCCTTATCGACGTTCCGGAATATGCAGATGTCCAAGGCCTCTTTAATTGCCCAACATTCTGCTAAGAAAGCCGATATGTCTTGATTTAATCATATTACAAAACAAGAACGTACTTACTACGTTAAAAACGTCTATACTTAGTACAAAACCATAATAACGACGACAGAGCTTCCTGGAGCAGCTTTGAGGAGAGCGGACTGCTCTTTTCAATTAGGTAACGGATGTGGTCAAATCTAAGAATGACTTTTAAATAACAAAATAACCTAGTTGTGTTGTCTCTGTAGTCAACAGAATGCATCGATGGATGTGGGACGCCATCGGGGGTTGGTCTAACAGCTTTTTAGTGGCGTGTACAAGTGAACATTTTATATTTCCTAAAAGTAAGACAGTATTATGAACTCTCCATCCCTGAATAATGAAAACTGACCCTTGCATTTAATTACACTGTAATATGCAAATTATTCGTGAAGGGCAGGTTCTTAAAAGTATAATCATTTCAAATAAAAATTAATATGGACAAATATTTTAAAGATACAATTAATAAGAACAACCTCCTACCATAGTTTTTATTACAGAGTCAAGCCCCAAATGAAATAATAAAAATATTTCCATCAGTCCATCCGCGTTTATATTTTATCGAATCGTATATCTTTGAACGTGCGTGATTTATCGCTCACCTTTGCTACATGCGTATTACATATTTATGTTGTGAAGAAAGATTATCATTCGAGAGGATCGTGTGTTTAGCAGGGAATCAGCAATTAACATCGTCTCACATATTTTAACCCGAGCGGTCACGTCTTTCATTCTAAACACAAAAGTTAACCTTTTAATCACATACGTGGGTACCAACATAAAGCATTACACGAATAAAGGTTTCCGTCAGCAGCGTAACTCGAAAAAGGGCCTCCTATATCGTATATACGATGTCATTCTTATTGTTATACTAGCTGAAATACCTACTCGACGTTGGCTAGGTTTTACGCAGAGTGAAGAGGCTTCATTTAGGTCAGTAATTTTCTTCTTATTTTGAACGTCAAAAAATTTCATCAAGAAGTACCAAAATTCTGCTTTAAGGGGTGATAAAGGGGGATAGGGGTGGTTTTTCGAAATCTCTTGTAGACTGACCGTCCTCTTGTTTTGAAAGTCAAGTGTGGGAAATTTCATCGAGCTTGAAATAAAACTGTAGATATATATATATATATAGATTGTACAGAGCATAGACAGTTTAATACAAGACATAATTAGGTACAGAATAACTGCATTTCAATAAAAATTTGGTCATCGACCTTTTACAAATGTTAGTCACGTGCATTCACTACAATATGACAGATACTAACAGTGGATATCTATATATATATTTTATTTTTTATTTTTTTAAATGTAGATGCATACACGGAATACGTGTCACATAAATAGTCTTACTATACAAACTAAGTTAAACGCTTCGGCTATGAAAATAGGACTAACCTAATGGCCTCCTAGAACGAGGCTCGAATCCCCGACCGCTAAATCATTAGGCGAGTATCGTAATCACATTAGGCCATAAGCACGTCACGAATTGAATTGTGCATTGAAAGTTAAATGTGAAATGTGTACATAAAAATGATCTGTTACAGTATGTCCGAAAATATTGCAATGAAAAATGAAATGATGAATAATCACTGCGGGATGGAGGAAGACCAACCCAAGTGTCTTCGAATTCTCTCTATCCATTGTCAATCACAGCTAATTCGTCGATCACCGATCAATCACCGTATTTCGTCAGTCCAGCGTGTTTTAGGATAGTCTATCGGTCTTTTGATTCCCCTCGGGTACCTTTGAATGACCGCGTTCGTCCAACGAATGTCTGTCCCCCGAGCGATGTCGCCTGAGCATTATCAATTCATTTTCTGGATGTAGTAAATTGTGTACGAAAGATTTTTTTATGCGCACACCGCAATGTCATAGTTACGCCGCTGGTTTCCGTGTTCCGTGATCTTCAAATCACTAAATATTTTACGTGTGAATTTTATACTATTTTGGAAAGGGATTCAGAATAGATTCCCGCTACATTCAAGTCAGAGCGACATCTTGTATCTTTCTACTTTCAGTGTTTTTAAATTCTCCAGATTGACTCTCTTATGAATCAGTTCCATTATTGCCCGCTTTTCTACAGCAAAACTGTGTTAATTAAAAAGCACTCTACTCTTAAAGAATGTTATATAATACTTGGCATTAGTACTAGAAATCCTTTTGTTCTTGGATGTAAAAATCTATCACATAAAGTGGTTTCATTATCAGAAATAACGATAAATTGTTGTAACATAAATCAGGAGATAATTTTTAAATATGGTCAAATTCACTTTTTGATCAAATAAGAAAATGGGACTTGACGGAGGATTGAATGATTTTAAGATAATTTCACTATTTTTTTAGCGGCGAAAAACGAACATGTGTGCGAGAACTGTCACTTTGTAAATATATGTGTGTGTGTGTGTGTGTGTCATGAAAGTGAGTAGATGAGTGGTGGGGGACGAACTTTATAAGAGGCCGTCTCTGAAGGAACAACTCTCTTCCATCACAGCTTCTTCTGAATAACTAGTCTATCACTGAAGTGTATAATTTATATTTACTGTATAACATGTTTCAATAAACTTAATATTATTACCTGGAAAGATTGAGTTTCACTTTCAAGGAATTGGGACCCAAGTAATTAGAGGATAGAACCCCAAGGGAATCTGGTGCTAATTGAAGATTTATCACAATGTGGTTACTCCGATCATGTTCATCTGCAAGATGGTATCTGCTTTTGTGGCGACCTGATTGATTGAAATGTATTTGGCGCTGTTTAAAAATAAACCTCTCTAGATTTGTCCATTATTGAAAATTAGTCCTATATATAAAAGGTTTTTTAAACGAACGAAGAATTTGACTATATTTGAAAATCACATAGTGTCAGACACTCTCAAGAGAGTGGTCTAGCATTAGCGGTAAAAACAAAATTGGAGTTGAAAACTTTTGAAAATTATCTCCTGAAATACTGATTTTTGTTTTTTTATCGTCCTGATCTAGACAATACAGAATATTTATAATATATACAGTCATGAATGGAGTCATAGCAAAATAGTTTTCTTCGAGCAAAACCTACAAGGAACCAGGGGTGTCCCTAAATATTTTTCCACCCTTAACATACATTTTTAAAAACGCAATAATTGACAAGAAATATTTAATTGTTGTTTTTAAAGCCTTTCGATGATATTACTATATTAAGCTCATTGTTTAGAATTTTAATTAAGTTTATGTTTTAGATTTCTATGGATATTCGTTATTTTTTTGCATTGTATCCACATTGATTTTTAAATCAAGAGTTCTCAATCATTGAGGTAAATAAAAAAAGTATTTAATATTTTTTTATTTATTTACTTTGATTTAAATTTACCGCCACTCAACAGTGCCGCCCTAAGGCTTTGGTAAATAAAAAGAAGCCTAACAAACTTATTTTAGTTTAATCGTTTAAAATATTTAGCTAAACTAGACGTTCATTGAAAAATTTCACAATTAAATTTCATAATTAAGGAGAACACATTCTAATTGTGAAGTTGTAATTATTCAGAACAGACGGTCTGTGATATTTTAAATGTATTAATTGGAAAGATATACACATAAAATCAATATTTTCGAAAAATATTTTTGTTGCTACCGGGATTCGAAAAATTCGAACCTGAAAAAACAAAGTAGATGACATTCAAATAATGGAACGAAAGATGTATCAATTTGAAAAGTGTAACATATAAGTTCGAAAATTTGTCATCAATGTACTGTGTGCCGTAGCATAATCGGTTAATGCAAGTTCCCCGAATTGGAAGAGATCCAGGTTCGAATCCCTGTAGCGACAACAATATTTTTCGATAAAATTGATTTTATATATATATATATATATATATCTTTCTAATTAATACATTTATTTTGTATTTAAATAAATACTTTTCAATAAGTCGTGCTTTAGGCAAACAAACTTCTACCACTGCAATATATAAACATATTCTTCGAATCGATGAAAAATAATACTGACTTCACGCCATAATTCCGGAATTCCAACCGTTAGTCTTCGCTGCTCGTCAGGCATCGAGCTGTCAGTAGTCAGTATCTCGCACCGTTGGATCATCTGTGTCACTCAGAAAATCGTTCTTTATTATTCTGAGAAATGAAGTCGTGGATAGGTGCACCGATCACAGTGCAATGGTTACTTTGGCTTTATTGGGCCTCAGTAAGCAGAATCACAAAGTCACTTGCGTTGGTAGAAGTTTCTCCATTGCATAATGATGTATGCATTGACGTCTCTAAGGTTGTTAAAATTAAAAATCTCTCGTCAAACTGTTTGTAGCTGAATATTTGTAATAAAATCAAGCATTTAAATAGTTTCACACCATTCTCTATTTATTTTGATACGTTTTACCCCAAATCATTTAATAGTTCATAATATTCGAGACCATTACATCTGACTTACTCAATAACCTTTTTTTAAATACTAATTAAATGTATTAATAAGAAAGATAGACATATATAATCAATTTTATCGACAAATATATTGTTGTTGCTACCGGTATTCGAACCTGGATCTCTTTTCAATTCGGGAAAGGTGCATTATCCAACTATTCTACGGCGGACAGTACCTTTGTCGACAATTTTTGGAACCCGTATGTTACATTTTTCAAATTAATACGTCTACCGTTCCATTATTTGAAAGCCATCTACTGTGTTTTTAAAATAATATTAACCTTTTAACTGTCAACCGTATTTTAAATGGAAGACACCTCATATGGTAAAGGTAGGGTTTAAGAGTCTTAACTTAAAACTGATAGCTGTCGTCCACAGGTGGCAAATAGATTTTTAAAATATGACTTTATGAATTGTGCATGGGACTTAAGTATCTGCAATGTCAAAAAGTGCGTGTTATTACTCTCATGGTTTGGTATAACATGCAAACTTTGTAAAAAGTAAGTCAGAATAATAAGTAAAAAAGCGTTTTTTATACGGGGAAAGGTGGGTAATACGAGTTACCAAAATTATTTTAACGAGCCGGGATGTATGCATATTTGGATATACCTACGCAAAAATTATATATACATAAATTTTAATTTTATAACACTAATAAAATTCACAAACTTTATAATTTGAGTCGTCGTCATCATCATCATCATTGGGCAATCTATTTCTAAAAGTACATAGATACACACATATTTATATTTACATATGTTCCATATAATATTATTGTCAAAAACGTTCGTAAAATTAGTAGTTTCTCTATCAAAACCTTTATATTTGCCAAAATTTACGTCTATCAAGCAAAATATTCCATATTTATTTAATATATTATATACTAGTAAAATAACACTTTAATATTTAGTTGATATTATTGATTAATTAATTAATTGATAGTGTCACCTTGAAATAATATAAAAATTGCAAAGAACAAATACCTCGAATTTCAAGCTGGCAAGGTAAAGAAATGCCTTTGAAAATGGTATTGTAATAAATATTACAATTTGTGTCTAACAGGATTTTGATAGTTAAAATGTTTTTCTACAATCTGAATGCCGAACTTTTCTACAATCTGAAAGCCGAACTTTTCTACAATCTGAATGCCGAACTTTTCTACAATCTGAAAGCCGAACTTTTCTGCAATCTGAATGCTTTAATCTTCGTTGCAAATAATTGTGAAAAAATAATAATCGCGTGTATTTGAGAATGGCAATATGCATGAGACCGTCAAAATTTCCGAAGAATTTGAATAATTGGACGAAATGATAGGTCCGGCCGTGGGAAACTCCACCTCTAATAGCCTGGTATGATTTTAGATAATAGGGTTGCATCACAAGACGATAGCCGAACCCTCAAATCGATCGCTTGTATTTTTCTTATTTCTGATGCGAGCACGATTTTTTGATTTACATGACATCGGGGATGCGCGTAGACGATATGGTCTGGAAGATAAGGTAGGTAGATATTTCCAAACAATATTGTATTTTAAATTCTAAACTCCGCTGGTAAAATTTGCCATGAAAACAGCGTAAAATATCGTAAACGTGTGTTTTAATGTTTTAAATATTTTTTTCATCGCTCAGAATCCGACTAGCACTTCTATTGAATATGCTACGCCACCAGTTACAAATATCGACAGTTATCCTCTTATATACCTACGTATATAGAGACATATGATCGAATCCCGGAAAGAATATTTATTTTTGTGTTTAATTTTAATACTGATTTTTTTTAGATATAACTACTTTATTATTTATACATTAATTATCTCAATTTTCATACTAATCTTTTATTTCATTTAAATATATATTTATAGGAATAGGAAAAAGGAACCGAATTCCGCCTCTCTTGGGTCTCTCGATCGCCTCTGGTTGCAGTAGACTGTATGCAATTAAATCACTATCTCGCCAAAGGTCCATAACATAGACTCGCGGAGCCATTGAGGTTGATGATAACAGCTTTTAACCGTTCCGATTCAGGGTTGGTGTGGGAAGGAAAGGAGGTGGGAGACACAGAGCACTAGTTCGTTTAAAGTATATCACGCAAGCATTAGTCCCAAATACCAGTATTAAGGAAGAACTTAATTACATTTTTAAATTACAATTTTCAAGTGTAACATATATTCCTCGGCAGTATAGTGGTAAGTGGTAAATATCGCTGCCTGTCACGCGGGAGACTGGCGTTCAGTTCCCCGCCGTTGAGTGTTATTTATTATTATTAAAGGTGTTGTATCAAAAGTGTTTTTATAAATGATTTGTACTCTGTCTGTCATCTTCACGGGTTATAAAATCTGATATAAATGGTGGTCGTAAATTTTTCTTTCATTCCTGGCGAGTTATTCAGAACAATCAGCGTATTCTTGTAATAACTAATGCAGCCCATCAATAATGACTTTAATAGTTTTTGTAATCTTAATCTATTTTAAAAAAAATATACAATAAGCAATAATAAAATTTTAATTATTGACATTTTCACTAGATTTCTCCACACGTTATATTTTATTTCTTCCATCTGCTTTGTCGATAAATAAAGTTCTACATTCCAAATAATTGTGACAGATTCGAAGTCTTCTTTCGTTTAAAGTGATTTATTATATAATATATCGCTGTATCATTTTTTTGCTGTGCAACACGCGCGGACGCAGAGAGACGTGTTCTATTGTATATTATTTTATGTCTGATGCATTAATTCTAAGAAACACCACGCTTTGTCTTACTCTCCGCAAACAATAATTAACGCCTGTTGAATAATTTAAGCAATTGGTTTGGAAGACCATTCGTGTCCATGAGCAATAAATATCGAAGAGTCTTATAGCCGTCACTTTAAACTAACCAATCTCTCACAATGCTCTGTAACGTTTTTAATATAATATACGACGTACGATAATGGTAAAATATTGTCGCGGGTCGCCATTAATTATAACAAATTCAGACGACAGTAATTATAAAATTCAAGCAGCATTTGCACACTTTTTATCATATTATAATTATAATTAATGTAATATTAATTATTGCGGAACGAACAAGACGAAGCGCAGGCTGACCAACTGATCTTTGCTTTAAGTCTCGAGAGTAAAACTTCATCTTCCACTTGCACCCTTAATTGTGTTTTACTCGGTGTTAGAAGTTCATATCCGGCGCTTTTTGGCATTCATGATTTACATCATTACGACAGGAGGGTTATGGGATGTGAGGTGCCATTGTTATGTACACGATGTATGGAATATTAGGGATGTCCGGGAGGGATGGCTATTTTTTTACAGTAGTGCCAGAATAAAATTTTAAATTGATATCAAAAAGATGGGATATAAAACATATATATCATCGTAACAAGAGCATTGGGTGATCAGGGGGGTCAGGTGAGAAAGGGGGTGCGTATATTTTGCCCAGGATCCTAAAATGTAACTATGCAAAATTTGGTTTAGATCGGTCTAATGGTGTAGAAGGTTAATGTTAGAAGAAGTGCCTCGCTGAACATTTTTCATAAACGAATCAGTTTTGAGATTTATTGAATTACATCTGAAATTTACTGTCTGTATTGTACTGTCATTTTCTGCAGTCATATGTAAACTTACTATTTATTTATTCTTAACATAGTGCATACATAAGTATTTTTATATACACTCTAATATAAACAAGATCAAAATCGTTTCTTTTACTATAACTTATCTTTCACATATTTGCTTAGTTTCATTTTGAATCTATTTAGTGTCTCATTCTTTCTTATGTTTTCTAGCATTTCATTAAAAATCTTCGTCGCACTATACATCATCGATTTCTGACATTTACCTTTCTCCCTGAATGGCAGTCTCTGTCTATCCTTTCCTCTTGTACGATGTTCGCGCTCATATTGATTTGCATAAATTTTTCGTATGAATTCTGGCGATATTTTCTTAGTGAGGTTTTTATAAATAAATACTATTGGGTATTTAGTCCATAGATGGCGATGGTGTGGTGGTACTCGAAGCGAGTCTACATATTAACATACATATAACTTTCAAAAATTTGATAGATGTGGAGATTAATGGGGTGAAAATGGTGAACGTTATATTTATATAAAGTCATCAAATAAAGCAGCCGAAGATAGGTCGTAAGCCTTGTAATTACCCCATACTTCTATATATTTTCCAATAAATATAATAAAAATAACTTCGTCTCTATGAGATATCTGATATTTATTTTATTTAAATACCATTACATTGAAATATATTTCTTACTTACATATCTTTATTTCAGCTTTATTTTGCAAAACTGACAATTGTTTAATTTCTTCTTTATTAGCCAAAAATAAAATGCTACTGCAATAGTTGATATAGTAAATTTACATACGAGTGTAGAAAAGTATACAAATATATAAATAAACATAATATATGTACGAAAAAAAATTCAGTGGTGAGACAGGGGGAGGAGGATAGAAGCGGTACGAACCATTCAAGGACACGAGCAGACAAATAATGAATACAGCCTGAAGAGAAACAAACAATGTGTTTGTATGTGTTATTGTTTGTTGTGTGTGCGTGCGTGTGTTGGCTTGTCAGAGCGTGTCAATGTGTGCGAGTGAGTGAAGAGGTTGCCAGCACACTGGGTTGGCACCGTAACGAGGGGGAGGGGTTATCACGAAAATATCCCTCGGACCGACCGCGAGCGACTCGGCGACTGGTCGCGGAGGAGTTGAACACCATTTTTTTTTCTAATCATTAATAACATAACATTGCTAAAAATTACGTACATAAAAATATTTTCACCATATATTTTATAAAATATTTATGTGTACGTAATTCCGATGCTAAATGACTGTATCGCACAAAATTATTATTAATATATACGATAAGACCCATGTCAGAAATTTTAATGTGTAATTATCGGCGTGGTGCCAAAAAACCCGCGGGATAGTTTTCAGGAAAACAAAGACGTTTTAATAAAACATAATGTGACTAAATGTATTGTTATGTATCTGAATAAAAACAGGGTATTCTGCAGGCGGGAACCCTTTCTCGATTGTGTCGTGTCGCCCTATATTGAACATCTTTTGTGTTTCATTTTTTTCGACCTCATAATCATCATCATAATCGCCGGTTGAGAGAAGTTGAGATCGGAGAATCACCCTTGACTGCATTCTTGTTTCCTCAACTGAACAATGACAATATTCAAAATAAAATTGCTGAACATTCACGCGAAGTGTATGTGAATGATATGAAAAATGTGGTTAAAAGAGCACGAATTTGTGCCGCTGCCAGAGGTGGCCACTTGGCCGATGTCATATTCCGTACATAATTTTTATAAGCCAAATAAAAAATCAAATTAAAAAATTGTGTTTCATATCCTAATTATTCAAAAACAACATCGGTCTGGAATATAATATCCACCCTGTATAATAACACTTTTAGAGAAAGGATGTAAATATAAATAATACTTAGTAAGCGCAAGCCATTATAATACTATGAATATACGTAAAAGGTATATATGGTACAGCCCTAATAATTTCAGTTGTAACAATATTTTTCGACAAAATTCATTTTATATGTGTATCTTTATAATTAATACATTTATTTATTTATTTAATTCTTAACATAGTGCATACGTAAGCACTCCTTATGTATACTCTAATATAAACAAGACATTTACAATATTTAATATAAACAAGATATAAACAAGTATTTTATTTTACTAAAACTTATCTTTAAATATTTAGTTAGTTTCATTTAAAATATATTCAACTTCTCTTCCTTTCTTATGTTTTCTGGCATTTCATTAAAAAATTTCATCGCACTATACATCATCGATTTCTGAGATTTGGCCTTCTTCCTGAATGGCAGTCTCAGCCTATCCCCTCCTCTTGTACGATGCTCGTGCTCATGTTGATTTGCATCAATTTTCGTGTGAATTCCGCTGATATTTTCTTATTAATGATTTTGTAAATAAATGCCATTGTATTAAAATATATTTTCTGCTTAAAGGTCATCATATTCAGGTCTTTCAGCATTGCACTGATCCGAATATATCTATTTTTTCTGAGTATTATTATCAATTTCGCTACATTTATTTTTCAATCATCCAGTATTATTAATAATTTAGTGTGATGAAGATGACGACACGGAGCGTGTAGGCGAGTGTTAGAGTGTTAGTGTTAGATTGTTAGTGTTAGAGTGTTAGAGTGTTAGTGTTAGAGTGTTAGAGTGTTAGTGTTAGAGTGTTAGTGTTAGAGTGTTAGAGTGTTAGTGTTAGAGTGTTAGAGTGTTAGTGTTAGAGTGTTAGTGTTAGAGTGTTAGTGTTAGAGTGTTAGAATGTTAGTGTTAGAGTGTTAGTGTTAGAGTGTTAGTGTTAGAGTGTAAGAGTGTTAGTGTTAGAGTGTTAGTTTTAGAGTGTTAGAGTGTTAGTGTTAGAGTGTTAGAGTGTTAGTGTTAGAGTGTGCATATGCGTGTCGGTGCCCACAGCGCGTCGGCGAGCCAGCGATCGCCGTACGGCAATTAGGTAGGGCGGTGCCAATATTTTGTTCCGAGCGACCCCTGACCCGATCAGATGTGTATTCCTCTATCTCTCGTCCCTCTCGCTCCCGCTCCGCGCCGCAGCGCGAGCTTTAATGAAGACGAGTACGCCACGCCGCGGCACATTCCTGCGTCCTATGAGAAAATCTCAAGGAACGGATGCATTTTAAGTGAAGTTATTGATTCCCTATCACAGGGTCAAGAAAAATTACCTTTTATTAAGTATTAAATTTGTCATGAAAACTGCATTGTGAAATAGCGCTTCAGAATTTTAGCGCCTTGTCACAGTAGTGACTACGTCACGCCAATACTTACAATGATCGACAATTATTCTCTCTAATCACGATCGAATCCCAGAAGGGAAATTTATTTTCATTTAATTTTTTACGTAAGAATTTGACGCATTGATTTATATTTTGCCTTGTTATTTATACGTTATTATTTATGTATTATTAACATCAAATTTGAATAGTATTTTATTTTACTTATTTAACTAATCGTTACCACTGGTGAACTTTGTAAACATGTAATATAATTTTTTTTTTTTAATCGTTATTTTTAATTACAGCTTTGCTGCATTTCTTTTCAAACCAAAAAAAACATATTTTATACAGGGGTGGTATGATATTTTAATTAGTATATCTTATCAAGGACGCATACCTTGTTAGAAATCAAGAGGTGAATAGGCAACTACACTCGGCTGGGCGAGCTTCGAATGCCTCATCCCCGACTTCAAAATTAACACGACAGCTAAGACAAAAGCTTTTCAGCAATGACGAAAGGTCAGCTGACTGATGACACGTGGACAGTAGCGGGAACAACAAGATAAGGTTTTGATAACATTACTGACAACAAATAATAAATTTTTATTTAATTTTTCAATTGACTTCCATACATTATTGATAGAGGCTAATCTTAATGACAGACATTTCTCTTTTTTTCTCCGCATCCAGTTAGTTAATCACTTATATGTTAACTGTTCAGAGAGCTATGAGACGACTAGTAATGATAAATGGTAATGTGACTGTGATTCAACGATGATTGGTAACTAAGGGCCGATTGTGTGATCAGTAGTAACTTTTTACTTTAGTTAAAAAAGTTATTAAAGTAAAAAAAAATTGCGAAAACGGGTTGTTTGTTCGTTAGTAAAAAAAATATTTACGTCTCGAAAGTGTACTCATTTTACTCTGCTATATCCGATAGTTAAATATGGCGGACTTTTCACAGCTGTTCCAAAAGTCATCTGATTAATTAATCATTCAATATTCCGATATTTTAGTGATGACAGTTCATCTGATATACATTATTACACATAATACGAAAAAATGTCATTACATAAATCCATAGATGATGCATAAAATAAATTATATTTCATAATTATTTGTCACACCTATAGACATCTCCATCTACGCTTTGACAATAGTAAATTTGACGTTCGAACAACCCGCAGTAGTAAAAGTTACTAATAATCACACAACCGGCCCTATGATTTAACTATTTACTTTCTAGTGTGCCAATCTTTGCTCGAAGAATTATGAATAATCAGTTATCAATTATAGTTATAATTGAGCACATTCACACTCACAATAATGATTTAACCATTACTAGCGATGATCCACGCTTCGTCTTCCAGGATGGGGTTTGCACCCAAGCACTCACCCTAGAATTCTTCAGTTCGTGTGTTGGTCCACAACCCATTTTAGCTTTTTTGTTTCGTGGACTGTATATTTTACTTTGGTACAACGAATGTCTGTTTCCCGCAAGAATATTCCGAACACAATCCTTTCCGTGGCACTAGTTCTCCTTTCACTCGATGGTGGTGTCTGCCATAAGTATGGTATTTCTTACAGTTTGTAAAGTAGTATTGATTTGTACTGTTAAAATGAACATTTCATTCATAGCCCTGTCTGCTGTACTAGTTTTTACTACATTAAGGCAGATTGTGCTTTTCCATACCGATGAAAATTTAAGGTATTTATGAAATTACGTCGAGCACCGAAAATTTAATGCAACATGTGATATCGATCGCTTTAGTATAAAGTACCAAAAAAAGTTTTTCGATAAAATATAATATTTACCAACTCGTCTAAAACAATTCCGCGTGTACAATTGGAAAATTAAACAAGTTCTGAAATTTATTTTATAATAAATATTTATTAATTCTAGTTTTAGTTCACACTCCTTTATAATATAAAATAGAATCTTTAATACATCACTTTCTTAGTTCAAAAATAATAATGTAAAAATTGATAATTAAAACATTCTAAGAATTTTTAATTAAAGTTAATTATTATTCTTGTAGTACATTACGGAACATTAATGCTCGACCTTCACGTTCGTAGACACGTTTACACCCACTCGGCCACGAAGATTTAGTATCGATTCGGATTCATTAATAATTTTAATTTTAATGTACATCTATTAATTATGATTAAAATCAAACTAACGACGCAATAATGCAATAATTACTGATTACATATGAACAAATGTAGACATATTTTGTATCAAAACCATTTAAATTTATTATACTAGATTTAACCTGTCAATAATTATACAGTAATTTGTAGTGACACGAGGAATATAAATAATTATATTGATACAACAGATTTAACATTGACTTGACTAGGCCTATTTTTGTTCGTTATTTGACTGGTTATAAAATCTGTGGAAACTATAATAGGAATTTTTCCTTCTTTTTTAATTAATGTAATTAGTGTAAACTTGTCATTACATTCCCAATCGTGTAAACCGTCAATATTGACAGAAATTAATTGTTTTTATAATATTAATGTATTTAAAAACTCAACGAAATATCATAACAAAATAATTTTAATTAATACAAATATCTACTCGTATCATTGTTTATAAACTTCTCTAAAAATTACTCATTTTGACAGCTAAAAAATACGGTCTAATTATTTATCATCGATGAACGATCTGACATATATTTAGATGGCTTAATAACACAGAAACCTATTTACAAAAAAATCGTTTTTGAATAAAGAATGTATATAGATTTATTCAGAACGAACGGTTCTATCCAAAACACAAAAAATATATTCCCAATAATTATAAAAATATATATAATCTAAAACATATCTCACATGTTCGAATGTGACAAATGAAAACGACGCGTCACTTGAAAAGTCGTCCCGTTTAACTTTTTAGTAAATTCAAACGATCCATTTATACATTTGTTTAAATTTATTACTTCATAAATCGTAAATCTTGAAAGCTTGACAATTTGTAGATATTATTAAGACATCGATTTGTTCCAATAAATGAGATGCGCAACGTTAAAAGAGTTCTTCATAATTTCTAATAATTAATCTCGATAGTCGTAGCATATATAATATATTTCTTTAAACATATATTTAGTAATCCAGACATCAGAAGTCTTTTTTATATAATCCACAGTTAAACTACATTGTACTCGTATTTAGATGTTGTTTTTTTACCCAACGTTTAAAAATCATCACGAATTTGATGGGATTTTTCTAAAATTCGTAATTCAATGTATTTATAACTTGCGTTATTATGTGTTTATAAAACTGAGCGCATCGGTATGTTATTATATTTTAAGCTGTGCCAGTTAACTATTAGAATTAGCAGTTGATTGGTGGGTAATGCTATGAAATTTATAATAGTGTGCTGAAAAGCGTTCAGAAACCAATTGCTTTTGTTTGGAATTTAAAAATTTCCAGATTAAAAATAACCGAGTATATGTTCATTCATCAATTAGAATGCTGCATGAAGCATATCTTAAATATTATAGAGGTACCTACACTCGCGTGCATCGTGTCAAAAGGTGATACAAAATGGCGTCGGTTAAGATTGAGTAATGATTTGTTTATATACCCAAGTGGATGTAAGTGAAGGGATTTGCTACAGAAATACCCGGTTATATATTATTTCGTACATTCTACACACTTTTGAAAGAAGTAAGATGCAGACATGCTATATTTATTTTTCTAATAGCCATATTATTATTTCAACAAGATTCACATTAAGGACTAATTATGCATTAACTTTAATCTATGACTATACTCGTAAATGTGCGATAATTGATCAATATCTAGGCGGTCCTTCGTTCCCCATTTCAATGTCTTTATCTGCTCCCCCTCTGCTATCACGACTGTGGCCACGCCTCCGTCTGATAGCTAATTTATTTTATGGACTAGTTAGTGTTATGACCGTCCTGGAATATAATGTATATATAACTTACGTTTGACTTATCCCTTTAACCAGTCTAAACAAAATTTTGCATAGTTACTCTTTAGGACTCTAATGAATTTATAGTAATAGTAATCCATTCTCTAACCCCCGGACATCTTCCTTCCTGGGGCAAATTATTTATAAATCATTGAAGTCATCAGGGCCTACGCAAAACAAAGGTGTCCCCTCCCCTATTTTAATATTTATCTATTTTAAATTATAATTAAATCTGAATCCTGGACAATGCCGGGACCGCTAGTATAAGATAAAATCAACACTTATGTTTATAGGTATAATGTCTGTTTTAGTTTAAACTAGATTTTAGTATATAAATTTCTCTCGATTAAATCATTTTATAAACTCTAAAGTGTTATAAAATGTCGCTATATATAATATAAGTATAGTATATCCACGGAGGGTGCGTATTGACGTATCGGTGAGCAATGAACATTATTTAATTAGTATTTGGGTCAATAGCGCATCGTGACTTGACTAAACTAAACGGAAGATCGTTCCGTCAGATATCTGACCCGACTTAATTATATGGGTTATGTTCTCTATGGGCCCTTGGGAGGTTTTACGGTCCTGAGAAACAATAGATTACGGTCCGTTTCCAAATTTGGCCGCCCTTTGTTTTATGATCCGCCAACCCCGACAAGCACATTATAGGTGGATATGATGACTTTCAAAATATAAATTCTAGACCTTACGAAAGGTGCTAAGTGCTGAAAGTTTTTAATCTTTTCAGGTTTAAAGAACATAAGACTTATTATTATTAATAATATCACGTAACCTAATACTTCACCTTTACTTTCCATATTCCCAATAATGATCGAAAATAATTCTTCGTCGGCACTAAGGTTTCTCTATTCCAAGACTTTTTTCATTCCCAGGACTCGATTTGCCACTCAGGGTCATTCCCGGGATCCCGGCTCTCGTTATGTTAATAATTTTT
Organism: Eubasilissa regina; assembly: GCA_022840565.1. Classification (NCBI taxonomy): domain Eukaryota; kingdom Metazoa; phylum Arthropoda; class Insecta; order Trichoptera; family Phryganeidae; genus Eubasilissa; species Eubasilissa regina. Next base: position 30,795,895 of record JAINEB010000003.1, on the reverse strand, counting down.
TTTTTAAATAAAAGATTTTATGTTTGTTTTTTATAATGATAATTTTTTTCAATTAAATTGTTATAATAAATTAAACATGTATTGACAAAAAAAATACTATTTCTAAATAAAAATACAGATATAATAAATTCTTAATATTAAAAAAAAAACATTTTAAAAATCTAATTTCAATGAAATATATTGTATGTACATATTTACAATCACAAAATTTTGTTTCAGCGAAAGCACTCACTCATGTATGTACTCGTATTTTTATTGTACTTCACCGACAGTCGTCAATGCTAGCAAATTACCAAGAATTTGTATCTCTGTATTTTGCGACTAAATGATTTATTGTATCCTGAACCCATTGTTATTGTTTTCTGGAACCCATTCGAAAAGTATACTTTTTTTGTTTTGACCCGAACATTTATTTTTAACTGCGTTCGTAAGACAAAAAATTTGGATGAAATTATTTTATTTACACTCTTTCAAAATTATTACGAATCCCGGGACTCGATGCACCGAAAACCCCATGTATTCCCGGGAATCCATTCACGGGTCGACTCGGGTCAGAGACCTTAGTCGGCACTAAACTGTATTTAGCTTATTTATCATTTACACCTAACGATGCTGCACCTCTCAAATCTATGGTAATGACAAAACTATAACTCGGCATGTGTGTGTAGTCCATCGTTTAGTTAATTGAAAAAATTGAAATATGTTGCACCACAAAGTCAATTAATCATAACATAAGATATATATATATATATATATATATATAGCATTATTAAAATAGTCTAAATATGAACTTTTAAATGATAGATAGACGTATATTTAAGCCATGTGTAGATGTGAAAAAAGACAAGAGCGAGGATGATTCACCTGGTTCAACACACAAGGACTATGTTAGGACCCCAAAACTCAAGCAGCTTGTGAAAAAGGTTCAATGAATAAAACGAAATTAAATGTATTAATTAGAAAGATATACATATAAAATCGATTATATCGAAAAATATTATTGTTGCTACCAGGATTCGAACATGGATCTCTTCCAATCCGGGGAACGTGCATTATCCTATTGTGCTATACATATAGGTTCGAAAATTTGTCGTTAAACCATTGTGTTAGTATAGAATAATCGAATAAAGCACGTTCCCCGGATCGGAAGAGATCCAGCTTCGAATCCCGGTACCAACGACAATATTTTTCGATAAAATTGATTTTATATGTATATTTTTCTAATTAATACATTTAATTAGTATTTAAAATATCACAGACCGTCTGTTCTGAATAATTACAACTTCACAATTAGAATTCCTTAATGAAACCAAATCAAATATGAAAAAATGCAAATATCAAATCTTTCTTCCAGAAAAAGGAAAGCTGCCGCAAGACTTGAAACCGTGAGCTTTATATTGCGGGATCTATCTGGTTTTTTCGACAGATAGATTTGAGGGTACTTACTCCTTTTTTTATATCTATATATAGTTTTTACACATTGTATTAATTTATTAATTGTTAAACATGACTCTTTTTGATGTAAATTAGTAATTCAAAATCGATATTAATTGCAATATCAGTTGCTTGTGTTACAATTGATAAAAGCCCTATTTTAGATTTATACAAATGATTTAAACCTGTCTTTTGTGTTAAGACACTTAGCACCTTTAATATTTTTTCGTAAATACCTAATATATGACCCATTATTTTTTATGAAAAAGATGTGGGCGTGTCATCTATCTTACGAACAGAAAACGATTTACAAGGCGTGTTCCTAATTAGTTAAAAATATGCTTTCTCACGAAGCGTTACAAATATCAGCTAATATTTAAATACCTGGGCGTTCTAATCGTCTCATGTATCGATGACTATACCGTGCGAATCCTAACTTATCCTTTTCTGATTGGATTCTTTAATACAGCGATGTCCCATAATTATAAAATTGTTCGCTAAAATAATTTTGATATTTGACCCCTCTACGTGTATTAAATTCTCCTTGTCGCGTTTAGTACATTATTTATCCTGTTATGAGGACCTCGAGAAGTATTACACTACGTTATACACTATTCACGTGCAATGATCACTGTTATTTTAATAGTTTGATAAAAAATGTACCAAAATAAATCGATAATTATCTGGCATCTCAATAAATGATTTGATTATGTAGATTCAGCGATAAATGTTTCGACGAGAGGTTTCCAATTATAACAATCATAGGCTCGCGTAAATTCATAGGTGAACATCACAGCTTCAATACCTTCAGTCTTCAGTTAGTCTTCAGTCAGTCTTCAGATGTGTATACATAGTTAATCGACTCTGTTTATGATAAATGCGTCAAATAAAATAAATTAAACAGAAATATATGTATCGTTACCACCAAGACTCAAATTATACTATGCTAACCAAGTACTTTCACGAATTTATTACATTACGTGTTATTTCTTCTATTATAGTGAGACATCTATTATTCCAATTAAAAGCTCTCATCTTGTAATTATTAGTGATTAATCTATTATCTTAATTATTAAAAAATAAAAAATTATGTTCTATAATTGCAATTCACAATAAAAAGTGTTTTCATGAAGATATAAAAATAAAATATTACATTAAATTAAAATGTCGGCATATTTTAATCATATCCAAATAACGTACCTACTGTACAATGTTTGTATTGCGAGGAAAAAAATTATTCTGCTTTTCATCTGAATATAATTCATAAGAGTAGTCGCTTGGCGATCAAAAAATGGTTGGAGCATAGTTTCATTCTGGAATTACAAACAAGATTTGCAAACACTATTTTTCATAACGCAAGCGTTTATTTAAAAAAATAATATCTAAATACAACATATTTTAACAAAATTACAATAAGTAATTAATTTTACTTAAACATGAATTAAATATATTAATTAGAAAAATATACATATAAAATCAATTTTGTCGGAAAACATTGTTGTTGCGCCACCGGGATTCGAACCTGGATCTCTTTCCAAACCGGGGAAGGTGCATTATCCAACTATGCTACAGCGACGATATTTTTAGCGACAAATTTTCGAATCTATATGTTACCTTTTTGATATTAATACATTTAATCGTTCCATTATTTGAAAGAGCCATCTGCCTTATTTTTACGGAATCTCAAATATCTTTGAGTAATCTGATAACAAACGCCAGAATTATCAATTCATTTTTATTAAATTTTGGACACATTGATACAACTTTATTATTAGGAGAGTGCTAATTAATACATTTAAATTGTATTTTAAAAAATATCACAGACCTATGTTCTGAATAATTACAACTTCGCGATAAGAATGTGTTCTCCTTAATAAAATGAAAATCGTTTCTTTTTACTACAACTTATCATTCACATATTTGCTTAGTTTCATTTTGAATCTATTTAGTGTCTCATTCTTTCTTATGTTTTCTGGCATCATACATTTAAAAATTGTACAAGTAGATTACCAGAACTCTGAATACTAAGCTAGATCAGAAACTCCAGGCAAGGGAGGAAATATATTGAGAATCATTAGAAGAGACTGAAAAAAAACACGTGCGCAGGCTGAGGTGAAGTGTGACATTATCACTAATATAAAGCGTAAATGACGATGGGCATATTTCAAGGCACACAGAGAAACGAGCCAAAAAATGATGTAGAAGTTTGCCCAAAGTTTCGATGAGTGGATTAAATCATCGGAGTAGTGCCAGTGACATGGCGAAAATTTAGAGGGACAGAAGAGAGTTTCGGAATTATGGGGAGGCCTTCATTCATTAGCAAATTGACTAAAGCTGATAGATTATTAAGCATTAAATAAAAATACTGTATTATTATGGAGATAAATAATCAAAACCCAATACGAGATTTAAAAATATCTAAATTTAGGTTAATTAAATTAATTTCTTTTCTGACCTTTTACCAAGGTCCATCTCCATCTGTGATGTGATGATTGTAAAAATTAATTAATATTCCAAAAACGTAACTTTAATTTATAATTATCCGCATTTGGAGGTTAAAACTCGCCTCTTACAATACTCAATCAATCAAATAAGACCCTTGAATGATCACGTTAATAAAAATGATTATACCCTAGAAACAGTTTAAGTTTTGTATGTATTACAGATACACCTCGAACATTTCTAGCTCAAATTTTAAAATGCTAAATTAACTAAAATATTCCGCATTATCATCTGTCTCGCCCTGTTGGTGTATCTCCGACAATCTGTCTGATAAAAATCTCCCTTTTTTGATATTTTAAAAATTGTGAATTTAAAAAGGGTCACTTTGTACTTTTAAGATAACATCAATATCGCGTTATTTTACATCAGAATGTTTCTCCAATCATGCGGTGGATTACAGAGAATATTTCGGTTTCCCTTCGCCACGGACGCAATTAACCCCGGCTCATGGATGACCCGGGCTGACAAATTATTATAATCGAGACACACGGTGATTTCAATTAGCCGCTTCGAAATTCTCGGTAAAAACACATGGAAACATTTTCAGGCGCACATAATAGCTTCGTGACTCGTCCGCCGGGGAAAAAGTGGAGGACACGTGATCATGTCATGTTCAGGGTTAGATCGGGTCTCTTTTACCTTTTACTTGATCCAGTCACCTGGTCGTACGATCGCTTACTTCAGCCGTGACATAATGCGAGCGTAATGTAACTATGTACACTTGGTGAGTTTGTTATTTGTAATTATTTACCAATCCATCTTGATAGCGATAGTTGGGTGAGTGCATCAGGTGCATTGCTCAGAAGGCTATATTCAGAGTAATACACCGCCGTGACTTTTCCTACCCTATAAGACGTGCCGAATATACTAACTACCTTTCATAATTCAGTCTGTGAAGACTGAAAGAGCAAATAATCTTAAAATCGTTCCAAGAATGAAAACTACATTTGGTCAAAGATAATTCACATTTCAAGGTCCCAGAATATATAATCTAATTGAAAATAATATAAAAATATTAAGTGACGTTAAAGCTTTTAAAAATAATGTTTTAAATTGGTTGTTAAAATTAGGTAGAGTAGATATTGAGAGCAAACTATTGTATATTATAAAACAACTAACTGCGTTATATGCACTCTTATACTGCATTATAATTTTTATATTATATATTTTCACTTGGCTTTACCTTGTATGTGCTTTCATTTTATTTATACGTACTGTATTGTACATTAGTATCTTTTCTCTGGTTTTATATATTTTCACTTACAAATTGTGTTTTATTGTGTTTTGCCTCGTATTCAATGAGTTATTTGGTTTGTGAAATATGATTTGTTTGCCAGTTTGCCCCAAAACAGGCTTCCCTCTCGCTCAGCTGGGCAAAGTATTTAAAAAATCTATATGTAACAAATTGTATTTTTAGCTTTACAATATATATTATGTGTCTAAGAAATAAATAAATAAAATATTAAGCTACGCCAAGCTTTTGAATCAGTTAAAGAGTTTATATGGCTGGGAACGAATGTAGAAAGGAACATTGATATCCAACAAGAAATAAATGGCGGAACAAATTCAGATAACGCTTGTTACTTTGCTCTAAGAAAAATGCTGCCGTCGAAGTTGTTGTCAGAAAATGTAAAGATTAAACTGTTTACAAACGACCCTTAGACCCTCGGACGCTCAATACAGGCTTGTGTGCATGCGTGTAAGAGAACTAAATGTGAAAAAGTGGCAAGAGAGATGGGATGCGGCACCTCGGGGGAGATGGAGGCGGATTCTCCGAGGTTGGACCTTTACACGATGTAGTTTGTCGCGGGTCACGAGCTGTTCCGGAGCAAGCTCCTTTAATTTGGGCCTTGCCCCTGATCCGTGGTGTACCTGAAGTCGTGTGAGGGCAGACGCCGGATCACATCTTCTGACACTGTGTTTTGCCGAATGATTATGAATACGAGAGAGAGTATGATTGAGAGCGTAGCGGGACGTAGTTCTGCGAGGAACTGTGACTTACTTAGACCTGGAATATTTCAGGAATTTTATGAGAGTGTGGGTTTCTAGGTGGGAAATCTTAGGTAATGCTGCGGAAGGTGTCTGAAGGTTACCAGTTGTATGTTATATTACTGAATATTTCGTCAATTGTGATGTGTTAAGATTTAATAATCTTGCCGTCGTAATGATATAAATATTGACATTTCGTGACTTTGAAACAATAAGGTATCAACTTTTGGTTAAAATTTAATTTTGGTCAAAATGGACTTATTTGTACTTAACAATAATTTTATCATTAAAACTGTATTACAAACATGTCATATTTCCTAGTAGTTCAAGGAATAATTAGAAAAAAATAGTTAAATTTTCGTATCATTTGTAATATTTTTAGAACATATCTTACTATTACAAGGGTACGATTTGGTAATTGAGGAAATGTTTCAAAATATAAACATTACACGATCGTAAAGTTCCGCGTCCTCGGTCTATTTTTGAGTCCTCGGATAACAATATTGTTATTTTTAGAAAAGGCTAGTTGTGGTAAGTATTTATTATTTGCCCAAGTGTTGGCGCAGTGTTTTAGACACACTAGTAGTTTTAAAAAAATCGTTTATGGGTAATAACTTTTTATAGTTTAATCTAACAACTTGTTCGGTTTTATCACTGGGCGGAGTCGTATCTGGATGGGAGGATACTGGATATTGGGTAGCCACGCTGTATCTACCGATCGAAAGTATTAACCAATTTGTTGTCACGAGAAAAATACATTCTTGCAACGACTTGGTGCAAGAAGGAATGTACATATATTAACATTTTCATTTTTTCGCTTGCGAAAGACAAGTGTTTTGCAAATTGCAAATACGAATAACAGCACCTGTTATTATTCCATATATCATATAATTAATATAACCGTAGCAAGCTCTATCTATGGAAGTTAACAAAAGATTATTTCAATTTAACATAACAAAATAACAGCCTAGACAATTTTAGGCCGAAGAAGACCCGGAACGGTGGATAGATACGTCACACCCGGAGAGACCTCGGAGACAGCTGCGAGAGCGACTCAGGACCGGCACTTGTGGAGGTGCATAACGAGCCGAATCTCATCTGATTGAGGTCAGATTGATTGAGGATATTTCAATACTGACGTAAAGTAGGAAATAAAAACTATTTTTCATAAATCATTGTCTAATACTCTTCAATTCTGTAGAATCTAAAATAATGTTTCTAATATTGTATTTTATAATTTTAACCAAAGTGCATGCGTGTGAAGTTCTCCAAAATAGGCGAAGAGCCTTTAAAAAAATTACACAGCCAGTTAAAAAAAAAACTTCTATAACTGCTGAACTCGAGCATTGAATCGAGCAACCTTTTAAGAATTTCATGGCAAAAGCTTATTTCCGGTTTGGGTCATTACGTTGTGGGCTTAACGTACAATTTTGAAATATCAGACGATTGTATAATATATCCGTTTTTTGTTTCAAATTATAGGCTGCAGCGCGTGAATGGCAATTAAAAAAACAAATGCGTAAATTTTAATTAAACAAAGAACCTAATCTTTGCTTTTTTATTGTCGAAATTGGCACGACTGGTTTTATCATCGGAACACGTTTCACACTCCCGCGCTGCTCGAGTTTAGCCGCTACCGTTTCTATTGTGGTGATGTCAAAAAATACGATTAATCATAATATATAACCTCACTCAAAATGTAAGATTTGAATATTGAAGATGTTTTATCTTTCCGCCATTGCATTTCTGTCAAATAGCATATTAAGTTATGTCTGCTACTAGCTACTGGCTCGCGACTAGGGATTCCAATCCCGAGATTCCGGTCCAGTTTACAGTATTTATGAATCGCATAATTAGTACGTATAGTCCTGAAACTATCGGGATTAATATGTTACATTAATTTTGGGGTATCAAAATTAGATCAAGACTAAATGATGTAACACTCGATGCTGAGCTTCGAGAACTTCGGTTATAATATTAATAATAATACAATCGTTTCACATTCAAATTATGTTTTATAAATCAACATTATTATTTAGATAATTTTTTGTTCAATGGTTTCTTACGTATTTACTTATTTAAATATAAATATCTTACATAAAGTATTTTTAACGAAATATACGTATTTATAAGTTCTAAATAGATTTTTTCTGTATATCTTTGTAATCGATTAATTTAATTTGTATTATATAAATTATATTTGTTCTTTCAGAGTTTTTTTATGAATGTAACATTCATGATCGAATAAATTTCATCATTTAAACGATTCGTTTTCTCATTAACATCGAAATCGAATCCCGAAATTCTGTGATTGTAATTTTTACTCGGAATTGGATTTACTATTTACGAAATATGAGATGTCGTTTTTTTCCGTCGATCACTTTTAATATTTCTTTAACAGATATTTTGACAGAAATGAATTAATAATCAATGTCATCTTCTGTTGCGTATGTTCATACTGTACACTAGTGATGAGAAAAAATGCTACTCTTGACTCACTGGCGTGATTGTGATTGATATTCGATAATATCACTGATTGAAAACTGTGACTGTGATCACGGTTTTATTACTAATGCGCGTACACCGTACAATATCACAATACAAAAAATAAATTAATAAATAAAAAAAACATAATTTGGATCGTATTACTCATAATATTCAAACTTTATTTACGTAAAAAAAATATCCTAGCGTATGTAATTAATATATTTAATATCATCACAAAGAGATTGAAAATCCTTAAAAAAATGTGAGTTAATTATGCGTAAAATGTTTTGGTAGAATCTACTAGATGGCGCTTATCACGTATTATAACGTCAATCCTTGATGAATATTTTTATTTCATATGCACATGCGCCAAATCCGAATCATAAATAAAATAAAAAAAATTATCACGAATCAAGATATTCTGTTATGTATGTATCTACCCTGCGTAGCTACATCCCTATCATTTAGTTTGTCAACCTTTCTTGATTTGAGAAGAGATATGGGTTAGAACCATTATTTTAAAAGTTTTGTCTTATCTTATTATTTATGCTTTCTGTTAGTGAATATGTGTTGAAAAGATTATTTCATATCATCTAATTTATGACTTTATTAACCCGGATTTAAATTATCTTCTATATTATTTAATGGGAGAAATATCTCCAGAAATATCTTTATAAACTATAATACAACCCTTCAGAGATCAGATCGTATCTAACATCCGAACGAGAAAGAACTGAAAGTCTATTCGTTTCAACACATCCCCGTAAACACGCTACCTTATACATTTGTGCACCTATAATATTTCAATAAACGAATTATTTACAAGTACCGAGTCGTGATTTTAAGACCTCCCGAGGAAGGAACATAAAAATTCCCAGATATTCAATCACTGATAGTGAGTGTGACTCAAAGATATCAGTGATTGACTCACGGTTCGTGATTTTAAGCTCATCACTACTATGCATCTTGTGACTACAGACGTTGGCTAACATCACTTTGTTTAGCTTGCTAAACCACCGCCTCGGGTTCTTCAGTCATAGTGGAAACATATTTATTACGTCAATGGTCAACCCAATGTTACAAATACAATTTCTCCGTATTTCATTATTGTTATCGTGTTTTCGTAGTTGTGTGGTTGTGAAACTGATTTTTTAAAACAATTGTGTTTAAAAATTTAATGTTTTACCAAATCAAAGATTTTTAACAAAATCTGCTTTCTGCTAATAATTAAATAAATTTATAACTGATAAAAGCACCCAATGTACTCAAATGATAAACAGGATAATAATCAAGTGCCAAAATCAGTAGCGCAACTAAAAAAAATGTGCCCCAATGCAAAATGGAAGGGCCTCCTGTATACCAGGTGTACATCCAGCTCACAATATTTTAACAGTAAATGGATCGAAAATGTTTACACTGCATGTGCCTAATTTCAACCGTATCAAAAATATAACTATTTGGCTTAATATAAGTATTTTATTGATTCCAAATTTTCTAGCGATCAATTTCACAAATATTTATTTCGAAGTAAGTACCGTAGCCGTAAAATTACCATGAAAAACAATTTGACTCGTTATTTAGTCAGGTATAAACCTATATAATATTGTCAACTAGGTATGTTATACCCTGTATGTATTGCATATAAACAAAATAATACTAAGTACGCACTACGCGGTTAAAATAAACCGTGTTGGACATGATTACGAAAGCTAACACAAAAGTCTAATAAATTGTAAATGTGACAAAATTGAAAAAGTGGAGCTATATAAATATTTAGGTTTAATAATTGATGAAAAATTTTGCGGGAAACTGCGTATTGATTATATATGTAAAAAAAACTAAGTGCATTTTATATGTTAAGGTTATGCACCTCTCGGGCTACACTGTACTCACTGTACTTTGCGATGGTCGACTCGGTTATCAGTTATGGAGTGAGTAGCAATGGACTGACATATAAAACATATATTAATAAAATTAAACAGTTACAATTAAGATTTTTAAAATTTCTAGTAGATAACAGAACGAAGTGTTTGTATAAAGAGGATTATAGACAACTATTTACAATATGTAAAATCTTACCAGTTGACAAAAAAGTAACATGCGCTATAATATTCGAAGAGTTGATAAATAATGGAAATAATAATAGAAATTCAACCAGATCGTCGGGTCGAACCATGAGAGTACCGATCGTGAACAATGTGTACGGAGAGGACGAGAGAGTGTGTTGTGCCAAGAACAATTAACAAAATCATTAAAGACCTATTAAACATTTTTTTAAATGATGCGACCCCAGGGACAACTTCAAAATACAAAGAAAAAATAACATATTCTCATCTATTTTTTTATTTCCTTGTTATATTATATTATATTATATTATATTCAAGTTTCCACCCATAAAATACTGTGGACTAGGTCTATTACACCCTGTAAAAATTATTATCTTTTCGAAAGATTGAATTTTTTCTTATATATATATTACATATATTCATAAAAAAATATTTAACTCTGTAAAAGGCAATCCTTGCCGTAAAACTGCCGTGCAGTTTGGCATAAAATAAAATTGAAATAAATATATATGTAATAAAGAAGATTTTATTTTTTTCAAAACGATCTATTAAATAGTAAGAACAACGTTGGTCTCTTGTATTCTATAATATTCAGATTTTCATTAAAAATGTATATTTGTGTGTTTTTATATGCAATCGCAACAGAAAAAATGCTTACAGCGATTTTCGCATAGCCGCCGATGGTCCGGTCCCTAACCTGGCCTGATAATGAGCTACTACTGTATACATGGATAATTTTTCCGCGCGTTTTTCTAACACGCGCGAAAGGTAATTTTAAAAAATTATTACCGTTGAGAAAAGTATCAATAGGAAATGATGTTTTGGACCCTATCTAATTGCTGCATTGGCTTGGTTTCGTCCCTAGCCCCTCAGCGACATTATTATCTGGTTGTGTATCTCGTGTAAATGTCAGCTGCGCGCTAAATGAACAAAAGACTTTGTAAATTATTACTAGTAATTTTTTTGATAAGTAGGTAGGTACTAAATATGATTTTTCTGTTCTCCAAAGGAGCAGACATGTAAAACCCGTCATATTTACGATATACGCGTCATGTAGGCGCTACGCCCAGTACGTAAATGGATAACGCGGCCATATTTTATGTTAGTGGTTCGCTATAAACCTTTCCGTTGGTCTCTCGCTAGGAGATAATGGTCTATTACGAGTCTAACTTGGCCGATAGTGATTGGATAATACCCCGCGTGATGTGTGGCCCGACGGGGCTCGAGCCTGGTCCCGCGAAGGCGTCTACAGGCCGTAAACAATCTCCTATGACCGAATCCATATTTCTCCTCGGCCGAATTCGCACGATCATTTGCGAAACTTCAAAGCTTTTCGAGATTAAAATGAACGAACAAAATAATAAATATGTGCTCGGGGTCACGGCGCTTTTGCTGTGCCCATATCAAACATTTTTATTTGAGGAACTGTGTTCTGCAAGAACTCGAACGCCGTTCTAAAAAATCTTTTAAACACTTTTAAAGTTCCGCAGCGCCATTGTCTTACGTCACTGTCTATAGTAAGTCAATCGAGTAATTTTACAAGGGGTTTAAATTGTACAGAATAAATACTGTATTTTTCAATCCTCTGGATATTTTAACTAACTGATAATGACTTGTAAGAAAATGGATAAAAGTGGTGTATTATATATCCGGATGTACTCCGTCAATAAAAAGTCAAGTTGTTTCACGATGGATTTATTCAAGAGAACTAACTGGTTACAAAATATTTACCAGCGTCTTATATACGCAAATTTCCTACCTACGTGATATTTACTCGTTTATGGCGGACGTGACATAAATACACTCTTATATTATATATAAAAATACGCGATTATACTCAGGAATAACTTGAGAATTCCTTTTTTTAGGTATCATTTTTTTCCGTTAAATTCGGCACACAGGAAATGTCGTACATAGAGCATCATGTATTCATTTGTTTGTATGTATAGGTAGGTAATTAGATGCACGTACATGGATTCTCGGAAATGTTATCCACGTTCATACATTACTTATACACTTTCTACATTTAGTAAGAAAAAGTAAGACTATTCTTTAATCGCTTGAGCATCTATTTAAAAGTGAGCTACACCACCATTTTGTATTTGGTCGACGGTGTTATTCTAGGTGCAACCGTTACACATTAACTGTCGTAATTTATGAATAACGAACTGTGGTCCTCTCGCGGGGTTCTCACGACCGGCCCGGCGGAGTGGGTGGAGGGGGGCGGCGAAGGCAGGCCCGGACCGACTGTTGAAAGTGGGAACAGCTCAACTCTCGCAGAGATACGATTGGTAATGTGTTCGTAATTACAGGCACTGCCGACCGATGGAAATGGCCGAAGAACCTCGACAAGATCGGGTAAATCGGATTTTAATTACTTCATTCGGAAATTGAAGCAAGATTTCATTCATTTTCGCGGTAAGATTGACTAGACAAGTAATGAGGCCGGCAGTTACTATACGGCCGTGTTCACGGAAGGAGACACGACGAGATAGTCTCAGAGATTAGCTCGAGATTGGTAGAAAGAGATAAAACCTTTAACCGGTACACGACGTTCGATCTGACAACAAGATTCAACGTCCATACAAAAGTAAGTTATTAAACGTTAACCTTACCTTACGATGACCTTAAAACAGAAAAAATATTTCAATATTGCGGTGGTTATTTTTAAAATACTCTCAAAAGTTGACATTAAACATTTCCTGATTTATTGCAAATATATTATTTGATAGTATAAAAACGCGTTACACATCTCAAACTCATGTTTCATACCACTCATGCGTAGAATATGTTTTTCTGTTTCGCCTCACCCCACCTCGTATACAGATCATTGTATTTCGTTTTGGTGTCTTCAAGCATTGTCTTAATTTTATTTCAAGTCCAGATATCATTCATTAGATTATACATACTAGAGGTCACTACCCGGCGTTCAGATTTAATTATAATTTAAAATAGATATTTAGAGAGAGGAGAGTGTATTAGTTGTGGCATTCGGGGAAAGGGATTGGGGGTGGTGCCGGTTGCGCAGACTCCTGAAGAGTAACCAACTATAACAAACTATTATATACAGAGAACAGACATTCAGTTTTACATATGATAACTAAATTTTATCGAAAAAATATTTTTGTTGCTACCGCGATTCGAACCTGGATCTTTTCCTATCCGGGAAATGCATTAACCGATTACACTACACCAACATAGTAAGTTAACATATATTTATTTATATATATTCTTTATATTTTTTTATCTAACATCTCCTTATCTAATTTTTTCCCCTTGTATTATTTTTATTTATTTAAAAAAAAATGTTTAACTAGATAAAAGGCAATCCTTGCCGTAAAACTGCCACGCAGTTTGGCAAAAAATTAAAATTAAAATGTATATTGATGTAATAAAGAAGAAATAAAAAAAACCTTAACTGAAACTACACAATTATAATGTGTAGGTACTCTTTAATAATTAAAATTAAGATATTATAGTTCCAAAAGAAACGAACACAATGTAATATGAAAAAAGTAAGTTAATTAAAAACATATATTAAATAACTCCTGTATAGAATATGTTTAATATAGAAAAGTAAAACTATATTACCTACATACATTTTATTGATATAGATACATTATTTCATACATGTCATTCCACCCCTTAAATTCACAATCTTCACGATCACGAGTCATTTGACCATTGATGTTCCGTTCATCAGTTGGGTAAATCTGAATCTCCCAACAGCAGCTAAAGCGGGATAATGTTTGTAATTTAATGCCATCTGATATTTGAATTTTTAAATCAAACGTCACATACGCGGGTTTGACTTTTTGCCTATTTCTACCAATCTCATAATAACATATTTAACGCATACGCTTAACACGCTGCCGCACGACGCTAGCCATTATATTTGTTAATATAAAAATGATACGAATCATCGAGCCTTAATTCTACTCTGCGCGTTATTGATCGGTTTACGTCCGACATTTACTGAAAATAATATATCCGAGTGTAGCGCGAGCATGAGCTCGCTGACGTCACAGCTAGACTGAAGAAGCGATCCCTGGTCGCCGTCCAACCCTCGCCCGGCCCGTTATTAAAATCTGCATACAATATGTATACCTATTTATAATGTATATCTATTTTATGGTTGATGAATTAAAACATAGTTACAATTATAATAATTAGGTGAGGAGAAAAAAATAATATTGAAAACTATCGCGTAAGTACAGAAGTGCGTGGGTTCTAAGATCGACGAATTCTATTCACCCGACACGCGACAGTCCTCTGCTATCATCGGCATGTATTACACAATCGTATAACTATTATAACCATGTTGTTCCGTTTTCGTAATTATTATTATTTTTTTAATATAGGTGAACACAAATACTTCCATACTTGCTTTTTATTAAGAACACATTCTTATTGTGAAGTTGTAATTATGTTTGTGATATTTTAAATACTAATTAAATGTAATTATTAGAAAGATATACATATAAAATCAATTTCATCGAAAAAATATTACCGAGATTCGAACCTGCACCTCTTTCCAAACCGGGGAAGGTGCATTATCCAACTATGCTACAGCGACAGTACTTTTGACGACGAATTTTCGAATCCATATGTTACTCTTTTCAAATTAATACATCTATCGTTCCATTATTTGAAAGCCAACTATTTTGTTTATACGCAACAACGATATTTTTCGATAAAATTGATTTTATATGTATATCTTTCTAATTAATACATTTAATTAGTATTTAAAATGATTATTGTTAAATGCGATATAATTGTCACCGGTTTTGTTTTGTTCCTGCCCCTTAACCCATTTCCAGTTCACCTAACCAGCCATCTCGAGGGATGTTCCTGAGAATCAGCGTATATCGAAGAGTCACATTGAACACTCAGTGAACGTCAGTAAAGAAAATACAAATTAAATGTATCAGTTTGTGAGATATACAGGAAAATTAAATTTATCAAAAACATATTTTTGTTGCCACCGGGATTCGAACATGGATCCTTTTCTATCCGGGGAAATGCGTTAACCGATTACACTACACCAACATAGTAAGTTGGCAACAAATTTTTGAACTTATATGCTGTAGTTCTTTCAAATTGATACATATTTTATTCTAAAATTAAAAACTATCATCTTTTTATTCCGAAAATTTCAAATGCCTTTAAGTAATATTCTCTAGGAGACGCCATAAATTGATAATAATAATGATAATTGATCAGTTTGGGTATCTAGGTGGGAAATTCTTTGGATACGTCGAATCTTTGGGGGGGTCTGATTGGTTAACCAATTGAACTCCCAGGTGAGCTGATGTTAGAATTTTGGATGGAGTCTGACGGCAGTGGTGCTCGATTGCAATTCAACCTCGTATTTATTTATCGTTTTGTTTTGTTCCCCAAAAGAGAGTGTGTATAATTTTGATGCCCCTGTATTGCTGTCTTTCACATGATTTCTACTGTTCACTGACCTTGGTATATGCCTCTCTTCATTTATCTCCTTACTTTATTCTACGCATGGCACTTTGTTCCATTTATAATTTAATGTATTTTGTGATGAAGAATTAATAATTATTGTAATTTTTCCGGGGTACAATGAGGGCGTTTTGTCTTTGTAACCGCGCGAAACCATCTTATCACTGTGCGCCACGCTGTTACACGTTTAGCATTAAAATAATACCAACTTGGCGGCGAACGTGCAGGACCCGAGGACCGACATGGAAGCTTTTCCTCGGAAAGCGGTCCTGGGTCTGCTCTTATTCTTTTCAAATGTTGGTATTGCAAACCGAGGCAATGTCATAACACCAACACTAACAAGTTGCTGATATCAGTGAGTAAAAATGTCAAAGCGGATGGCGCTAGAGGGTAAATCAGAGCATTGAAGGAGAAATTTAAAAAAAAAAACATGTCACCTCGGCAAAAAAGTATTCCACAATGGGATCCGGCCAGAAAGGTCGACGACATACGGCGCAATAGCCCAGAAAACTGCACACAGAAGATTCTAAACAATCGTGAAAACCTAAAAAGATTTTTATAAATAACTCTGTGTAAAATTGTCGGTATTTGGATATACCCATTTAATTTGGCCTCACCCGCTGCAGTCACAGAGGGCACCCACACCAGTGGCGTAGCTACCGCCCGGACGACCACCAGGTCCCCAGAAGCGCCCTGAATCGCTGAACAAGATCACACGCAAAATCAAAAAAGAAACATCAAACTTTTGAACCGAATTATCCTGATGTAATACCAAAAGGCGAATTTAAGATGTCTTTGTTAAATGCCGACGCCACGTCAATTATTAAATTTTATTCGAGTGTCCGTAGATTATTTAATTATTCTCGGTATCGCGAAAATTTATATACAAAAGAAGGAACATGCTTGAAAATTTTATTTGTGCTGAAAAAATATGTACTAACAGAAAACAGTGCTATTCTAATTTTGAAACACAAAAACTCGGTAGCATTCTTCAGAATAGATTTAAAAATAAATTTGTTGTCAGAATAGATATAAAAATAAATTTGTGAAAATTTTCAGAGTACCTACATCCCTATTAGTGACAGTGAACACTTATATGACTGTGATGATGATTAGTAACTAAAATTTAACTGTTGTAGGTTTACTTTCTAGTGTACCAGTCAATGCTCGAAGAATTACATCATAATATAACATAGAATCATAATCATAATAACGATGTAAATAATGATTGAACCATCACTACCACAGACGAGTAAAAATTAGTTTCAAGTTTTAAATTATATTCAAATACGTATTTAGAAATAGATTTTCACTTATTGACGCCTTTCAAGTGACAAACCAGGAAGGAGAAAATTGCTTGAAGAGCAAGAGGTAGCTCTCTGAATCGATTGTTAAAGGGGGGAAGGATAAGGGCTGAGCCCTCTTGTCTCCGACATATGAGGTAACAATGACGTGAAATTTTTTTTGGGGACCCTATTACGGGAAACATGGTGAAATTGTTTTATTTTAACTTTGTATATAATTGTATAAAATGGGTAAAGTTTTTTATAATTTTTTTTTATATTTTGTTAATTTTTTTTTGTATTTCCTGCAATTTTTTATTGTTAGTGAAGTTTTTTAATATTTTTATAAATCATGTTTAATATGGTCAAGAACAGGATAAAGAAGTTAAATGGGACGAAGATGATGGAGATCGGACGAGGGATCATATAGGCCGAGGGAGTTTATGGAAGGGTTTGGGATGGAAATTAATTTAAAAGATAAATTGTGTACATGTCGTTTGAGTAAAGGAATGTTTGAGTCTCTGTAAATGAATGTGTTTCTAACAAACCGGGGTGAGTTTGTGATTCTCCTAAGGTAGTTTTGTTTGGATTCTAAAATGTTTGTGTTACTTGAACCCCAGATGGGATTCGCGTACGTGAGTACAGGACGGATGATTGCTTTGTAGATGAATAATTTGTTTTTAGAGATAGTGAACTGTAATAATTTAGGAGGGGGTATAGTCTCTCGTATAACAGGTAACTGCGAATCATAGAAAACTTGTATGATCAGTGCCGATAAATCGGTGTTTATTAGTTAAAATAATATTTTAATAACGACAACAATCCCGCGTACTCGCGTTCAATAAGTTTACTGTACATGCTCGCTCGGGGGGCCGGCCATTCTTGGCACGCCACTGACCCACACCCAGGTAACATCTCCCCGAATATTAATCGGGGCAACTGGCGGGGAATTATGAGAAGTCGTGAGCGACCGGTGCGGGAGGTATTCAACTTCAAATTGAGTAGAACGCACACAGGTGAAAAGAGAGGAAAAAATAAACAAATCGCGCGTTTGCGAATATTTTCTGATCCCTATAATTATACGCTTTTCAGTTACTTTGTCGTGTCTTCCCTCCTCGGTTTCGTTCTCTCATGCCTTGACAGACACGACCGAGCCATTACTCGCTCCTCTTCTCGAACGATCCGGCATCTGACCGGCTGTTGCAATGGAAGGATTTAGTTAAGTGAGCTGAGTCAGGTGGGTACGCACCCGAAAGCGGTATCCAGGGCGTGAAAAGAATATACAAGCGAGCGTGGTGAAAATTAACATAGGCATTAAAGATTTCTAACACATGTAACACTGAATAATTTACATACCTACTTGTAATATTCACATGTTTTAACATACATGGTATTAATTCCGGAATAAATGAGCACATCTACTGTGTTCTAACTTTGCTGTTAAAGTAAAAAATCGATATAATGTTAGAGGCGCCTATTAGCTACCTGTTTGCATTGTTAAAATGATTCATTTTTCCAATGTTATTTATCGTTTGTAGACAACTGTGCGGCTCGCCCGAGTGACTCTTGAATTGAAGGAGACAGCAAAAGAGGTTGAAGATGTTGATAAAGAGAATTCATCGCCTGTACCTTTGTTTTCAGAAACATGCACAACCTTCGAAAAATTATGCATATTCAATAACAGATGCCGAGAAAAATGTAATTTGCAACACCAAAAAAATACCGTTTACTTGCAGCAATAATGCATCAGCCAAAAAACAAACTATGATAAAGGATTATGTATAATACATAGTTTAATTTAATTATTTTTTGTTTCAGTGCAGCTTTCTAATTTTATTTAAACACATTCATTTACATGTAAAATATGTACATTTTTTAGAATATTGTGTATGAATGTAACTTAAGTTAATTTTAGTAAGTCCCTCCAAAACCGATAGATAAAAATTTCAAGTTATAATGTCAGGGTGAGCAAAATCCGGTAAATAGCATTGTGACCTTCAAAACCTGCCATTTGTTTTTCTCGTATTTATGAAAATATGAAATAGTGTGTATCGAAATTCGGCGACTCGGCTAGAGGCAGTGATCTCCACCAAATTACCCTACAGGAAGTTGATGCACATGTGAAATACTTTCAGAATCTTCTGTAGGAAATTATATAAATACCTAATTAAGAATGGTTAAAAAATACCAAAAATGTGTCACTGAGACGCGTTGTATTTTCGAAGTTTGTATTGTTATTGCTTTAGATTTAGATAGAATGCGATTTTATTCAGGTTCTTTTATATTTTTCTTTAATTTCTTTTTTTTTTTGAAACATTTTATTTTTTCCCATTTAATTTTCTAAACACAAATGAAATAGATGTAATGCAATGTCATGTTTTAACGTGTCCGTTTCAAAACTCTCAACAATTTTCAACGATTTTGAGTTCCAACGCACGTTAAAATTTTGATGATCTCTTGAAATATATATTTTTAAATTTACATCCACAATTTCTCGATCTTTAAAATGACTTAAAAAAAAAAGTATATCTGATTTTTATTTTGTTTGTTTATCTTTATCCTAAATTCGCCGCCCTGAGGTTTAGCGTTACTCACTTATTAGAAAGGGACGGCCCTGTTATTTTCTCTGTTCCTATACACTAGAGCAGCGATGGAGAACCTATGACACGCGCGTCAAAGGTGAGACGGCTGCCCGACAACAACGGATAAATACAACAAACAATAAATTGAAACAAGCAATTATTAATCAAATACCACGTGTTCCACATTTGTAACATGTAAATTGTTTACTTTAAATTAAATGTGTAAGAAGAAACCTTTATGGGAAGCGGGGGTGACACGTCAGCAGAGATAAGTTAGATTTTCCGATTTTTTGACACGCCGATCCCAAAAGGTTCGCCATCACTGCGCTAAAGTATAGCGAGATAATATAAGTACATATATCTAAACTGTTTCATTCAAAATTATTTAAATACGGAAATCCGAGTTTATTCTAGACATAAACGCACCTAACGTAGTTTTTTGACAGCGATAGTAAGAAGACAGGACATATCCACTCGTAGGTGCGATCATTTCGTCTGTTTTTAAGATGTTGAAATGGGAATATGAACTTGCAGGTATATTACTGTAGGAATGAGAATATAGCTTGAATTAAACCCCGTCAGTAAACATACAACATCGGCATGCAGTGTATACATTCAAATAAGCTGTGAACTAGGATAATTTCTGAGTAATAAATAAATAAATAAAACAAAATTATAATATAGGCACTGTGAAATATTCTGAATCTGAATTATCTTATATATAAAATCTCAATTTCTTTCTTGTTATCACACATAGGACATTGATACATTTAATTGGACTGAAGTATCAATTTCCTTTGAAATATAGATATATGACGTGTTATTCTGAAGATACATCTTTCATTTTCTATTGTCAGAGATTTGAAAATTGGAATAATATTTCTGATACGACTATTATGCAGGTAAGAAATTATCATTTAATTCCTATCTACATATTTTTATTTTATTTTTACAAATGCCCTTCTGTTCACAACGATCGTTTTTCAAAGTTGAAACGTCAAACTATTTTTTTTTATCGTTTCAGGACGTTGGTTATTAAAAAATGTATGTGATGTTATAATCTTGGACCTTCTTTCATGTTTGGTAATTAATATGAAAAAAGATCCAATTCGGAAAACTGACATTAAACAACTAACAGGGTGCTTACGAACCGGACTGAAAATCGCGAACTCTCTATTTAACCCTTCCCAAACCATGCAGTAACACAGGTCTACCGCTCTAATTAAATCTGTAATATTTCGGTAAATATACGCAACATATACTTCATATTTTAAATAATTTGAAGGAAAATATTTACGCTTAAAAATGACTAGTGAAAAAATAATTATGTAAGGGGAATCTTACAAAAATAATTCTTTTAAATTCACTCCATTGTAAAATTAAATTAATACGTTGACAAAGATACCATTTGTGGCAAGACAGAAAGAAATCATACATTCATTTCACAGTGAAAACAATAACAAATTTACGAATATAACGGTGTCTCTTTTTTACTAATTAAATAGGATAGAATAGGTTGTATTATATAATGCAATCTCCTATACAGAATTTGATGAATGCTTCGAATTATAATATTAATTTTTATATATATTTAATGCGCAATACGTAAAGTAAATTTATGGCATTAACCATTTTTTCACATTTTAAAAGCAAATATAACTCTAATTTCTTAAGGTAATACGAGTTGACAGCATGGCTGCGTACGAGTATTTTATGTCACGGTATGGTAAAGGTTAATAGAGTCGGACAACAGACGAATGTACACAGTATCTGCAATTAATAAGTCTACTGTAGTCTATTAATAAACCAATCAAAAAGTCAATAATAAGAATTGACAGATGCGTTCCTAAACAAGGCGTAACTTTATTTCATACATATTGCATATTGATTTTTATTTTTTACCAAACTGCATAAGCAGTCTTACGACAAGGAGCAACGATTATCAGTAACAATTTTTTTCTTAAATGTAATACAATAGAGAATTATAATTAGATAATAATGTGTTTGACTTTATATTTTAGTTAGTTCATTTATTTTCGTGTAAATAAGGCGTAAGTATATTTTTTTATAAATAGATATCATAAACTAGACCGTTTTTATTCAATATTGAAGTATTAAAGAGCTTTCTGTGGAGAGGATAAAAATATATAATATTTCTTAAATGATGAATTTTAAAATGTATTTATTTTGTATATGGATTGCACACTGCAATAGAACAAAATCTGGTATTGTATCCCGGTGGGAACCTAATATTTTTCGCTGGATTTTTTCTAAATATTTGATTAATTTAATTTGTTTTAAAAATATCACATATTCTGAATTTGCAACATCATGATAAAAATGTGTTTTAAAAAATATAAATTTATATAAACTTCAGCAGCAATGCTGATACGTTAAAATTTGTAGCAACGAACTGTAATTGAAATCATATCACCGCTAAACAGGCTATTAAAAATGTGTAATTTTCCTTCTTTCTTACTACTGTTCACATAGTTGGAATCAATTCTGCATCGTATCATCAACAATTCAATTCAAAACTGCGAGAGAGAAAAATGAAACATAATATATTACATAAAATATGAAATATGTCAAGTGTTAATCAAAGAATGCAGTATATACCAAAGAACCTAGAATATTAATACTAATATGTATGTTGCCCTACCTGTCTTAGGTCCCAGGAAGATCCTCCTGACTCTACGTAACATGGTGTCACCACTTACTGCGGGCAGAGGGCAGCCGGCACGAGCTGGCGAGGAGCGGAAGCACGGCGGCTGCGCCCGCTGCAGGGGCCATATTGCACGGACACGCTCAGGTTCACTCACCAGCTCTCGGCTACCAGCTCCGAGCTGTACTTGTCGGGTGCTCAGCCAGCGTGGCGGACACGCCGGATCCCCATGGGTTGGAGAAATTAAACGAGTAACGGATGCGTTACCGGCAAACTGCGAATTATAAAATTCAAATAGATTTTTTTAATTGCACAGTGGCTCACCATAGCGCGCTGAAAGAGTCAAAAGTCGTATTTGAATTCCATCAGAGATCATTTTAGATAAAATTCATTACTACGTACTGGAGACAAACTCAAAGATCAACTTTATTGATAGAGGGAGACTCAACCCGTGTATACTCGATGTTATATTTGACAATGAGACTCGACATGGGCGCCCAAGCCATAGATATCTACAACCAGTGGCGTAACTATGCCAATGCAGCCAATGCGGTGCATTGGGACCCACGTTTGGCAGGGAACCAAACAGTTCGCGCGCTACAATCCGTTTGGCATCGATATTTTTACGAATATCAATACTATAATTTTCAGTGTTAATATGAACTGATAATATCGAAAATCATAACATTTAAAAATCGTTACCCGTGTGTATTAGAAAAATATTATCAATGTATACAGTAGCAGTAATCGCCTTAAAGCGAAACGAGTATTTTTCAAGTTAATAGTTCTTTTTTTTTTGTGAAAGTGTAAATATTATAGGAAACAAAATACTAATTTTGTTCTTACTATTGTTATACTATGGATATATCTACTACGCAGTACTAATATTCGTATATTTTATTTGTAGGCAATACTTATTTAGTGTCCTCTATTTCCTTTCTGCATTGAGGCCCAATGTTTGTAATTACGCCACTGCCTACTTAAAACAAAAACAAACTAACAAGACAAAAGGAAACTACCATTAAAGTGTGCAGTTATCGCGTCAAATAAATTAAAATACAATAGAAAATAAATTTATAGTCAGTTACAAGCTAAAAATGGTTCACTTGTTATTTGGTGGAATAGGCTTTATTAAAACCGTATTACGTAAATGAAAAACTGTCAACTTAACATAATCAGGCAATGAAATTTATTTACTTTTATTTCGCTATAACCACTAATTAGACGCAGAACTTGGTGAAGCCATCATCGTCCAAGTTGTCGAGATAGCACGGCCGAAGTGGGCTGGTCAAATTCAAAACGAATGAACGTTTGAAGAAAAACCCGTTTTCCGAAGGCGTGTTGGAAGATCCAAGCTGCGGTGGTCGGACGCTGTCACCCAGGATGTGCATGGAGTCGGCATCACGAACTGACGGACAGATCGGAGTGGCGAAGTCACTCGAGAAGACCAGGCCGTGGCCCACACAGGGCTGGTGCGCCATTGCTAATAAGAATAATTTAATACTCTTTTTATAAATATCTAAGCCACCTCTATACATAGTTCAAAATTATTATTATTTGGGGGTGCCTAAAAATTTTGTTATAAAAATGTACTTTGTCTGTGTATCATCGGAAATGTATTCGATTGCTATAGCGTAATTGTAGAACGCGCTTGGTCCAGGCTTGTATCCAGGTAGCAATGAAGTATTTTTTCCGTATATCTTTCTAGTTAATTAATTTAATTTGTATTAAAATAGCATAGAACATCTGAAAATGCAACTTCACATCAAAACTGTGTTCTCCTTAATAAATATTTTTAATTGTTATTCATTTCATTTCAACATTATTTGATTTTATTTATTTATTTATATATATATTGACATACATATTTTTGATTGCTAGGTATTGTGAAGAACTCCTAGGTAAAATATAAAATAATATTATTAAGGAAAGAACACATCATTATTGTGAAGTTGCAGTTTTTCAGAACACAGTTCTGTGCTATGGTTCGAGTCCGGGTGGCAACAAAAATATTTTCGCGATAAATTGATTTTATCCATATATATTTATTTGCAAAATAATACATTATTCTCTCAATGTAATATGCAATGACTCAATCAATGATCCACGTTTACAATTGATTACACGCACCGTAATGAAATACACACGTACGCGCATTCTGTTTACAAACTTTGATCCATTTCATACGTCATGATAGAAAAGATAAAAAATAAATCTATCGTTGTTTGTACGTCGGTCACATTTTTAATAGTGCAATCCTTGTGCATCTTCATTTCGAATAAAATAATAATGACTGATATAAAAATGAGAAGAAAGACGAAAAGAGTCAACAGACAGGACAATAACAATTTTTTTATTTTTCTTTATTTTCATTTTTATCTCGTTTAACCGTTTGGGGACAGCGGTTGAGTCCTCCCTGAGCCCTCGGTCTAATCAACTCTGTCACCTGACTAGATATGAAAAAATATCACTCTCTGGATGTTCCATTTTTTCAAATGAATTAAGTGAGCTTTGCGTGTACTTCCAATGAGAGTACCCGGTTCCCGTGCGTTCGATATTCAATTATTCTGTGTATTTTTTAATATTTATTCGAGAAATACATACACACGTTGATTTACAAATTAAATAATGATACTAAATAAATAATTATAAAACAGTTTTGTTGCTGGTCAACTAGTTCCAGCGCTTGTTCCCGACTATTCGTGTGTACAGTGAAATACGTTTTACGTGAAAAAATGTTAAATGAAAAAATTGATGTGATTTCATTTCACCAAATGTGTGACTCAACTTGCTCTTGACAAATGTGACAACCGATAATAAACAATCAGTACAGCTGAGCTAATCCCTTAGCACTTGAACTTGTCATCACCGAGCGTTATAATCGCTAACGCATCGCGTCGCATGACGCGATGCGTTAGCGATTTTATCGCTCAACTTTGTTTTAAGTACGCCCACATTACAAGGATAATTTGGCATTTTAATTTACTCATCGACCGTGTCACTGCCAAATTGTTTATGTCTTTACGATGTTTGTTTTTTCATTCCGCTAAACGTGAATTCTTTTAACATTATCAAACCTTTCTGTCGCCATGGTCGCTACATTGTTTTTGTAACCTCAATTTAAGCATGGCACGTGAAGTTTATAAATTAAGATATTTGTAAGACATGTATAAGTATAATGTAATAAATATTTATACTAACGTATAGAAGCATAAGTTACTTTTTTCGATCATGACCATGAGATCATATGCGTTAAAGTGCATTGAAATTTTCCGGACGTTGCGTCACGAGATTCTTTGAAATCTACCTAGATAAATCACATATATTTGTCGAAAAATTATAGTCATCACTGGGACACGAACCCGGAATTTTCTATAGTCGGTAGACAACTTTACCGATTAAGCTACAATGGTCCATACAGAAGTCGCCAAATTTCATCCACATGCGTGCATTTCTAATAAAAATAATCTATAATGTGAAGCGTGTGTAGAAGTGACCATATTTTTATTGCAATGTTTCTAAAAATCTTTGTGAAAAACTTGCTGGGTGCCGCCGCCAAGACTTTTTATTTTTGTTAATTATATTTTTTAGAGCATAGATGTGACCACACGATAACTACACTCACGATAACTGCACACAAGACTGGTGCACACGTCGACAACTGCACACAATGAAAAGTCTATAAAAGTGATTTCACGATGGCTTACATTCCTATAAGATTGGTCACGTTAAACTAGGTTAGGTTGTTTAATACAAATTCACTGCAGCAGAATAATAAGCTGACAGCTGATGCGTGCCTTTGTCTTGTGTGCAGTTGTCATGAAATCAGATTGATCAGTTGACCATGTATTTGTGATTTCTACGATTTCACAGAACTACATTCTGAAAAATCGTAATTTCACATAATAAATGTGATAATTAATGAAGATAATGTGGTTTGCCGCTGTGATTTGAAGCCGGGACATTAATGGTATATATTGCCGGCTCAGAATATTCGACCACTGCGGAACAATATTGTGACGTACTCATTAATGTACTTCAAATTAATATAATTGCCTGTCGTTTTAAAATACCGGTATTTTTTTTATCTACCCGTAGCCGCCCTGCGCGCATATCAAACAGACCACCGGCAACGCCGATGAGTTAAAAGAAAACGGTACGCACTTTCTACTCGGAACGTATCATTTATTATCTTTGTCAAGTTAGATACGTTCGTTTGAGTGAAGATTACAACCGTGCCGGTCTGGCCGCGGAACCAACAAACCGTGGTAAATAAACGGGAGACCTTTCCGACAAGGCTGCGCTAAGAGGTTTCGGAAAATATTCCGAAAATCGTATCTCGTAGCCTCGATCACCCGTGTGTGAAAATCATGCTAATGTGTCACCTTCTTTCTCGTAGCTAGTCACATCTGACGTCCATGATATCAAAATTTTAAACGAAAGTAATATTAACTTTCAATTGAATCTATTCGCTAAAATCATCCACGTGGGTCCCTCACGATTGATCGTAGGGCTGTCACCAGATAAGTGTCTGTTGCCTTTTCCACGTGGTCGATCCAACTGGTGGGAGATCTTTCTTTTTCTCTTCGTACTTCGACTTGATCCAACACAACAAGCTTCTTCAAGCTGTTTTCCCTTCGAAAATTGAAGGATTCGTCTCAAGCAAATGGTTGAAATCACGTATGCCTTTGATGTTAAGTTCCTGCAGAATGGAGACATTCGTGCGTCTCGCCGTCAATGTGCCTCACGTGCGCAACGTGTGTCTCCATCACCTGCACCATGCTGTAATAATATAATTTTGAAATACTAATTAAATGTATTTATTAGAAAGATATACATATAAAATCAATTTTATCTTAAACTATTAATGTTGCGCTACCGGGATTCGAACCTGGATCTTTTTCCAAACCGGGGAAGGTGCATTATCCAACTATACTACAGCGACAGTACTTTTGACGACAAATTTTCGAACCTTTATGTTGCACCTTTTTCAAATACATTTATCGTTTCATTATTTGAAAGAGCCATCTGCTTTGTTTTTACGGAATCTCAAATACCTTTGAGTAAACCGATAGCAGACGCCAGAATTAACAATTCATTTTTATTACATTTTTCGACACATTGATACAACTTATATATTATTAGGAGAACACACTCTTATTATGAAGTTGTAATTATTCAAAACATAGGTCTGTGATATTTTAAATACTAATTAAATATATTCATTAGAAAGATATACATATTATTCATATTCACAATAAGAATGTGTTCTCTTAATAATATTAAATGACACAAATTACTATTCAAGGGTGGATGACCTCAATAATAGAAGAAGGAAAAATCAGGCTAAAGTTTGAGCATTTTCAAATGACATATATATAGCGTTGCTCGAGATTCATATTTAAATATAATTTAAAATAGGTGGTTACGAAGAGGGAGGTACCTTTGTTTGTACTCAAATTTGGTGTAGGCAGGCTCTAAGTGTAATGTTCGAGGGGTAGGGTTGTGTGGTTTTAATTCTTCTCAGGGTCCTGGAGTGCAAGTGTGCACAATTAGTAAAGAATAGTTCAATATAAAACACATTTTTATCAGAGAAAAGGAGTGGGACGGCTAGGGGTAGAGTGCCTATATGCTTTGCGCAGTGACTTAAAAAATAACTGAAAAATTTGCTTTAGATCAGTGCAAGCTTGTATAGAGAACAGGCAGTCAAACATTTAATTATGTGCATATGAATGTAGATACATTTATTTATTTAATTTATTCATTATTATAACATATGCATTTCATCTGATCCCTGCCCGCCTCACTAGATCAGAATCCGTATCGAGGTGGGTAGTGTTCTACTCTTGTATCGTTTACTATAAGCCAAAACATATATTAATACATGACAAGATATATAATTACAATAAAAATTATCATAAGTAACAGTAAAAAAATATTAATAATTTGTATTTTCATAAATCCGAGTTAACGCGTCTAAGTTCTATTCACAAAATTAAATTATTATTTTTT
Organism: Eubasilissa regina; assembly: GCA_022840565.1. Lineage (NCBI taxonomy): Eukaryota > Metazoa > Arthropoda > Insecta > Trichoptera > Phryganeidae > Eubasilissa > Eubasilissa regina. The sequence goes on along the minus strand of JAINEB010000003.1, from coordinate 30,767,403 downwards.
AAACATTTCCACAATTCACCTCATAACGTACGTCAAGAGCAACTCCGACCTCTCTCGACCCACCTATATTAGATTTTTTATTTTATTTACACCCTATGTTTACTCTTTTTTCGATTCGACAATATTATTACATTCATACCATACCATCATAGGTTGGCTCCGGTATCATCGTACCAGAGCCATACCTGTACAATTTAACGTTAGACTCGGTATCACATTAAATACAGAGGGTAGACAGAGAGAAGCTATAAAAATCATGCACCCCCAAAATGGGAAGGTAGACGTCACATTTATGCGTTGCAATCGCAGAACTCGGTCACAGTCCGGCAGAAATTCACCTTGTCCAGGTCGCAAGAGGTGCGAGGGAGAGCCAGTAGAATGCTCCGTTAGGTCTCTCTAGCCCAGTGATGATGAATCTATGACACGCGTGTCAAAGGTGACACACCACATCGTTTTGGGCGACTCGCCAGCGTTCACCAATATCAGAGCGTGTTCCGCCAACAGACTTCTACCCGACAACAACGTTCAAATTTATCACTACGTACATATTACATATATATCTCTTTTAAGTCTCACTTTGTGAAAAAAAAACAATTAATTAATTGACATCAAATCAAATGCTATGGGTTACATATTTTTTTCCAATTAATTTAAAATTTAAAATATATAAAAGAGTATGTATTTTTTATATAATTAAATATGTAAAAAAAACTTTTTTGGGGGGGGGGTGACACAATAGCAAAGTTAAGTTAGATTTTCTGAATTTTTGACACGCCGAGCCCAATAGGTTCGCCATCACTGCTCTAGCCACTGTTCTTCCCGGCATCGTCCATCCCAGCAACCCCCAGCGGAAGACCCATACCCTAATAAATACCCGGAAATGTCCAAGATTCCTTTGATTCGTTCCGAAGGATCCGATGACCTATTCCTATATTAGACATTACTATTACATGTACAAATGATTACATATAGTTAATAAAGATGCACACAACGGACGCCATTCGTGGAGCAGACATAATTGAAATTGATGAAATGAAACAATTTATCCAGGTCTAAAAACAGTCGTTATAAGAAACGAGAATTTCTAGAGTCGGGAAATCTTTACACATCCGAGAAGTCCCGCACATGAATTTCTCGAATAAATGATTGAAGCATTTCCCTGCTATGAGCAGGAGCGGAAGTAATCATACGTAATTCCTAAGCATAGAAATATCGGTAAAGATGCGCACAGTCATCGGTGTTCCAAACAAATCGTATGTCAACATAGAATCATTAACTTTGTTCATATACGCTAGAATCTAAAATTTAGCGCATCCCTGTTACTGGTAATGAAACCGGAAAGATTATGACGCGTACGAGTAGGTATATAGACTCGCTTGAGAGCGCGCGTGCCCGGAACCAGGGAGGCAATTCCTGAATTCTCAAGATTAGAATTAAAAGTTCAAATAAACTATCTATTAGACGTAACTAAAAAAATTGGGCCCTAATATAAAATAAAATAAAAGGCCCCTTATATACGAGGATGGTTTGATAAGTAACTCGGTTCGCATACCGATAGATGGCATCTGTATATGTAGTCATAAAGTTTCCTTCTTATGAATAAATAATTCATGGTCTCAAGTCATTCTGACAGTAATTCATTGTTTGGCTGTTGCTTAAACGGAAGTGTTTCGAGTAACAGTGGAAAATTGATAAAATTGTTATCAGTGGTGTGATTCAAATCTTTTTTTCTGGAAAGGAAAACAGCGAAAGAAATTCATTAGAGGATTTTACCTATATCGGGTGATTCGTGTCCTTCCTACGAAACTATTCGACTTGGGGTAGATGAATTGAAGTGTGACAAAATAAGCACTCAAGATGCACCACGTCCTGGAGCTGTGACACCCGAAATCATCGATCAAGTCCGTGATTTAGTTTAAGCTGACAGACGAGTGAAAGTGCGCGAGTTAGCAGAAGCCACGGGTATCTCAACTGAGCGAATTCACTTCATTTTGCATAAGTGCAAGATGGGTGCCCCGTTTATTCAGTCCAGAGTAAAAGCGAATTCGCATGCAAACATCTGCCGACGATTTGCAAGTGTTTGAGAAGAATCTAGTAGAGTTTTTGCATCGTTTTGTGACAATGAATGAAACCTGTATACACCACTACATTACGGAAACGAAGCAGTAGTCAAGACAATAAATCGCATATGGCGAGCCTGCTCCGAAAAAGGTGAAATGCGTTTAATCCGCTGGAAAGGTGATGGCGTTGGTTTTTTGGGACGTAAAAGGAATTCTCCTAATTGATTACCTCGAAAAGAGGGAAATCAATATTACGAATGAAAATAGTCAGATTCTCTATATTATCGTATGTTTTAAAGAGAACACATTATCGTGAAATTGTAGTTTTTTCAAAAGATAGTTCTGTGGTATTTTAATACATATTATATGTATCAATTAGAAAAATATACATATTGATAAAACCAATTTATCAAAAAAAAAATTTTGGCTGCCATTGGGAAAATATTTAAAATATTTTTTCAATAAATTGATTTAATCTGTATGTATATCTTTCTAATTGATACATTTAATTTATATTAGAAGATGTTATGTTAAAAAAAAAAAGTATTTAAAACAATAAAAATTCAAAAACTTCAATATCTTGCACCTCATAATGCAGGGAAAGATAGCTGGAAGTCGGAGCCCTGGAAGAAGAGAACATCATGGCTGTGGTTTGGCCAGTCTACTGTAGAGCTGCACCGGGCCGCAGTAAACAAAGTGATGATAGCCAACATCCTTTGAACGGATAGGGCACAAGAAGAAGAAGAAGAATACCTTGATAAACCCAAAAAATAATAGATGTAGATTCAACTTTTAAAATATTTATTTTTATTAATATTACTATATCTGAATGAATTTCGAATTTAAATAAAACTACTTATGAAATTTTCTAACATCAGCTGATTAAAAAATTGCGAGAATAAACATTTTTGATCTCAACTTGATCACAATGAAAAATTGCAGATCAGGTCTAAACACAACTTCAATTTATTCAATTAATTTTAACTCCTCCCCCTCCCCATAATCATCGTTTTGGCAAAATTCAAATATATATATACATAGTTCAATTGTCCCAACTTCCATCATTAATTCCCGATAGCATGGTTTTGTTGACGATCTTAGCAACAGCTGATAATCAATACTTTTGTTTGCAACAAAATTCTTTGTACAGGTAAGAATTTTTAAAAGATTTAGTTTATTACTTTAAAATTTTGAAAAATCCATTACTAACCTGAATAATTTAGTTAGTACACTCAAAAATGACATACAATAGTAGTCAAAATAATTTTATGATACTAGTGATATTGGCCAGGACATGAATCACAATAATAATAGCATATATACTTACGATAAATTACTTAACCCTTTTAGTACCCTCTAAATTGGCTTTATTAAGAAAAATATGATTGTAACATTTTTTGTGTTTAATAGAGAAACATTATTATCCCAATCAGTGTTCAAAAAAAATGTTATCAAAATTTATAACATTTAAAAAATGGAGCCTGATTAGATTCTTGTTTAAAAAAAATAAGACTAATATTCATCTGTAAAAAAAATTAATTATAATATTTAACAAGTCGAAAAACATTGAAAAAATTAATAAATAAAGTTTTATATTCCTTTCATTATTAAAATAATATTATTTCTTAAAATAAAAACTCATTAAAAAATATTTTTAAAATCAGGTTTTATATATGAAATATGGGCTCAAGTATTTCAGGGACAAATACTCGACAATCAATATATCAGTCCAATGTTAATTAGGCTGACAGTCCAGAGTCGATATCTACCAAGTTATATTAAACATGTATTGTGTATTGCCTCTACCTACTTATACCAAAAAATTCTAATCATTTTCAGAGATATTTTAAAATAAGGAATAGGTATTCAAAATCAAAATAAAAAAATTAATGAGTTGTCAGTTAGGTGACAGTCCAAATGATTAATAGCTTATATTAATATAGTTCATTGTCATTACTTTACGCAATTGAATAATAAAAATGTTTCCTATTGAAGGATCTCAGGATATAATATTTTCCGACACCAGCCAGGCTCCGCGATCTGAGTTTGTACTACGATTCAGCGAAGTTGGATCAAATCCAAGATCCAGGAAAAGTTCGTTGAAAAGTAGATCCTTTAGAAATACATTATATCCATCACCAAGCTGCGAGTTTCAAATACAAATCATTTGTGATAATGTCGATGTCACACCAAAAAGAATAGTGTACAGCAAACAGTATAATATTTGTAGTACAAAGTACGACCTCAAATTTGAACAAGGACACTATGCCGAGAGAAAATCTAGAGTGTACAGCGTTTCTCGTGTAAGTCGAATATCATCCCAAACCCAAAGGTTCAGTGACATAATTGACTTCAAAAACGATCAGATATCCACGTCTAAGCACATGACTGCGCGGAGTTTCTCATTGATTAATATCAAAATCGATCCAAATATTGTGTGCAATATTGGAAATCAGATTGAAAAAGATTTACAAGAGAAGGGACCGTCCGCATTTTATTTGCCAAGAATGTCTTCAAAAATCATATTTCCAACAGAATTTAAATTGTTTTTAGAAGAAACTGAAACTTTTTTCTTGTTTGAAATGCCGAGCATCACAGTCCCGAAAGGGAGCGCCGAAGGAGACTTGGTAGAAAAGGAAAATGAAATGTATGATTATTTGACTATCGGAAAAGGGCGTAACCGTAAAACTATCACAACTGAAGCTCAGACAATAGCGTGCATCCAGAAAACTAGACACACAATTGCTCCCCGAACCAAAAAAGTTAATAACTACGCGTTCGCTTCAGTTTGGGACATGTTTGATTCTTACAAAACTAAAGAAATTAATGATATGTTAATAGACTCTGTCGAATCAGATGATGACCTTTCAGAAAATCATTTGATTGACAGTGAATCTGAAGCAGACAAAAACTTGTCAAAAGAAGAAAATAAAATAAACAAAATATTAAATAGTTCAAGTTTTCTAGATGCCTTGATGATGATGGAAAGAGTTATTGCAAATAACAATTACATGGTGGAACAAGAAGATTTTAAGGGTCTTATCAGGTCTGACGATGACATTACAGAGGAATGTTTTGATTATAAATTAATGTTGCTTTGGACATTTGGCTATCACAAAATTGAAAAAAGACCTGTCACAACAATGTGCGTAAATACCTTAAACACTGATATCATAGCAGTCGGATATGGTAAATTCGAGTATTCAGATAATACAACCGGAATAATTTGTGTGTGGAGTATCAAAAATCCAACTCAGCCTGAAAGGTTATACAATTTTGAAGTACCGGTAACTAGTATGGCATTCTCTAAAGCAAACCCCAACTTATTAGCGATAGGATTTTATAATGGTGATGTGGTTGTGCTAAATATTGCTTTTTACGAGAAAAATATATTAGCCAGCAGCTCAAGAAAATCTTCCCCATCGTATCAACCTGTCTGGCATGTTCGTTGGTTCTATGCCCAAGACTTTCACCCTGATGTTGAACAAGTGATAGCCGTCGGACACGACGGAAGAATTCATTGTTTCTTGCAAACAAAAACCAAAGACTTTCTTTGTACTGCAATGATGAGAATAATACGGACAGAAGGGAATGTAAAGAGTATATATGAAGAAGATTGGTGTGTCTCCAATGAGATTCCGATACTCAGAAATACAAATTGTAATTTTTATTGTCCCCATCCAAATTTAGAAGACATTTACTTTGTAGGAACATCAGACGGCTATATTTATAAATGTTCTACAAATTATCTGAATCAACACATTAGCTTCTTCTTAGCTCACGATGGTCCAGTATATGGGATGCAATTTTCCCATTATTGCAAGCAAATATTTATTACTTGCGGGGCTGATTGGACTGTCAAGATTTGGAAAGAAAATGTTTCAACACCATTAGTTGTTTTGACAACGGATATGAATCCCGTAATGGGAGCAATATTCTGTCCCACACATTCCACCATCATAGCGGCAGTGAGCGGGACAACTGTGTACATATGGAACATTAAACAGAAAATAGACACAGCGACGTTGGTGACAGCGTTACCGGAAGAACTTTCCAAATTGACAAAAATACTTTTCACAAAGAATGGCAAGAACCTGATCATTTCAGATGTTAAGGGAGGTGTGCATATGTATGCCTTGTTGGGCGTCACAAAGGCAGCAGCCAATCAGGATGAGATTCTCCAAAACACATTACATAAAATATTACTCATCAGGCCTGAACTCTTGCACAAAATGGAAAAAGCCGACAAGAATATTGAATAAAAAGGTTGGTAGCACATATTTCTAGATGAAAGAAAAAATTATTATTATTTTAAAACAGTATAATGTCAAATTAAAGTTCACTGTGTGAGTTTTTATCAAATTTTACATCAATTTTAATGAAGTAAAGGTACTTTTAAATATGTAACATTATACAGACATTTTAACTGAATAATAAATAATATTGTACATATTAACTGATCGCAGGACCAGCCTGAGGCAATATTCCCTCTTGGGTGTACCGGTGTGCACACGATTTCTCATCATAGTGCACACAAAAAAAAATAGCGCGCACATTATTTTATTGCTGCCTTCTATCGAAAGTTGGCGACCATGTTGATTTATCGTGTATAAGATCATCAACATAATGTGCATTGAACCACTTTCTGAGGTTACACAGCCAAGATGATGTCTTTCTACCTACACTACTAGTTCAGCTATCTTCTATCTTCCCCTGCGAGTTATAAAAGATCACATTTTTCATTGTGGAAAATGTGTCCAGAGTAAACAGCTTTCTTTGATAGTTTTTATTAGTTATCTTGACTTATTTATGCATCTTAATTAGTATTGCAGCCAACCCAAGCTCTACCAATAAACTCATACTGGTATGGTAATGTTTTTTTGGTAATGGTAATTTTCTCCCCAACCGCACAAATACCAGCATTGGTCCTTCAAACTGCACAAAAAATGTGCACACCGTGATCTAAACATAAAGAGTACATTGACCTGAGATAGGTGCAGTGAGCAAGGCCCCATATCAGAAAAATAAAGAAAAACAAGAAGTTTTGCTAATTTATTCGGTTCCAGCTTAAGGCAAGCTTTCATTTTTTCGGTTTGAAATTTTACACAAATTAGATATGCTTTCAAGATGACGCTAATAGTTAAATTATTATCAAGTATTAGATAAATAATTAATGACGTTATTTGTTACGTAAATCATGCGAGGGAGGAAGGTTTGAATAGAAAGAGACGACAATAAAATTGTTGATTTTCTGCATTTGGTACAAGTTTTAAACATAACTCGTGTCAGGAGAATTTTCCACCTTTTTTCATATTGACATATTGAAATCATATTGAATCGTATGGAATCATGGAATGAAATAAAAATGTGTGTTGTCATTTGAATTAAACAATCGAAAATTAAATCATTTATTGGGTACCTAATTCATATGTATGAACATGTTTTGAAATCAGACATACCTATGTATATTTAAATGGTCGCTTTTAAATCAATGTTCTAAATTTAAAATTTTTATGACAGCTTCAATTTATTATTTTGTTTAATATTATCTATTTAAAATCCCCCGTTGCCGTTCTGGTGAAATGTCTGTTTCATATATAGTATATAATTATATTATGTTGTATCAATGTGTCCAAAATTTAATAAAAATGAATTGATAATTCTGGTGTCTGCAGTCGGTTTACTCAAAGGTATTTGAGATTCTGTAAAAATAATGTAGATGGCTTTCAAATAATGGAACGACAGGTGTATTAATTTGAAAAATGTAACATATAGGTTCGAAAATTTGTCAAGAAAAATACTTCCCCGGATTGGAAATAGAGATCCAGGTTCGAATCCCGGTGACGCAAAAACAATATTTTTCGACAAAAATTGATTTTATATGTATATATTTATAATTAATACATTAATTTAGTATTTTTATATAATTATATGTCTGTTTCATAATTATATACTATTTATGAAACAGCTTTGTTTAAAATGCAACAGTGTTATATATAAATGAAATATCTAATTGCGACTCACATAAAAATAATGTACATAAAACATGCTTATAAAAATAATTTCTTATAATACTTGTATTGTCTTAATTATGGCAAACAACATTCAGTTTATTAGTTTTAAATGAGTATAAAGGTCCTATCTAACCAATAGTTTTTAAAAAAGTCAAATCTAGTGTATAATTTCTGATATAAATGAATAATAAAAGCCCACATTTTTGTAAAAATGCCAAAATTTTAATTATCATTGAAAGTAGCCCCTTAATACAAATAGGTAGCAGTCTCATTATTTTTAAATAATGCTTTTTCGGTGTTATTAAACTGTGTTGGTGTGCTCTGTGATACATTCGGAAAATGATAGAGCTTGTTGATTACAATATACTTATGATCAATCTACTGCATACTGGTCATGGTAAACCAATATTTAAACCGTTATTCTGACCGTGAGTGTGACAAATTTAACTATTAGAGGTTTAATTTCTAGTGAAACAGTGATCACTCGAAGAATTACGAATAATCAATTAACAATCATTGTTACAATTGAACACAATCATAATAACATCAACGGTTTAACCATCACTACTGCATACTTTTTTTTTTTTAAATAAATCTAAATATCTTTTATAGTTGAAAATATTTGAGCAACTCATAGCCTGTTTTTCACATGTAGGGATAAATAAATAAGAAAGTCCCGTGCCCAAACTTTGCAACCTGTCCCTACAATTTTCCTGAGCGCGCCTGACCAAAAGGATAACTACATTTTTAAAAATTATTATTTATTTTTTAAATAGAGAAGTATACACACTCAAGTTAAAATAGGACTAATTAAATAGGCTCAAACTCCCAACACCTCAATCACTAGGCGAGTATCTTACCTCTAAATCAAACAAGAACACGGCAATAAGGTAAAATATCAAAATTTGAAGACAAATATTATTTTAAATAAAAAAAACATAAATGCCTTAAATGGTTTATTAGCTGTGAACATTGTGCAGGTGCGCATAATAAATATTGGAATCGGCTAATGATACTAATGATATGTTATAATAATAAATAAATAATAATAAAACAGTTTATGTAAAATAATATCAATTGTCCGTTGGTTGGTTTTTTTGTAAATAATATTCCTGTTTAAGCTCCTTCAGATTCCTTTCCAGTATTGCCACCTAGAAACACAATAAATAATATATTTTAGTAACTTCTCAGTAGTCACGTTATATCCAATACATTTTTCTATTTCAAAGAATTTTTTAAACCATTATAAAATTGTAAAAAGGAATACAGACAGAACACTACTATATTCAGCTATAATCTGTGAAAATAATCTTGATGATTTGTAACAGTATAATATTAAGTTGACTACAGTAGAATCGCGATATAACGAAACCCGATATAGCGAAAAATGACGTATATCGAAAAAAAAATCGAAATTTAGTCCCTAAAACCAATTTTTCATACAAAAATGCATTTATATAACGAAATCCCGTTAATATAACAAAATCATTTTTGTCCCGTACGAAAAAATGCCAATACATTTACGTAAATTTATAACGAAATAAAAAAATGTTAAAAGATGAAAATATTATTTGGCACTTACAAAGCCGCGCCGATGCATCTGCCGTATTCGAACGGTTTTATGGCCTTTGCGGCGGTGCGCGGCGGTCGGCCGACAAGGTAGTAAAACAATTCAAACTTCTTCTTGGGTTCATAGCAGGCCCATAAAACCATTTGACATAATTCTTGCGGCGTTCTCTGACACGTTTTACGTACGCATACGCCTCTAATATGATTGCAACCCAGACCCAAACAGCTGTAAAATACAAAAATTAACAGGAACCCCCCGAAAGTTGCAAAATGTACTTATTGGAAATGTCAGTCTCAGTGTAACGTCTGTAGAGTTAGTTTGTTCAGCTTTTAACGCGATTATTGCACGACCGAACTGAATATTTACATAAATTCATTTTCGTTTGACAATTGTTTTCGTGTGAACTCGTCAATAATATAAATAATTCGTTAAAATATTTTATGAACTATTTTTGTACGGTATTTTGTATTTCTATTAACTATTGTTTTCGTGTATTTTAAGTGTACAATGTTAACGATAATTTATAAGTGAACAATTTTAACGATTATAAATATATTTTGAAGTGGTTGCCGCCGTTACCGGTAAATACCTTCGTAATTTATATACGACTCATTTTATAAAAATGCCGCGATTCAACTGTAAGATTGTTATTTTTGAATTATTTTGTATGTTTCATGCCCAAAACTATGTTTGAAGCGGCTCTACATTTAAACACAATTAAAATATTGTTTTGTGTTTGCAATATTCTGGAATTTACAAAAATATCTTCCAATTGGTGTTGAATAGATTCTGTTCTTAATTTAATTCCTTTGATTATCCATTTGCTTATCTGTTTTAATAACAAAACTACTAAAAATATGTAGGTATTCAGTTCCCTGTGGCCTTTTTCCTCCTTTGTTTGCAGAATTTGCGATCTTTTTTGAAGCCGCGCAACATTTTTTTGCGACGGCGCGTAACATATAGTAGGTTTTTTATTTTTTTCGTTATATGTGGGAATTCGTTATTACGAATTTTTATTTTTTGGTCCCTTGGATTTCGTTATATCGCGGTTTTACTGTATAAGAATTTATTTCGTTCTGCACAGATTTCTACTTGCACAGTATCTTTGAAAACGTAACTATTGCGTAAGAAATATATAATACTGTATCCTATGAAAGATTTTACCTCTTCAAACCTAAGCTCCTCCCGAGCTTGTTTAATGTATCCTCGAATGATGTTCATTTGTTCAACTAGTGGATCATCGACACCGCCATCTGGGAGAGCTTCATTCTGACGAACCTAGTACATCATACATATTTACTTCATGTCATATTTATGTCACTGTTAATATGTCTAATTAAAATATTTAATAATCTACATCCAAATCTAGAGCTCTTCAGTTCCATTTATGAAATATGTAAAGAATTATATATTTTAATAGAAAATATTTTCATATCATCATTTACATCAACCAAGCATTGTTAATTTTGTTTGTATATTCTTTAATATTTGTAGAAAAGGCTAACAATATAAAATGTCATCAAAAAAAATTTAATCACACACTTCTCTCAATTTAAATAGCTTCACAGCCGGGGGTAGAACTCAAGATCTTTTATGTGTTGAACAATTGATCTCCCAATTGAACCAACTATATCTACTTTTATATATAACCATTTACATTTACCATCAATAACATTATAATGAATATTATATAGATCAAATTATTGCATATATTAATTGATGTAACAACATCAATTTGATAATATGAACAATATGTTGCTACAATTGAAATTCAATAAATGTCATTATAAAAAGTTGTTTTGGACCAAGGATATTTTTGTTCAAAAAGTACATTTAAATCACTAGGCAATTTTTAAGCAATTTTGCCACTATGAGGAGATAAAAGAACTATGTAATATTTTATTACAGTACTTGTGCTGTAATAAAATATTACATAGTTATACAACATACCGTCCATCCTTCGGGTTCCTTTTTCCTAGCTCCAGACGTTTGTTCTTCCATGACTTGCCTTTTTGCGAGATTCATTTGCATCTGCCTCCGTTCCTGTTCAATACGCTTTTCAGCATCCTCACGCTTTACTCGTCTTATTTCAGTTATTTCTGCTTCACTCGGTAAGGGAATTAATGTCAACAATTCTTCCTGTTAAAAATAAATACAAAAATAATTAAATAATGCTGCAAGCACTTAGATCTAATACAAATACTTGCATAAGCGAAGATCACGGTATAAGAGGTCCGGACATAGGAAAAACAGGCAAAATAATTAATAATCATAATAACTCATTCCAATACCACTCAGCGTTGCAATGCTCCATTTATTGATTTACTGTTGATAGTCCGTTTGACCATGCTGCAAAGCAGGTGCAGGTAACATAATCAGGTTATCGCCAGACGTGTACAATAAAAAATGTAATACGAGAGATTTAATAAATATTTAGAGATGCTGTATTGATATATAAAAGTTGGCCACTAAAATAAATATCAGTGATTTAAAACGCTTCCCTTAATTAGGAGGAAATGTGATCGGACGTCATGTGCATCGGTTTGGGTATTACAGTGGCATCTTGGTAAATTATGCAGTGAAATTGTGTAAAAATTATTCAAGAAAACTAACTAACTAATGGAATGTAGCATAACATATCTTTGATCAGTAGTAAATTTTTACCATAGTAACTTTTTATCATCACCTAATTGGTAAAAAACGTTTGCAGGTTGTTTGAATATCAAATTTACTATAGTCAAAGATAATCTCACCTAATAGTGTGGCAAGGCGAATAATCATCAAATATCTGAGGATGAAGTCTTTTAGTATATTATGTTTTATTTATGGCTTTATTCACAGCTGAGTTTGAAATCTGTTACTTTGCCGGTGAAAAATCTTCAATCTATGTGCTAATATAAATTCAGCAGCGAGATCATCGTCAGACAAACTCTCATTACTAAAATAGCAGGATATTGAATGATTTATTTTCGTATACTGCAACTTTCAAAGTATCAATGTGACAGATGACTTTTGAATCAGCTGCGAAGAGTCTACCATTTTTAACAAACGATTTACGGTTTTTACCATGCCATATTGGAGAGTAAAATTAGTTTACTATTTGTATTATTATTACTCGTATTATGTACTTTCAATGAGTAAATATTATTTTACCAATGATCGAACAACCTGTTTCTGCAAAAAAATTTACTAGAGTAACTTTTTTTACTTTACCACTAATCAAACAACCGGCCTTAAGTCTTGGAATCTTACCTGATAGATTAAAAATATATAGGGTACTTCAACACTGCATTTTAATTGAAATTATTATTCATAGCATGGAACCCTCACCTTTATAAAATGAATTGCAGCTTGACGAATAGCTATTTGTAATTTATTAGTCCTGCTTCCCGGCTGAGCAATCTGCAGTGCCGCAATCTGTTTGCTTAGACTATCAATACCTTCAGCATACTTTGCTATTCTCGACTTGAGAATGTTTGCATCTGACAAATGATAAGTTGTCTCCCCCACCTTCAAGCTTAAACACATCTGTAAAACAAAAAAATGTTCTTAATTGTATTTATTTGCGTGCAAACTGCCATACGTTATATTATATACAGTAGAAGTCGATTATAGCGCGCATTCGGATATACCGTGGGTCTTTTTTTGCCATTTTTGTTTTATGTTTAATTTGTTATAATTTATGAATTATGTGAACATGTGTTGTTTTTCATCAATAATAATCATAATTTTGGACAATTCGTTTATACCGCTGTTATCATATATCGCGAGTCAAATATGCCCCCTGCAAAGCCACGTTATAACCAACTTCTGCTGTGTTACTATATTAATTATTAAATATTACAAACTAACTAAATTACCATCACACCGCAGGAGTTGGCAGAGAGGATAATATGTCACATTCCTCTGTCCTGACAAACCACTTCTGCCTTGTGTACTTTCATACATTTTCTTTTGCACGCTTATCTTGCCTATTATCCATCGATATCCTCCAATATCGGTGATTGTGCCAGGTCTTTCACAGGCACATTTGCCCAATATATTTTCTTTACCATCACCTCCTCGCTCATATGTACGTTCCACATGACCAAACAATCACAGCAACCTTTTCTTAATTCTTTCGACTATACTACAAACAAATCCTCATTCGCTCATAATTTGTTCATCTTTCACTCTGTCGCACATGAAAGATTTAGATTTTTAGATAAAATACCAATTATATATAAAAAAAGATTTATAAACAAATCTATAAAAGTTATGTTACTTTTGTGTACATAGCTGCTGCAGGTGTAGCTTGCTCCATAAGACTACGCATTTGTTCATATCCAGTTACAAGGATTGTTTTAGAGTTGCGACTTTCTTGAAGCTGCTTGCGAAGCTCAATTAAATTATAACAGTGCTCGCAGAGTCGTAAGCCAGTTTTTACTGGATCAGAATTAGTCGGCAATTTTGACGTCTCAAATGATGGATCAATCATGCATCCTAAAAATGACATCACTAAAATGTTATACGCAAAGCATGGTATAGTTACATGAGAGATATTGTGTGGATATGTTAAATTAAGAAGTACATATTAAAGGAGAAATGTACGCAGTCAATAATCAAAAAATTTGTTACTAAGAAGACTACACTAACTGCCCAATTTTCTTTTATGGCTCAAGTATCAAGATTTAGCTGTTTTTGATTTTTTGCTCAATTTTAAAATAAAACTGGTCCAATATTTGTGGGTTACTTGATTAGATTGACAAATTTTACAAAGTTTATCACAAAAAAAATGCCATGATAAAGGAAATGCAGAGGGTTAGATTGTAATATTGATGCATCGTTAATATGTGCCCATGGCTGCAGAAAGGGGGAGAGATTACCAGAGTAGACTACTTTAGTCCCAGGATTCCAGAGAATCGCGGGCCTTGAATGCTTTCTTGTATTGGACATGATCTAAATAGTAATCAGTAAAGTTATCTCCAAACAAAAACGAGATAATTTAATAAAGTAAAAATATAAAAATACTCCTATGAGTGAATGTCCAATAAACGGTATTTGATTAAAAATCAACTATAGTGCAATTGTGTGGGGGGGAACTAGATCACGGAAAGTGAGCTAGCCAGATTAATCGACTTCTACAAAATAATTAATGAGTTGCCGCTTGAAAATAAAGCAAGGGTTCTATAATTCATCTAACTTGCTTATTGTACTATCTTTGACCATATCTTGTTCCTCGGGCACATAAATTCCTTTCTGCAGCCCTGCATTCTAACTTTACAGAAAACACAACACAATTTAATATAAACTCAGTAACTTTAAAAATGAACATAAAGTTAGTAATTTAACATAATACGTTGGTAAAGACTGATAACTGTTTAAGGAATTAGGAATTTGATTATGAATTGTATTCTTACTCGCAACGTTAATGTCAAAGAAGCAAGAGCAATCGTGGCAAAGAATAGATCCACATAGCCGACAGTGATGCTGACGGCGGGCAATGTTAAATGCCTTGGCACATCCCGGGCACAGTTTCACAGACGATCCATCCAACCATGGAACTATCTGAAAGAAAAAAACTTCTTAAAACATCTTTGAATGGTTCACCAGTCATCATCAGACATTTTCTATCCATTGCTGCCGAAGGCCTCCCCAAGTGATCCTTGAAAGACCACAGAGTACAGCATATTTCAAGGTCGGATTACAGTAATTTATAGTCATTTTTATTTTTATTTTAATATTAGAAGATATAATACATTTTTTAAATAATCAGTAGGATATATATATTTCTTTTAAAATTTATTTCTTCTCTATGAGAGTGAGACTCGAGTATAGAGAAGGAGTATATACGAGAGTATATAATTTATGGGTCAGTTATTCTGTATACATATTTTTTGACTTAAGATACAAATTTAAACTAGTTTGTAATTTTTCTAGTTGTGATGAGGAGATTGTTAAAAAATTTGATGTCTTGATAAATATAGTGATTTTGGGTTGCAATCTAAAATATAGATATCAAAATATATAAACAATAAACTGAACATAACAATGATAATAATTCTTATTGGTTACCGCACTTATTTTGTCAATAAATTGTATGTAGACAGGCCTTAAAAAAATAGCATATGTTTTTACTTGTCAGACATAAAACAACCGCAAGTAAAAATGAAATGATTTTGTGAATACATATTCATCAATTGTTTTTTGTTGTTTTTTTAACACGCATCCGATAGTTTTAAAAACGTCTGGACCGCAAAAAGGTGTGTTTTATCACAGAGTGCAGGCAGATAAAGGTTAACAATAAATATTATAATTAGTAGTACCGAAGTAAAAACTATGTATGTATATAACATTTATTTTGTCATTGTATTTCGCTAATTAAATAAATTTAAAAAAAAAAAGTTCTGTAAGTCCTGTTTCGCTAGTTTTTCAAGACCACACATAAGAAGAGATTTCCTTGAGCTATGAACCTTGAAATAACCAATTGAAAATAAGAATGATATAATCAAAAACAATTTACATACAAAAGTCATATAAAATTCTCATTGTACAATTTTAAACATCAATCTACACTTCTTTTTTACAATACCGATTGGCTATAGCAACAAGAATGATGCAGAAAATTGATCCAAATGATAACACAAATAGACAAACAGCGGTACCTCAGTGTATGTCTGCTTTAGAACAAGTCCGACTTGATATACGTCCTGTTTGGACACTAAATTTTTTGTTTGTAATACAACTCGCGTGAGTCAAATGTTGCACGCTTACATTCTCATTCTTGTTCAGCTGAATTCGGTTTTGAAGAGGAAGTATCTCTGCCACAACTGTCCACGAGCATCAGTATTCAATATGACTGTTTCTACCATTCAGTGAATTTTCACGTGATTTTGTGTTTTTTCATGGAAATTTTTTGTAAATTCATTAACCGCGAGTTCCAAGAAAGTTAATGAGAAGAGCCAAACAACGAAGAAAATGGTTAGGATCACCATGGAGGTGAAAAAACAGATTGTTGAAAAATATGAAGGTGGCGTGAGTGAGAGAGAACGATGGTATCTACCATTGTGAAAAACAAAAATGTTATTAAATGTGCTAACATATTAAATTTTCATTTATTTCATCTAATTGCTATTGTATTTATGTATTTTAATATTAAGCCGTGTTTAAATTATTTTATACAACCCCATCAGTGTATAATATGCCGATAACAATATGATTTTTTTCATGGGAACGAATTAGTCATTTTCCCTTTATTTCTTGTGGAAAAAAATTCTTTTGAACGGGAACAGATTAAGGACGTATACCGAGGTATCACTGTATTCTTAAAAACACAATTCTTGACTTCTCCTTATGCCAACACTTGCATAAATACTTACAATTTTTTTAATTTTAAACTTAACTAAAGGCAATAAAATGACAATTTTGTCAAAAAAAGTGAATTTCAAATGTGAGTTAACACCGAATATGTGTTCACACGGAATATGTGAAAACTAATTCATCTACGCACATATTTTATTAAGAAAAGAAATGACTTATTTATGACTATAACACAAAACATCCAGGCAGTGCAGTGGCGTAACTACAAAGATTGGTCCCCAATGCAGTATGGAATAAGAGCCCACTAAATAAGTATAGTATATAAGATATGTGAATATTATTACTGCACGGTTTATCCTTTTAATAGTAAGAACAAAATTAATCCCTTGTCTCCTACAATATACACTTTTACATGGAAAAAAAAACATAAATGCTTTTAGGCATTTATATGTACTTCCAATTTATAAAATACTTGCTTTGTTTAAAGGCAATTTTCATTTTATAGCAATGGTCTGGTCCCTAACCGGACACATTAGCAGGGTACTGCTACTGCAAACATTGATAACATTTTCACATCTTTTCGTGATGTAACGAAGAATATAGAAGAAATAAAATACAAACACTTCAATTAACCATTCCAGTCATTGATTTATACGCTTACCTCTTGTTCATGTTGTTTTCTAAGATTTTGATCTGTAGGCATGTTGGCGACAAGTTTGTCCAGTCTTATTAGTAACTTGTTTGTTTCAGCGGCATATCGTTCTAATTTTGCGGATCTAACTGCTTTATAATATTCCGAGATACTTCTGAAACTACCCAATTCCTGAGGTTCATAGAAGTCTGGAACGCTTTCCGGGGCGAACCTTACGGTTTTCTCAAACGTCTCTCTCAATGCAGTTTCATCTAAATTGAGAATTTTCTTCTTCGCTTTTCCAAACATAACCTTCAAAGATTTTAATACATCCTGTTCTTCTTGATGCAGTGTTTCGAAATGAATCGTGAGTTGGTTAGGCGATTTCAAATCGGCTTTGCATATAGGACACAAAAAACCCTCGAGAATGCTGTCATCATTCCGTGCTTCCGCCATTTTAAGAGGTAGATTTAAATATTTCCCCAACTAAACCTAATAAATCTACATGTTTTATAGCGAACAGATTTTCAAAACGATTATTAAATGAGCGATCTTGCTAAACTTGACAGTGAAACTGTCAAACACCCCTTGACGTCTATCTGTAATTTGACAGATGCATACTTAACAGAAGTTAGTTTATAGCTGTTTATAACCAGGTAAAAACCGATAAAATAAGTAGTTACCCACATATATTTGACAGGAAAAATCACAACCGGTGAAATACGAATTGTAATGCAGAAGGCATGTAACCGCCCACAAAGATAAGCTTTTTCAGAAATGTGCTATTAATTACACACATCAAGGTAGAAAGAAACAGAAGCTTATGATACTAAAAATGACATTAGAAAGAATCGGGTATTTATATAAAAAAAAAGGAAACAGGTATTTCTTTATTACATATATGTATATTTTTTAAACTTCGGAAAATCTTTTGCATTATTGACTATTAATAAATTTCCCGTAGGTGGGCTATGTGGTGTGATTTTAGAAGAAGGGGACCTATAATTTTAAATTAAATTATTTACATAACCACCATTCAGTTTGTTTTTTTTTTAATTATAAAACTCCATAATTCATTTACAGAAACACTATTATAATATGTATACATGTTTCTTATAAGACATATTAAATAGTTCACCGAGGAGTAAACAATAATGAAAGAGTTTTATACCTATACTTCGCTTCTTAGCCTATGTGCATTCCGGAAAAGTTATCCGTAATACGAAATTCCATATAACAAATCATTTATTTTGATTCAAACTCATACCAATTTCACAGGATCCTTTTCAATTTTATAGAAAAATAAGAAAATCAGTTTTTTGTTAAAAATGCATTTTTTACTATTTATATATGTATTTATTTTTACTGTTGTGAAAGTATCTGGTTGAAAACATTGGTCCAGCGTTAGTAGTTAATGCTAGCTCAATACTTCTTTTTGCAGTTCTTTGTAGCACTTAATGGCTGTATTAATGCATTGAGAAACTTTAGCGAAGTGTTCTTCGTCAGTATCAGTTTGATATTTATTAATTTTTCAAAATGAGAAACTGCTAAAAATGTTTTACGTATGTTTCTTTGGCCATATATTAAAAAAAATTAGGACTGCAAATCAAAACTGAGATATAAATTTAAAATGGCCGTTATAGCAAAAAGACATATAACGAGCAGCCATACTTTAAGATATTGGTGTACTGTTTTTTTCCTGTGTGCAAATTTTTGTTGTATTATATATATTTTATGAAATTAATACTGTTATTCAATTTTTTTACATAAAGCTGATATTATAAAAACCATTTCGTCTTTCTCAGTCATAAGGATAACAAACGACGAAAACCAGAGATTGGTTAGTAAAAATCAAGTAGGAAATATTAAAAACAATTCAATACAGGTATGTAAAATGTTTTAATTAAATTAATATAAAAAAATTATTTATATTTGACAAAAATGTGATATAATTCTTTATCGTTTTTGCAATTCCGATGTAAGTTTTTGTAAATGTTCCTGTAAGACCAAAATTTTCTCATTAAAATTTTCATATTTCTGATTTCCAACAGCTCTTATTACAGCCTGGACAGTGAGTCGAGCAGATGAAACAAGCTGCCACGTTTGGTTCGTATCCAGACCCTCAATTTCTTCTATTGCACTCAAACTACTTACAGCTAGTTCTTCCACGAGGGTCAGTACACTTTTACACAGCTTTTCATCAGACACCCATGTGTCTTGCTGCAATAACAAAAATATATAATAATTTAATAACATTTTAACAGAAAGAATGATTAAATTTTAGGGGTACACGGAATTAATGTCGTTTTTCAGTATACAGTATTTGATATTAGTTATCTTCGGACTGTTGAGCAGTAATCACTTGAGTTTTTGTGTCGCAAGAAAAAATTGACCCTTTTACTTGGCTTGAAAACAATGGAAGAGATTTATCTTTCAGAAGAACATTTGTGAAGCTGTATGTTCGAGTTTCACATGAAAAGGAATACAATGCCTGCCACAAAAAAATATCTATTGTGATATTTATGGTGACATCGATATATGGTTTTGTAGGGATCAGATTTCAAATTCACCGCCATCTCAGCCGGCATCGATGCTAGCGATAGCGCTGCCGGCTGCCTCGTTACAGGTCTGGCCCGATCCTTCAGCGACGAGCTGCATCTCCTGTTTCATCACCTTGCAATGGTGGTCTCGCCGGCCCACGCGCGCCGAGCGTAACAGCCAACTCGCTTCATTTCATAATACTCGCACACCTACTGCATTTCTTCACTCTATCTGTCTTCCTTGTCCTATCATACTGTCATAATAAACATCAACACGCCAATTATCACACTTACATTTAACCACCGACCTAACCCCCAAAGTTTAAATAATTTGAAACTGGTGATTTTGATTTGAATGATAAGCCGTAAAATGGACGACGCAGTATGGTGGATGAAGAAATCCTACAAGATGAAATCAATGCAGGTCAAATGACAAACATCGAGAAATTATCTAACAAGGTTGGTACTTCCTAGTCCAATATCCAGAGATAATTAAAAAATATTAGCATTGAGAGAAAAGATGTTTTGTCAGACCCCTCATATTTACCGGACTTGGCCCCTTCTGACTACCGTTTGTTTATGCTGATGGAACATTTTTTTTAAGCAGCAGCAGACCAGGTAATATTGGCTAAGTATTTTGATTCCAAACGAGAGGAATTTTACAAAATTGGAATTAATGATTTAGTCTAAAGATGGAAAAGGGTCATTGAAAATGATGACTTTATTGATAAAGCCAACATTAATTCCGGGTAACACATGTAAAGCACATTATTTTACCAAAATACACACTACATTCCATTATGATCATAACTGCCATATGTCACATTTCTGAATTAACCTGTGTCAAAGCATAATAAGTGGATAAAAATAATTAATATACAATTAATGGAACTTCCTGTAAAAAAAAAAAGAGGGAAATGTAAAAATTAATGGTGCATTTAAAACTAAACATATGAGAAGTATATTTCATATTTATGTAATGCTAGCAGTCCGCACCCAGCCATTTAGTGATAATTTAAAATATGTAGGTAGATGGAATGCTTGTTGGTGTAATTATATTTTCCTCAAAAACTTCTAGAGTGTAACTGAGCAAAATTTGGATTAGATGGCATTCATATTACACATTTACATTCGAGGAGGATACCTATGTTTTGGGCAGGGTCCTAAAGAATAAATATGCAAAATTTGGTTCAGATCACTCAAAGACACACAGACATACATTAAATTTGATATGTATATATACATATTAAAAAGTGAGTGTATATCGACATGTTCTACAAAAAAACAAATCTTCTGTCTCGATGCTTTCTTTAGTTCACAAAGAAAAAGTATATTAGATACAAAAAAATATGATTATAGCATGATGAATTGCTATAAAATTGTATTAACCAAGATAATAGACAAACTTTTTGATATTATATATTAAATTATTATTTTTTTAATAAAATATCACCTTTATAATGGAATTGTACGACTTAAGAAGTCTTTGTCCTTTTAGTAATGGACTCGGGCTTATATCTGCATAGAGCTGCCACAATCCAGCATCATTTGGATGTGCAGAAGTTATTCTTCCAAATAATTCCAAAATCTTTGGAGTGATCCTTAAAAACAAAAAAATCATAAAACTCAAGAAAAATTATGAATGAAATAGGTACCATAATTCTTTACAGTCCGCCAACATTAAATTTTTTATACAACAAGGTCCATAATAAATTTACAAAAATCAAATATGTAATAATGTAAAAAAGAAGATATTTTGAAATTTTCATTGTTATTTTACTGAACTAAATTACAATGTAATATTCATCTGACTCACGCGTCTAATCATTATCACTACTTTCAAACTCTTCTCTATCAAAATATTTATTCACAATTTTTGGTATTATTTTTATTATTAAGTGAACGTTAAATTAAATTAATTAACACAAAATTTGAGCGTATAACATTTCTCAATAAGGCAAAGGATTCCAGCAAAGGGTATTGAAGAAACATATGCAAACGATTATTATTACATAACAATATAATTTATTGATTCTAATGAAATCACATTTTATTTGTGAAGTTACTATGTATTTTTCAGAACACAATCACGTGATATCTATCAAAAAAATAATTTAAAGCAGGTGGCTACCGCATGTAAAAATAATGATAATATTTATGTCTTAAACAATTAATGAAATTGTCTAAAAATATTTTAATTTTATCATTACCTACAATAATTTTTTTTCTAGATTCAATGACATAACAATAAAGAAGTGTATATACATTTATTTAGAAACCAAATTTCATAGAAGATCAATAAGTAGTGAGTAATAACTATATTAAATGTTTAAAAATTTAAATTTAATTCACAAACCTTTTGATTTGATTGCCACCAGCATCCACAATATCCTGCATTAATGCTTTAACCAACAATGTCAAAACTTCTAAATCCAAGTGTTTGCTGCGTAAGTCCAGCAACCTGTGATAACTTCGGATGACATCATCAAAGTGGCCCGTGTCGATGCTCACCACCAACATATTGTCCCACACCTTAACATAAAATTAAGCACAACTGATAAAACTAAAATAATTAACTAAATCACAAAAATTAAAATTACGCCTGTGTATGTAGCACCGTCAATAATTTATTGAATCAGGTAAGAAAATTATACCTGCCAGTTGTCATAATTAAACTTGATTGCTTCAGTGAGTGCTTTATGAGCTCTTTCTTTATTTCCTTGTTTAACATACACCTTAGCCAAGTTGTTCCATGCCTCGAAAGAGTTTGGTTCTAAATAAGTGTAGCGTCTGTATGCAGTGGCTGCTAAATCCCAATTCTCCGTAGTCAAAGCGGCATAACTAAAATTACATGTAATAAATTAATAGTAACACTACTTATACCTTAAAATTAACCTTTAAGTTTAAATTAAGTTAACCTTACTATTCAATGTGTTCTACTTCATGTTAAACTAAATAAATGGATAATGGATATGAAAGAAGTAAATAATATTAGGACCAAAATATATGGCATTCAATTCACTTTACAGGTTAATATGATAAACTATTATGTACAGAATAAAAACTGTATTTTCTCATTTTCGTATTCTTTCTCAGGTGCTAGTTTTTTCAATCTTCTGTATATTTTAATTGATAATTATTTGTAGAGAAATATGTGCAGGTAATGTATTTATGATTATTAAGGAAAACACATTCTTATTGTGAAGTTGTAATTATTCAGAACATAGGTCTGTGATATTTTAAATACTAAATTAATGTATTTATTATATATATATACATATAAAAACAATATTTTTCGATAAAATTGATTTTATATGTATATATTTATAATTAATACATTAATTTAGTATTTAATGTATTTATGATTTCAGGGTGTGCTCCGTCAATAACGAGTAAAGTTCCCGGTGTCTTATGTAGGCAAATTTCCTGTGGCTTATTTTATGTGACGGACGTGGCATAAAATAAGACATTACATAAGAACACGTGTTTTTAGATACGATATAACGTGGGAATTAGTCACAAGTAAAGCTTGCAGGTGTTCTCTTTTAGCCATCAGGAAATGTTGTACATAAACTAACTAATACATGATGTACATTGTGTACCATGTATTAGTACGTTTGTAGGTCGATGCACCATGTATGTGAATTGTCGGATAATATTGTTAATCACGCTTGTAACAAACTCTTTAGACAGACGGTTGTATGAAAGTTTTTTGACATATTTAAGAATGTTAATTTATGTCCTATTTTTTAAGTACTGCTTCTTTATTAGGGATAGAACTTGATATTGATGATCAATGTGATATTTTGACTGAATTATTATTTTTGTTTTAAGAGCGACGATAATTTCTTATTTATTTAAACAATGGATCATGACAAAATTGATTGGATTACTTACATCGCTCTCTCTAGAAGAATATGACACACCGGTTACAATATACATTTTGATGAGATGCATTTTAATTGGTTTACTAATAACTTAATTAATAAAATAGTTTTTACAGAATTAAGAGTAGTCTTTAAATACCATTATAATTTACTATGAATAACTTATAAGAAGTATGCTTATAACTTGATTTTAAATAAATACTATATGTTCAATTAAAATTAAATTTATCTAGAACACTTTGTTGCTTAGTTGCAAGTTCATTTCAGTAAGATTTTTAATTAAAAGCTCATTTGTTGTATTATTGTAAATGTGTATTAATAAAATAAATGAACATGAATTTAGAAACACAAATCAAAATACATACATTAATATGATAAACATGCTTGTTGGTCAAGTGATAGAGTGCTCGGAAACCAACAACTTAGTCCTATTTTCGTAACGTTTAGCTTATTTGAAAACAGTAACAGTTTGATTTGCGGCCCAAAATTTTTCAATATACGGCTAGTAAAAATACATACTTTCAGTACTTTGTTATTTCGAACAATAAATCCTACTTCAAACTGATCCAGACGAAGAATGCAGCGCTAAAATTTCTCAAGGCACTAATACAGCCATACTTCTACAAATAACTGCAAAAAGCAGGCCAAAATAACAAATGTTGGATCAATTTTTTCTACCAAGTCGTTCCACAATAACAGGTGGAGTTGATGACAACATGATATCATATGATTCTTCATATTCCTCTTCAGGCTCCGATAGAACCTTTCAACATTCTATTTTATATTCTTGATTTGTTTTTATTAATACATATATACATAATGATAATTAAAGGAGATTAACTTTATTATTTTTGTATAAAATTGGAAAAGCTTCTATGAAATTTGTATGGATTTGAATAAAAATAAATAATTTGTTATACGACATTTCGTTTTACTTTTCCGGAACTTATCTAGGCCGTAAAGCGAGGTATTGGTATATTTATGAGATAAATAATTCCATTTATGGATCTCTATTTTTTGTTTAATAAAAATAAAATATCAGAAATTCTTACCCCAATCTGAGCCAAACTAACTCTTGCAGAGAATTTATTTCACAGGATTTTTGAAAGTGCGGAATGCATTCCTCATATTTCTTATGCGCGTACAGATAATTGCCCCAGTGCCTTTGTGCTCGACTGCTCTTGTGATTGGAAAAGTCCCAAGCTTTTGCATACTGTTTAATATTATCTGAAATTAAATATACACATGTATATAACATAATACATATTATTAAACTTAAAATTACAAAATTAAATTAACATTTAAAAATTATGAATTAATATTACCAGTGGCGTCTCCCAAAAGACAATATAGTTTCACTGTTGGTTTAATGTCGATCTGCTGTTGAATAATTTCTGCCGCCTGAAAAATAGTTCAAATTGTATTAATACAGCCATGTAAAATAAAATGAGAAAGAAATGGTGTAATGGTGAAGAAACATATGTAATTTGAGTTTTAAAACAACTCACTTTGTGACGCAACTCCAAAACAGTGTAGCAAGCTATAACTTCTTCCCATAGTTGCAGTTTCAGGTACAAATCCAAAGCGCCTTTCACCAACCCGATACTTAGTAGCAGGTCAGCTAATAATGAGCGCCAGTTCAACACTGGAGGGAGTGCACTGGCCCACAGGTAAGACAACCTAAAGAAAACATTTGTTATAATAGTCTATTAATTGATTTTCTTCTTCAGAGATAGTGTTAACTTGTACATATATAATGCAAAAGCATTGTTTATACATCATGTTCAATACCATGTATTTACAGCCATAATGATCCAGTAACTGTTATATTTAATCTATTTTTTTATTATTTTATTTATCATGTTCAATAGTATATAAATATATATATATATACAGGGTGGCCCAAAAAAGTGAGAACATTTCGTAAAATGTGATAAAATTACATCAAAATTAGTTTAAGTATATCAAAAATAGCTTAAATAGTTAACTAATTTACTTACTATTAAATACTAAATTAATGTATTAATTATAAATATATACATATAAAATCAATTTTGTCGAAAAATATTGTTTTAGCGTCACCGGGATTCGAACCTGGATCTTCATTTCCAATCCGGGGAAGTGTACTACCTTTGTGCTATAACGCCAGTATTTTTCTTGACAAATTTTCGAACCTATATGTTACAATTTTCAAATTAATACACCTGTCGTTCCATTATTTGAAAGCCATCTACATTATTTTTACAGAATCTCAAATACCTTTGAGTAAACCGACTTGCAGACGCCAGAATTATCAATTCATTTTTTATTAAATTTTGGACACGTTGATACAACATATATTATTAAGGAAAACACATTCTTATTGTGAAGTTGTAATTATTCAGAACATAGGTCTGTGATATTTTAAATACTAAATTAATGTATTAATTATAAATATATACATATAAAATCAATTTTGTCACCGGGATTCGAACCTCAATCAATCACAATCAATCACCGGGATTCGAACCTGGATCTTCATTTCCAATCCCGGTGACGCTAAAACAATATTTTTCGACAAAATTGATTTTATATGTATATATTTATAATTAATACATTAATTTAGTATTTAAAATATCACAGACCTATGTTCTGAATAATTACAACTTCACAATAAGAATGTGTTTTCCTTAATACTTATTATTAACCTATATTACGTTTTATTTTGACAATTTCGAGTCACCATCTTTGATTATTAATTTTCTCATTGTTTATATTTGGTATTTTCAAATTGTTGCCCAGAATGACAAAAATCACTGCAGAAGACCATATTTTGATCAAAAATTTACTAATTGAAAAACGTTGCGGTGCTAAGAAAATGATCAAAGAGTTTCAAAATAAAGCCTAGAGTATGGCTAGATATTACAGCATAACTGAACATTACAGCAGGATGGAGCTCCATCTCACACAACATACAACCAACTTTCTTCATCGCGAGAATGTTAATTTCATCGAGCCAGGCATGTGGCCACCGAACAGCCCAGATTTAAACACAGTAGATTATGCAATATGGATTTCTGATTAGCTAAATATTATGCAAAAAAAATTACATTAAGAATTATAATTAATTATATTATGTTTTTAAATAACTTATGTGTTGAGAGATGTTCTCACTTTTTTGGGCCATCCTAATATATCTCTATCCATATTGCAAATGATACAAAATAACAAATGTAAATGATACAAAGAAAATACTGTCCATTTCCATATGGACTCTGATCTAGTGAGGTGGACAGGGAAAACATGACATATTTAATGTATTGAAGTTTTAAATAAATAAATAAATTGTTGCTGATGGTTTAGGTTTAGAAAATTAAACACTTCATGCATTGCACCATTCGCTGCACTAGTTTTCTACTATTTTATAGCAGTGTTTTTTATTCTGATGTAAAAATTTTTGATGAAAATATTTTATTTTAATAAAAAATGCATCAAATAAATATCTGGGATATGTATATTTCACAAATAATAATAACATTGATTTACCTGCTTGTTACGTTTGGTTGTAGATTAGTAAAACTATTCACCACTTCTTCACACTGCATCATTGATCGTTCAATTGTCCGTTTATTTCTTGACTCAAGTTTACATTTCATCAAAAATGCGGTAATTCTTGTTGCCCACGGACCGTTCTCCTGAGCTAAGAGAAGATTTATAAAAGGTAGTAATTCTTCATCAGCCAATTCATCCTTTGGTTGTGAACGCTGGATATACTGCCTATATTTAGAAATAAAAAAAATATTATAATATGTTTATACAGATTATAATACAGATAATATATATTACAGATTATATTACATTAGTATTAGAATTGTGTCACTGAATTTCAAAATCCACTAAAACACTTTTATAACAAATTTTAGTTATATATTATGTCATTGGATTCGGAATTAATTTTTTTATTTAAAAATACATTTTCATTTTCAAAATACGCTTTGTTAGCTAATAATGTACAATATTAGGGTGAGCAAAACCCAGTATAATGCGATGTGACTCAAAACCTGCCATGTTTTTTTTATCATAATGAAATACATATTTGGGTTTAAATTAATACAATAATTAACATAAATACATAATAATTTTATTTTAAGTGAAAGTAATTAATAAATTTTCTAAAAAAGTAAGAATGTCTGTGATTAAAGTACGAGTTTTGCTTGATTTTTTCGAAATTATGAAAACGTGTTATAGCGGATATTGAATCTCGGTAACTCAATTGACAAATATTGAATGATTTTATGACATAACATTCAATATATATTTTAAAACTAAATTAATTCAGTAAAATGTAATTAAACACCAACATATCCATATATGCTTGTTAATAAATTATTTTTAATTAGTAAAAAATAAATCAAACATACACTGTAGCTAAACAAATCTGCTGCTCCAAACTTGTCATTTGTGCATTTGTATTATCATGAATATCCAGATATTGGATGCTCTCCAGCCTTACATCGTCATTTAACTTCATCGGGATCAGAAGGTGAGATTTGCCGTGAGTCGTTTCAGCTGGGATTCTATCAAATGCTCCATTTACTTCAACACTTACAGTCAACTGAGCGACAATTTGCTGTTGATACTTTGTTCGTTTTCCTAATGCACCTATAAACAAAATTTTAATTCACCTAATTATTTATTGTTGTGTCCAAGTGACTTATACAATAACCTACAGCACTGTGTTTGAAAATTTGCTTCTGGTTGTGGGGAAAGATAATTCTCATTTTGAAAAATATGTATTTATTTTTGAGCCAGCACACACTAACAACAAAACAGTTGTACGACAGTTCGCTACCAACTGTTCTATCGTTTGAAAATTTAGTCGTCAGTATGTGCACTGAAATACATTCTCATAGCCCTTGTCATCATGACAGAACTGTCGTACGACAGAAAGTCGTCGGTGTGCGCTCGCACTTGTGTGAATAATTTTTTTTTTAACTTTTCAATAACTAGTCAAAATATCTAAACAAACCTTTTAAATTTAGAACTAAACCAGATACTTCATTTGCCTTTTTCAGGCGCATGTCAGAATTTTGAACTCTCCCATACATCAAGTAAACTTGACTCATTTCAACATTTAGTAATATTTGCAATTTAGGAATGCTTGAAAGGGTGTGCTCCAAATTGGACAGTTGGTTTAAAACTGCATCCAAAATAGAATAAACGCGAGGACTGTTTTCATCTAAGACATGTTGATATAAAATGTAGCAACGTAACTTCCACCAGAGTATTACCTGAAAATCAATAATCACTGATTTTATTAATTGATTAATATATTGATAAAGTCAGTAAATTATGATAAAATAATATCTATGATAAAAATAAATTCAGTACATATGACAATTCCATTCATTTTGAAGTGTAAAATAATTTTAAAAATCAATATAAATGTGAAAATATAACAATTAAAAGAATTAGGATGAGTAACAATGATTAAAAAATAATTTTAACAATGTTATATAAAATAATTATAGTATGTAAAAATATGCTGATCTATGATACTATGGTAAAAAGTTGGTTTGATTTATAAATTTGAGTATAAATAATGAAATCGTGAAAATCTGAAATGCTATATTATTGGTAAGCGCACTCAACAAATAACATTATGCATATATTAAAATCATTTCTACTTTACGGATTTATTTTGTTTCCAAAATGCTGTTATACACGGTGAATATTATGTTCTAGGTCGATTTTGTTTGGCCGCCATTTTGGTTTGGCAACAACAGGACGGTGCCACCCAGAGCCCGAGCTATGCTTAAAATTATGCGAGAAATTTTTCCCGACCACATAATGTCACAAAGTGGTGATATAGACTGGCCTCCTCGATCACCTGATTTGACAACTCCCGACTATTTTATGTGGGGGTACTTGAAAGGAAAGGTCTATGCCAATAAGTCAACAATTCCGATGCTACAGGACAATATTCAAAATGAAATTGCTGAAATACCACGCAAAGTGGACGAGAATGTTACGAAAAATATGGTTAAAAGAGCATGCATCTGTGCCGCTGCCAGAGGCATCCACTTGGCCCTATGTCATATTCCATATATAATTGTAATAAACCAAATAATCAATAAATAAAAACCAAATTAAAAAATTGTGTTTCATTTCCTAGTTATTCAAAAACAACATCGATCTACATATAATATTCAGCTGTATTAACATTCTTCAATGTGTTTCAGAATGTTTAAAAATTTAATGTGATCATTAAAACTCATTACATTCTAGATTAATGTAAAGAATATATGATTTTGATAAAGATGACCAAAATATTTGGGATACTCTTCCCTGCAAACGTTATGTGCACACATTTTAGATTAATAGAGCATTTTTATATGTTACTATTTTTAATATTCCTCAATATTTAAAGATTAAAAACTATGTTGAAATTGCTCTTTTGTACCCCATCAGAGACAAGCAATTTGGTATTTTAAATATAAATTTAAGATTAATTTGGTACTATTGTATAAACTGGTTTCAAAATGAAAAAACTCTGAATTGACAGCTCATATTTTGGTCATTGTTTTTTATTTCACTTTATTCAAATACATTATGATTAAGAAAATAAGCTCATTAGCTCAGAAACTGAGTTTGTACTGAGCTGGATGATTATAATTTATATAACAAAACAAAATCAAAAAGTCTGATACAGCACTTCGCGATAACTGTGATTTACAAGATTACGCTGGAGCAAATTACACAAATTACTTTCATTAAAAAACAGACACAAATGTCACACAGAGTTTCTGTACAATACTGTTCACAATAGATTCCTGTGACATCAATTCTCACATAACTTCACAAGCTCCTCAGAGGCACACGCGGTCTTCTCAAATAGTCTTTGCAGCGTTAGTGAATTCAAACTATGTAATGCACAATGTTATAGTGTTCAATTATCTTTTCAGCATACATTTAACATATTCAACAATAGATGTGTTCAATCTAAGCGACATGCTTTAACTGATTCGGTTGCAACAGGAGTAATTTGGGTATCTGATAAATTACACTCTTCAACTCCTTGCAAGCAAACTCGAATACTCATATGTATATGCTCACACAATACATAAACATTAACATGCATACTTTTGTGTTTTTCTACTTCATTTTACACGTGTTTTTTTTTTTGTTACAATATGTTTAATGTTTGAAAAGTCAATACTTTTAATTAGTTATACATTTTGCATTATTATATGTTTATACACATTTCATCTTAACGCTGTACATTTCTATACAAATAAGTAAATTAAATAAATTCAATAAAATTACCATATGATTTTCACGATCTAAGAGCCCATTTAATATTTCACTTGCCACAAAAAGTAATTCTGGGCACAAAACAGTTGGATTAATGTCTTCCTCATTGTGTACAAACGTCTCAACAGCGATATCAAAATATTTGGAAAACTTCTCAGCTGATGCTGCATTTGGACCTGTCCAATTAATTTCACAGAATGCACAGATACAAGAGATCGCCGTAGCCAATATTCTAGTACACTCCTCTTGCGTTTGGATTCCTTGAATGTACTTTTGAATAACTGTTGTGCAATCTTCTTTACTTGTAAAATTTTTCAATAAAGAATCATTGATTACCGTTTCCCATTCACCTTTCCATAAAAACTGAACACATACAGGCAGTTCTGAAAACAAAAAAGTTTAATTATAGCATTTCCCAATGAATTGTAACACTCCTATAAAAATTAAGACAAATGTTTATTTACTCAGCGATCTAGTGTGCAAATCTAATAAATCATATACATAAAAACAAAAGTAAGACAGGGAATAAAAGAAGCAAAGAAACTCAAAATACAGTTCATAAAATTCTAATACAGAATAATGATTAGGAACAATTTAAACAATTGTTAGGTGGCTAAAATGTTGACTGAACTATATTTAAAAAATACTAAAACAATGAATTAAAGTTATTTATATAAAGGTAGGTATTAAATATTTTCTTAAATATACCATCGATATCAACGTTGTCTTCAAAAGAACAAAGTAATGCAAAGTCCAAATCCGAAATCATTTTGTATTTTGACAGAACTTTAAAAATAATATAAAGAAAACAATCTTCATAAACCAATAACTTTATTACATTAACATGACCTCATTTTGAAAACCTCTAATTTGTTTGACATTTCAAGACAGCACATGTGACATATGACAGTTACTTTTAGTGTTGCCGTATCATAATTTAAATATTCTCCAAACGGGCACAAAAATCGAGACAGAAATCGAATTTTAAAATATACATGATATTGATATGCCTAAGCCCGAAGTGACGCGAAGTTATCACATTTATTTGCCGAATAATGAAATAAAATAAAGGCTGAAAATCACATCTCGCAAATACATGCAAATCGCTGATGGCAGGCCCATATAAACGGGACCGGACGTCTCTCAACAAAAAAAAACCTAGCGGTTCGTTCAAAAGGCGAGTTGCGACCGTAGGGACCTTCAGCCCACGTGTTATGCAATGAACGAAAAACGACGGGGGCTGAAAATAACGGGATTATGAAGGTTTCCTGAGAAGCAATAGCAGATCTCTAAGGGCGCGCATTGTTTCGGGGAGACGCACCCTGCCGACAAATAGAACCGAAGGTCGCAGGGCCAATAAAGCTGGACCCGTTGTACCGACGAGAATAGGGAATGCACCGTTACGTGCCTGTTAGCTAGCGTCCAGGGTCGAGACGTGACGAGAACAAAAGACGCCGTTCCTTTGTGCAATCTGCTATTTTAATACAACGTTGGACGAACCACATGGCTCGAAATGTAAATGAAAATTGCAAGAAATAACATTCCCGCCAATTCAGTCTTTAGCTTAATCACTAGAATATAATAAATAATATGTTTTAACGCGTGAATATGATTTTGAAGCGATGAGTACGAATCTAAATTGCTTAACGAATATGACAATCGATCACGGTGGGCTTAGTATTAAGTAGGATACTAATAATTAAATGGTATATGTAACTATATATAAGATCCTGTAAAGTAGCGTAAGAAATAAATAAATAACTAAATTGACTAGGAATAATTAAATGATATAGGTAACTAGGTATAAGATTCTGCAAAGTAGCGTAAGAAATAAATAAATAACTAAATTGACTAAAGTGTAAATAATAATTAGAATATAAGATTAATTATAGTCAGCGATAAGACGAAGGAGGAGTCAGTTCGGGTTTGGATCGGGCGTGGTCTCTAGAAGAAGCGAATGGACCAATGGGATGATGGCCCATCCCATGACGGGAAGAGGGCAGATCGGCAGATGGGAAACACCCCGCTGTTGAAGTATAAAAATGGCCTACACACGGCCCGGAGCAGAATCAGTCAGTCGTAAACTCAGTTGGAAAAAGAGTGGTAAACAGGGAGAGTTTCCGAAACGAGGCCCGGAAGAGTGAGTCGGACACGAGGTCTGAGAGGAACGAAGTTGCAGAAGGAAGTGATAGGCTCAGTCGGAAAGTCAGTCGTAAAAGTGAAAAACAGAGGGAGTTGCCGAAACGAGGCCCGGAGCAGTGAGTCGGACACGAGGTCCGGGAGACGCGAAGTCGTGGAGAAGAAGTTGTAACCGAGAGTTGTCAAAACGAGGTCTGGAAGAGTGAGTCGAAGACGAGGTCCAGGAGGCAAAGTTACACAGAGAGAAGTTGTCGAAACGCAGTCGAAAGCACACAGGAACACAGGAGCAGTTCACCGCATTTTTATCCAGGAGCAGCCGCCCCGCCCGTTCAGAGCAACCGGTCTGATAGCCTGTCGCCGGAGCAGCCGTGGAGCCAGCAGGTAGCCGTCCACGCCGGGTGATCACGATATCACTTCGCCGGCCAGAAGATCAGAAGAAAATCGCAAGATGACCCAAGGTAGAATTAGTCTTAGATTAAGTTAGTTATAAGTATTTGTGTATTCAATAAATGTATAGTTTTTGCATCATCGTGTGTTCATATTCACCTGCCTCACTCTTCCTATAACCGTGGTACTGATGAAAGCGTGATACCTGACGGATGAGTCGCGAAGCGAACTTCCTTTAGAGTGCGGGGTATCGTTCTGATGAGCGACCAGGGGCTGATACATCTCTCTCACTCTCTCTCATATGTGTTCCTTCCGGGGGTATCACATGGCGCCCCACGTTGGGCGTCACGGACCAGACGTCTCTTAACAAAAAAAAACCTAGCGGCTCGTTCAAAAGCAAATAACGACCGTAGTGACCTCCAGCCCAAGTGTTGTGCGATGCACGTTAAAACGGGGGGGCTGAAAATAACGGGAATATGAAGGTTTATTGGGAAGCGATAACAAATCTGTAAGGGCGCGCATTGTTTCGTGGGGACGCATCCTGCCGACAAATAGAACCGAAAGTCGTAGGGCCATTAAAGCTGGACCCGTTGTACCAGCGAGACAATCGATTCCGGAGAAAGATTCAGGGAATGCACCGTTACGTGCCCATTAGCTAGCGTCCAGGGTCTAAACGTAATGAGAACAAAAGACGCAGTTTCTTTGTGCAATCTGTTTTTAGTACAACGTTGGACGAACCACTTGGCTCTATTCGAAATTTAAATTAATGTATCCCTAGATCCTAAAATATTGCAAGAAATAACATGCCCGCCAATTCAGTCTTCATTTTAATCACCTCGAATATAATAAATAATATGTTTTGACGCGTGAATATGATCCTGACGGAACGTGTTTTGAAGCGATGAGTACGAATCTAGATTGCTTAACGAATATGACAATCGATCACGGTGGGCCTAGTGTTAAGTAGAATAAGAATAATTAAATGATATATGTAACTGGATATAAGACTCTGTAAAGTAGCGTAAGAAACAAATAAATAACTAAATGTAACTAAAGTGTAAATAATTAGAATGTAAGATTAATTATAATCAGCGATAAGACGAAGGAGGAGTCAGTTTGGGTTTGGATCGGGCGTGGCCTGCAGAAGAAGCAAATGGGTCAATAGGATGGTGGCCCGTCCCATGACGGGAAGAGGGCAGATCGACAGATGGGAAACACACCACTATTGAGGTATAAGAATGGCCTACGCACGGCCCGGGAACTCAGTTATAGAAGTAAAAAACAAGAAGTAATAGAACTTAGTTGTCGAAACCCGGAGGAGTGAGTCGGACACGAGGTCCGGGAGGATCGAAGTTGCAGAAAATAAGTGGAAAACAGGGAGAGTTGTCGAAGCGAGGTCCGGAGGAGTGAGTCGGAGACGAGGTTCGGGAGCAGAAGTTGTAGAGAAGAAGTGGTAAAGAGAGTTGCGAAACTAAGCCCGGAGGAGCGAGTCGGACACAAAGTCCGGGAGGACTCAGTTGTCGAAACGCAATCGAAAGCACACAGAAGCAGATATTCAACACCGGAAACCCGATCGAACATAATAGAGAGTCGGAGGATAGACAGCCACAGTTCACCGCATTTTATCCAGGAGCAGCCGCCCCGCCCATTCCAAGCAACCAGTCTGATAGCCTGTCACTGGAGCAACCGTGGAGCCAACAGGTAGCCATCCACGCCGAGTACTCACGTTATCAATTCGCCGGCCAGAAGATCCGAAGAAAATCACAAGGTAACCCGAGGTAGAATTAGTTTTAGATTAAGTTAGTTATAAGTACGAGCCACCTGCCCGCGAATGTAAATGTGTATTCAGTAAATGTATAATTTGTGCATCTTCGTGTGTTCAAATTCACATGTATTATTCTTCCTATAACCATGGTACTAATGAAAGCGTGATACCTGATGGATGGGTCGCGAAGTGAACCTTCCTTTAGAGTGCGGGGTATCGTTCTGATGAGCGATCAGGAGCTGATACGTGTTCGATTAATCATCGAGTAATCGAATGATGACTCCTAGACGAACCCCGACTTGAATAACATGGCGCACAATGTCGTGTCCCCCGTGTGTATTATACATATTTGGGGGTTAGGACGGTGGTTAAATAAAATAAATGTGATTGGTGTGTGTTGAGGTTTTATTATGGCAGTATGATAAAAACAATGAAGACAGATAGAATTAAAGAATGAATGAAGATGTACAAGGTGCACGTGTATTATGAAACGAAATGAAGCGAATTGGCGGTCTTGCTCGGCGCGTGAGCCGACAAGACCGCCGTTGTGAAACGATGAAACTGGAGAGACTGCCTAGCGGTGGATTTCGAGCCAGGCTTGTATCAGCAACCGGCAGCGCTGTCGCTAGCGTCGATACCGACTGAGATGGCGGTGAATTTAAATTCTGATCGCTACACATATATTATTATTATTTAAATAGGTACCTATTTATTCAAAATAAAACAATATTGTTTTATCCTATTTTATTTATGTTCTTGACTTCTTAATTGGTAACCCAAATTTAAAATCTATATATTTAAACAATCTTTATTTTTTTCTAGCAATTGGGATAGCATATACAAATCTAATCAATCATGTACATACTAAATAATAGTACTTTAAAATTACATCACAACCAGATTAACCACCAAGCCCAAAAACGCCTTAAAACAAAATCTTTTACAGGAAAGTCAATACTTTATGTTGCGAATGATATTGTACATAGCGCACAATATAAATAACTCTACTATAAAATATTGTTTTTTGTAACTCTTCGGCACCCAGAATGTGAAATTTTTTTTTACTATTTTTGCAATCTATCTCTGTGGGTCTGAAACATGAACACAGAGACAATACGAGCGCAGAATAATATACACATTAGAGATGTGGTGCTGTCGGTATATATTGCGAATCCCACGGACAGCTTATAGAAAAAGCAGCTCCATTTAACATGTTAATATATGTTTGGAATAAATGTTGAGCAACGTCAATCATCTTTCATGGTACAAATGCGCATACTGAAATACTTCGGACATATTACAAGACATACGGATATAATGGAGAGACTTGTACAAAGCAAAATCGACGAATCCCAGATTCCACTCCTGCGGATGATCGCCAATTAGAAGACTTGGTGAAACCTACAACCAATGACTTACTTCGGAAAACTGTCAGGAATACTGTATATTGGAACAGATGACTACGGCGTCATATTTATCATTGCGACCACAACTACGAGTAGATACTCCACCCAGAGCAAAACGAAGGAAAATAAGTATATGAAAGCCTTATATCACACATCATCCATATCTACAAATGAATTTGAATTTGAATGAACCAAATTAGTTAAATCAATTTTTAGAACTCAATATTACTTACTCTTCCATGTTTTACATTGTATTTATTTTGCATCTGAAATGAAATTTGTCAACCTAAGCAAAACTAGCGGTGCACAATGGAGTCCTGGTACCCACACTGATGTTTGGAAGTGAAACCTGGAGCTGGCAGAAAAGGAACGAAAGTAGACTGAATGCAGTGGAAATGAGATCACTTAGACGTATTTGTGGCAAATATATTTATGACAGAGTAAAGAATGAAGAAATAAGAAAAGAATGTAAAGCTGATGTTAGTATAGTGAGTATGATTAAGAAAGGATCACTTAGGTGGTTTGGTCATATAGAATGAATGAGTGAAGAGAGAATGGTGAGAAAGATATATGACGCAAGTGTTGATGGCACCAGAAATAGAGGACGTCCGCGGAAGAGTTGGCATGACCAGGTAAACCAGATAATGGAGGATGGTTCTGTTAGAGCTTGTATAAGAAGATGTGTGAATGTGGATGAGGCGAGAATTGTGTGTCAGGACAGAGAAATGTGGTGCTCTATTCTTTCTGCCTACTCTCGCGGAGAAACGGCGTGATGGCAAGTTAATTTGTAAAATGTTTGTAGGAAACCAACATAAAAATCTTGAAAACTAGTAAGAGTACGGTAAACCTATAGATAAAGAAAAAGTGATTTAATATCAATAATAATATTAACAAAACGCTTACATACGTAATGATAACAATACGTTGAATAAAATTAATATCAAAATATAAAAACCTACAAATACCAATAAATTTTAGTCTTAAAACTGTGAAGTGCGACTATTGAGACGATTCTGTCGCTTTTGTAAGATGTTACAAAATTTTTGATACTGTAATTTAAGTACTGTAATTCTGACTCAATTATTCAGTGACCATTTTTCATTTCATAATTGTTGTGTATTTCTTAATAATTTTATAACATATTTTCTCTCTGATGCTTACTCTTTTATCTATGCAATATACTCTGTTGTTGTTTATGTCTTACGTAAGAAAGTAGCTATCTATATATCTATCAATATCTATGCATAGAGTTCGCGTGCGCGCATTTGCAATGTTTGAGTTGTGGAGTTTGTGACCGCTAACCGCATTTATTACTAAATGCGGACAATTTGGGGCGAATTCAATTATCATGAGTGATGAATCGTACTACATTTACATACCAGCTGCTTGTTTTGTTTGTGTATGTCTCATTATATCGTCAATGTTCGCGTTCAATTTATGGTAAGATTTTTATTGAGGTTATCTATTTTTCCCGCCTGGTTCTTAATTTAGTTTTAGTTTCACAGCGAGGGTCTTATTATTTATAACTATGGGAATAACGCCATAAAAATAACGTTCTGTGCAATTCTTATACCTTATTATTATTTTGTTGTAATTACATACACGTAATTCTAATTTTACAGGGACTTTCCGTTTCGCGTGAACTGTTGGTTTTGTAACAATAATGATTGGGTTCAGTTTATCCATCGAAATTCCTGGACCTGTCAAAAGTGTAAACAATACAATGGCTTTTCTTCCGTGAGTACTCGTTAAATGGTTCGATGTTATGAACTTTGTACCATATCCTTTTAAGAAATAACAAATTAATGTTTTTGTAATCTAGGATGGTGGTTACAACAAGTCCTTGCAGAATTTCTCCAAAAATCCTGTCTACTTCAACCAGAACCGTCATCCTCCTCATTCAACGCACAATGGACTGTGTCACAAATGTAACACAAATCAACAGCTTAAAGTGCGACAGTTGGCACATTTCAAGCCAATGAACGAGAAAAACTTTGACCAGGAGGTTGAAGCTTTCAAGTAAGTGATTTATTTTTAAGGTTAGTTTCGTTTGTATAAATAACTTGGCTGTTTGGCCAAAGAGCTTTATGACCTATATATTCTAAATCTTACAAGACGTAAACAAAAAAAGCATTTCATAAGTTGTCGATGTTTTTCTAAAACTAGAGAATGTTTAAAATATTTCTCCCATTATTTATTCTTTTCATTTTATGCTCGGTGAGTAATCTCAAGGATTTTATATACTCATAAAAATAATTTAAATCATTTTTTTTGTTTCTTAACTTACTAAAATGTAACAATTGGCACAGCATAATTTATTTACGTGACACATCTTATATTTTATCTTTTTTGGCCTTTAAATACAAATACACACTTTTTTCTTACGTCTAAAACCAGTGTAATTTTTTTTTCTGATCCCTAGAATATTCGATAAAAAAAAATCACTTTTGAAGATAATTATATTATGTAAGAGGCACATTTTGTTACTGCTTTGGGTGCTAAAACACCTACTTCTGCCCTAGCCAAGCCAACTAATGTTAAAATAACACCACTCTTTTAAAATATTTATTCTAAGCTTTCTGAATATTTCAAACTCAGTTCTTCAAAACGAATGACACAGTTTTTTTTTCATTTCTTGTTTTGATTGTTATTCAACAGATAACTTAATTGTGAAATAAATTTATGTAGCAAATAATTATTTAGCAGTTTATCTGGAGATGGTGAACAATCCACAGGTGTTTAAAAAATAAATTTGTATATTCTCTTGATATACTGTATTCTTCCTTTTCTTAATTGTTATCTCTAGATGAGTATTCCCACTCAGCCACCAATCGTACATGTATTTTTGTAATCAGAAACATGATAATTTTATAATGATTAAATGATGTTTTTCAGTTCTCACTTGGATGATGTTTACAAATTGTGCCATGACTGTCAAAGATTCGTCAACAACAAATTGCAGTTAGAAAAAGGCAACTTCCTGGTCAAGAAGAAGACCCCTTCTAAACCGAAAACCAATAAAATTTCTACAATTTTCAACACGTCAAGAAAAATAATTGCAATTGTTTTAAAAACTTCTGCAGTTTTAATGCTACTCTGTGTCTCAACAGACATATTTATACATGCAGATCTCTTCTTGTCCAGGAGGATGGTGCACATGATGAAGCAATACTTCACAAATATAAGTAACACATTCAGCAACGTGACATCATTGAATGATAATGTTATCATTTCTTCTGTCAATAATTATTGGAAACATAACTTGAGCAATGTGACGTCGTATATTTATGTACCAGGATTAATACAAGCAAAATATGATTCGGGGGTTATAAAAAGCTTTATTATGAGTTCTCCGTTGGGACATCTCACATTAACTGTTGCATTACAATTCTTATCCTCAACTGGACTACTGTTGCAAGGGTTTCTGTACATTTCCGAATTTGGATTATCTCTTCGATATTTCCTCAACGTGGTTATTTGGTCGATTTCTTATTATATTTCAAGCACCGGAGACAAATATCTGCACATATTCCAGGTAAAATATAATTTTTTCTATAAAATTTGTTTTGAATTACCAAAAGTAATATATTTGATAGTCGTACAGTTATAACAAATATAACATTACACTGTAAGCACACTCCTTTCATCAATATTTTTATTCTTTGCGAGCCTAATTACATAATGAAATATTACATTATTGATAGAATCAGCGTTAACTTTGTAGAGTTTCATCATAATGCATGGATATAAATGAAACAGTGTTGTAACTCTACTTGAGTTTCGAGAGAAAAGCCCCACCTTCTACCAGCAATTCTGCCCTCTCCCCCTCCATCTGTCTATACCTAATTACTTGAATGTCTACCACCTAAGCCTTGTTTCCTATATTTGTGTGTAGTTAGTTTAATACTTCACCTGATGATGAGAGTTATTGTTTCTCTCGAAACTCAAGTTGTGCTAATAAATTCAAGTAGAGTTATAACATTGTTTCATTTATATCCATCCATTAAAAATTACCATGATTTTATACAAATTTGTAATCTTTCATACTGGTCCATTACTCAATTAGTTGAATAAACATGGCCAGGTATTATCATGTAATAATCGGTCACTTATTGTGATATGACTGTTTCATTTAATTTTTCTAAATGCATAATATCTGTTGTGCAAATAGAACAAAGTATGATGCTAATCATTTGTTTGTTTTTTTGCAGTTGATTTGCGCAGCCATTTTGATAATGAATACAACATTAAAAGGAGAAACTAAAAGTGACTATAAAAAGAATAGAAGTCCGTTCATGTCAAAAAAAATGAAAAATTTGTCAAGTTCTTCGTCGTCATCCTACGATGCCGAAATTACCAGCGACGACTCGGATTCAGATATCGGGCGGAACAGAACCTCAACTCCAGATTATTTTCAAATAAAACAAACAAATTTCCCAAGACACTTCTCGGAAGAAAAAAATCATTACCCGGAAACGAGTTTTTTAAATAATTCATTTTGTGGTTCACAATATGACAAAAATGTTAACAGTTTAAAAAATTATAATCCGTATATATCAAATGCACATTCGGTGGCTTCGGGAACGAGTTTGTGGCAAAGAAACGTGTCTGCGCACGATCTGGACCTCG
Source organism: Eubasilissa regina (assembly GCA_022840565.1). Lineage (NCBI taxonomy): Eukaryota > Metazoa > Arthropoda > Insecta > Trichoptera > Phryganeidae > Eubasilissa > Eubasilissa regina. Next base: position 30,725,783 of record JAINEB010000003.1, on the reverse strand, counting down.
ATGAAAGCATCAGTACCCTAAACCTGGGTAAAAAAAGTAAAATGTCTAAAGACAAATCTTTTGTATTCTCTACTAGAAATTATAATAGTCCGAGTGTGTTCATGCCCTCACCGGCTCCGATGGTACGTCGCCCGGTACTCTCGCCGAGTAGGTTTAATCAAGGAGCGCAACAATCCTGGGTGGCCGGAGGTTACTGGGGAGTCGACAGTCCCCGGCAGATATATAACCTTCACGACACTAGTCGATCATCTAGTCAAAGTTCCGGATTCGAGTCCTTGACGTCTGGTTACAGAAACGGTGGTTCGTTTCCTCCGTTCAGGGACGAATCTTTGGCCGGAGAGTATTGTAAAAAGTCTGAAAATGTTTTTTGTGACGGAAGTGTGTATAGTTCATTTTCGAGAAACCCCAGTGCTTTTCAAAGTTTTTCATCTCCAAAATCGACCATTCAACCGAGTGTTATTAGTAGCAGGCCCTTATTCTTTCCCCATTCTGTTCCGTATGACTGTTCAACCAGATTAGGAAATTTAAATCTTTTAAATTCTTCATTTTTAACCCCCAATCCAAATCATTCTTTCAAACCTTTGGAGAAACATGTTCCCAGTCATAATAATAAACCCCATAACACTTTTAGTTAATTAAAATATTGTGTATATTAGTTTTTAAGGAACTTATTTATGTATGTGCTTTACATATATTTATTTTACCTGTTAAGTATTAGGTAAAAGACATTATTTGACAATAGTGGATGTCTGTTCAATTGTTTTGAACGTTGTTATATTATTGGTTAACAATATTTTGAGTGAAAAGTTGACTTTATTTTTTTAGTATTTTTTTTTAACATTTCATTGATGATTTGACAAAAAGCTGTGTTTTTGCTCATTTTAAACACAAGAAGTAAAGTAACAAATTTCTCTCATGTTGTAAACTTTATTATTGAAGGTTCTGATAATGGTATAAAAAAAAACGAAAACAATTTTTCTATTAATTTTATTACTACATATACAAATATGTCTAGTCCTCTCAGAATGCGAAAGTCAATTAGCTTTATTAATTATCATTCTCAGACCCTCAATGATTAGAGTCGTTGAATATTCATTTTATGTTTGAATTATTCATTGATTGGGGGATATATTTTATTTTTATCACAAACAAATTTCTTTATGGTTTACCCAGGTGACCAAATATTTTTTTTATTTATGGTTTTATCTCGCTTATGTCGTGAACCTTGTTACAATAAAGTAATCTAGAAATGAAAGTAATAATCATGAAGTTGAATGTAGTTAAATTGTCAAACTTTTTTTTGTCACATTGCCACTGAACTGTGTTGTGTGTGATGGTTTCTAACTCAATAGGCTAAGTTTAATATGTATTTGTTTGCAGTTTTTTTGTAATATAAATATGACCACTGCCGATATTAAAATGGAAATATCAACAATATTGATTTTTTTCTTTGACATATTACACAAAATAAAACTGGATGATCATTATATGTCTGCGCACAAAATCTTTTTATGTGACTGATGCAAGTGGATATATCCAGATGGACGATGATGAGCATGAGTGGCAAAGAAGCTACCGTGTTGTCACTTCTTGAAATGCATGATGAATTACTAAATGTAAAAAGGAAATACCTATGGTATATTTCAAAATTGAAATTGTCAGATTCAATGTACATGCATATGTAGGTTTTTTCAGGCAATTTTTTAATTTTGCATATCAGACAAAACGACCTGTTAATAATTAACCAAGAAAATATATATTTATATACACATGTAAGGAAATGTTTTGAGTCCGTTATGTATTCAAGTAATTATTAAAGATGTCGAAAGGAGGGTGACTGCAGGGAACAAAGTGAATGGCGTTTTGAATGGAATAATATCTAATGAGAGCTTGTCAACCTAGGCGAGACTAGCGGTACACAATGGAGTCCTGGTACTGACACTGATGTATGGAAGTGAGGCCTGGAGCTGAAGGAAGGAGAACGAAAGTAGATTAAATTCAGTGGAAATGAAATCACTTAGGCATATATATGGCAGATTCATTTATGATAGAGTAAAGAATGAAGAAATTCGATGAGAATGTAAAATGATCACTTAATCGTAACATAATCAAGCATGTATGCATACCGATGTTATAGTCGAAATAACGATATATTGTTGATCAAAAACAGTTATATAATGGCAAGACTTTGAAAGAATCATTATGGACTAGATTTTTATAAACAAACACTAGAGACGACCAAATGCAATTCAAAAATAATCTGTTAACTGGTAATGCGAACTTTGTCATAGAACAAATTGTGAACTATTTCATAAGTCGAAGAACCACAATATATGCGTGTTTTCTCAATTTGAGCAAAGCCTTTGATCGTGTCAGATATGACTAATTATGGATGAAACTGCGTGAGCGGAACGTTTCCCATCAGTTGTAGATATGCTTGACGGATGGCACAGGCAACCAGAGAATTTAGTGTGGTGGAAAGGCGTTGGCTCTGAGCCATTTTATCTGTACACTGGGGTGAGGCAAGGCAGCTGCATATTGTCAATCCTCTTCAGTATGTACATGGATGAATTGAGCAAGCAATTATTCAATACAAAAATTGGTTGCCACATGGATAAGACAAATGTGAACCATATTAGTTAATCTGATGATATGATCATACTGGTGCCATTTATAAAAGTGATAAGAGAGTTTTTATAGATTTTCTAAACATAATATATACAATACTGGCAAATCGGTCATAATAGACGGGAGGAGAATATTCAATGAAGATGGACAAGACATTGAATGACAGAGGAGATAATTAAGTATTTTAAATACTACATTAATGTATTAATTATAAATATATACATATAAAATCAATTTTGTCGAAAAATATTGTTTTAGCGTCACCGGGATTCGAACCTGGATCTTCATTTCCAATCCGGGGAAGTGCACTACCTTTGTGCTATAACGCCAGTATTTTTCTTGACAAATTTTCGAAACTGTATGTTACATTTTTCAAATTAATACACCTGTTGTTCCATTATTTGAAAGCCATCCCCAAATCCCAAAAAATACATAACACAGAAGCGCAATAAATAGTTTAAGTAAATAAATATTTAACAGCACATTACCTGTACTGAGGATGGTGTAAGCGGAAGGAAGTTATTGTTTGGAAGGAAAGTCACTTTGCTTAAAAATGTTAAGGTCCAGGAGTTCTTTCTCTTTCCTGTCTCACTTAAAATCTGTCCAATGAGGTTTGTTTTCGCCTGCGTTTAAAAAAAATCTGCAACTATTCATTTGTTATTGAAAATGGTTTTAATGCAGATTGTTACAGGTTTGTTGGGGTGAAATTTTTTCACAATATTTTGTAACTCCCCATTTCCTTAATTAGTGCACTGAGAACATCCTCCTCTAAAGACGTTTCTACAGCTGCCATCTGCCGCCATTCTCTCGGAAAACTTCTGAGTTCTACGTTGTGGTGCTTCACATCAACATATCTCACCTCCAAGCCCATGGATGCATCTCGTGTCACGTGGGTTCTAATAAGCAGCGACTGGTTGTTTAAGAACCTAGGGTACGTTTGACAACAGACAGTTTGAAATGAGAAATGTTTGAATACCAAGGTTCCACTGTATGATTTACTTGCTTACTTACTTACCATCACGCCGTTTCCCCGTGGGGGTAGGCAGAGAGGATAGAGCGCCACACTCTTCTGTCCGGACACACAATTCTCGCCTCATCCACATTCATACATCTTGTCATACAAGCTCGCCGATTGTTGAGGCTTCTAACAGAACCATCCTCCATTATCTGGCTTACCTGGTCGTGCCAAGTCTTCCGCGGACGTCCTCTATTTCTGGTTCCATCAACACTTGCGTCATATATCTTTCTTACCATTCTCTCCTCATTCATCCGTTCCATATGAACAAATCACCGAAGTGATCCTTTCTTCATCTTACTCACTATACTAACATCAGCTTTACATTCTTTTCTTATTTCTTCATTCTTTACTCTGTCATAAATATATTTGCCACAAATACGTCTAAGTGATCTCATTTCCACTGCATTCAGTCTACTTTCGTTCCTTTTCTGCCAGCTCCAGGCCTCACTTCCATACATCAGTGTCGGTACCAGGATGATTGAATGATTTAAATGGTCAAAAATATATTCAATAATTATGGCAAAGCAAATCTTGACAATGTGTTTTTGAAATGCAATACTTTAAAACTGATAATATTTCTGAAGCTGTTGGATTATTCTGAATTCCTAAAGTTTAATGCTTAATCAGACCAAATGTTGCACACCTAACAAAACATTGATTAGGGTGCTCAAACTGCTCACAGCTCTGCCTCAATATAGCGTAACCCAAAATATGAACTGGAAACTTGCACTGAGAATTAATTTATATATTGCATCTCACTATGGTGCCGACCAACGTTGATAAATCATGAATTATAATATTATTAGTTTCCATCATCGTTAGCGATTCTGACTTACAGATGTCAGTAACTCACAATTTGCAATTTTGTGCTTGTGTTAATAAAGACCCTACCAGGCGCCCAGAAAATCTCACGTCCGGTGCAGTCCCTGGCGTCATTTTAATTAATTGCAGTTTCTAATTTACATACTTACATAATTGAATTGGTGCCAATATATTATTTATGGTAACTCATGCTATATTTTTTGGCAATTGTTTTCCGTGCTCTTCCAATACAATGCAATTTCGGATAGCCTTTTATTTTTAATGAAGTACAGTGGAACCTTTCATAACGAGCGCCTCTCATAACGAGTAATTCGCATAACGAGCAAAACAGATTGTGGAAAAACGCTCCCTTAACGAGCGACATTTCGCATAACGAGTGGATAGACCCATCTTCACATCACTTATTTGTGAGCCGGGACTTCTGCGCCAGTGCGTCAATCTCTGGTTAGTACTCGTTTCGCTAGCACATTAGTATCGCATGTGATCACACATTTTTCCAAACTTGTTTTCAGACATTATTTGTAATTTTTTTTCGTGCAAGGTTTAACAACCATTACAAAAATGTCTGAAGAAAAAGTCACAAGAGAATAAAAATAATTGTAGAAATGAAACGTAAAATCATTGAAAAGCGAGAACGAGGCGTGAGCTTGGCTGATCTAGTGCGCACATACAGTTGGTCTACATATTATCTACTACGATTTGCACTATCCTTAAGAACAAGAACAAAATTAAGAAGATAGATGCTTCAAAGGGAGTGTCAAGAATGTTCACGAAACGGTTACCTATTCTTGATGATGTTGAAAGGTTGCTTTTCATATGAATAAACGAAAAGCAATTGCAAGGCGACACTATTAACGAAAGCATTCCAGATTGTTACGCTCCTTAACAATTTATAAGTATGTAATATAATTAGAATAAATGTTAAAAACATAAAAATTGATTTTTTTGGCAGAAAATGCATTGTCATTTACGTTGTTTTGTATGGGAATAATTGTTTCACATAACGAAAAAGATTCTGGGACGAATTAGTCTCGTTATAAGAGGTTCCACTGTATGTACGAGTATTCCAAAATAAAACTCTGGTTGAAATGTGAAATTCATAGTACTGAATTTTAACACATAAAATAAATAACAGTGAATAAAAAATACATTTAAAAATTGTATTTGCAAAAAATATATTATTTTTCTTACATTATTGTTATAAAAATACTTATTTCTACTTATAACATGTACTTGTGCAAAAAAATAGAAGTTGCCTGGCACAAAATTAGTTTTGCAATATTGACAGATTCTTCTATTTCGTACTGACGACACCTTCATTACATTATTTTATACTTATCTATGTTTTATACCAATTACATCAAAAAAATCTAACCAGGAGAAGAGTGCTTATGTTCAACCTTAAATATACGAACTTTAATTACCTCTCAATTAGCTATCCAATTACACACCACATAAAAAGTTTTGCATTGCACATATCTTACTTAATTGAATTGGAGTTTAGACAAAAATATTTTGAAAACATTCACTTAATTTCAAAAGAAATGTAAAAATAATTTCAGAGCGTATCTGAGTTTGTTCATCTCATTCAGAAAACGAAATGGGAAATTTTTAATACATAACAACTCTTCTCATATTGTGAACATCTTTACTCAGGATTTTCGTAAAGTATATGTGTTTTCAAAAACACTAACAAGGCAGGTAAGACTTTGTTCATATGTGTTGATGACTCTGATAACTTCTGAAAATTATTTTCAATGCTCTGCATACGATCGTTGATCATTTTGAGTCTCTGTAAAATACAAACGTCTCGTTAAAATTAAATAATCTACATTAAATACTTAACAGACAGTTACAATAAATTCTGAGTCGATTTACATACTTCGTTTATTTCAATATAGTAAGTTACTGTTTTTCGTTCTTTTTCATCTACTCCCGGCATTGAGTAACTAGTGAAAGAACTCATTTTACTAAAAACTAGAGAAACCGCCACCAACTATCATAAAATCGCCTTCGTACGGGTGACAGTTATTTGAAATCTAGCGAGAACCATAGAAAAACTACAACAAAGCGAGTACTCTCTCTCCAGAGCCACACGAAAGTGTTGTTATGTTAAAAAGAACTTTATGTAACTCTGTCTTCATAGAATACTAGCGCTTTTCCAATGGCATACCTTGAAAGCTCCATTTCTTGTTTCTGTATGAATATAATTCGGAATAAAGAAGTACTTACGCACTATTATTTTTTTATATCTGGCGGCATTGATTTACCGCATACATCTGTCATATATTGATATGTACATTTTCTTATAGAAACGTCAAAAAATCTCAGTTTCAACCGTCTACCTCGTACCTGTTTTGTGAATTAAGTTTGTAATCTAAAATAATATCTCAACGTTGCCTTAAAAGTTGTCATATTTTATAATGTATTGCTTGGCACCGTCGCTTTGAATTACTGCAGGTAAAGTATTATGTTAACTTTGAATGTATGCAAGTTCTTTTCTTAAGCAAAATTAGTAGTTAAATTTATAAAGGTAATTTCATTCATCATGGAAATTGTTTTAATATATTTTCCATCCATAAACTAAAAATTATTGGGCCTCTTTGTAATGCTGTATTAAGATGGTTAAAAGTTGATTTTTCAACTTTTTATTTATTTATTACGTTTATTAAATATGCTCTTCCTTTTCTATAGAGTAACCAATTTTTTATTATTCTGAGAATTTCGTATTTTTTGGTGAAAACAAAATTAAAAATGTACAATTCATAACTTGAGAATATTATGTTTTATGCCTCAAAAGCTACAATATTATTTTTTCATATTGTAAAGACAATCAACATCATTGTGTTTCTTTATATTTCATCTTAAATCATCAAATAAGTAAAGTTATATCATCATTTTTTTTATAAATACTTAGTAATAAATGTGTCTGCCTTACATTAATACTTCCTGGTACTTTTAAATGCAAAATTCATTATTTGACTCACTAAATTATTACATACTTTGGCCTCATTATCAGGCAGAATATTCTAGTTTGCTTTTTTATTATTTAAAAAAAAAAGAAAACATAAAAATTTGGAATATTTATTTTACTTTATTGAACTATAAAATATTATTGCAACCCTTTTACTATGTGTGAATTGTGGGTTAATGCACATATGATTTAGACTTCATCCTGAAATATGTTACAGTTGTAAGCTTATCTAAAAGGTTTTGTATTTACACTTTACCCCAACATTTCCATTTAATATTGCAAATAATTTAATTCCTTACATTAAAACTTTTTTAATGTAAGAAATTTATGTACTTGCTTCATAGAGGTCATGCACTGTAAGAGCATATTATATAAGTTAATTTAACATATTATATAAGTTAATTTAACATATTATATAAAATTTAACATATTATCTAAGTTAAATTAACAAAAAAATTCCATAAACCTTTTTTTATTATAATATATTATTTCATTGTATGAATTATTTATGTATCATTTTCATTTTAATCTCTTTAAAAATAGTAAAGAACATTTCTCTATATTATATTTATATATAAAAATGTATTAAAGTAATTACTGTCTATCTTTTCCCCATCATTTATTTTAATATTTAACACCGCTACAGACTCAATTACTATAATGAAACGCATCACAAAAACAACCAGGCTCGAGAAAATCACTTAGATATATTGTGTCCTCACAGGGAATCGAACTCGGAGCCCCCTCGGTATGGACTACGAAGGACTACTTTTATTAACATCTTTCCAATAATTTAATTGAATTAAGTATAAAAAATCACTTCATAAAAAAAGTCAAATGGAGAACATTTTAAATATTTATATTTTGTTACCACAAACCTTAAATGTTTCTATGTAGGTACTTATTCTTTTGACTTGAGGTAAATGTTTCTTATTAAAATTTAACAATTCTATTACTGACTGAATTATGATCTGCAAAAATGTAATATTTTTAAATTTATGTTGACTAATGATTTACATCTTTATTTAAATGACTTTACAATTTAAGTTATGAAAAATGTCAATAAATATATATTGAGTATGTTATAAGTTCGTTATTTATTTTTGCGCTACAAATACAATAAGTAGGTAGGATTAATTTTTTACCTTTGAAAAAAATACATAAAGATAAACAATCTGTAGATAAACTCTTTTATTTCTAATTTTCACACTAAACTTGCATTTGTGAAAATAGGTCTGGCCTGATGATTCTACTGGTGAGACAAAATAGTAGATCTTGATAGCGTCTCTCAAATTCAATAGTAAAATAATATAAATTATAAAATTATAATATTTGATGTAACATGATTATTTGACTCTTCTTAAACCATCTTACAGCCTCTTCCTACAAACTAACCACATTTCACTCTATGTCTTCCCCTCTCGTCTACTAAATGTTTGATTTTCTTCTCAAACGTTCCAGCAAATATCCCTCTAACTGCTAAATCATTACCTGTCTTCTCCAATAAGTCCCCCCTCATATCCCCATTATTACCCTTTCTCTCAAATGCTCCAATAAGTCTCCCACAGCTGCTAAATCATTACCTCTCTTTTCCAATAAGTCCCCCCTCCTAGCCCCATTTTTACCCCTTCTATCAAATGCCCAACAAGGCTTTCCTCCCTAACTGCCAATCATTACTCTTCTTCTCAAATGCTCCAACAAAATTCCCCTCACCAAAATGCACCAATACCTCTTCCCTGTCAACAGCCTATTCTCTTCTTCTTCACGTCGACATATCTTCTCCTTCCCACTGTCCATACTCTTCACCTCTTTTCAAAGAATTCCAACTTTCCATCTTCCAAATTTCCCTCTTCCGACTACTCACATACTTCCCCTTCTTTCGAAGGCTCCCTTTATTACGATGTAATAATGTTGTTCGTAAATTATTATTCTGTGGAATTATAACTATAAACTACGCTCTGTAAAATAGCATTAGTCTTTTCTGGGTTTAACAAATACGTAGATATTTCATTAAAATTATGATGCTATGTTTTGTAAAAACGAATTTCGGTTCTTACGTAAACACCATTACCCATTCCCCGCCCTTTTTATCCTCCCTGATCTTACAGCCAACATCATCCCCCACTGCCGACTGCTCAGATATGTACATACGTGCCCATTGTTCGAACTACTGCGACATTTTGCGATCTTTTATTTAAATTTTTTTCAAACTCCTTTAATAGCCTGAGACTACATTAAAGGTTTTTTTTTTTTCATTAATTTGCAAGTATTCATTTTTTTTTTTAAATAACTCACGAGTGTTAAACATTTTTTTATAAATGTAAAGTTTTTTTTTTGTATCCGATGAGAATTAAACTTTTATACATTATTACTTATGTAATTATCTACAGTTCAATTCGTCGTCCATGGCGTGTGTAGTCTATAATTCAATTGTCAATCCGGCCAAAATTGTTGTGTGCATAAAAAATTATTATCTGAATGTTTACATAAGGCTTTCCCCCCATTTTCTAGGGCTTGTTTTGACTCAGTGGCGTCCTATAGAAACGGCGCCTGGCGGGCGCCACCCGTCGACATGGTAACGACCCAGTGTCGGATCTAGGCGCCAGAAAACTACACCCCTCCCCCAACCATAACCTGCGCTATACTAATATATAGGACAAGTGTGCTTTCGGGAAAATGTGGAACGCTTTTGTATTTTCATAGCAGTGTATACATTCAGTTCACGTGTCGAGTACCGCTATGGAGAAGCTGAAAAGTTTCGTGTGTCGGCGATAAACTCGTAAATAAAAAGTGTATCTGTGTTTAGAAATGTTTATTATTCCGTGTCATCAAAGTTACTCGATCGAATAGCCATAAATAGTTCATTTATTTATTTTGGCTGTTTTAAATAATTAGAAATTAGCGTAATCGGAGGTAGGATTGTATCGTATCATAGTAAATTTATTATTCTACGAAAAGTACCTAATCTAATCATCGAAATTTGTGACATCGCGCGGTTGTGTCATTGTTATGCGTAATCTATGTATCTTGTAAATTTCGCTTTTTTCGCCATCGATATTTAAAAATATAATTTAACATTCCGTCGATACAAAGTTCAATTAAACTATGATCATGCGGCTTCGTACATAAATTATAAAAAGAAACATCGTTGACAATGAACATCGACGGAGCCGCAGAAAATGTAATTGACGGTGTTCCACGCTTGTCTGATGATGCAACGAAACAAGAAAACCGCGAAAAAGTTTCGCTGGATAAAAATCAAGATGGCGCTTGCTCATCAGCTGACGGAGAAATTCCCGCTAAAAATGATCAGGCTGTGCAGGAAAAGGACTCGACCGCTCGAGAACGCGATGGGGGAGTCGCTAATCCAGCCGAGGCAGAGAGCGAAGTCAAAGGGAACGTTGAAGAGAACAAAGAAAATGTTACGAAAGAAATGGATCACGTTAACACGAGTGTTGAAGAAGTTGATGTTACGGAAGTTGATGTTGCAGAGCAAAATGACCAAGGGGGCCCGGAACCACTCGGAAGGGCCTGCATGAAGTGGTCGCACGAGGAGAATTGTGGATTCAGAATATGGTGGGACGGCCTCCCACCGTGTCCTTTCGAAGAAGATGACTTCGTAGCACTCTGTCAATCGGGTAAGCCTTTCTTTATTTAAGTAGAAATTTTATCCAAAACCTTTAGGAGCTTAAATTACGTGATTTTTGCCTGCCGATATTCGATCTAGTTGACTTACTAAGAAAATGTTCTCGTGCATTACATTTGGTTTCATTATTGAATTGTTTGTAACAAAAGCAGAGACTGATTGAAAGATATATTGTTTTTTTTAACCTAATTATTTGCCGAGACTTGTAATCTCCGGTATAAGTCTATATAATGCCTCACGGTGGAATAACTTGGCAAGCGATCTGTTACCGCATTGCGGAAGTGTGCCACAAGTTGAGAGACATTGTCTAACAATTCATTACTTTCGAAACGCGAGATATTTTACAATAATTATAAAATCGCTTTTCGATATTTCCTCATTCGCGTAAGACAAACAATGGAGTATTTCAAAGATTTTGTATTTGAATTCACAACGATTTCATGCTTATTTTTTTGTTGTTTTGCAAACATAATAGATTTTAAAGATTCATCTTCGCAAACGCGCATACGCTACCTTCGCGTTTACGTAAAAATGAATACAATTGTTTTGTCCATTGTTTTGCCATAAATAAGCACAAATGAATTTATTTTGATTTCATTATCTTCAATATTACACGTTTCTGCGTTGCGTTACATTTATATACATAATGATTCATCATTTATTTCGATTAAGTAGTGACTAACTACGTAATTTAAAGGACTTTCTTATTTAGGAATGAAATAAGGCAACCGCGTGTCATGTGTCATAGCGACTTCTTATGGACGCTTTTGCTTCGCTTATTGTTAGTAGATCTTAATAATTAAATCTGCACTAAACATACGTTAATATCCTGTATTTTGACGACTTGTCGCGCTTACATTTTCTACTTAGAATTGCTTTAATATCGCGCGGAGGAGGCCAGAATTCTCTTCGCGAAGACTTTGACCTCAATCGACTTTTTGCACCAGCTACATTGGTAAAAAACCAGCTTTAATGAAAAAAGTATGCATGTAGGTTGTCAAATAAAGTACGTAGTCATAAAAAACACGATTTTCATCGGTGGGTATTACAAGTTTACACGCATTTACAAAAAAACATGAATTCTTAATTAAAATAATTATTTAAGACTTAATTATTGTATGCAATTACAAAGTTATTCTTTCAATAGACGAATTGAATTCAAAATTGTTTGCGTATACTAACACTAAAATAATTCTCGCCGTTTGTATACTGATCACACTTTTAATAACCACGTACACACCATGTGCAGTTAAACTATGTTCACGCACATTTCATATAATATAATAGTCTGGCAAATGTGCTAAAAAAATATTGTTCTCTGAATGTTCCATTTTTACAAATGAATCAACTGAGCTTTGCGCATCTAACCTAGGTTCCTATTTCCTATGTATACTATAATAATTTAATTCTATACCAGATGGTAGGTACCTGTGTAAATTATATTATTTTTCTTGCTGTCATTATTGACAGCTTTCACGTAGCAGTACGTATACAATTATTAATTATCAAAAACTATAAAACGATAGAAAATTGAATCTCGATTACCTCCATAGTAGTAAGAAATTTTCATATACACCTTGAACATTTTCTACTTATAATCTGTTTACTATTCACTAAATCTCTCGATGAAGGTATATTGTTCCGGACCAATGTAAAAGTGCATACATTAGTCCTATCTTTAAATCTGGTCAAAAAAATAATGTAACTAATTGCAGACCTATATCAAAACTATCAATATCCAGCAAACTATTTCAGCCCCATTAAGCCCCATGCAAACCCTCAACAGCGTGGATTCTTCGCGGGGCGTTCCACCTTACCAATTTGTCCACCTTTACGCATTATGCGCTCTCCGCAATGGATCAACGGACGCAAGCCGATACAATTTACACAGATTACAATAAAGCCTTTGATAAGGTTGACCATCAAATATTAATTGACAAGCTGATAAAAATAGGAATCCATAGAGACTTACTAAGATGACTTATCTCCTACATCAGTAACAGAAACCGAGCGGTGGTCATCGGCGGTTTTAAATCAAATTGGGCACGCATCTTCACCGGAGTTCCTCAAGGCACTTTTCTAGGTCCACTACTATTTAAAATCTATATTAACGATATACATACATCCTTTCATTTGCTAACTTTCTTCTTTACGCGGATGATATAAAGATCTAAGCCAAAGTGAGCTCCCTAGATGACAGCCGTAAAATCCGACATGATATCACCCACATGGCAGCCTACTGAATGCTAAAAAATGTTTTCAAGTAACATTCTCAAGAAAAATCAATAACATTCATTTTACTTACACAATAGACAGCACTCGGCTAGAAAATAAAAGCGATGTTAAAATCCTAGGAACCTCAATAGCACATTTCTTTTCAAGAATCACATTGATCATATTACCTCCAACGCCTATAGAATGCTAGGATTCATACTTCGAACCTATAAACACTTCCAAAATCCATGTTGCTTCAAAATACTATATAACGCATTCGTTCGTAGTCACTTAGAATACGCATCTCAAATATAAAACCCATGCCAGATTGCATATATTGCGATGTTAGATCGAATACAAAATAGGTTTCTTCGACATCGTAATGTTAGATCTAATATATCATTCAACTCCTATTTAGATGCAGCAAACTTCCACAATATGAAAGCCCTATAATATCGAAGAACACGTGCTGACCAAATACTACTGCAAGGCCATATTAACTGTCCCAGCCAATTAGACCTAATATCCTTCCACATACTATCTAGATCGACCCGGCAATCCGCACTCTTCCATATTCCTAGAAGTAAAACATCTTACACCAAAACTCATTCATTCATCGTTCATGCAAATACCATAATAAGAAGTTAACAGAAATTGACTTATTCAAGATTAGCCTTACTACGCTTAAAGAGTTATTTTTATGAATTACCACAATATCAATCATTCTACCTGCAAATACATGTTGCTCTCCCTTTACCACAACAATAGTTTTATAGTGATGAGGAAAAATGCTACTCTCAACTCAGTGTTGTGATTGTGATTGGTATTCGATAATATCAGCAATCGCAAACTGTGACTGTGATCACAGTTTTATTACAAATGTACACGCGCCGCACGGTATCACAATACACGAAAACATAATTTTTAGTGTATTTATTTTTATTATTAAAACATCATTTGCGTAAAAAACATATTATAAACATGCTAGCATAAATAATTAATATAAGTCTAATTAAATATCATCACAAAAATGCTTAAAAAATGTTTCATTTATATTTCGGGTCAAATTCTCGGCAAATATGTGTAAAACGTTTTGCAGAATGTACTAGATGACACTTATCCATTTACGGAAAATCCGATAGATGGCACTGATTTAAGTTGTAATCGATTTAAACGGTGAAATCAACAGAATTTTTAACAAAAAAAAAAGAATCACAAATCACGATATTCCCAGATATTCAATCACTGACAGTGAATGTGACTGAAAGATATCGGTGATTGGCTCACGGTTCATGATTTTGAGCTCATCACTATAGTTTTAACCTCTTCGCCCTTTCTCCCACCTTTTTTCTTTTTTTATCTTCTGCTATATTATGTGCCTGAAAATTTCTGTGGATTTTCATAATTAGTATCATATGTTATATATTTATTTACACTGTCAAAATCCTTTAATTAATTAAATTATGTAATAAAATATTGTAGGTTAACTATGTTGGACCCAGTATAATTGTTTGGCATAAATGTGGGTTAATTGTAATATTACGTAAAAATGACAAACATAATGTATTTAAAAACTTTTATTAATATAATATGGGATTATCGGAAATAATTAGTAAAGTTGATTATTTTCTGGTATGCGTGTGTTCGAATACAGCATCGGGGTGAGTGGGTTCGATCTTGCCGGTTTGGACTACGTTAGTCCAGTCTTATAAGCCAATTGAGACGTAATAGAATTAGTGACGAGACTTGTCATTTTTTGCTGTTGACTTTTTTAAATTTATTTTTAATAGAGGATGGAATAAACGCGATTTTGTACTGAAGGGGCGTACTTGTGTAGGAACCATAATCAGAAATTAATTAATTAAACACTTTTAAAAAAAGAATGTACTGATGAATGCAGACAACTGCAACAAAATTACCTGCAACGACTCATGTACAAACTTAAACCCAAAAAGAGAAATCAAATATCTCGGTGTAATTATTGATCAACATTTAGCGAATTAGTGAAAAGAATAAGAAATTGTATTTATATATTCATAAGATTAAGAAACATTTTAAGTATAAATAATTTTAAAAAGGTATATTTTGCTATTGTTCACTCACTACTCCAGTATGGAATAATTGGGTGGGGAGGAGCATACAATAACATAATGGACTCGGTAAAAATAATACGGAGAACAATCATCAAAGTAATATTTAAAAAAAGATCAACCTTTTCATCACAAACACTTTTTGCAAAATTTCCAGTTCCCAAAATAGAAAAAATTTACAAAAAAATCTCAATTAATCAATTACTTAAAGAAAATAACACTGTAAAATTTGAAATAAGCACATCATTAAGATTTAAAAATAACTTTAAAATCCCTAAATGTAACACCAAACACTCAGCAAAATGTTATATACTTAGTGATAAAGAACAATAGCCTCCTTACACAAATTAAAGAGATAAAATATATAAAACAGCTTATAAAGAAATTAAATGAACACTTCAGAAGCACATATTTAGAAAATAAATAATATTATACAACACTTTAGAAGCACACAAATAGACAATAAATAATTACAGACTACAAATGTATAACTCTCTATATAAAATGATTAGAGTGTAACTCCCCCTCAAAGCACAAGAGGTAAGCGAATAAAAACCATGTAATTTTAATAATGTATACAATACTTAATTAATAACTCATACTGTTTCCCGTACGTATGGTACTGCTTGTACTATAATAATAACAAGTACGATTTGCAAAAGATCCATTTGCTTCTCGTCACTTGCACTCCCCGCTTCGCCACCCAAAAGAGGTATAATTAAAAAAGATTATTAATTTTAAAAAAATCCCTTCCGGCACTTTTTTTTCTCGATCCAATAATAACATTAACAAAACGACGGATCAGGATTTAATTTGGTTAATCTTTTTTTTTTTTTAGAAAAGTTTGACCGTCTTGACCGTTTGAAAAGTCTGACAGGAACAACGAGAGTTGTCGCGTCCACAAAATCGACACGATCGTAAAGAGTACATTAAAATTAAAATTTTCTAAAAATTGCGTCGTGAGACTCTTTACAATAGACGGCATTTATTTATTTCGAAATCTATAAAAAAAATATGGACATGTTTTAATATTTTGAATGTCTTGTAACAATTCCAACAAGGTGAGGTGTCGTGTTAGGTATTTGATACGCGAGTGTATGTCTACGGTTTTATAATGAAGTTTCTTCTCTTGCGGTTAGGTACAAACCACAAGATGACCCACATGTATGTACTAATCTATTGCAGATACTCATTTACGTCTATAGTCAAATACGTATGTAATTCCAGTTCCCTTTTATCTAGGTAAAATATAAATATATAAATAAATCAATTAAAAAGATATATTAAATACTAAATTAATGTATTAATTATAAATATATACATATAAAATCAATTTTGTCGAAAAATATTGTTTTAGCGTCACCGGGATTCGAATCTGGATCTTCATTTCCAATCCGGGGAAGTGCACTACCTTTGTGCCATAACGCCAGTATTTTTCTTGACAAATTTTTCGAAACTATATGTTACATTTTTCAAATTAATACACCTGTCGTTCCATTATTTGAAAGCCATCTACATTATTTTTACAGAATCTCAAATACCTTTGAGTAAACCGATTTGCAGACGCCAGAATTATCAATTCATTTTTATTAAATTTTGGACACGTTGATACAACATATATTATTAAGGAAAACACATTCTTATTGTGAAGTTGTAATTATTCAGAACATAGGTCTGTGATATTTTAAATACTAAATTAATGTATATATTTATAATTAATACATTAATTTAGTATTTAAAATATCACAGACCTATGTTCTGAATAATTACAACTTCACAATAAGAATGTGTTTTCCTTAATAAAAAGATATATGTATATTTTTCTAATAATTTAGACAGGTGATTTAAATAAAAAAAACTATATACTTGTATATTGATTACATATATTTATTCCCAAATAAAGATTTTTAATAGCTAGGATAAAACAATTATAACTAGATTGCTTCGCTCTGTCATAAATAAGAGTGTATCGTTTGAGTGTTTTTTAAAAAAGAAATGTAAATTTCTTTATAAATGAGTTTCTGTGAAATTGTATAAATTAACTTGAAAGAGAAATTTGGAAAACTTTTTACATTTTCCATGGTACCTACTTACTTACTTACTTACATTCCGTGAGTACGTACTTACATAAGTAATAGGTTTTATTCTGGATTTTTCTTAAATTACCTTAGCGTTATTTAAACTGAAATTAACTATATAAATTAATTATATTTATTTAAGTACTAGGCGGAAATCCCTTATATTACTTTCATTTGTCATCTTTTATTCTATACATCTTACATGATTTGACAGTGCGATCATAGATAAGGATGCTCAATATAGTTGCACCTGCTTGCGCCTAACAGACCTGGCCGTTTAACCAAGCACTTTACAACCACAATGATAATATCACAATAGTCCGAGTCCAATACACAGTCATAGATAAAATATGGGGAAGCGCAAAATTATTATAGATGACTGATCGCACTATACTGGGTGTAACCCAGTTACACACCTATACACACCTAATGCGCAATATTTAAAAATACCAATCGAAAATGTTCAAGCTGCATGTATCCAATCTCAACCATATCAGAGACATAACCATTTTTAAAAAAGTCGTAGTTATGTGATTATTTCGATTAATTGAAATATTTTATCGATTCCAAATTATACATTCAACACAAAAAATGAAAGGTCATCGATCTTTGAGCGGCTAGATTATTTTTTGTTACATTAATTAGGGTGTAAAGCAAAGATATATAGAATAATAATTCATGTAATTTTTTTTTAAATCTGAGCTAATTATATTCTTATAGAGATAAAAAATCACGTGGAGAGGTTAGAACGTCCTACATACTTTAAAGATACCATGCTAATACCAATGGCCTTAACACGAGCGACCGAGGTCATTTTTAAATAAAATGCTGCTACTCTTGCATTTGAAAAACACATAACGTATTTTTTCCTTATCTACAGATGTGGCAAGGCAAGCGAAAATAACCTTAACTTTCAATGTAAAAGAGAGAAATCAATATTCTAACACAGTAAAAGATTAAGATTACTTTTATACGCAGACAGAAGAAAACCTATAATAATATTCACCCTTCACAAACAGAAAAACGAAAATTTGTCTGAAATCTCTTGAAAGCCTGTTATATAATATAAGTTTGTTCAGTTTCCTCGACGCAGCTGGTATGATTTTTTTAATAACTTATTTACCATCTTCTTCTTCTTCTGCATGTGCCAGACGAAGGTTGGCGACCATGTTGCAGTATGCTGATTTATCAAGAGTAAAAAATCACCGTCATTTTTGACATTGAACCTTACCACGGTCTTATTTATTCGCAGGGGTAGGCAAAGATGATAGAATACCGTACTATTCCACACTGACAAATAATTAAGTGAATACATGTTTAAGTTTTCATTTTTTACGGTCACAGATAATATTGTGGTCATCACCAGGATCGGAAATGATGACCAGAAACGTCGGCTACGACAAAAAGACCCACGACAACACATACTCCATAAGAGATTATATTTTAATTCTTCCTCGTTCAGATTTGGCAGGCCCGCGTTTGGCATCTGACGAAGTTTAATTCGCTGACGTTATAGACTCATCCTCCCTGGCTTTCTTCAAACATAAATATAATCTATATAAAGATTGATTATAGATAGAATGATAAAAAAACAATTATTTTTATTACAAATTAATATGTAATAATTAGAAAGATATATATACATATAATGTCAATTTATCGAAAAAATATTGTTGTTGCTATCGGAATTCGAACCTGGAGCTCTTCCTATCCGGGAAAATGCATTAACCGATTATGCTAGACCAACACAGTAAGTTATCGACAAATATTCGAACCTATATGTTGCACTTTCGTTCTATGTTTTGCAGGTTCGAAAATTTGTCGTCAACTTACTGTTTTGGTCTAGCATAATTGGTAAATACATTTCCCCGGATAGCAAGAGATCCCGGTAGCAACAAAAATATTTTTTCGATAAATTGATTTTACATGTGTATCTTTGTAATTAATACATTTTAATTTGTATTAAAAATATCAGACTTACGTTTTGTAAAATTGCAACTTCACAATAAGAATGTGTTCTCCTTAAAAAATATTTTTAAGTGAGTATCGTGTTCGTTTTGTCTGTCTGTCAATGCTTTTCGTCACAATGATGTGATTTTTGAATCAGTTCATCTGATAAAAAATACCTTATTACATGAAACTTCTTATGACATCAAGCAACGATTGTATAACCGGTGGATCTGAGCCACATAATCTAAATTTACCATTCTTCAGAATTAAATACTATTATCTGTTTAATAGAAAAAATATATATACGTTGAAATTGTTCATTATTGAATGTGATCAAACGATCACAGGTGATATCTATGTTGCCGGTTCACGAAACACTGCTCACAAAATAGCCTACTCTTGAATCATCCGAGAGTTTATACAGTCCCCCGCACTCTTCAGACAAGACGCCATCTGACTAGATGTCGGCACTTCCAAAACTGGAAGTGCTAGGAAAATTTATTTTGGATGAAGATTTTTATAGAAATGGGATATATAAATATGCAAACGAGGAGCCGACCATAAATATAGATTTATACCACAAAAATAAACATTCTGCGCCTCCAATATTATATATATATATATATGTTGTATATCTATCATATGTATATATGTGATTATGCGCGTCGCGAAAGTAAAACGACATACGGGATACGGGATTGTTAAAGTTCACGTTAAGGAAATTCATTGTGAAATGTTCCAAACATACTTGTCTCGATATAAGATTATTAGTTGTACAAGTGGTATTTATTTTTAAAATATCTTTTCATCAATGTTTATTTCATCCTCAACTTTCATCAACAACTATAATAGACCGGCCTTGCAACGGGAAAAATGTTTTTAGCGATAATGAAAATTTATTTTCATATTTTAAGTTCAATTTTTGTTTGTAATATCGTTAAAACTACATTACACTACGTTAAACTACATTATTGTTATGCTTCCAAATAATAATGATTTTGAATTATGGAAGTAACTATGATATTAATATGAAATATGATAAAAAATCTATAATAGTATGTACAATATTGTAAATACATTTAAGATGTAAATAATAAAAGAGAAATTGATCAAAGTTGTGCATTACATTTTTTTTATACTGTAGACGTTTTGCCTGTTTTAGAAACTCTATTTTATATAAGTTTATATTTGCTTGTAATTTTTTTTATAGTTAGTTGTGTAGTCTAGGATCAATGTATGATGCGTGTCTCTGTCATATTTCAGTTTAGATCTTTTTAGAATTACATAATCATTAGATTTACTCCAAGTCCGATAATTATGGTCATTTTTAATTTTGTTCTCTTTAAAATATACAATAACGCTTTTTTTATATTGAGAAGGTAAATAACAGAAAAATCATTTAAAACTAGACTGTTTGGGTAATGTTTAGGGTATAACAGTTTTGAGTAGATATATCTGATTGACAATACTTTGCTGCAGTGTTGAAGGATATCAAAAATTATTTCACCGTTGTTGACTACGATTTATGCATGCGTTTATTTTCAAGCAGATCAAATATTTCTAAGTTCACCATTGATATCGATGGTTTCACAGATATTGATCCCGCGTTACAATTGAGAACAAATTTTATATTTCCTCCTAGACAAAATGACTAGTTCAGATGAATATAATCTCTACTAGCAATATAGCCCATCGTACTTCTACAGTGTCGTTATTAGTAACGTAATCAAAGTCTATGCCTACGCCACTGACTATTAAATATGAGTACATCGTAATTTCATTCAGGTTCAATAGGTTCAATGTTACATAATACCAATCAAAACATGATTTTTAAGATACCGCAAACGGTTGTCGGTATTTGAGGTATTATAGGCACGGATTTTAAATGATTTAAATGAATTTTTAACTTATGATTTTTTTTTCTCCATCCAGTGGTGTAACTGCGCTTTAGGCGCCTGAAGAAGCACCCTGTTATTAAAAAGATATCAGTGAGAATTATTTTCTTTTCCTGATAGATATTATTATCATTACTATTATTCAAGAGAAATACTTCGTAAAAGATTAAAAATATTATAATATAAAATTACGAAAACATTATTTAACATTTAAATTCAAGCGAAGCTGTGTGTTAAGAGCACCCGCGCGGCACGAGTGGAGTAAGTTCTACGTTAAGTTCGTACACGTTTCGGATAGATTTTGTGAAAAATTATGCGAAACCAATGCACAGCATTATTTGTTATTTCTAAATTTTCTGCCAAATGATTATAGTTAATATCTTATGAACATGTGAACTTTTAATTATTCTATTACGTGGATTTAATCGTAAATATTTCATATCATATCACCGGCCTCAGTCTATTTTTGAATGTTTAAATAGCAATCATATTTTACGTTTTCAGAATAGATTATAATTGCATTGAGAGTTATTTATCAGAAGCCTTTCAAATAAACTCTTCAAATAATGTCACGTTCTGGACATCCGTCATATGTATACCAGTATGCCTCCACTTAGTACGCCAAAGAAAATTTACCGATACAGCCACTATCACCAGAAAAAAACACACCCTCACTTAACGAGGACACAGGCAAACTGTCATCTTTTGAGCCAAAAAAAATAAAACTTTTGCACAAAGTTTTTGTTTGTTTCTAGTACACAAATATAAAACGGTCTAAATGCAGACCTGAAAAGTTGTAACTAGTGATTACTGACTTTTTTCAATTCCCGGAACTCGAAGAGTCAAAAAATTAAACGTTCATTTCGTTTAAAAATAAGTTAGTTTTGTTAGTTTAGTGAAATTTAAACTGTCTATTTAGTATGTTTTCATTTTTTTGTATACATTTTTGGTTTATATATCTCTCTCTCTTTCTCTCGCTCTCTCTCTCTCTCTCTAGGCTATCTTTATCGCTTCTAGCAACATGCCCAAAGTATGAAAGAATTGTCCTCCTGCATGTTATAGTGATTTAGTGCGGAGTTCCTGAAAAATTTTGATATTCGTTCGTTTCATAGTCCATGATATACGCAGCAAGCGACGCCAACACTACATCTCGAAGGCGGCGAGCACGTTCCTTTCTTTCCTTTTTGATTCAGTTTCGACACCATACAGAGCTATGATGAACACCAGTTCTTTTACTCAATTTAGCCGTACCAATTGTAAAAACCACAAAGTATAATTATTATTGTTATATGTTATGTTGTATCCGTTGGTGTATTTTCTTAAGCAATCCGCTATATGGCAGTACAGATTAGCAAAAAATAGTCATTAATTTAAATTTACAATCTCTCCGCATTATGCAATAGATGTCACTGATTAAGATGATTTTTAAGTTAATTCGTTTTTACTTCTCCATATCATTTAATTTCTTAATGTTCACCATATCCTACATGTTCATGCTTTTAATAATATTCTGACGATAATCATGTCAATTTAAGGCAGCTTTAGATACTATACATGTATTTACATGTAATATTTTGTTTACATTATACGGTGCATTGTTAAAGCAATATAATAAGGGATTTCCACATTGAAATATGTATTCTATGGAAAACCTGGCCGCGCACTGGGCCCAACAGCGAGTGATCGGCGACAGCCGATTGCTTTTCCGCCAATTAAGTTTATTGCACCACACATTTGTTTGCGGTGCTGTTGTACCACTCGGCTCCAGATTACACCGGTAATAACGGATCGGCCGCTCTGCCCGCTGACATTATATTGATTAGGAGGCGTCTTCAAATCTCAAACACAATCAGCCAGCGAGAGAGATGGCACTGCAAGGGTCAACGCTTCCCTGCTGTTTGTCATGCAATTAGGGATTAATGGACTTTCGGGTCGAGAGAACTCCTGAGCCCCCCCTCCCCCCTCACCATACCCGTGAATGGAACAGTTTGAAACCAACGGGAATTTCAACGATTCGAACTCTACCGAGTTACTTTATCTTCTAGATCTATGTAGCCATTCTTTCTAGACAAAACGCGACAATAATATTTAATTATTAAGGAGAACACTTTCTTATTGCGAAGTTGTTATTATTAATGTAAATTAACAATGTACATGGCTTTCAAATAATGGAACGATAGATGTATTAATTTGAAAAAATATAGGTTCGAAAATTTTTCGACAAAAATACTGTCGCTGTAGCATAGTTAGTAATGAACCTTCCAGAGAACAATACCCCTCCCACTTACCTCACCCTGATGGTTTAAAAGCAATTACAATTTAATCTTGACGTTTTTCCGCTGAACACCCTATATTAGTCTAAAATATTTCGCGTATCAATCTCCACATTAAGTTAACCTTGTTCTGGAGAGGTTTATTAATAATAATAATAATATCTGGTTGTCTCTCTCCGCCTGTTTCGAAGATCTGGCGTCATGACGTCCCCTTTGTAATCATAATTTGATGATTAAATATTAAATTAAATACAACGAAGTTTATCGACACTCGTTAATTTATGAAAGTTGATATTTACACCGGCAATTTATTGAAAATTTAAAAAGACACGTGACCATGGATTTGCAAAAGATGCAAATTCATGTTTTAAGATTAACCTAATTCCCCCGAATGAGTGTCAAGGATCCCTGGATCCTTGTCGCTGGATTTTAATCCACCGATTTCTTGCAAACCTTTTTGTTGCACTAATTTATTAATTTTGATAATTTATAAAGTTTTTTCAAAAACGTACACGGAATTCATGAAACATCAATATTTTGACTATTTTCGCGTGCGCCATGAAAACACGAGTGATGCGCTCGAACCCCTTGATAAGTGGGCGCGTGCCCTACCCCTAGACGAAACAAATATGTCAATTAAATATTATTACGGAATAATTAATACTGTGTCCAAAATTGAATAAAAATGAATTGTTAATTCTGGTGTCTACTATCAATTCGCTCAAAAGTATTTGAGATTCCGTAAAAGCAAAGTAGATGTCTCTTTCAAATAATGGAACGAGACACGTATTAATTTGAAAAGTGTAACATATGGGTTTGAAAATTTGTCGTCAAACGTTCTGTCTCTGTAGCATAGTTGGATAATGCACCTTTCCCGGTTCGGAAAGAGGTCCAGGTTCGAATCCCGGTAGCGCAACAACAATATTTTTTGATAAAATTGATTTTATATGTATATCTTTCTACGTGTAGTCCCTATACGTATTATAATAGAAAAATTTCACAAATATCTTATTATTTCATGGTCTTATAAAAAAAACATTAGAAATTTTTAAAACTATCATCATCCTTGAATTCAAGTTTGTAATTTGAATAAATAATATTTCATAACTCAAACATTACTCTTACAATAGTTAAATGGCAGTGGCGGATTTAGAGTCGCGCAAGTCGCAATTGCGAGGGGGCTCGCATTCCAGAGGGCTCTCGAATCACCGAGGAAAGCTCCAACTGTATTGGCAGATCCGATTGTACTTGGCTGTGCGCATGCTCGGTCTTTGTCGCTCGTGAGTTCTGGGCTCCAGGCCTATTATCGATAGTTTAACCTAAAACATCTTTCAAAACAGATCCGGTGGATAGCCCTCTGCGTAATAAACCCACCCCTTTAAACATAATATTTTAACTCGCGCATCTTGGAAAATAGTTAAATCTCACGTCCTATATTATTCCGTTATGTACATCCGTCTTATATAGTCGTTAAGAATAACTTTAATGTTATATGATGTCAACATTCTGCCGGCCCTGCGGAGACAGACACGAGAACGAATGAGATTTAACCATTTGACCCTCCACTTGACCCGCCCCGTGGTGTTCTCTAACTCGATTACTGACCCAGCCCTGCCATCAATGAGCGGATAGACAATAAAGGCCCGACGCGCACGTAACCGTGTCAGGTTCTCTCAGTGAGGAGTCAGTGACAATTTATCCATTTTATCTAATTCGTCCAAAAGTTATATTTTTTTTTTTCAAATTTATCTTTTCATATTTATATAAAAAACATTTAAATAACATACATGGTGAAAAAAAAACACCTGACAAATTGGTCTTATATACCTATGTATCGTTCAATAGATAACTTACGTACTGTGATGGTGGGCAGAGAGGCTAGAACGCCACACTATTCTTTCACTGTTGCATCGTTCATTTTCTCACTCTCGTGTACGTTCGTTGAAGCATCTAACAGGGCTGTCCTCAATAGTCTAACCAGTGGCGTGATTATGTTACACATTGGTCTTACACAGACTACCAAATATATAGACATGAACTAACGCAAATTTCTTGTCCCAATATTTTCATTTTGGTGTCACCCACGTGATCGTTTTAGTACTTACTTGCTTACCATCACGTCGTTTTCTCGCGGGGATAGGCAAAGAGGATAGAGCACCATACTCCTCTGTCCTGACACACAATTCTCGCCTCATCCACATTCATACATCTTCTCACACGAGCTCGCCGATTATTGAGCTTCTAACAGCCATCCTCCATTATCTGGTTTACCTGGTCGTACCAAGTCTTCCGCGGACGTCCTCCATTCCTGGTACCATCAACACTTTTATCTCAACGTCATATATATTTCTTACCATTCTTTCCTCTTTCATCCGTTCCATGTGACCAAACCATCTAAGTGATACTTTCTTAATCTTACTCACTATACTAACATCAGCTTTACATTCTTTCCTTATTTCTTCATTCTTTACTCTGTCATAAATAGATTTGCCACATATATGCCTAAGTGATCTCATTTCCTCTGCGTTCAGTCTACTTTCGTTCCTCTTCTGCCAGCTCCAGGCCTCACTTCCATACATCAGTGTCGGTACCAGGACTCCATTGTGCACCGCTAGTCTTGCCTCGGTTGACAAATTCCCTTTAGATATAATTAATAATTACCTTATATATTAATACGTATTTAGGGGGACCTTTTTTCCATTCTGTATTAAAGCCCAACTTTTGTAGTTACGCCACTGAGTATAACCTATATATATATATATATATATATATATATATATATATATATATATATATATATATGACCAGCTCAATAACCATGTTACGTACTCTTTCTCACACGCCTTCATCTCGTCTTCTCTCACACAACATCTTAAAAGATAAAAAGATCGTGTTACGACATAAAACAATGTCTTATTTACAACTTGGCAACATTGTGCGTCGGAAGTATTTTATGTATATTACGCATAATTTATAAATAGGAATATATTAATACAAAAATTTTGTCCAATAAATACATATTGATATATAATTTTTTATGTAATATCTCAGCAATAATAAAGCACATGGAAACAAAATGAATTAACCTTAAAAAAATCAACTTTTTGGTCGCATTTTTTCCTTCGCAATAATGCTAGATAGTTGTATATTTGATTTAGAATATGTTACATATTATCATATTAATTAATTAAACACACATATAGAGAAAAACTTATTTTTTATTGGTAATTATTGTGTTATGCAGCTAAGGAACCCTGTTCATATTTTAACATTTGTTCATAATGTTGAATTAGGGCGGGCCTCGCGTGGCCGAAAATAATTGATGTTTCGTGCTTAGAGCGAGAAATGCGTTTTTCGAAAATGCAACACGTTCAATAATTCACCAGCTGCATTCGTACTTTGTTGAAGATGTGGGTGTTTAACGGCATTCTTGCCTCCTTATCTCAGGATGCAATATTCGCGATTAACGATTTGTGTGTTACAGGAAATGAACAAGATCACGCGGCACATGAAAAGGTTGTGGTAAATATACTGCGTATTATATTTAAATTCTTTAAAATTGAGTATTTAGAGTAATCATATACTATTATATGTCAGTTATTCTTATTAGATGAATAGACTTGGACTATTTACAACCCTCGAAAAACTCGTTCGCATCCTCGCATGAACACATTGAAAACAAGTGAAAAAATATCTTTTGCGAGAAAGCTATCAGATGGCGATTTTTTAAATTCGTAATTTTATAGAATAATAAAATTGTTTTTAACAAATAATTAAATTATTCTGGCAATCACTTTTAATAAATAATTTATTCACGATAGTCAAAAACATAGAAACATTATAATATTTATACGCTTTGAATGCGCAACTATTGTATGCCGGCACGTATAAGAGATATTTAGAGACATGTGTACATATTTTTGCGAATTGTCATAACAAATTGCGAATTACTTATGCCCACAATTTTCAACGGTTGAGTATTTAGATATTTTATTATTATAAAATTGAATTAAGAATACCAAACAAAAATATATCATCCTTGTTAGTTGGGGGAGTATTCTACCGGCAATAAAAGGCACTGAGATCAAATCCTGGTGGCAACTCTGTTTTTTGATAAAAGTAGATTCGTATTTTTTCAGTGACAGGTTCAGAGCTCACGGCAGGCTTGAATATTTTTTAATGAAGTGTATTTTTATGTTTTAAAAATTCACATTCTATTATAATATCGAACCTTTTTTAAATGCAAGAATATTCAAGCTGAGCTATGTTGTAATATTATGTTGTAGCTTAATTTAGGAAAATTTGTGGCACATTGCATTTTTGCCCCGAGCCTTTCGTCTACAGGTTGTACCAAACTTGGTCCATAATATTTTATAATTCCGAGTCGAAAATGCTCCGGCTATTTGTGTATTTTTTTTTTAAATTTCGGGTGATATCTATTAATAAACAAAAATTCGCTCTATCACTCGGAAATGTATGACCGTTATCACAGTAAAGTGTCATCCAACCTTTGAAATTGCCAAAAATAGACTATAGTATAATTCAGTTTTAATCAAGCTGACGGTTTATCAATTGAACGGTTACAAGAGTGATTATTTTTTTCAATATGACATATCGGAGCTCATTGCATCAATTGACTTTGAACTGGTAAAATGAAACTGGCTACTTTAACACAGACGGTAGTCTAGCAAAGTAGCCAAGACAATGCTTTGTGTATCAGTGGTGGTTACACAGTCAACTAATAAGTGTATTATATAATTGTATGTTCACTTCTGATGTACAAAAAAAAATATTTCAATACAGGTTTATCTTATCTTAATGGTTGAGGAGTATAATTTGATTTATATTTTAAAAATATTTATTTTATTTGGACGTAAAGGAAGAGTAGTCGTTTTTTCATATCCCGTATTTTTCGGACCACAAATTTATGAAACAATTTTTTGAAAAAAGTATTTTAATATACAAAAAATAAATATCTCATTCAGAAGCAAGCCGACAAGCACCAGTTGATGTCGATTTATCGGTGGTGTCGGGCGTCTATTATTTATTTTGCGCGCTAAATGAACTGTAAAATTAATGTGGAGAAAAAAATCAATATTCAATATAGAAACAATATGACATATAATAACTCAAATGAATTAAAAGGAGTAAATAAAAATATCATATTTCTTTTGGTAGATAAATCAGTTTTTGCAGAGACCTATTACCCTCGAACCGTAAGTCAACCCAATTTTAAGTTGATTTTTCTATGTCTCTTGGTCCGAGAAATACAATATAAACTGCTGTTATAATTTGCCCTTGAAATATTATGGACATCCTGTATTTGATGCACCGAAAATATGATGCTCGTACGCATATATAATTTGGTATCCGAAATGAGAAACCTGAGAACATATTGGCTGCCCACGTGATCTTCCCGAATTCCCTCGGGGGTATCTCAGACACGCAGCGTGCGTCTTCAGAGCAGGATGCGCCGACTGCGGTACAAAATTCGCATATTAATTAATCTCGGTGTACAGGTGGGAGTCGTATTGTGTGTTACATATTTTCGACCAGAGGATTCTGTAATTGGCCCCCCGATGAGAATGTGCTACTGCAGTGAACATAGACAATAGCAATAATTATTGTTGGTCTTTTCTATAGATGTTATCTAACTGACTCGGTGATACTGTCGGGTGGCGCTCCGAGCGATTGATGGTGTCAGGATTAACTTATACAGGAAGAAATTATACATGATAAAAATTACAATCATTACAATTTCACTTTTTTTTTTAATTTACGATATTTAATAATATTTATGGTAAATTGGTAAAAAAAATATTCCAAAAAAAAAAACAAAAAGTTATGTGAGGTTAAGTATGACACTTTATTTCGTACCTAATCTTGTGGTTTTTTTTTCATGATTTTTTTTTTAATTGTTAAATTTTCAATGCATGTAATTTATTCCGTGTGTAATTTAATCTTTGTGTAATTTATTCCGTGTGTAATTTAATCTTTGTGTAATTTATTCCGTGTGTAATTTTATCTTTGTGTAATTTATTCCGTGTGTAAGTTTATCCGTATGTAAGTTTATCCGTGTGTAATTTTATCTTTGTGTATTTTTATTTTTGTATAATTTATTCCGTGTGTATTTTTTCTTTATATTATTCCTGCTAATATTATGTACTTTAAAAATTATAATTTAAACTGAGGTAAACAAAATTTTATTAAATTAAAAATAAAATCGTTAAGTTCTGATTTTCCAATGAAATTCTCTGTTAAATAGTTGAATTTCAGAAAAAAGGGCAATGAATTCCATTTTGCTCCTTTTCACGTTAGCAAACTTAATTGTGGTCACATGCTTATCGGCGTTATTGTGAATGTCCGTAAACCGAAGACGGACATAATGAAATTTTTAAAAGTACACCCTGTATCTGTGCACGGATGATTCTTTACATCCTGTGTTGCATTTTTATTTTCTGGCATAAATCATCGACAATGCCGCGGCCCTCCGCCCTCGTGTTGCGTCAATGCAGTGGGAGGCTCTCGATCTGTTCGGGTTATCTACTATTACCGGCGCTTCCGTTCCCTATATCTTCCCCAACCCACGTGCACCGAGCGGTCATCTGAATCAAGTTAATGTGTGTACGGATATTTCACTCGCGTCGAATTTTTAATCAAATGGTGTTTTAAATTAAATGCTTAATCGTATTAATATCTTTGTCCGACCTAAATACTAGAAGAGAAATAATTATCTGATTTGCATATATATGGTTTAATCAATAGCCAGCCTTCGATCGAGATTCAGTAGTTATTGTTCTAAAAATAATTCATGTTATTTTTATCCAAAATGCCAAATGTGTAGATTGCGTCACAAAATAACCCGTAAATATTAAAAGAGATATGTATTATTAAACAGAATACAATGTTGTCT
The DNA here is from genome assembly GCA_022840565.1 of Eubasilissa regina. NCBI lineage: Eukaryota > Metazoa > Arthropoda > Insecta > Trichoptera > Phryganeidae > Eubasilissa > Eubasilissa regina. Next base: position 30,695,282 of record JAINEB010000003.1, on the reverse strand, counting down.
GAGGAATGTAAATATAATAAATATGTATAAAATTAACAGATCGTATTTATAAGTAAAAAAATAAATTATCTTGGATTGTGATGGATATTCATATTTGTCATTTAAATTGATATATTTTGTTGCCATTGTTCTACTGTGAGCTCAATTATTCCTGTAATAAAAAAATTTATAGAGTTTCTGATTATTACATACTTTTATAGTCTTCGATACGAGGATATCAATCCTAGTACGGCTGGCTGTGAGGTCCACAATTGTAACATTTCGAAATGCCATTAAGTAATATACATTCACAAAATAAGATTATTCATAAAAGATGAAAGAAAGTTCTGCCGTCATCATCTGAGACCTCGTCATCTTGTGGGATACCGTCATCGTATGGATATCGAAGTCAAACAGTTTATTTTAGTTAGTTTGTTAGATGATAAATGGGATAAATGAGATGGTTTATATAGACTTTCAGTACAATTTTATTTTATATTCGTGTATCTACTGAAAAAATATATTTCAAGATATTCTATTATCCCATTCTGCGCGAACCCTCCGTTTGTTAACATCGGTTGAACCTACATTTGAGTGGCTTTCTGATATTAGCTGTTTTTTTTATATTTAACAAATAAACTCAACAATTATCGCTGTAGTGCTTAAAAATGATTAAATAATATATTTTCACTATTCCGTTGGCTGTTAAATTATTGCTTAATGTAGAACAAAGAGCATGTAAGTTAGTTTTTTTTTGTAAATGCCGTCTTTGATTTAGATTATAATTATAACATTTTATAAATAAAAACCACCGACAGATATTTCTGCTAACATTTATGTATTATATTTTTATGTATTTTAAATTTTCTAATATTCAATTTCGATTCAGTACTAATTGACCTCACTTTCATATATTACATATACAATGTTATCCCATTTAAATGAAAAAAGCCAAGTATGAAATCAATATTTTTTTTTATTTTATAGATCATTCGATGCCATTAACAATGGAATATGATTTCATTCAATATGCACCACGACTTTGGATACAATTTTCATATAAATATGGTACAATTTCACCAATAACACGAGTAATGTAGTTTTTTTAATAGTTCCATTGTTGTTGGTGTCTGGTATTAGCGGTGTCTTGTAGGAGTGTAAGTCCATATATTTGCGCAAAATACGCCACGTTATGTCATATAAGCCAAGTGTTGTGAGCGTCGAGGAATCGATAATTTTGAACCAACCTTACACATTCATTTACAGCGGCAATATTGGCTTCACTCCCGGAATTTCTTTGTCTTACCGGTGTCCTCGCATCATGTAAAGAATAATTGTTTTAAACCTTTTCACAAATCGACGGATGGCTCGCTCAGACTGATGATTATGTCGACCATAATATTCACGAAGTGCGCGTTAGGTTTGCCGAGTCGGAAATTGTTCCAATCACTTGTAAGGGTTGTTCCAATGTAAAACGCTACATGGTAAAATGGCAGACTAAATAAGAATAACAACGACAGCTGTCAAAATATTAATACACTTGGCTACTATTCTTATTTGAAATTGGGATAACCTAATATATGCACCGCGTTTTTCTGACTATAAGATGTACCCTAATTTATGAGACAATTTAAAAAATATATATTTTATCAATTATAAAGAGAGAAAATTATATCTCATTCGGAGCCAACGACCTCCAGTTTACGTCGGTGTTGTCGGAATATATGTACTGAATTGTCAAATTAATACCGAGAGATTCAATAGGTATAGAAAAAAACATGAATTGTAGAAAGATAAATAAAACTGGTGAATTAAAAATATAATACGTAGGTAATATTTATTTTGGAAAAGTAAATCATTTTCTGCGGGGACCCATCATCTACCATCGGACCGTGAGACTCAAATTTTAGGCCAATGTTCTTGTGATAATTATTGTAGTTTATAAGCCGTCGAAGACGAGGTGCATTGCAGTTATGGCCAATGCGCAGAAGTGTTCTACAGACCCAGGGGTCGGAATAAGAAGCCTTCAGCTCTCTGCCGAATCGATGAAGATGCTATTAAAAATTCAACTTTGGAGGAATTGTTCACACATAAACGTATCCATGTTATAATGAGTGGCATATTAATATTTTACTGCTGTAATTTTTATGTATTTTAAATGTAGCATCTACATACAAAGAGTATAAAATAAAAATATGAATTAAATATATTAATTAGAAATATATACATATAAAATCAATTTGTTGTTGTTGTTGCGCCACCGGGATTCGAACCTGGATCTCTTTCCAAACCGGGGAAGGTGCATTATCCAACTATGCTACAGCGACAATATTTTTAGCGACAAATTTTCGAACCTATATGTTACTTTTTTGATATTAATACATTTAATCGTTCCATTATTTCAAAGAGCCATCTATCTACCTTATTTTTAAAGAATCTCAAATACCTTTGAGTAATCTGATAGCAGACGCCAGAATTATCAATTCATTTTTATTAAATTTTGAACACATTGATACAACTTTATTATTATCAACGAACTATTGGTGAATTCTTATATAATCGCGACAATACGTATAACCCGCAAAGAATGTTTCGTTTTGTGGATCCATTTAAGCATTTTTAAGTATACCGGCAAATATGCACATTGCTTTATACTGCTTTTTGTACTAACAGAAAAGCAATATGAAAATACGAACAAAATATTCATGTCGTATTTAACAGTTCTACCATAGATAAGTAAAAAATACTGCAACCGTAGAATGCGACGCGATATAAGGCATAGATGAGATGACAGGTAGCTTTTCTTATCTGTATCAGGATGATAGATGCTCAATATATTTGCCAGCCGTAATACGATTTCGAGGATATATATTTACGTACTGTTAAATATATAAAAGAGAAAAGATTTAATTTAAGTAATCTTAGCGTAGGTATATTAAAAACATGTTCGTTTTTGCCCTGCTCGCGTCTCACAGATCTGGCCGTTTAAGCAAGGACTTTACAGCCACAAAGATACTAGTGAAGGCGCCACATCCAGAAAGTCTTAGATATAAATGGGGAAGCGTATTATTATTATGGATAAAATATAGAAATTGTATAAAGTAATCTGAAAAGTCTTGTCTGCGTTGAACTACTTTTGTGTTTATTTTGCTGTTCTGGAGAAATTTGCAGCCGACGAGACTGACCGGTTACTGTCGTGCAAAATATCTAGCAAGTGGTTCACTCCATGAAAAGGAGTTTGAATCTAATGGGTAGCTGTAATGTTGTTCGCTCTGGAGCCCTGTCCACCTGACCATCAGCGCGCACCTGCCGTATACCTTCAAAAGCTACCCACCGCAGACAGGTGCTGACTGGCTGACCGACTGACTACCTAAGATACGTACCGCTCGATTCGTATTGGCTACTTAAAGATTAGGCTACTTCGTGTTAACTGTGATTTCTACTCTTCAGGGACAATGCAACCGGATTCGACGGATTCTTATTCCTTTAAGTCTTTGGGAACATCTTATTCAATGACAATTTTGTTTAAATACTTGGTATCTAGCGTTCAATATTTTAAAGGAAGATATATTAAAACTACGTGTGGAAAATGTTCAAGCTGCGTATGACTAATCTCATCCGTGTCAGAGATACATACAAGCATTTTAAAAAAGTCGTTGTTATGCGATTGTTTCTATGATATTAATTGAAATATTTTATTGATTCCAAATTGCACAAAGGTCATCGAACTTCGAGCGGCCAGACTATATTTTTGTTAGATAATTTAGGGCCTCAAGCAAATATAAAGAACAATAATAGACGTAATATGATTTTGTAAAAATCTCATACAATAATGGTACAGAATTTGTACATAATCGTCGAACATTTTCGACTCGTAATTTAGTTAGGTGTTACCAATAAAATATTTGCGGACTAGGTGTGTATGTTATATATTTGAAGTATCAATATTTGGACTCTATGTATACAGGTGATGTTTTTTTATGCGAGCGAACGGTATTGACGTGGCATTTTAGTTTCTCTTATTATGATATAATTTTAATATATACAATTTTTCATTCGAATACTTACTTTTTAATACGATTCGGTATTGACGTGGCATTTTAGTTTCTCTTATTATGATATAATTTTAATATATACAATTTTTCATTCGAATACTTACTTTTTAATACGATTCGGTATTGACGTGGCATTTTAGTTTCTCTTATTATGATATAATTTTAATATATACAATTTTTCATTGGAATACTTACTTTTTAGTACGATTGCGAATCAACGTAATTTTATTTAAAAATACATATTTTCAACTGTCCTAATTAACGTACTTGTTGGTCTAGTAATTAAAACACTCGCCTAATGATCCAGCGGTCGGAGGTCTGAGCCTTATTCCAGAAGGCCAAGTTAGTCCTATTTTCGTAGTACAAACGTTTAGCTTAGTTTGAAAATAGTAAGAATATAGATACGACACGTATCCCGTGTATGCATCTCTATTAAATTTTGTTAAATTGAAATAATATAGAATGATCGAATATATAATGAAAAATAATTGTGTCAGCAATTGATATATTTTAAGTAAACATGGATTGTGGCATTAAAAATTTTGACCTTTGGTTTGCATTACTTTACCTTTTCTACCAACCCGGCCAATCAAAATCATAAAAGTTACGTATTGAAAGGCAGACCGGATACTTTCCTGTACGACCTTCGAATCTTCTAATGTATCTGCGCTCCTGCCTACTACACTGTCATTTTAAGCGTCGTTTCGCCATTTTGTCGTTTCGTCCTTTATTAGTCATCAGACATATAATTTAATTGTTATTTCCGTATTCCAATCAAGTTTTTTTATGCATTCTAAATTTGGACTTTAAAATTAGAACAAATGCGCCCAGCTCCCACTGTTTTACGTACATGATCACAGCTGCACGCTGTGTGGTGGACCCATCAGTATCACGACATTTATTTTTTATTATCCTGCATATTATACACATCCTCGTTTCGTATCTGGTTGGCCTCGCTCGCGACAGGATCTCATTATGCTTTTGATAGTTTTTGTTTTTTTTTTTTTTTGAAAAAGAACGCTACGAAACTTTTTCTTGTCTCATATACAAATGAAGTGATCCACAAATCTGTTTCGGTTTCATTTTGTGTTCTGAACATATTTGAAACTTATTTTAGAGATTATTTAATGAAACTAAATAAATGTTACAAGCCAGGGATATCGAGAGTTTTTTTAAACACTACGATTATATCTTTATAAACATATGTACTATACCATCGTACCATGACCGATATCTCTCATCTCTTGGAGGTCTGTTTTGATGATATTCATCCATTTTCGTCTCGGCCTGGTCGTGTAGTGATTCAAAATATAATTTATGCGTGATTTTATAACTCTGCCTTGATAATTAATTATATTTACATTTGAAACACCTCTTTAAATCAGCTAACCGAGCAATCTTTGTTGTCCTGTGTCCCTGTTATCCCTTACTTTCACTTGGTCCTGATTTCTTGGTTATGGTGATGCAACATACAGTTGACCATGTGTAAAAACTGCGGTTTACGGGACAATACGACATACTCAAATATATATCCTTGCGACTTGTTTATATGATATTCATATATCAGAACCTTATTTTATAAATATTTGAATGCCTAATATACAAAACGGCACGAGGCGACAGTTGGTGTAAAGCGCGCAGTCAAAATCGAAATTTTGAGTGTCATTTATTAGAATTTATCTTGATAGATCTACGCTAACACATGAAGCTGCAGAGGACACAGTTTAGAAAGGAAAGAAGCACGCTGGGAAACTCTCGAAGAGACAGAAAAAGATACGCGTAGGATAGAGCGCAGACCGAAGTATATCATTCTTACTGTTTAAAAGCGTAAATGGCAACGGTTGAGACATATTTTATGGCACACAGATTAAAAATATTACGAGATAACGACCAAAGACCATAATGAGTCGAAATTGTTGGAGCGGCGGGTTTGACATGGGAAGGATCGGTGAACTCGTGGGGGAGCCTCCATCCAGCAATAGATGATGATGTTAATGATGTTTAGCGACAAGATCTGAATAATATAGTTTTCATATTTTTTATTTATTATCTTTGTTTTATTAACCACTGAATTGAGTTTAAATACATCTACCGGTTTCGAAAAATACAATTTTCTTCTTCAGGATGTCATAACTAACTAAAAATATATATCATTGTTTCTTCACCAGAATCTATTTTTAAAAAAACAACAATTATTTATAAAATGAATTTAGTACCTAACTTAAATAAACAATTTGAGTTAGGTTAGGTTAGGTTACCTAACTCAAATAGACAATTTGAGTTAGGTACTAAATTTATTTTTTAAATAATTGTTGTTTTTTTAAAAATAGGTTCTGGTGAAGAAACAATGATATATATTTTTAGTTAGTTATAACATCCTGAAGAAGAAAATGGTATTTTTCGAAACTGGTAGATGTATTTAAACTCAATTCAGTGGTTAATAAAACTAAGATAATAAATAAAAAATATGAATTTTAACCACAAAGTTAATATTGCTAATTTTAAAAGTAATATAGTTTTCTTCGCATTTTTTCATTCTTACACTTACAATCTCTTCACTTTTTTAACAGATGTTAAAAGATAGCGTATGAATACTTGTACATTGAAATGTACCGTACAAGTATTATTATCAACCTATCTTTCATATATAGAGTAGATACTGTGAGTAAACTGTTTTATATTATGAAATAATTCTTATAACTGTATTTTGTATGTTGTACTGACTGCACCATAGCTTTGATCTTGCATATTTTCCTTTACCTTATATGTGCTTACATTATTTTACATATTGGTATTTTTCTCTCTTATTTTACATATTTTTACGTTTACTTGCCTTGTATGTTTCGTTTTCTGTTTGATTGTATTTCGCCTTCAATGAGTTATTTGGTTTTGTGAAATGTAATTTGTTTGCCAATTTGCCCTAAAACAGGCTTGCCTAGTCGAGCAATGCATTTTAAAATCTGTGTAAAATATATGTAACAAATTGTCTTTTTTTTTAGCTGTACAATGACTTACAATATTCCACTTAATTTTAATTTCTCCGAGAATTATCAACTATATTTTAAATACGATTTTAAAACCAAGCCAAGCCACTTTACTATGAAAATAAACTTAACTTCTATTGGTTTGTTTATAATCCCTGGAGGGCGAGGCTTTTGCTGTCAAAAGCGAGCATCCTAACCGCTCAAAAACAACCCACTCTCCCACTCGTATAGTCTAGCGGTCAGTAGAGTAGATATAAATACCTTCTAAAAATAAACTAATATTATTGCTAGTATAAAATTCATTCGTCAAAAGTGTTAGTAGTTAGTACCTTTCCATTTTCTACTTTATACTAGTTTATAGAATTGTGGATCACTATAAATTCTTGCAAGTGGGACAATAGCAGTGGCGTGAACTTTAGGTTAGGTTATATTATGCTGCAGAAGTATGGTAGACTGTATTGCCACTAGACGTTATATCCATCTGAACTAGATACATTATTTCTAGGAGGAAATACAATATTTCAGAAGTATTTTGTTGTAAAAAGTATACCTGTAAAAGTTGTTTTCTGTTTTTGAAAAATAGTGATGTACGAGTATTATTATTATTATTCTAGAGAAGTTAAGTGAATAAAATATTTTAATATAAAATAATCATATAATTAAATGCATTCATTCTAGTCCACTTCAAGTACAGATGTACACTATGTATTTGAAAACATTTTTCAACATGCCAGTTCAAGCGATGGTGTGTATTCAGAACGCGCACGCAGCGCAAGCGAGATAAATATTGCGTTTAATTAATTATGCGTACATAATTAGGATAGATTTTGCGAAACACATGAGCAACTTTATTTGTTATTTTCTAAATTCTTCCTCCAGATGGTTTTGGTTAACACTAAACATGCTAACTTGGAATTCTTTGCTCATGGGCTCAAACACACATATTCAACATAATACATAATTTATCAAACAAATATGTCATTTAGATTTATTTTGCAGAAATCATAATTATACGCAGTTTTTTTATTGTGTGGA